>CM075339.1:34344628-34974628 GCA_037788925.1 Mytilus galloprovincialis
TCGTTATTCATTTTCCTATGCAAGTCTCACTTTGTATATAATGCTTTATAATGACGCTGTGCAGCAGACAGTGTCAAATTAAATCCTTATCTGAGTGGATATAATGGACCGAAAACAGTGTACCTGCCTTAGATCGAGAACACTTTTGATGTAATCTTAATTATAAGATAGTCCAAATGTCTTTATCTAATATATAGTATATGATATATTTCAAATGACACACATTTCGAAACCCTCTAACATACAAAATCTGTTATAGGATATGAATTTCAAACACATGTGTTACATAACGTGGTTCAATGACGAAATAAATCCTACCTTTGTATAGCTTTTATATGGTTGCATTAGAAAACAAACAGGATATTTAATCTAAATATTTAACATTTAAGTAAAAAACGTTATATACAATACCTTAACAATACCACAGGGTTTAACAGTGTCCAATAAATTGTTTTCGTAACCAATTTCACTCATTATTCTTTTATTTGTCTATTCCCCCCCCCCCCCCAATTTAACTTCTTACGTAGAGGGTATATTTATATAGACTATGCAATGACAATCTGGTATGGTTATCTACCCAGGATGAGGGGGTAGTTAGATATAAAGTTACATTTGATGTAAAAACAAATATAGTTCTTTTACACTCCGACAGTGCAGTTTTAACACACGGTCTCTGGTGTCATCAGATTGTTCATCTTACCACTGAGACAACAAAAACATAGGTAAAGAAATGTTATCTAAGTATCCAAGTCCTCTTATATGTAAGAAGAGAACACAATTACTAAAGAACATAATCCAAATTCAAGTATCTAAGTAAGCTAGTTTAAAATTTGCAAATCCTTGTATTTTCAAGTAAATATTTTGATATCAAAATGTTCGAGTTTTTTTTTTATTAGAATGAGACTAGTTCTTCATTCAAGTGATATGGTGTCCAAATCCACAAAATCAACCATTTAATACAAAGTTTTGTTACTGCTTATCCGACTCCAATTACATTTTACATGACATTTTAACGCTTTAAACGAACTAATTAGAAGTAATTTAAACCAAAAACTTTAACACCTTGACTCATACATGATGACAAAAGAACATAAAGATTAGACTCTTAAATAAAATGCCAAAACCAAATTAGGCAAAATACAGAGACAAATAAAAAAATAAACCAAACATCGAGAGCTGGACTGACGTGGAACCTGGAAGGATATTAGTGTCTTTGATATTGGAACTTCAGACATTTCTAGTTTATAAAATGATTTGAAATTTGATTAATAATCTTATAAATACACATGAGACTCTTTTGATGTTCGTTTTCATTTCCTTTGTTTGGTTTCTGATTAGAAATTCGCACATGGTGCATAGAATTTATTTTGTTATCTTTGGGCATGAAAATCACGTAGCCATTGTATTTGTTCTGACATTATTCTGCTTAGTTTTTATGACATTTAACTTGCACGAAATGATATTGAATTTGTAATTCTAAGGATGTCTAGTTTGTTTCCGTATTACTGCTACGTTCCGATTACAAATTTTCATTTTATAATGGGCAATTGAACTAAGATTTAGGTGCACATCATTTATGCGAAAAAGATGAAGACAACGATAATTGCATCATCAAAATTAAAGTCGACCAGAAACAGACAACACTATGGCTAAAACTAGAATTGACACAAATACAAACTAGTCTACACACATTACGGGTAAAATCAAATATAAATCAACACTAATCCTGCAAAAACGAGAGCAATTATACCTGTTCTCGTTAGCAAACCATTTTTAATATGAAAACAGTTACGTCTACAGGTTTTTGCTTTATTGGTATGCCTGAGTGATATACAAATATGTTGTGAAAAGTCTGAAATATATATTTGCTCTGCAAGATATTCCGACTCAAGATGGATTCTCCGGCCGTCACTTTTCAAACAGCAATTATATTAAAATTACACGGGCGGGAGGAACTATAACATATTTATCAGGAAACTTAGGATTTTCACTTACTGGAATATCTTGTAGAACTTGCTTCTAACAAAACACATTCTGCATGATTGCCATCAAGGATAAATATTCTTTAAAATCAAAGTTTTATAACAGAACTATTCTATGATATAGAAGATACATGATATAGCAATACTCTGTGTACCTTATTCTATGTAGTACTAGTTAATCATTGATTATGAAAATAAACTCATCATAGATACTAGGATTGAAATTTTATATTTACGCCAGACGCGGGTTCCGTTGATAAAAGACTTATCAGTGACGCTCGAATCAAATAATGTTTAAAGGCCAAATAAAGTACGAAGTTGAAAAGCATTGAAAAAAATATTCCTGAATGTTTTGCCTAATACAGCTAAGGTAATCTCTTCCTGAGGTAGAAAAGCATTGATATTTAAAAAGTTCAAAGTATTCTTAACACTTAATTTATAATTATGAACATATCAATGATAACTCAAGTTAACACAGAAATGTTGAATACTGGGCTGGTGATACTCTCGAAGAAATAAATTTCCAACAGTAGTGGCATCAATAAACTCATCATAGATACCAGGAATGAAATTTTATATTTACGCAAGACGCGCAATCTAACCTTACGGAAGTTTTTATCCCTGATATTTAATTTACCAACTCTGAATATTTTACCCTACCTGTTTGGAACTCAACACAGTTGAGCGGTATAAAGTAAATATATTTTGTAACAAGCTAATGCTAACAGCTAGCATACATTATCACAAATATTTTACTTGTTAATGATAATTTGTCAAAATATTTCGTGTCTGCTTATTCGAAGACAGGGGACTTGTAGCGTTATATATGGTTTTGATATGTTATAAATAGTACTATTTCATTACGAATGTACTCTAAAATATGTTTCTACATTGTAATTAAACGGCCATATGTGTTATTAACTATGATGTGTGCAAGAGCCCCGAAACTGCTCATATTCAATATACCTTGAATAAACAATGCAAAGGGAATTTCAACATGACTTTGACAGTTGATGCATGACACCTACCCATTAAAAAATGTGAATACTGTAAACCAACTTATTTTCGCAAGAACATATGTCCGTGAATTTAGTGAGTAGAAAAATATGGCGATTATGAATTGTCGCGAATATGTAAATTCTGGATTTTTCCTTAGCGAATATTTAATTTTTTTTTCTTACTTAACTACATGAAGTAAATAAAGGCAACAGTAGTATACCGCTGTTCAAAACTCATAATTCTATGGACAAAAAACAAAATCGGGTAACAAACTAAAACTGAGGGAAACGCATTAAATATAAGAGGAGAACAACGACACAACATTTAAAATGTAACACACACAGCAACGGACTAAGCATTAGACAAAATCCGATGAGAATAACCAATATAACATCAAAACCAAATACATGAATTGAGAATCCCTTAATGGGCTAGAAAGGGCTAAACGCGAAATAATGTATCCGAGGTTACGAGTATAAGACAAAATAAAAGAATAGAGGAAAAGTTGAGGGTTACAAGGGCTTACACCCCTTATTGTCAAGATACGAAATATCACGATTTAATTGGTACCTTTTTATTGTACGTATCTACTTAATACCGTGTTGAAATGACATAAAACTTAAGTTAAAAATCCAAACAAGATACCAAAGCAGAAATTAAAACTAATAGTTGAAGAAAAAACTTACTAAGCAAAGAAAAGAAAACAAATAAAATGATAAACAATGGTCAACAACACACCAAACAAAAAGAAAAGAAGCAGTACGAATCCCGCTAAAATCCGTCTTAAGTGTTCACTTAATGTACCTTTAGAATGCTAATAAACGGTTGAATAACTAATATGTACCTTTTCTGTATATAATTTCTGTCAAACTTTAGTGTACCATAGCATGTGGTTATAGTGAGAACATATGCACGTAAAAAGGAGGAAAACAATAATGTCGATTTTAAAATTTCTTATTTGTAGGAATCTCCCGTATATTAATACGGAAGTTAACAATATAATGTTTACAATTTACCTTCAAGTGCAGACATCATTTGTTTAAATAAAAAAATTTAAAAAAATACATGAACCAGCAATTTGCAGTTCTTTTATATACTATATAAATGTATTTCTATATAGGAGACAGTGTAAAAGGGTCGTGTTAATTTTCTATAATTATGGAAATCGCAAAGGAAGGAAGGAAAGATGATTTGACGGATTGACTTTATATCTGTCATAGAGTATATTTGTCAAATAAAAGACTCATAAAAGTACATTTTAAAACGAAAACCAGCATCATACAAGTCACAGATATATTTGTTTTGAGGAACGACATTTTATCGATTGTGGATCGTTAGAGGTAACAATAAATCATTAAGTTTTATGGGCACATGGTATTCAGATTTAAGAGTATAGTTAATCCTAATTGGTTGATATGTGCGCCCGTTAATTTTTGTTATTAAAGGCTTCGTGCATTCTGCATTATACCAAAAGCCAAATAAATTATTTCCCTTAGCCCTAACGGAACTGAGATGTCTTTTAAACGCTAGGATGAGACACGGTTTTTTTTTTTGAAGTGCAAAATTGATAGGCATGGGAGATAAATAGAAATTACGCTAAGAAAGCAACACGAACCTTTATTTTTTGGACCAACAAATACTGTCCTCATAAATTTTCTTTAATTCTAGCAAGGTTTCGTTAAAAAAAATCAACTTTCTAAAGAGAAATAGATAGAGGAAGATGTTATATGAGTGCCAATGAGACACCTCTCCATCCAAATAACAATTTATAAAAGTAAACCATTTTACGTCAATGTACGGCCTTCAACACGGAGCCTTAGCTCACACCGAACAACAAGCTATAAAGGGTCCCACAGTTAGCTAGACTTAACGAATCGACCAGATCAGTAATCGAACACTAATCGATCATATTTGATCAGTACTCGATTGATGACTTGAAGTCATCGATCAGTAATCGATCAAAATCTCTCACTAGTTTGATCGATTAGTGATCGATTAGATTACTGATCGATTTAAGACCGATTACTGATGGATAAGTGATTGATTAATGACAGATTAGTGATTTTATTATTATTGAGAAAACAATGCTATTCCAGAAATAAGCCTTATGAAAGACATCATTTGTGAAATTAAAATTCCATGAAAATATTTTCACCATTGCCAAAATTTTCTGGAATTCTAGAATTTAAAATCATTTCACTGCTAAGAAGATACTGGAATTTTTTTTCATGATGTTGTCAATATGTTTGGAAATTTGAGTGTAAAGGTTAGAACCAATACCCATGCCAGACATCAGTGCTTATTTTTAAGTCTTGAATTTATGTTTCTGTCTAAATATGCCAAAAAATCCAGTATTTACTCAGCAATACATTTTTACACAATATGCAGTCGTAACCAAGAGAAGCGTATCTAAAAGCTTAGCCCTAACATATTCCTGATTAAAAACTACATTTTTGTAGGTTTACCCATGTATATTGGTACAATAACTATGACGTCTTGAAAGGCTATTGTATTTTTTTTCTTTTACAACCTTTCATTGACGGAAGGCGTCAAAGCAAAATTTAAAAAAGCCATCCAAGATGTCATAATTATTGATATAAAAACTCTAATTTTTATATGTGTGCATGTAACAAATTTGGTTGTAGAGGGGTCTAAATACACCACAAACTAAATTTTCCAAAAGACCAAAAGAGTGAAAAAATAGATTTTAACAACAACATTTGACTTGAATATATTAGTATATATATACTTCCATGGTTTGATAAATATTTGATGCCTTTTAAGTTAATGACCTTTGTAACACATCAAAATTAATTTTTACATATAATATTAGCTTCATACACTTGTGATTTTATTAAGAAGATGAAAATTTCAACCAAGCTAATATATATTAAAATCTGTATTTTTCATATATACGGATTAATCACACAAATATATTGTGCAATTTGATATATCCTTAACTTTATGATGAAATTTAGGGTTTGTCCTATAATATTATTAACTAATGCCAGAATTTAGGTCACAACTAAATATTAGCCAGAACATTTACCAATTAACAGAAAATTGATACATCATTTATTCAAACACACTTGTTTGTCTTCACAGCAGGATATTGTATAATTTCCACAATATTGTAGAAGACTGACCAGAAATGACCAGCTGTGGACTATGACTCTACTATACAGTGATTATGGACTTTCCGAATTGATTTTCCTCTGAGTTCAGTATTTTTGTGATTTTACTTTTTACTCTACTAAGGATTGCAAAATACTGATAAAAATAAATAGATTGTTATCAGAGTCAGTGGAAAACTTTCTATTGACTTTTGAATTTACATACAGAAGATCCCCCTTTTTTTCTAAAATTTTAAAATAGTCCTAATGCAAGGGAATAGTGGTTAGTGTTTTATTTTCACACGAAAGCATACACATCTAAAGATAAGTAGAATGAATATGAATAAGAAATTAAAGATGTTTTTAAATAGAATTGAGTATGTGCCTGCTGATGAGTGTGCCTGTCACAAGTCAGGAGCCTCAGTAATTCAGTGATTGTCTTTTTTTATTATGTGTTACATATTTGTTTTTAAATAAATAAGGCCGTTATATCCACCTATGATTTGTAGTTGCATCGTGCAACTACAAATCATTATTCTGGCCTTTCATTGATACTGTGTAGCAATGTTTAGAGTTTTTCTGTAAATATGGTGATTAAGGTGGCTCGTGGGTACAAAAATTTCAGCAAAAAATTGAACCTTTATTTTTTCATTACAAATTTTATTTCTAACACTATTAGTTATTACTTAATGATATGGTAAAAAAATCAACCCAAAAAAATCGATTCGGTTTGACCCCAGATGACTTTTAAAATGTTTATATCATTGAAAAAGCTCCAAATTATCTCCCTTTGGTGCAAAAATGCCATTTTTTGGCATTAAATTTGAAATATCTTTTTTAACTCATCGGTGACCTATATTTTTATTATTGTTTTCATATAAGCTGTACATAAACTACAGAGACCACCCCTTCTGTTTGTCATTTTTTTATTACTGTTTTTAATTTATTGATTTTTTCATAATTTTGTAAAATTTGTTAATTTGAATTTAGATTTTTTATACGCCCGTCAAATTTTGACGGGACGTATTATGGTATACAAATGTCCGGTGTCCGTCCGTCTATCCGTCCGTCTGTCTGTCTGTCCGGCGTAAACATGTCGCACCGTAACTTGAGACCGACTTATCCAAATTTCATGAAACTTAATATAGTTGTTTCTTAGGATGGTCAAATGATCTGTATACCTTTTGGTGAAAATAAGATTAATACTTTTTGAGTAACGGCACTTTGTAACTAAAACAGGGGGGTGTTTTTTTCACATGTCGCACCGTATCTCAAAAACGATTCTTAATTATGGCTTAAAACTATAAACACTTCTTAGTTATATTAATATTAATATCTGTATACTTTTTGGTGACGATTCAAAGTTTCATTTTAGTATTTTGTAAAAAAGGGGGAGGGTTTTTTTACATGTTGCGTGATATCTCAAAAACGATTTATGATTATGGCTTAAAACTTTAAACACTTCTTAGTTATATTAATATTAATATCTGTATACTTTTTGGTGATGATTCAAAGTTTCATTTTTTAGTTATTGAGTATTTTGTAAAAAAGGGGGAGGTTTTTTTTACATGTCGCGCCATATCTCAAGAACGATTTATGATTATTGCTTAAAACTTTACACATGTCTTTGTTATATTATTCTAAAGATCTGTATACTTTTTGGTGATGATTCAAAATTTCATTTTTGAGTGATTGATTATTTTGTAAAAAAGAGGGAGGGGTTTTTTACATGTTGTGCCGTATCTCAAAAACAATTTATGATTATTGCTTCAAACTTTACACACTTCTTTGTTATATTAATCTTTAGATCTGTATACATTTTGGTTTTGATTCAAAATTTTATTTTAGTGATATTTATGTTTTTGAAAAAAACAGGGTGGGGGGTTTCACATGTCTGGCCGTGTCTTAAAAAGAATATATGGTTATTGCTTAAAACTTTCTTAGAAACTATATATGATTATTGCATAAAACTTCCACACAAGACGTCGGGCGTATCATGCGCTCATGGCGCAGCTGTTTATTGTTTTTTTGCAGAGTTCACGAAATCTTTTTTCCCCAGGTGGTCCTTGGAGAAAATCTGCTGGTCCTCATTATTAATTCTATTGAAAAATACTAAAATTGTGTCAGTCCTATGCAAAATTTTGGTGGTAAAATCCCAAGGACCACCACTTTTCACGAACTCTATTTTTGACTTTCTAACTATTTCATCCTATTTCAATAAATGTTGAATTAAGTGTTTCCTGGTAGAATTTTGTCTTATAAGAATTTCAGATTACATGTGAGGTTTACATGATGATGGCCATTAATTAGTTCTGCACAGTGAAATATTTTGAAGGAATTGTGACCTTCATACAAACTATGTTATAGGTCATTTCATTAATTCACCAATGTTCTATTTCTTTTGAATCCTATGGATAGGTTTGAATGGGATATGATACACAATGTAGCACCTATTGAAGAATCTGTTTTAATAAGATGCCAGTATTTCCTGAATACTTTTTGAAGTTCTTCTGCTTGAGGATGATAATATGTAAATGATACATAATATCTATTTTAAACTTTTTCCTTTTTCTTAATTTTATCTTTTCTGTAATGGAATTTAATAAATTTGTTTTACCAATTTCAGTTAATAAAATGGTCTTTCAATAAAGAGTTTTCTTTCTGGTTTGTGTTGCTACGTGAATCTATTATGAATACCTTTGCCTTTAATATAGGATTTAAAGTTCCAGATGGGTTGGTTTGGGGTTTTTATGAAGATGTTGGAATTTTTCTGTATTTTTTTTATAGCATTTCATATCTTAAACACCAGTATTTTCATGTGTTCTTCTTTGAGGATTTCAAGGTCTAGAAATTTTTATGGAATGATTATTGCATTCCTTAGTAAACTTTAGCAGGTAGTGTTGTTGAATAAATTGAGTGGTAGGGATGAGCTGGTCACCATGGTCACTATTTCAAGCTCTATTACATATTTCATGATAAAATCGTGAAATTTAGATGGAGGTGAAGTTTTCAACTTGCCTGTTTATATTACAAGTGTCTGAAACTAATTAGATGTCAGAATCTTTTGATGCTTGTTAATGTTTCCAATAGTGTGGTCAAATCAATTATCTCTAAATCGATTTTCCCATACAATCTTACCAGCTATTTATTTGCTGTTTGTGCTTTCGATCCTATTATTTTGACATTTTCACCTAATTAACATTAACAATATACAATAATGAAACATTACATTACTACAAATGTATCCTGAAAAGAAATTCTGGTGTGTTTAGAAAAAATAGCAATGTATCTTTCATCAGTTATATACATGTATACTTTAGGTTAATCTTATTTTCATAAAAAAAAAACATTTTATGACAGATATACATTTTTGATCAGTAAAAATATGATACGGGAAGAGTTGGGTAAGTGCTGGATCAAAATTCACATGGAAATAATGTGTAGGTCATATCTAATTATATAAACAGTAGTCCATCTTGGAAGGCTATTTTAAATTTTGCTTTGACCCCTTCCGTCTATGAAAGGCGTAAAAGAAAAAAATACAATAGCCTTTCAAGACGTCATATCATAGTTTTTTGGACTAATATACACGGGTAAACCTACAAAAATGTAGTTTTTAGTCAGGAATATGTTAGGGCTAAGCTTTTAGATACGCTTCTCTTGGTTACGACTGCATATTGTATAAACATGTATTACTGAGTAAATCCAGGAATTCCAGAAAATTTTGGCAATGGTGAAAATATTTTTATGTAACTTTTATTTCACAAATGATGTCTTTCATAAGGCTTATTTCTGGAATAGCATTGTTTTCTCAATAATAATGAAATCATTAATCTGTCATTAATCAATCACTAATCCATCAGTAATCGGTCTTAAATCGATCAGTAATCTAATCGATCACTAATCGATCAAACTCCTGAGAGAGTTTGATCGATTACTGATCGATGACTTCAAGTCATCAATCGAGTACTGATCAAATATGATCGATTAGTGTTCGATTACCGATCTGATCGATTAGTTAAGTCTGAAATTAGTAGTGTAAAACGTGAAAAACCAACGGTCTAATCTATATAAAAAAACGAGAAACACGTATAAATTACATAAACAAACGACAACTACTGTACATCAGATTACTGACTTAGGACAGGTGCAAACATTTGCAGCGGGATTAAACGTTTTAATGGTACCAAACCTTCTCTTTTTTTCTGAAACAATAGTATAGAAAAACACACATAAAATATTAATTGGAAGGCTTAACTCAATCAAAAAACGTAAAGTAACACACTATGCACGAATAAATTTGATCTACGATACCTGAATGCAAATACATAGTTATTGAAATATTAGGGATACACATTCAAGGCCAATAGGCAAACAAACAAGTCAAAACAAAGCCATGGCAAGACACTACCGCGAAATATTTAACAACCCTTAGAAAATAATTACTTTTGAAAAAAATAATTGGTTCCTCATAATATAAACAGGTAAATGAAAAATAACTTTGACGGTTTAGGTATACTACTTTTGTATACATAAAATCTTCCAATAATTAGGAATACCAAGAAAGTTCTGTCATATAAATACCTATTTTAACACTCGTTACATGTGGGGTGAATATCAAAAATTAGAATTAGAAAAAAACTTCCCTGTACAGATTTAAGGAGAATAATCTTGAAGTTCATAGTACGAAGAAGTGAAAATTAGAAGTTATTCCAAATAATCAAAGCCGGTATATAGACAATATCCATATTAATATAGAATAATAAAAAAGTATTACAAATAGTATCAACAAGTCAAATTAATAATAAAGTACGATTTGAGAGTACTTGCAGTTACTGACAGCTAGTTAAAAGCAAAACAAATTAATAATAAAAAATCATGCATCAGAGACTAAAAGCAACTAAAACACATCCCAGGGATTTAGTATTTTAACGTCATGAATAGTCAGAGAAGGCATGACTTGTGCAATGCCAAAAATAAATGTATCGACAGGTTGTAGGATAGTGAAGAGCACATTCTGAGAGATGAAAATTAACGTGTGTGTCTCTATACATCCAGCCTCAAAAGAAAATACAATTTAGTTATGTTTTAATTTGCTAATGAAAAAATCAATATTAGTGCCAATGTAAACTATCTTCAGAGATCTAGTTACAATATTGGTACGATAACCCTTACTTATAAGTTTGTTTGAAGGTTCGATGAGTTTACACGGATCACATAGTGATTTCTACTTTACTTTAAGTACTATATTACCGTAAAATTTAGGATGTGAAATACCATTTTTAATAAATTTTCTACAGGTACAGCCAAATTTACTAATCAAATCTTTGTATCTATGAAAGAATTTAGTAAATGTTTTACCGAACTAGTTGGGATATATAAACACCATATGATGGAGCCAAAGGCACATCGCCGTCTAAAAAAGGAAAATTAACAATAGGAAGTGAAAAATCGTCTCTTTTGTCGTAAATTTTAGTATGTAATTTACCATCATAAATTGATATGTCTAAATCTAGAAACGGGCATCTGCTGCTGTATGTAATAGATTTAGTTAAAGTAAGTTATTTTGGGTAAAGTCTGTATCTCAAAAAGGCTATCATTGTCGCATATGGGAAAAAATTAGTTGGTTTTTTCAATCTAGATGTGATTTCTTCGATATTTTAAATAATTTTGTGTAAAAATATAAGGCACGCTAGAGTTGATTTAATCGCATTTAGTAGCATGCTTTAAAAAAATAGTGTCACTTTCCATTTCAGATCGGTTTAAAATATTAAATATTGTGTCTGGTAACTTTTGTTAAAAGATCAATTTGAGTGATTTCAGTTCTAAAGCACTGATTCTAAATTTTGCAATAACATCACGCACAATTACATATATTAGTTCAATGAAATGTCATAAGGTTATACTTTTAAGATGTGACTATCTTTTTTATTATCAATTGTTGATGTTAGTTTGTTTTCAAAATCTCCTTTTGGAACAGTATGGTGGTATCAAAGTGGTTTCTCAATAACTGCAAAATATAAAACATGTTTATGGGATAAACAATCATTTTAGAATTGTTTGTATGAATTATATGTCAATTCAGATCAGTGCATGTGAGTCGTCTTCACTTTCTGTAATTATAGACAATTTCTAAGAAAAACAAGAAAGATCTATGATGATTTGCCAGGATTTTATCTTTGTCTGTTAAATGCTTCATCTGCTTGCAATGATTTAATAGAACACTAACACACATAAGTACACTTTACAAACGAGATAACTATTTAAGTTCAATAATTTCTTGAAGGAAACACATACTTTATGCTGTAGATCGAGGGAATTAACAATTTTGTCTTTAAATTATATCTTGTAACATTAGACAGGAAAGGACATTTATTGAATTCTTGACTTGTGAAAAAATGCTATTAGCAGAATTATAAATTGTTCAGCAAAACATTTAATTCTCTCTGTGTACATTGAGATTGGACTATTTTTTTTTAACAATATAGCAACAAAGTCGGATAAATGGTTTAATGATTAAATCAAAATAACAGGTTATATGATTGTTCCAGTTAAGGTTAAAATTCTTATAATTCACTGATTTAGTTAAGGAAATATTTTTATTTTTGGCCTTGCGTAAATTATGTTTACGTAACATTACAGTAATTTATTGTAAAGTAGCTGCCCATGTGCAAGCTATGTTTTAAAACTTTCGAAAAAAAATGAAATTCACAGAGTAAATTGCTATCGGACAAGGTATGGGTCAATTTGATCAGAAAAACTTTTAAATGGCAGCACATTTAACAACTTGGTCAAGTTCAGTTTGTCGCTCAATTTTGAAGCGTATTCAGAATTGTTCAAGTAATTCGCTAGCAGTCAATAAAGATCTAATCAGTTTAAGTTCCTACTGTTCAGGAATTGTTCTTTACCTTTTCACATTGACATCATATACATAAGTGGATGTCGCCGCGATATAGCCTTTTTGTGCTCATGCGGCGTTAAGCAACTAACAATCAATCAATCATAAGTGGATGTAAATCAACTTACAGTACTGAATTGATTTCAAATTGACCATAAGACTGAACATGACTTCATGATTTACTGTTCAAACTTTTCAAATGACCCTGATGAGATTAAAATAAAAATGACTATATAAGACTAAGATTTATTTAAAAAAGAGAATATATTTGACTTGACGATTTTATTTGGCATTACATAACGCTCCACAGTAAGTATAAACAAATAGTTAAATCTCAAAAAGTCTTATCCCCTTCTATTCCAGACGCTTTTATGAATTAAGATCACTGATTTGTTCAAACACGTGTATATATGTGTATTTATATACCTCTATAGGGTTTTATTCTATGAATTACAGAAATGGTTGACGATCTGCCTCAACTATGGTACTAATGAATTGGTATTTATGTTGTGAAATATTTTCTGATCAACTTTTTAACTTGTTTAATCCATAATATTATTTCAAGTTCAGCAGCAAATATGTGAGGAAATACAGGTTCACAATGTTTTTATCATTAAATCATAACAGAATATGTCCGTGAAAATTCTCATAATGGCTATCAAACCACATTTTCTTATTCATATTGAGAAACTGATTTTGTTTTTCAACAATGTTACTCTTCACGTAAGAGGTTAGGAAAATCAATAACTTGAATACATTAGAATAGACTAAAATCAATATTTTTTCTCACTTTTCATACAACCATACACATTATTAAGCCATTTCTGAAACATGTTCAAAATCTAAGAAGAAATAAAGTTGCGGAGACAAATCACACAATAATAAACAGAACATCGGAATATACCTTGATTTAGAATCTTGCAGGCTTTTGATCATGTTGATGTCGTTGAAATTGAATCTTCAGGTTTCAGTTTTCAAAACAATTTAAAGCTGACTTGTGATATTCTGGATGCAGCTGAGTCTCTATTGATGTTTTATTTGATATTAATGTATTCTCCGTTGTTATAATGAGAGATCAGCACATGGGGATGGCAATGTTTTTGTATGCATGTTTAACCAGGGCTGGTTGGCTGTATGTCTTTAACACGTGCCAATTTGTTTATGTTCCCACATTGTTTTGCTTAAATGTTGTAAAAGTTAAAGAAAAGGATAATAAATTCTTTTATTCTAATGATATCAAGCTTCAACAGTAAATAAGACAGTAAAATAACACAAATATCGATTTCAAAAGAAACTTCAAAACGGAAAGGCCCATACCAAATGGAGATTCCGACAAAAGACAAAGGTTACAAATTCTTAAGGTAAAAATGTGAAAATAAGATGTCAAAGTCATAAACAATCCAAGAGCGCACTTTGTACTGCCTTGCCTTATTTCTGTTGAAAGTCTGTAATACGAATATATGTTATTAATATCACGTACACATCATCAATGATCCATGAAAATAAAGTCAAAGTCAGATACACTAGATATACACATACACCTAGGCTAGCAATAATGCCATACACCAAGTACAGTGGTCATATTGCTTATAGAACGAAACAAACCCAACACATGTACAGAAACTTTATATTGACAATTAACAATAATATTGAGATCAAGATCATATATAGCCTGACATAGCTTTCTACACCTTATTTACATTCCATAAATAATATATAGTTGACCTTTTGCTTATTTTATCTTATAAAAGCACAAAAATAGCTTTGAGCAATGAAAGTATCCTAGAAATAGAAAAAAAACATTCAAAAAACTAAATATTGATCCATGGACCAATGGGGGTCAATGTCAGATAAAACCTGTTATTCTGACAATTACACAATATAATTATTGCACATGTTCCTCACTGGAACTGCTATTGACTTATTGCTAACATATCTGAGATAGGGATATTACCACCTAAATCAATTCTGAATACTTTTATTTTAAAATGAGGTCGAGGACAGATGAAACCTCTGATACAAATAAAACCAACAGTAGTCTACCGCAGTTCGAAAGTCATAAATTGCTTGCGAAAAAATGAATCCGGGTTACAAACTAAAACTGAGGGAAACACATCAAATATATGAGGAAAACAATGAAACAACAGAAACACTAAAGTGCAACACAAAAAAAAACGACAATGTAACACACACAAAAACAAACATTAAGATAAAAATACAATAGAAAATTACAACATATTAATATTTATAAAAGATACCAGGTTAATAATTTAATACACCAGACGCGTGTTTCGTCTATAAAACATATATACCTTGTAAGGCATCCATACACCTAATTATAGCTGTGAAATTCCCTAAACCATTTTTTTTCAAGCAGCTGCCGAGTAATGAAAATGAGGTCAAGAACAAATGATGAACTGAAACTTCGTAACATAAGTTATCTTTGTACAATTAATGCAGCACTCTTGTTGTTTTCCCCATTGAAATATAAAGCCTTATACAAAATGTTTACGCCATTGTAGTCGCCAGATTGTAATCTCTACGTTTCGTATTCTTTCGTCAAATCCAACAAAATTCAACCGTCGAGGAAAACACACGTAACTGCCAGGAAAAAAAAGACGCAACGATATATCAGTCCAAAGTCTACTTCATGGCAAACTTAACCTATATAGAGCGACAGGAATCTAGAAAAAAAAAACAAGTTATCTCACATGTTCCAATAAGCTAATATATAGATATGAGTAGAAATGCCTCTATACAATTTTGGTTTATTGTGTTTTGCCGTTTTGCTCCACAATCACCACAATCACCGGTTAAAGTGAGTTGTTTAACTAGTTTTGCTTGCATATGTCATGTTATTTGGGAAACTGTTCTTAATAATCTGATACTTTCGGGTTACAAATATTTTGTTTCGAGGACATTTGTTTGCCTTCAAAATTCGAAAAAATGTTGGTTGATATTCCATATCTTGTGATTCTGTAAAAATGTTCAAGAAGTGAGATAGCTAGCATAGTGCAATATATTATTGTTGACTTTGATATACTTTGAAGCTGTTACCTGTTAACCGTAAACACTGTATTATGTGTGTGTTTTATACTTTAGTTCCATTAGAAAGTCAATGCAATTACGAGAATTCAGATATCGAAAAGTTCAATTCTTCGACTGAGCAATACAGGTTTTTTTGAAACTCATGAACTTTGTGCATTCGTAGATAAATCTCTTGTCCGGTCACGAGTTTAGTCAACGGTGTATTTCTTCGTTTAGCTCTTCTATGTTTATGCATCGTTGTTTTAGAATAAATTTCGTTAAATGAAGGAACATCAACTACAATGCAATTTTTTGAAAATAGTCGATATTTGAAATTGCAATGAAAAATATCCAACGTCTTTTATAATCTCTTGACTGCATTAGTGAAGGATCGGAGAACAACAATAAGCTTGCAAATTCTCTTTAACTACGACAGGGTTTGGATAAATATGAATTTATGAATTCCGATTTGGAAAAGAGCATAAATCGGTAACAAGCCAACACTTATTGATATCAAGTGGGTGCCATTAAGAAACAGTGCATATGGGTCGTCTTCTCTTTCTGTAATACAAGAAGTGTTTGAAAGACAGACGATATAATATGCATATATTTGATCTTTGGTCAATCAAGAAGTCAATCAACTTGCAATGCACAGATTTTGCGCTCATTTATATGTGACAGCAGCATTAGTTAGATGAAGGAACTGATTCACTCACTACAACATTTAATGAAACAATGCTTTTAGAAAATAGGAAACAACATACGGCATGATTACTGTGAACATTAAATTACTGTTATTGTATGTGCTAAAAACTTTTTCATACAACTGTTACATAATGTTACAGCTCAATTCAGGTGATTACTGTAATACATCCTTAATGTAGCATTTCTATGGTTGTCCAGTAAACGAAAAAAAAAAAAACACGCTTTTTCAGCATGACAACTTTAAAAGTATTATTAATTATCTTCTCGGTGCATATGAATCTTTATTGATGTTCCACTTGGTACTTTTTTCTCCCTTTGTTATAAGGTATCGATAAGAAATGTGCACATGGTGCATGAAATTAATTTCATCATTTTGTAATTGTTTACTTGGACACCAGAACGTGTTGGTGCATCCCTGGTGTATCATACGGACGCAGACAATGCTTTTGTAATGATATGATTATTTCTTCGATATTCTTCTTTTTTTTTGTTAAACGAACTGATATTGAATTATCTAATTCCAATGACACTATTATATTTTGGGCGATTCGATAGATACACTCTGATTGTATATCTGCATCATCTAGGGTTCGTGTTGTATGTCTGCATCTTCTGGGGTTCGTGTTGTTTATTCTTTAGTTTTCTATGTTGTGTCGTGTGTACTATTGTTTGTCTGTTTGTCATTTTCATTTTTAGCCATGGCGTTGTCAGTTTATTTTAGATTTATGAGTTTGACTGTCCCTTTGGTATCTTTCGTCCATCTTCTAAAACAACCTTAGTAACACATTCGCGAGTTTTGAAAATGGAAGAATGTACTAAAGGCACAATTAAAAATGAATAGCAACTCCAAGATAAATGATGAAACGAAAGTCCATAAGCACCCACAAAATCAAACGGAAAGTCCCTAATCAAATGACAAAATCAAAAGTTCAAAAACAGTATTCGAATGGATGTCTACTGTCATATCACTGACTTGGTATAGGCATTGTAACATTTGCATGATGTCACAAAATGTGGATTAAACCTGGTCTTATAACTCTCACCTATATGACTCTCGCATAAAATTCCATTATATTCACAACAATGTGTGAACATATCAAACAGACAAAATAGGTAAAAATGTCAAAAATAGGGGTACAGCAGTTAGCATTGATATATAACCTTCATTACTATAAAAACAAACAAACGAACATAGAAGCACCAAAAGTTATAGAGACAAAGCATATTAGCAAAAATGAAAGACAAGAATACATAAAATTATCAATAGTACAATAGCACAATGATGGGATATATAAGTACAGACCCAAGTCATACATATATGTAACAAAGATACACAAAAAAGGCATATAAACAAAGCATATTAGCAAAAATGAAAGACAATAATACTTAATTATAATAGAACAATAGCACAATGACGGGATGTATAAGTACAGAGTCACGACAAATGTATATCACCAAAATAAAATAAACAGTAAAAGTGATATTAATAAAGACAAATTAAAAGAATAATATAACAACGTTTGTTGAAATAATTCTGGGTCTGAACCGACTCCTATACACGTGTTTCAAAACGACATTGTACTTTAGCAAGTTATGACAGTCACTGTATTGAAAAGAAATGGAAACAAATAGTCACAGAGCTTTTTAAGTATCAATCGTTTTATCAGAATTCGCAGTTCGCCGTTATGCTTCGGGTTTCTATTTTAAAACATGGCAGACTAACTGTGAGTAATTGCTATAAGCAAGAATGAGGGGGCAAGGGGTTTAGCTGTTATGCTGTTATGGGACATTTTAATTCTTTGTTATCTGTTATTTTGAAAATATATTTGCTGTTAGCTGTTATTGTCTTATTCTTTGTTAGCTGTTATTGGGCTTTTAGTTTTTTTGTTATCAGTTATTTTGATAATGTATTTGCTGTTAACTGTTATTGAAAATTGGAATGTTAGCATTTGTTTGACAGTCAAAATTCGGTAGAAATTGAAGATCATTGGACATTGGAGTCTACCACTACTAATATGTTGGTCCCGTATTCAGAGAAGGATTCCATTAACATATACCCATCACAGAAGTGAGGTCCAGGACAATATTCCAGTATATCTTATGATTATCCTTTGTAATACATTCCATTTTTTTTTAACATTTATTTAGAATTATCTTATTCTTTTGTATGAGGATAATGTTCCTTGTTTCCCGTACGAACATATTAAATTAGAACAATTCTTAATATGACAAAAAGGAAAACATATGGCCAGGGATATCTGACAAGGACCTCAATTAAAGACTAGGTCCTTACAACCAGTTAACCTTTTATATTATATGGTATAGACTCAGCTCCTTTCAAAGCAGAACCAAATACATTGTACAATGAAAGTTCCCACCATGAACTGGGTTCCGAAGCTGCACATAACTGTATATAAACAATACATCAAAGTTTCATGAGAACTGCTGAAAACATTTTTGAGTTATTGTCCGAAAACTGGAAAGTTACCATCTTTTTATGGCCCCGCAACGAAGCGCGTTTCGTCTACATAAGACTCATCAGTGACGCTCAGATCAAAATAGTTGAAAAGCCAAACAAATACAAAGTTGAAGAGCATTGAAGACCCAAAATTCCAAAAAGTTGTGCCAAATACGGCTAAGGTAATCTACTCCTGGGGTAAGAAAATCCTTGGTTTTTAAAAATATAAATAAAAATTAAATTAAATTATAAATGACTATATTTTTTTTTTTTGTATTTTCATAACAGATATGACTATTACTAATTATTAATTTCATAAATAGTTTTTTAATTCAAATTATAAATTATATATTGTTCATATTGAATTCTAAAACCAAGTGTAAACTCCGTTATAGCTTAAGGTCAAGTAACAATAAATTGGCTATGACTCAGATTTTCTTAAAATTTTGCAAATGCGGCTTGATCTCTTTTTTCCCTGCCTTATGAGACTTGTACTAATGGAAAGGGTACTGATACTTGTAAATAATTGAACAAATATATAAATAAATAAGTATTATTACCTGTATTTTACGTTAGTTTCCCTGAGTTTACCTGTCAAAAAAATGCGCGCAAATGTAATCAAAAGCTGCACGCAAACGTAATGATTTTTGCGCGCAAATGTAATCAAAAGCTGCACGCAAACGTAATGATTTTTGCGCGCAAATGTAATGGTAATGCGCGCAAACGTAATGCATCGCTTCAATGTACGGATACACCAATGTCCCAGCTGGTTAGGGAAGGGTTGGGTGCCCGCTAACATGTTCATATCGCCATTTTCTGTATGTGCCTGTCCGAAACCAGAAGCGTGTAGTTCAGTGGTTATATATATATATATATATTTGTTCACTATTTTATGCATAGATTAGACCATTAGCTTTTTTCGTTTGAAGTGATTTGCATTTGTCATTTCGGTGTGTTTTAAAAATGACTATGCGGTATGAGCTTTGCGCATTGTTGAAGGCCGTACGTTGACATATAGTTGTTCATTTTTGTGTCTTTTGGTATCTTGTGAAGAGTTGTCTCAAAAACAAATCTTTTTGATATAGACAGCAATCAAAAATAATCAATGCATTATAGGTTGTTGGCCTGAATTGCAGAGGTGAGTCCAAGGGGGTCATGGATTACAATAGAGTTACATTAAGGCTAAAGAGTATGTGTATACAATGAACATGTAATTTATAGCCACCGTTGATAAGTAATAGTTTCTCTAACGTGGAGATATACAGATGAAAAGATAATTCTTAATATTAACGGGTTTGCTTTCTTCGAATATGTATTTTTTTTTTTTTTTTTTTTTTTTTTTTTTAAGGTATAAAGATTATGCTTAATTTCCTCGAACATTTCAGTCTTTCTACTGTAGTGCCAAAATCTAACTAATTGGTCAGTTTTGTTATTTTAAGCATCTTAAAGTCTATACCCATGCATCCATATGCATTTCATTGAAATTTTGACTTATTTCGGAGAAGACCAAACTTTAAGGGACCATATGTATATTCCACTGTTACCCTTGGCGTTATCGGTAAATTATGCGGTTGAGCAAAGCACCAATCATCAAGACTACCTTACCTTTGACATTTGCCTTGTTGCATCTTGCATGTCTTTATAGTTATCAATAAAAAATAAAACGTTTCAAAGTTGGTACTGAACAATTTCTAGACCACTTTACTTGTTAATGACACGTGTACGTAATGGCTGATTGTTGGTTGCTTAACGTTCACTTGCAAACATTCCATGCATGTTCAAGATAAGCACAAAGCAGCACCACATATTTCATGTAGGTCCAGGAAGCAGGCCCTCTGGAATTACACCAGGGATGTTTGGACTGCCACTGGATAAAATGAGGTATATTGAATAAGGACACAAATTTTGCCTTGCAACAGGCCATTGATGGACCCCTCATAAAGTTTTCCCAAGGTTCGTACAGTGTAGAGAGCGTAGTGCTCTCTCTGTACGATACAGAGGATCTTGTATTCCCATTCGGACTGGACGTGACTGCGTACTTTAACATCCCACACATCTAACCGGGTGACCAACTTCGGGCAGGTTCTACTGCCGGTCGGAAAAAGACCAAAGTGATCATATCTACTTAGGTCTCTCAGTCACCATTTACCAAATTCTTACATAGATGAACAAAAATAATTTGGCTACAATGTAGAAAGTTTTGCTGTACCTGTTAAATCAAAACATCACTTAACATTATTACAATATATGCACACTTATGAGAACTCATAAGATCGTATATACTCTCGATACTGTTTACTGATATATGGCATTGCACGTTAAGTTAATGCGTGTTATTACGTCTTTACGTGTTTGCGTTAAATATATACTGACTGATACTTTAGTAACATGATTTACCTTTTAGTTGTAATTTGCTTTGAAATAACTTTCAGTTACTACAATAAAACTTTTGTCAATATTTAATGTATATGGTTTTTGTGTCTGGACCGACATTTTGAGTTGAGCCAATTGCAATTATACAGTTGTTTTCATCATGTTGTGCTGTTACACCAGTACCCCAGGTTTAGGAGAGGGTTTGGGGCTCACATGTTTAATCCCGCCGCATTCTTTTTTGTGTCTGTCCATCGTCTGGAGCCTCTAGTACATTGGTTATATAGATCTGTCATATTTTTTTTTCGTTGATAAATGATTTATATAACGTTATATATAAAATAAAAATAGAAGATGTGGTATGATTGCCAATGAGACAACTCTCCAACTCTCCACAAGTAGCCAAAATGACACAGAAATAAATAGATCACTGTACGGCCTGCAACAATGAGCAACGCCCATACTGCATAGTTAGCTATAAAAGTCCCCGAATTGATAATGTAATATTATTCAAACGAGAAAACTAACGGCCTTATTTATGTATAAAAAAAAGAACGAAAAACAAATATGTAACACATCAACAAACGACAACCACTGAATTACAGGCTCCTTACTTAGTTTTCTAGTTTTATATGTTTCCCCTTCTTTTATATATCGGGACCTTTTATAGCTGACTATACGGTATAGTTTTACTTCATTGTTGACCTTTGTATGTTGAACTATAGTACTTGCTTTATACACCTACATGTTCTTCATTTAAACTTTGGTGGAAAGTTGTCTCACTGGCCAACACACCACATCTATATGTAAAAATAAAACAGTTGGAATGCCATCTAAGGCACTCGGCAAACTAAGTTCAACGAGCTCCTATGGCTGCTTTTGTGTAGGCGAATTTGGACCGACATCGGCATTTGAAAGAGCCTCAAATTGTGAAAAGAAATAGTCATTAAAGTTCTTTTTTGGCAGTACTATACTTTTTGAAATTTTATTTCCTCTGGAAACATATTTATCAACAGTTTATTTCATCTGGAATAACGTTGAAAGTCCCAATTTTCAATAGAAACATTCCTATTAGATGTACACTGGTTAAACATTGTAATTTTGGCTTTGGATGTCTGATAAATTATGTTCAACTACTTCGACTAAAGTAACAGATGAAAATTAACAATAACATACAGAAAAGGGTCGTCGATGTCATTTCGAATACTTTAATAAGAAAGTGATTTATGACGGTTTTTGTCAACGAACTGTACAGTGATTATTTTAAAACGCACAACGAACTCGACACCTTTGGTGAGACGAACGATACAGTAAGAGAAAACTTTTAAAAGAAGTATGTTATTGTGTTTATTTTGAGTTTTAGGGAACATTTGAAGGCACGTAGTAATTCGATGTATAGTTATTTATTATTGCTTAAGGTATTAATACGCAAAAGTGTGTGCACGAAAAGATATTCCGCATTGTTTATCTCATAAAACGTATGAAATTGCACCATGTCTGTGCGTTTTGTATCTAGCAGTTTTATCAAACGTTCTAAGCAATATCTAAAACTTACAACAACTGTATAATTGAATAAATGAACCAACTTGCACATTGACATATTTATAGATACTCAAAAAAGTTCTACAGAGGCATTCGAAATTGTTTTCATCCCAAATGTTGTCCTGATTATCGCTTCGAACGCGTCAACGTCCGGATTCATTTGTATCGGGGTTATACGGGGTGTATATGTATTGCTTTAATTATACGCAAACTCGGAAAAGTACACTTTCAAAACACATAGTTACACAATTATAATGATCTTATAAGGAACGACATCGTATTTGTTGCGAATCTTAGACACTTACGAAATCGCCGTTAATTCATATTAGATAGAATTAGATAATAGCGATGAATCATTTAATAATGCATATTATGAGCAATTGCTTTTAGCATATTTATAAATCGTTCACTAACATATAACATGATTACCTTTTACACTGAACTATTAGCACTTTCTATGCGTAATTCTTTATAAGACAGCCATTATCGTATATAACAGCGCATGACTTATTTATATAAAGTACTAAATGGTGGTCCCATTGCCGGCAATGCTATTTTTAGCAATTATCTCCTTAAAAGGCGCTTTTAATAAACTAATTATGGAAAAACTGCTGTTGTCTAATTGACGCTCGATATCTATTTGCGATTTTACAGCACTCAAATATATATGGCCCCATGGGCTTTTCTTGGTGAATTTTGGGGTTTTTCACGATAGCTGACGATTTCGCAGAAAAATTTCCCTAATTTTGAGCAACATAAAAAAAATATTTCCGGCCCTTCATACTATACATTTAAGGACAAATTTGTGCTTGCATGAAGCTTCATTCATAATGCTTTCCAGAAGAAAAATATATAAAAGATATAACAACCAATCACAGAGAGACATCTATTTTTATCTCTATGTCATGTTCCCTTCATAAAATGGCTGCGCCCATGTAATTTTATTTGGTACATTGTAACCTATATTATGCATGATAAAATATATTTTCAATGAAACATGTTTAAAGATTGCAAGAGACAAATTATGAAATTACTACAAGTTTTAAATATTCAAATTTAAAGTCAGTTAATTTATCATAGAGGTGGTGAATACATATTCTTAACAGACAACAAACAAACAAAAATGTTCTTGCCAGGCAGAACTATAATGTATCTGATGGGGATCGAGAACACCTATGGATTTGCCGCTCATTTATATTTGATAGCATTGGGTGAAGTATCTAATTCACCCACTACAATATTTCATGAAACAATACGTTTAGTAAAGTTGTAAAATTATAAACAACACACTGCATTATTACCTTGAACATTTAATTATAGTGAGAGTATGTGTTAATAGTTGGTATATGTAGAAAATGGGGAATTAAATCTGGTGTTATAGCCAGCTGAAACTCTCACTTGTATGACAGTCGCACAACATTCCATTGAATTATTATATTATTTTGACAATGATGTGTGAGCAAATCTAACAGACATAATAGGTAAAAATGTCAAAATGGCAGTCACATTGTGTTATATTCTGTATCACTATAAAACAAATAAATATGTCAATAAAGGAAAGAAAAAAAAAATGTCACCAGTGAATACAACTGTCAAATTACTGACATGGTACAACCTGGTTGTATAGCTACCTACATCATGTATTGTAATTACATTAGTACGTGCATATTATTAAGTGATTCAACCTGTTTTTAAGTTAGCACAACGAAAACGAGCAGTGGTCCTGATAAACTTCGAATATATAATGTAATTGTAGATTTAGGATGAAGCGTTTTGATTTTTAAATATATTCTCCTAACCACAGTAAGTATTTCTGAAATCTGCGCAAATACCAATTTCTATTCAAGTGTTTTTTTTAAACACATTTTTCCTTGAAATGTGATGAAGAAAAAGCCACTGAAAAGGAGTTGAAACAAAAATGCCACAAAGCTGTTTAAAAAGAAACAATCGTTAACACCATCAACTTGAACTTGAACTTTTTGTTCAGAATCCGCAATACGCCGTAAAGTTTTATGTTTCTCTAATTGTTGGTAAAAACTAAAATCACAAAACTACTTAACTCCAAGGGAAATTTTTAAAAAGTCTCTAATTGAATGGCTTCTTTTATTTTTCGACAGGTTACATACTCTGTGGTCAGACATCATTGTACTCGGTAAATTACAAGCAATCAAAAGAAAAGAACTAAAACCGAATGTGCAATTTGTTGTGATAGTTTACTATTTTCCGAAGATTTAGTCATGTATAGAAAGACCGAGTACCGGCATTTCTTCGCACAGAAATGGTAACCTGTCAAAAAAATATAAACACCAGAGTCAAATGTCGTTAATATAAAATTGGTCCATTTCTTAATTACACTGCTACTGTGAAAAGATCAGCGCACGACGTATGAGTAATGCAATTAACTTTCAATGAAACAATTCTAAGATTGCAGCCGTTAAATCGTTAAAATAAAACCAGTTTTTAATATTCAAAGTGTTTAAAGGCAGTTATAAGCCTTGTGTGCATGTTATCACAAAATTGTGTAGTATAATGATGTACCTGGTTCCCTCTTCTGGTGAACATAGAAATGAGGTATTATAATTCAGTCACTACAAGTACTATCACATCAGAACTTTCTGTTGTTATCCTTTTGCTAGTTGTTTTTAGGTTTCGTGTCAGTCTGATGAGGAAATCTTATTCCCAAAAATGAGATAACAACAATACCGAATTCTAAGGAATATGCATAAACTGTTAATACAAAGAAGTGTCTCGTCTTTTTGTAATTTTGATAATGCAAATGTTGAAATTAAAAAAAAACCAATACTTGTAAGTTATGCAAATATTCTAAGCCAATGAATTATTACTGGTGGTACATGGCTAGAGATCTCCATGGATATGAAATATTAAATGCTAATTCAACTATATAACAACACACTAGTACCATTTACTTATCGTAAGTCGTTCTCTTTAAACAATAAAGGCAACAGTAGTATACCGCTGTTCAAAACTCATAAATCTATGGACAAAAAAACAAGATCGGGGTAACAAACTAAAACTGAGGGAAACGCATTAATTATTAGAGGAGAACAACGACACAACATTAAAATGTAACACACACAGCAACGGACTAAGCATAAGACAACATCCGATGAGAATAACCAATATAACATCAAAACCAACCTGAACACACACATTAACTTGTAAACTATGCAAAAGTTTCAAAGTCAATAAACAAACTGCATATTGTTGACCTAACATTAGTGGTTCCCTATCGACTGACCTTATCACCAACTCATACATATAAAGTAGGCAAATGGTTCGAACTCAATAAATAATGACTGAGGAGAGAGGGCCAAATTATCACCATGGAAATGAGATGTGCCAATGTTAATACAACTGCATTACAATTAACATTGACCTACCACAAACGGTTCTACATAAAATAGAACTAATACCTTGTTGACGCCGCTCACGCCTACCTATGTCCGGCTGTTTCACTCCGTCAATGCGAGACAAAATGGAAAGTTCCTCATAACAGGACAGTTTAAGGTTAGTTGGAAGGTTAATATACTTTACATCCCAGCTCCTTTGTTCTACTAGGGGTGATCTGAGCCGGATCACCCCTAACAGATCACCCTAGCTGGAGTTTTCTTGTTCTGCAACCTTTTGGCGGGAACGTTAAATCCACAATAAAACTTAGAAACTGAAATATTTATACGGAAAAGACTAACTTTCAAAATTAGTGTAGAAAAAAATCCAGTGTGATGGGATTCGAACTCAAGACCTCAAATCAAACCCCTACACCAGGATGATTGGATACAAGTGGAGCGAGTTGGCAGATCTTTATTCAGTGGTTTATTAACCCTTTTCATAAATAAGTCGAGTTGTCATACTGATTGTTCAATGGGGTTTTCATAAGTGGGTTGAGTTTGTAAACAGTTTGATGCAGACCATGCATTTTTAAATGATATGACACATATATAAGATAAACATAGTACATGGAGGTGTGTGGATGTGTGAACCTTGAGACAGGTTTTATGCCGTCTCTTTCTGTATGTGTCTGTCCCAAGACAGAATTCTGCAGTTCAGCGGTTGTTGTTGGTTAATGTCTGTTATAGTTTTTTTCAAACTAGTCGGGGACTTTTAATGCAGACTATATAGTATGGATGCTTTTCTCATTGTTAAAGCCATATGGTTGTCTATAACTGCTTACATCCACTTCATTTGAACTTAGTGTGAACAGGTGTCTCATTGGCAATAATACCACATCTCCCTATTTTTTTTATGTCAGAATATTCAGGCGTTGGTATACAGGAGGTTAAGGTTCCATCCATTACAATCATCTCCAAACAAGCAAATAAAAGTTAATTGTTAATTAACTATGTAGATTGTTGTAATTGTCATAAATAATGAATTAATCATAACATTATGATCAATTGTTTTTACTTTCATGAGCATATCTTCCTTTTTGTAAATAAACAAATAAGACAGCTGGTTTTCCAGTTTTAATGGTTTTACACTAATCATTTGTGGAGCGCTTTACAGCTTGCTGTTCCGTGTGATCCAAGGCTCCGTGTTGAAGACCGTATTTTGTAATGGTTTACTTTTACAAATTGTGACTTGGATGGAGGTCTCATTGGCACTCATACCACATCTTTTTATATCCATAAACAAACACAAATAAAAATGATATCATTTATTGGTCATTCATTTGAACACGATAATCAAGTAGGTGTATGTACATAATTTGGTAAGAATAATACTAACTTTCTACAGTCTGTCAACATGAAGCATTAGTTTTAGTACACAAAATATATTGAAGCTCTGTTGAGTGTGTACTTTGAATTCTTTATTACTCGTTGGATACCAATTTTCGTGGATGTCATGGGAACAGGTGAACCACGAAATTAAATGTTTGACAAATGACAAAGTTTAGCCAAAATCACAAAATTAAATATCAACGAACATGCAAGTTTCCCTTAATCGACGAAAATTGGTACCCACGAAAATAAATGAATCCTTAGTAACTAAAAACAAACAGAGATGACTATTTTCAAAATGGTGGTCAAGATATAATACCAGTAAAGCTCTATCCAATACAAGGTAAACTTCAATGTGTGGGGATAGTTTATTTACTCTATTCTAAGAATGCAAAGCTATTTATAAAAACAGAGTATGCAAAGCCTTTCAGACAGAACCATACAGGTTTCTGTCTTAGTGCAGAATAATGAATAATAGATGCAATTAGTTTTCATTGACATTATATATTAAATTTTGAACAATTGATGTTTGCCTTAAGGGGCATCAACCCAGAGGTTATATCACAATGACATACTAAAAGAAATCAATAAAGGTCAATGTTGACGGACATCAAGATGAGTTAAGTTTTAATTCCTACCAAATCATGATTATGATTGTCTGATATTTTTCTCCAAGTCCCCTGTAATTTCAAACTAATAAGTGTATCCCCAACTCCAAATAATTGTCTATAATCAATAAAATCATAAATCTATTATCACTAGAATCATAAATCTATAATCACTAAAATCATAAATCTATAATCACTAGGTTGATTAATTTATGTATATTGTCCACCAGTGATAAGAAACAAAATTAAAATCAGTGAATAAAAAATAAAAAAATAGCATGAACTAAAACAAAAACTTAATTAAAATTTATTTTTTTACTAATCATTTTATCTATTTTAAGATATTAAACAATGAAAAAAGATTAATAATGATTATTCTATAAATCGAATAATTCTTTTGAAACTGCAATTAAAGATAAAACCAATTACTTTAAAACTCATATTTACAAAAACCCACTTATCTTTAGTCACATGTTAATTGCCTATAACAACTCAAATAAAGCAAATTTTAATTTCTTCTGGTGGGGGTCTTCATCAGTACATTTTGATTATTTTTTATTTTGATTGAATTAAAGTGCTTTCTTCATCAAGATTCCCTCTTCCTACATGTTATACATTGCATATTGAATTCTAATTTAGAAATAGTCAATTTTCATGATGAGGATATATAAAGATATTCCTTTAAAAATTACATAATTTTTTTATGCGAAATAATCTATATTTTTTTAGGTATTTTTCTTGTATTGCTTTTTTAGTGATATGGGAAATGTGTAACCTTTTAAAGAAGGTTAAACAGAATTATGAACAATTGTCTATTTTTTCCCCTATATACATGTATGATGCATTAATGTAAGAACCGTTACCTTATTACTTAGAACATAATGAATTGTATGACATGTGTACAATGTAACCATGGTAACAGATAGTCAAGAAAATGTTACAAGAATAAGTAAAGCCTTTTAAAACTTTACAGCATGCCAATTAGACCATTTATTCTGGATGAGTTCATATTGATTTTATTTCTCTAAGACAGGAAGGGAAAATCTCCAGTCAACTTTGACACTTAAATTCATAATAATTTTTTTAGTTCAAAACTTCAAAATAATTCCAAACATCCAGAATGAATAGTGAAATTTGGCAAGTTTTAAAACTTTACAAGTCAATAAAACAACATTTTCATAAGCCATAATACAATATACTTTTCTGTTTTCTAAAAACATATCTGAAGAATGAAATACCCATCAGATGGGTTTTGGTGATTTTTCGGAATAAATAAAATCTGCAAATAAAGTATTGATTTTTTAAGAGTATACATATTCCTCCTCTTTAAATGAAATTATTGTTTTTGTAGAACAATAAATTAAAATAATTATTCAGTTATAACCGCAAAGTTAATAAATACTGATAATATTTTACACATCCAGACTAAATACTTGTTGTATTTTGTACTGTTAAACAGTAAAACAATTATTTTTTTCAATGTTTCAAAATAATATTCCATAATTTTACAATAAATATAAGGCACACAATTTAATAATACAAAAATCATTTATATACATTTCAAATAAATCAAATCATGTATTCTATATGATGACTTAAATTCTATAACATAACATAAAGATAGATATGGTTTTAACCTTTCACCTCTAATTTATAAGTCATATGATGTCATCTAATTGGTGAGATTAAAATTCAGACTATGTCACATGCATGACCATGTAAATTGGTCCTGTATACAATTTTCTCTTTTTACAGTACACTCAAGATGATGAAATTAAAATTAACCCATGATAGTGTTAAGGGACTTCCTGTAAAGTAGTGATTTCGGGTGAATTCTGATAAATTACAAATATGCAGTGAAACCTCTCTAAACCAATCTTGTGTAAACTAGAAGCGTACGCATCTAGAACCTGAATAAACTGAACTTCTGTCAAAACCAAACAAAATTTTAAAGTTTGGTATAGACAGGTTTCACTGTATTTAAATATTTCAGTGGAAACCATTCACCAGATGACCAGCAGCATAATTCACTGCAAAAAGTGAGGAATTATATTTGATCAAATCATCTTGTGTGTGTTGTAATATAAGACACAGCCATTAATTCTAAAACAATTAAGAACTTACAGCGGATTCCATTGAGTGTGTAGCTAAAGGTAATAACTTTGGTTAGCTTGCTTGCTAGCTGAACCGTGAAGTCATTATTAAGTCAGGTATAATACCCTGCTTTCGAAGTAGCATAGTCCAACAGACAAATTGATTAGTTTTCTGTCGGACTAGTCTATTCTTAAAGTAGGATATTTTACCTAACCTAACAATGACTTCACGGTTCAACTGACAAGCAAGCTAACCAAAGATATTACATTTTGCTACACACTCAATGAAATCCGCTGTAAAGACAAATTTTTCAAAGATACTGTAACCTGGTTTGACTATGGTGAATGATAAAATAATTATGTGATTATAAAATGATAAAATTGTGCATAATTACAGAGGTGACATCACAGATATAGCATTCAGACTTACTTCTACTGTACTGTACAAGTATAAAATACAAATATAAAGCAGTTTTACTTTACCGGTATCAAACACCTCCATCAAACAAGTCATACGTTCGGTTTTGTATTGATTACTTCCCTTTATAGATTTCAATTATCTCCCCTTGATATAAGGGTAAATTTTTGGTAAACATACATTTAAGACTGTTCACAAAGGGAAATATCTCTTAAAGTTAAAACTTTTTATTTTTTAACAGTAACTTCCAATTTTTTATGAAGGTAAACATCTTTATAAGGCCCTTCTTATATCCAACACAAGGGAAATACCTTTTTGGAAATAAAGAGAAATAACTCTTTTTGTTTGAAATTATCTCCCTTTACAGATTAATAATTCTTTAAACAGCATTAAATTATAGTTTTCAACAAATAAAAGAAGAATATACTAATAAAGAGCTGTAAAAAATACAAAACAAAACAAGAATGTGTCCAAAGTACATGGATGCCCCACTCGCACTATCCTTTTCCATGATCCATGGACCGTGAAATTGAGTTATAATCTAATTTGGCATTAAAATTAGAAAGATTACACTATAGGGAACATATGTTCTAAGTTTCAAGTTGATTGGACTTCAATTTCATCAAAAACTACCTTGACCAAAAACTTTAACCTGAAACTCCCACTTTCATTTTCTATGTTCAGTGGACCGTGAAATTGAGGTCAAAAGTCTAATTTGGCTTTAAAATTAGAAAGATCATATTATAAGCAACAAGTGTACTAAGTTTAAAGTTGATTGTACTTCAGCTTCATCAAAAACTACCTTGACCAAAACTTTAACCTGAAGGGACGCACAGACAAACGGACGGACGAACGAACAGAGCCACAGACCAGAAAACATAATGCCCCTCTACTATGGTAGGTGGGGCATAAATATGGACCAATTACAACAATACAGTCAAACAATACATATATATATATATAAGTGATTAGCAAATCACTTTAATTTACAAATAGATGAATACAGTTATTGTTATAGTAAAGAAAGTTTTATATGGTTCCCAGAAATCTGGACTCCAAAATGTGTGCATGTGTGAATTAAAAGATCTTTTCATTTAAAGTTGTTAAGATTCTAAAACCAAAAAAAGAATAACCACTTTCAAATAGTTTTTAGTGTTAATATTTTGCATAAAAATCACTGTGGCATCCTATATTGAATTGGTATAAATGTATACTGTTGGATGTCTCATAATCCAAAAATACAAAGCTTTAAGGCCATAAACTTGCATAGTGACTTTTTTCTTGTGAATCAAATTTCAAAAAAAAAAATAATAGCAAAGGTTAATTCATGGTTTAATCTAAATTGTCAAGACAGGTGAATGTTTTCTTTTTCAAGTCATTTATTTTGGTCCCAATCAACATGGTTGAATGTAAGAAGTAATTCAAAAAGTCTAATAATCTTGCAACATATTCAATAAATGTTGTCCAATACAGCTCAAATAGACATTTGACTGTAATAAATGCTTGCTTACAATATAAAGACTTTTAGAAATACTGTGTTAAAATGTAACAATAAATATGATATGACGATATTTTATGCGTTTTTTATGAAAAATGCACAAATATAATTCCTTAGTAAAGATTTCTCTAAGGATGTTTTGCATTTTTATTAATCATAATCTTCATTCAAATTTCATGAATTTAAAATTATCTTTTCCGCATACATGACATAATACATCATGAAACTGATCAATAATTCTGACTGATTATTAACATGTTCACTCATTATTATTACAATTGATTAATAATTGATTGCTTAAGGTCCTTACTTATATAATAATAAAAAAAAAATCCATATCTAATGATTATAACAAACATATTATCATGATTATATACCATTTTTTTCAAAAATATCTTTTGAAATTATACAAAAAATGTTAGCACAGTCAAATTAAATGAAATTTACTTTTAGTTAAAAAAAAAATTGTTAGAGTTCCATGGAATCCAGTGCCCCACTACTTTAGGTTAGCATTGGAACACATTTTGGCATTTTTTTAAAATGGAGTTATCTCCCATTGTTTAACATTTTTTGTTGATTTTTTTTTCTGGTGGAAATTGCAGAATCAATCTGAACTATAGTCTAACTACAAGTTTAAACATATCAAATATGATCAAATAATGCTGCAGTTCTATGTTCATGTCAGGATCAATTTAAGAGTTAAATACATTGACTAGAACAATAGACAAAAAACATATTAGAACTTGAAAAGAATAACAAAGAGAAACTAAATCAGAAAGCATTGGACATAATTATCTATATTTTTTTCTTAATTAAATTTACAAATGATTTAAGCATGCATGCTTACTTTCATCATACAAGCAATATTTTCATATATACATTTAAAAAACTAGCACTATATGGACTGAAATTTGAGAACTATTGTCAGTTTCAAACTTCCCTTAAAGCTACAGGACAATTACATAAGTTATTGTTATTTTGTAATTATAGATCTAGAGAACAAAGCACTACAAAAAGATATTTAAAAATAATCTATTTTTCAATTCCACTTTTTTATTTAAAATTTTTGTAATAACCCAGATTGCTTTGGATTCTGACAATATGCCAAATTACAATATTATTAGTCTTAAAGATTGTCTTCTATTTTAATTATTGATTTAGTTTTGTGTATACTAGAGTATTGATTATATCCTATTCACCAAATGAACTGTAAATATATTAATCACTGATAAAATACATTTATATTTTTGATAAAAAAAAAAAAAAAAAATCTTCCATCCTTACATTTGTTGTGAGATATGAGTTATTTCCCCTTACATCTGACTTCAACATACCTGCCAAGTTTTGAAAGTGCCCATGGGGGTTTTAGTGCGGGACAACAATTTCAAAGGTTACAATTCTTTGCGACGACTATTTTGCGTGTGCTGTTTTGTGGTCTAGAAAAAGTGTCATATTTGTAAGATGAGCTTACATGCCTTTTCTAAAGTTTATTTGCATGATTCTAGTTATTATATATCAGTAAAAAAGATGAACATGTAGCTACAAGACCAGGAATTAATTTCATGTGTAAAGATATTAAATAATTGTTGACTTTTCTAATTTAAAATTATGCACAAAGAAAGACCTTTATCAGGTTGGGAACAACACCTAGGGGTATCCCCTCAATGTAAGGACATTAAAAACCACTTTTTAAGTAAAAATGAGCACATATTCTAATATTCATATCATTTGAAGAAACTTTTCCCAAAGAATTATACATCTTATTATCTATCTGGTATAATATGGTCAACACATGTCATCTATCTGGTATAATATGGTCAACACATGTCCAAGAATTTTGGTATGTTCTTGGCCTAATATATCATGTATATCTTCTTTATTTTTCAAAATAATTGGACCCTACATTTAGAAATGTAGTTCTAAATATAATGTCAGAATTTCCCATTTTTAAGTTAAATAAAAATCTACATTTTTCATTTTTATTTTTCACAGAAGTAAAATGCCCCCTTGACTAAGGGAAATCCCTCATTTAAGTGATTCCTCATGTGGGGTTTTTTGTTTTGTCCATGTGAAAAATACATATCATTTGTTACAGCAAGAGTAATATCAATAAATTAGTGAATAAACTACTATTTATTATCTTTATGGTAGTACTGCATCATTGAAGTTTGTCAATCAGCCATGCTTTTATTCTTATTCTGTATAAGAACCTCCTTGCAGGTAAAAAAACCATTTGCCATGTTCACGATTTTAAAAAACAGAGGAAATCAACACAAGTTCAAAATCTAGGATGTTAGAATTATCTTGAGAGAAAACGGTTTTGATTGGCTGATAAATTTGATCATGAGAAACATAGAATTTGATTGGCTGAACACAAATGTCTTCCTTGGACACAGTTCAAACTCGGGAACCGTCATATTTTTCGTGTAGATTTTCACAAAATCGTGTTTTAGAGGGTTTTTCACGATCACGATCGTGCAATCGTGACAAAGGGTCAAAATCGTGTAATACACGCCTAAATCGTGAAAGTTGGCAGGTATGCTTCAAAGGTTGAAAAACAATTTCAGACTGTGATAACTATCAGTTACACATTTTTCTTGAATGATTTTTATAGTCTGTTTCAAATTTGATTTTTTAAGTCCATTTATTATTTTTCTCAGCTAATTATATATATATGAACAGATTATAATTTTGTAGCGTCAATGAAAACATGGCATTAATTTTTTTATGCCATTTCAATAGAATCAATTATACACCATGTCTAACTTATCTAATGCAGAAAATTAAAACTTCAATGCAATGTGGTAATTGATAAAAATGATTGTGAAAGGATGCACTTAGTCACATTATATGCATCAATAAAAACGTTGCATTAATTGCTTGGTCTACAGAACTTATGATTGACTTAAAGGAGAAATAACTCAGCCATAGAAAACTGATTAATAACATACAAAATGGAAATAATTATAACCAATGTAACTTAAAGGCCTGTTCAGACTGACCTGGTTGCACTGAACTTTTTTCAGTGTTTAAATGTCAGCTTATCCATAAAATTCAATGCTATTCTCTATTGGGTTAGTCACTTAATGTTATCATAACCAAATCATTTAAAGCACTGTATATTATTGATTGCTTGAATAATTATCTTTTCCTGCTTGATTGTCTTCAAGTGTTTTCCACACTGAATTCTATCTATATGGAATGCTACGCAATGAAAAATAAAACGGTCATGGTTAAATCTAATGCAATAATCCAATCTTGAAATAAGGCAATCACTTTTCTGATTAATCACAATCAGGATTGTACTGCAAGAATGTATGTTTGTGTAACATTTGTTAAGTTCGCATAGCCATGCACTGTATTGTATGTATCCAGCCGAACCCTGACGGCATGTCGTGCCACACAAAATTCTCCCGTGTACGATTCAGTAACACACGATTTTCATTGTGAAAGTCACATGATGCATTACTAACCTGAAAAGAGAACAAAAACTATAATAAATTATTATTAATAATAATAAGGTCAACATATTTGGCCTAAATCTTAGTTCCTTTTGGTAATATGACTATAGATCATCCAACTGTTATAGTTCTTTTTCATCCTTGGCTTTCAAATATTCTGATTTGAGCACTCTTGGTAAATAAAGGTTATTATCCAAAAAAGAAATTCTGACCCCATGAATTTTATAACATGTTGCTTTATAGTTTTCAGCCTAGCTATTAAATGCAAATTTATACTTTTTTGAAAGTTTCAAGATTTTTTTGTGAATAAAAGAAGAAGTGTTTATTTTATATTTGCATCAACAATTTTTTGTAGATTGAAGAGCAATAATAAGACTAAGTTTCTCTTTAGATACATGCATGATCCAATGCTGGTCGCATAACAGACTATTTTTGTAAGTTAAATTTCACCACTGTCCCCTATAGCTAATTGGTGGTGGTGTCTGATGGGGGTTGCATTAAAAAAAGAATTACCACACCATATCCAAAATTTACAAAGGACAGAGAAATGTTTGTATTTTGCAGTAGAGATCATAGTGAGGACCAGCAAGATTTTCTTCAAAAACTGCCAGACGAAAAAGGACTTGAGAATTCTGCTATACCATAGCTATGCCGGTTTTGTTTTTTGTTGAATGCCAGATGGTGACCTTAAACATGCTCAGACAGTTGTTAACGTCCATGTCATTTGGACTTCAGTGGATAGTTGTCTCATAGACAGTCATGTACCACATTTTTTTTTAATGTTATATCGATAATTATGAAATGAAAACATGATTTACCAGAAATTTGAAAAAGCTAAGAAAAACAACATACAAAATGAATCATGATGCAATCTCTATCAAAATTCGTTCCTTTATTATTCTATCCTATGATTGCAAGAGAATTATCTAACAAAAACAAACTTTGACTGAATAATTGACAGAATTTTGACTTCCAGCCGTTTTCCTACTGTTCATTTAATAATATTGATTGACAGATCTCAGCAAGATTTCCCAATTGCCTCAATTATTTCTTTTCAATTTCATACAGTACTTTACAGAACATGTAGAGAACCAAATCCTCCAGAGGGAAAACAGAGTCCATCAATTGAAAGTTTCCGAGCCGAGTTTTGATTGTCATTTCAATTACGATTGTTGATTTCATTTATCGTTTCTCTGAGGATAAAGAAACTTGATACTGTCTGATATAAATGAAAGCTTTGAAAGGATTGGTATTGTGTGGGATTACAAAGGAAACTGCTTTTGGATTTGTATTGACTAAACCATCATGATCGTATTATTTACTAGTACGGCTAGTGCATCTGTTAAAAATAAGATACTAATACAAGCTGTACATGGTTCTTAAAAAAGAGAGAGGTAGTTTTTTAGCTACACTCTGCTCAAAGGGCTATGAGATACTTAACGCACTGAGTTGATACTGCTTCTGGTGGACAATCAGTCCTCCAGGGTATCATCAGCTCAGTTGTCAGTTCTATGGTTGTAACATGATTAAAAACAAACCTTTCTAAATTTGCACGTTTATAAATTTGACATTATAAAAAAACTAAAGGGTTTCAACTCCGTCAGTCAAAGTTGGCCGTAGAAGGATTTAGCTATTACAAATGTATTTTAGGTCAATTTTGATTATACTTGTGTAGCTCAATAACTGTTTCGGTTTTGTATAACCATGGCTTTCAAATATTCGGCTTTTAGCTTTGCTGATGAAGGTAAATCCTGAAAAGCACTGTAGAGGAAACGCGCGTCTGGCGTATATATATACAAAATTTAGTCCTGGGTATCTATGATGAGTTTATTTGAAGGCATGAAATTTATATTTGTTCATTTTTTAAAGACTATCTTTAGTTTCTGAAAAAAAGTATGGAGTTTTCTGCCTCAGTACATTTTTACAAAGGGAGATAAACCTGCAAAGAGAATTTAGAGATATATACCTCCTGAGTTATTATGTTTGCATTATATAAACATCTAATAAGAGAATCTAGACCTGTGTCAATTTTGGTTTTTGTATTTCGGTGATTTACTGTCTAATTAATCTTTTGTAATCATCATTTATTTATGAAGGGAGTTGTTCCCCTTTGTATTATTAACACTTACAATAGCTGCCCATAGAGTTCTTTTGACTTCTATAGATCTCATCATTTGTCTACATAATTCTGCTAACTCATCAAAACCTTTAGTTTCTGTACATTTTGTGTCTATCCCTTCATATAATCCATAGGCCATGCGCAAATTATTCACTCTGAAAAATACAAAAAGAAATATTCATAAGACCAACTTTTAGAAAATTAAATTTTCATATCTTAAACAATTCAGCCATCTAAAAATACAAAAACAAAACTTATATAATTAATTAATAGGTTACAGAAAAATTATTCACTCTGAAAACACAAAAATATTTCATCATCAAAATAAATCAATCATCATAGAAAAATAGTAATCACTAAGTCATGGAAACATTATTCACTCTGAAAAATACAAACATAATTAATCATTTGAAAAAATTTCATTTATTGAAAGAATAAAAATACATAATTAATAGGACATGGAAAAATTATACACTGAAAAATATAAAATATATATAATTCATCAGACTTGTACACATTAGGAAAATAATTCATCATTTAAAAAATAATCATCAATCTAAAAATACAAAAATAAAACTTTAATTTATTATTAAGCTAGGTCACAGAAAAAATATTCACTCTGATAAAATTACAACAACAAAATACTTTTCATAAAACTGACAAAAGGAGCCCAATCCATCACATTTAAATAGATCAAATATCTAAATATAGGAAAAGAACACATAAAAGAGGACAATTGAGACCATGTTATTCATTATGTTCATTATTCACTCTAAAAAATACAATACAAAATATTATTTAAAAGATACACATATATATACATCATCCATCAACTTGTATTCATCTATCAAAATTTAAAGAGAAAAAATGATAATATATATATATTATAAGGCCATGTTGAATGCCCAAATTATTCACTCAGTGAAAAAAAATCATTCATAATACATGTATAAGCATAAAGAACATAATCTATAATGATTATTATAATTCATATAATAAATCTATAGTCATATTAAATGCTGTTGATCCACACTAATTCTCTCTAAGTTTAATTTGAAATCAAATTTTATAAAAATGAATTTAAAAGTCACCTAAAAAATGAATAAATACTTAAATAACAAGGAAATAAGAGAATATAATGTGTTTATATCATATAACATTTCCTTAAAATATCTAGAGACTTTTGGTTCTAAATCAATAAGATTTAACTCCAATGATATAAGTCCTCAGCTTTGTCCTCAGGGAATATCATTCATAGTAAGCAGGGCATCATTAATAGCTTACTGTCAGTTCTATGATAAATACACAAATCTGATGATTATTGTCTGTTACAGCAAGAGAAATAAAACATCACAGAGAATGAATTATACATTAGGGATTTATATGTGTTTTCTCACATAAATAAGCTTTTATAGTTATGTAATGTGTTATTTTAAGTTTTATATCTGTTGTTTAATGGTGTATGCATTGTCATAATCCATAACTAAAATAATGTGACAAAAATTCTGCAAAAATTGATGCAACATGCATGAGGGTCTCCATGGGGGGTCCTTCACTTCTTTGAATGTGTAGTAATTCTTTTTACTTTATATATACCACTTTTCTTTATTCTTATTTTATTTTGCCCATTATTCTCCATTCTTCTAAATTTTAAGAAGCCATAATAATACTTTAATTTCCTTATGTTTTTCTCTCTTTTATTCCTTTTCTTCTGCCTTTTATTCTGAACATTTTACCCATAATTCTCTATTCCTTAAACCCTAAACAGACCATCATTGTCTGTAACCTTCAAACATACAGCATAAATAAGACATAAATAAGCAGCTGCAACATGGATACAAGATTCACATAATATTATATCATAAAAGAAGTCCTTGAAAGTCCTTAATAACTTAAAAAACAATAGAGATCATCATGCAACAATATACAAGAGGTTTATGAAATATGTATAGGCTATTTCATGAAAGCTATTGAAATTTTGTCTTGTAATCAATTAACAGTACAGTGAGAAGTTGTCTCCCCTTTTTTACATTTGAAATTCTATTAACTCCAAAATAAAAATCCTGAAACTTTAAATATAAAGGCCTTTTTTGCCAGCATTTAAATTTCCACATTGCTTGGAGATTTCATAAAAAAAAATTATGGTTAAAACGGAAGTGTCCTAATGTTTTGATGGATATACGTTCCATTATTGTGTGTAAGACAATTTTTAAAGGAAAAATTCAATAAAATCAAATAGGTTATCTATGTATCATGCTAGTGTAGAAATTTTCCTCTCAAATCAGTGAAACAATTATGAAGTTGTTGACACATGTGAACCCCCCCCCCCCCCCTTTGTTTCCCCTCATTTCTATTTCAAGTTTAACAACTTTAAGAAAATAAAATATATGCGTTTCAATTGCATGATGTTTCCTTAATGTACAGTGGAAAGTATTTCATGTGTGTCCTGAGGTCTTCTGAGGATGATCATTTTATTCTCAAACATTGTACATGTATCTAAATCTCATATATAGCAATAGACCAAATAGAATGATACTTCCTGTATGACATGTAAACAGACAGACAGACTGGTATGTCTTTTTAAAGCTTAATACCTCAATTCAAAGATCAAGACATTAAATAGTACCTATAACCTGGTACAATCATGAAAGCAAACAATTGTACTTCTAAGGAAATCAATTATGGAAATTCATGAATATTTTACAACTACATGGCATTCCATTATACAATAACATTAATGGAAAAAATGTCATAAATACAATGTTTATAACATTTTCAGACTTGCAAAAGATGGTTATTTAACTATTTATGACGTAAAAGAGACATTAGGGATTTCCATAATTTTACAAATTATGTTTTGGTTGGAAGACAATAATAGATCTCTGTCTTCTATCAAACCATGATGGCACAACTTAGGAAACAGTAAAACATAATGTTCATAATGGTTGTTTGGATGACATTTAATAATGGTCACAATGGTATGAATGGTAAAATAAGATATTTGATAATGTCAGGGTTTTATAATGGACAACAATTAACAATAGAACAGAATGAGACTGTTTTGTGTCATTTAAAAACTGTAAACAAAATTCAAACATTATAGAAATTAAATGAGAATATATAATCTTTTACAAACATTAAAAGCATCAGTAGGTTTATTAAGTATTGTTGTTATATTTGAAAACTGTAAAATAATATTGGAAAACAACATTTAGTGACGACATCAAAAGTTCAATGAAGGATAAAAAACTTAATTCACATAGTTTGTTCACTGAACCCCCCCCCCCCCCCCCCCCCCCATCCCCCTCTGAACTAAATTTGGGAAAAATTGATTGACCAATAAAGATATATGTAAAATCGATTTTACATTAACAAAACTTGCAGCAATGTTGACCCCCCACCCCCAAACTATTTGATTTAAGTTTTTTATCCTACATCGATCTTTTGATGTCATCCCTTATACTGTCTACGAACTGAAAATAATAATTATATATATTATATATAAGCTCTTCCTAAATTAATCAATGAAAGCCTGCTTATATTAACAGAGGATCAAGTTACAGTTAGACTTGGCTTGCATAGAGTCATTGGAAAACTGTAATAGTACACTACTTCATACTTTTTGACAATAAAAGTTATAAAGGCTAATTAAATTTCAATACCTTATTTAACAGCAAACACTATAACTTTCTAGGTGGTAATAATTTGTCAACTTGCCAATGCATAAGTAAACATGGTATTTTAAATAACAAATCATCTATATTTTGGTTTGCAGCTATAAAAAAACGGAAAAGAAAGTCTTGAATAATGAAATTAAGAATTTAAACTACAATAAAATAAACAAAATAATTCAAAAACAATAATTTTTCCAGTTCTATTTGTCCCTTTAGAGTTTAGACCACCATGTTTTGAGATCCCCTTATGATAGAAAGTAACACAGTGACTTTATTTAGTTGACAAAAGAATAGCTAGCAGTATTTTTTTTATCTTTCAAATTCTCAAGGTCTCAAGATGTTTGGACAATTTAACAATTTTAAGGCAATGATTTTTCTTCTTCCATTTTCAAGCACTTGAAAGTAATTCAAGCAAACATACATGGTATGAACCCCTTATATAAATAAACCTGTGCATATATATACGCTTACTTAGCTAGGAGCATGCTTAGCAAACATGTCATAGTTCATCAACAATCTTATATCAGTCTACCTTTTTTTATACATAAATCTTGTAACTAGACATGTTTATGTTTAACAAACTACTGAAGTAAATTTCATGTACCATTTAATAATGATTTAATGATGAAACATTAGAAACTTAAAAGTTTGTTATATTAATTGTGCTTAATTTTGTATAAGAAAGTTTAAACAACAAAAAATGTAAGATTAGGGACAGACATTTAACATATAGTACTACAGAGTAACCTGCCTAATTGGCAGCTAATACACTGTATATATATATATATCTAGTACAAAAGTTTTGCTTCATAATATTTCCATTACAAAAGCATTTCATTTTCATCGGTTTTGATATTTCAGTCTCTGTTGGCTCCAGAGTTCCTGTTACTGATTATTCAAAAGCAGAAATAATTTAATTTAATCCCTGATGGCATTTACCCACTTTATAGCAGTCAGTTTGACACCTTCATAAGTGCTCAATTTTCTATAATTTCACTTTAAGTATATATTTGCAGTACAAATAGATTCTGTAATTCAATGTTAACATAATCATGATGTAATTTTCATTGGCATTGGAAGACACTTACTTATGGTAAAGGGAATAAATATAAAATCAAGCAGATGTGGTATGATTGCCATTATGAAACAACTCTACACAAGAGACCAAATGACACAGAAATGAACAACTGTAGGTCAACATAAAGCCTTCAACAATGATCAAAGCCCATACAGCATAGTCGGCTACATTTATAAACCAATTTGTACTGTATCAATTAAAAGGAAATGATGAGACAAGGTGTTATTTCATAATTAGCTACATCTTCTCATTAATTTTTTGTTATACAAACAAATTTAAGAGATCACTGTCATCTTTGTACTGTAACATGTATATCTCAAAAAAATTCAAATAATGAGAGGAGGTGTTATTTCTTAAGCTACATCTTGTTGTTTATTATGTACATTGTATATAAAACAAAGAAAAATCTTTGTTCTATTATATCATAATGCAACTTCTATCTATCCTGTACAGTGTGTAGGGTATGAGGTAAGAAACATGTCATTGATATGAGTATGTATGCTATGATACTAATTAATTGTTGCCTTCAATAATGAGCAAAGACCTTATTGCACAAGTCAGCTATAAACCCATTTGTACTGTTTCAATTTAACCGAAATAATGAGAAGTGTAATTATTTCTTAAGCTGCATCTTGCTACTAATTATACATTGCATCATAAACAAAGAGAATTCTTTGTACTGTTATATCATAATGCAACTTTCATCTATCTTGAAGGTGTATAGCTATATAGGTAATGAGGCAGAGAAGAATGTCATTGATATGGAATATGTATGCTATAATACTAATGGGTTAATTATGACTGAGACACATACAAAACAATTCTCTTGCTCAGTCAAGGTCTATTGCTTGTTATTAAGTTACAATTTATGAGTAATATTGTACAAAATATTGTAGTGCTAGAATCTGCAAATTTCTAGAAGATAAACTTGGTTATTCTCAGTTATTCAGTTACAATTTATGAGTAAGGAGCTATCATTTGATTTTTAGGGGGGGGGGGGGGGGGGGGGGGGGCTAGGATGAAATTTGGAGAAAATATGCAGGATGAAACACAAACACTTGCAAAAAAAAATGCAGGACCGAACAGAGTGAAAAATAAAAAGGCAGGACAGTGATAACAGCTAAAAAAAAATGCAGGACAAAATTTTTCATCCTAACCCCCCCTCCCCCCCCCCCCCCCCATAAAAATCAAATGGTAGCTCCCTTAAATGTCATAATAATATTGCAGTGTCCATCAATCTGAGAATTTCTAGGAGATAAACTTGGGTCTTTATTGGAAGTTATAATAGGTTATTAAGTTACAATTATGAGTAATTATTATCAGGTCTAGTGCTTGTTATTAAGTTGCAATTAATGAGTAATATTACAAAAATATTGTTGTGACTCACTCTGAATTTCTCATATAATTGGCATTGATTATTATCTCTATACCATCATTTTCATTGTAAATTGGTCTACTAGAACTTTTTTATAATTGGTGTACTTGGATGTGTTCATGTGATATATCTTTGTACTGAAAACTGTTAGAAATGTAGTTATTTTTGTATTATACAATGCTAATACATTGTAAGTGTATGTACCTGAGTGTCAGACTTCTGTCATAATGTCATACATGTTCCGGACGATTCATTGAATGAGAGAAACTACATGTTGGGCTTTATTATGAACCTAACTGAGTAAACATTCATTTATCTTTTCTTACTTTTGTCACCTTTCATCATGTGTTCATTGGTTGGACCTCCCCCCCTTTTTTTGGCCGACCAATGCATTTGAATGGAAGCATATAGTTGGAACCCCCCCACCTACTCTGGGTTGGGAACCCCCCTTTTTAAAATGGCTTGATCCGCCCCTGCATTTATTAGCTATGACAGGGGTAATGTGAGATAAATGGTCAAGTCATAATGTATAAAATGTTAACAATTATAAGTAAAAGTATGGCCTTCAACACAGAACAGCAACTAGTGTAAAACAATTCAAACAGGAAAACCAACAGACTATTATCCGTATATGAAAGGAGAAACGAGAAACATTTTGAACCACAAAAACAAAAACAACAGCTGAACAGCATGCATGCTCCTGACTTAGACAAATTTATAAAAATGCAGTAGGATTTAAACATTTAAACAGGCGCCAACCTTCAACGTAGGGCTTTAACAGTATTATGTAACATTTCACCATAGAAAGACACACTATAAAATCTCAATTAATGGCTTCATAAAGAGACATTTAAGCAAAAACAAGTAAACATACACTGAACTTTGATCTGAGAAACAATATAAATTGGTGTTTAATAAAACAACCTTCAAAGAATTTGCGAGATGAACATTATTCTGTTTCAATAAAATACAAATAGTATTAATTTTAAAGATCATAATAAACTTTAATAATTCCTATAAATTGCTTTATTAGTGCTATAACAGCTGTATAATCATGATATATATAATTACAATAAGTAGCATTTTATAGTACTGGTATACAAAATAAGAAAACAGACATATATTTGCCATGAAATGAAAAGTTCGATGATCTTGTTATAGTGCTTATATAAACTCTATTAAAATGAAATAAAGACAAAAATAGAGCTTATAGTTGTCATATATATTGACATATTCTATTTTCCTTTGTTCTAATATAGACCTTTCTTAATTGGAAAGCCACATACTACGTGTACTATGGTTGTTGATGAGAAAAAATATATTGATATAAAAAGAATTTGCCACATACTCTAATTATTGATGAGAAAAAATATATCGATATAAAAAGAATATGCCACATATATACTATAACTATTGATGAGAAAAAATACATTGATGTAAAAAGCCTTCATGCCACATTACTCTAGTTGTTGATGGGAAAAATATATTGATATAAAAAGCATTTGTTTTTTTTAATTTTATTTCAAATGCTAATATACTCAGCTCTTTAAAGTTGATATATAACTTTTAGGACTCACATATTATTAAAAGTCAGTCATTTATTGTTGAAAAGCGTGCCTGGTGTGGTCCATCAACTGATAAAAGATGATGGGGAAACAACATTTACTCTAACAAGAAATTAACCAAATGACACAAAAAGGGGGGTTTAATTTAACACCACTTCAGCACTGTTCATGGTGTCTTGTTTTTATTGGTTGGAGAAAGTGGGAGCCCTAAGAGAACCAAAACACCTTCTGCAGTAAACATGGTAATCCTAGTCAATTTGAGAGTCAAACTAACTTAGACCTGACACCACCAGTACATAAGGTCCTTCTTTATATACAGATAGAAAATTTCCTGCAATTTTCAATATTTCTAATTGACTTTTTTTTACGCATTTTGGTTGAAAACATGTTCTTTCACAAATCTACAAACAATAAATTATTTATCTACCAAGTAACCCTTTTGTAATCCAAATATATGTTTTAACTACATGAACTATTGAGGAAGAGCTAAATAAAAACACTAAATCCCATTAGAGGTCTAATTACTTATTTGAAATAAATGGAAATTTCTTGTATTTGATAATTAGATCTGTACTTGTTTCTCAGACTAAACATTATTGGGTTATTGAAATCTACAAAGAAATCAAGTACAGTATTAATTCTCAAATGTTTATTACCCATTTATCCAATGAATACATTTCGTAATTGTATATGTCAATTAAAACTTTGAAGATGCAAAGTGGAGAGGTTATACACCTAAAAGATATGATGCCATATTGGCTGATGTGGACTTTAACTTATCTCTGCTGGCATTATGGTCAGAAGATTAGTTTTAGTAAAATCAAATTGCCTTCAATTGTTTATTCATTTGTTATATATTTGTTATGATCAATAAATTGTACCTCAGAATTTTGTGTCAAAAAAAAAGTTTGCAGGATAAATTTTATACTCTTTATATTCTAAAATGCCATGACATGCTAGTAATATTATTGTAACACTTTAAAATCAACTTTCACAACAGACAATTTTTTTTTAATAATTCGCCAAAATATTTTATGCTGGTTACCTATAGACTACACTTGTACAAAAGTCTTCTTAGTAACACTTCATTCTAATATTGATAAAAGTGCAGAAAATGCTTGATAACTGCACTCATGATGCAACTTCTGGTGTCAGACAATACAATCTAATCTTCAAATTCCATTATTGCATTATTTTGGTTCCAAGGTTATTTTCTGTCTTATACAATAAGAAAATGACTATATCTATTTGATCTGAGTATACTTTGATACTACATATTTGACATTGAGAAGTTAGTATATATAAAATGTCACAGATTGCCAGGATTGTATCTTTAATGTTTCATTCCATTTCATTAAATGAACTTACAATCTAGTACGTGCTAAATTCTCTACATTATTACTGAATTAACTGCTAATCGATACATCTAGGATCATGATTTCTAAAACCTATCATAAAACTCATGTTTTCAAGGTTTTACCATCATCCAAATGTGTTTACAACTGTTATAAAGAAAGGTTAACAATCCAATGCAGTATATGCTAAATTCTTAACATTATTACTGAATTAACTGCTAATCAATATACACCAAGGATAATGATTTGTAAGACCTATAATAAAACGCATGTTTTCAAGGTTTTACCATAATCCAAATGTGTTTATGACTGCGTTTTAAAGAAAGGTTAACAACATTCTACAAAGAGGATTAAGACAATCAATGAGTGATAAAACATGTCTTTTCATACTTGAATTCATTGAAATATGTTCAGCCACCGAAAAATTTTCTTTAAAGAGTCTTTGATCAAATCATTTTCACATCTATTTCATATCTTTATCCCATTACATCTGAGAACCGAGTCTTCCTAATTAAAAATATATTAACTTAAAAAGGAAGTTATATATTCTCAAATGATTAAAAGGAAATGAAGGGAATTCCTCAACATTACATATCAAAATATGTCTTTAAAGAAAGATATCAATAATTTCTCATTTCTGATTCTGTGACATCTCCAAATGTGCCTAATAAGCAAATATTTTAACATGCAAGACTCAACCAGGGCATTTAGACTTTATAGTGCCTTGGGGTATATTTACTTTTACAGTAGCACATGTCCCACTTCCCTGGTTGCAACTTGAAAGAACTTTTAAAGCTTGAAAAAAAAAAAACATTGTTGATAAGGAGTAACTTTAAATTATGATATTGACAAAAGTTATAACAAAGTTTTAAAAAGTTGCCATGGTCAAAGATGTGTAAAATTATGATAAAATGCTTTAAAATTAAGCTTTTAACATACCTAAATGAGATTATACCGACATTATACTTTTCGCTGAACAAATTTTGTTCACAATAATACACTTTTTCAAGACAGGATCTGTACAAATTATAACAAAACTGTAGACATCTCACTACATTATTTTATCAAAAGAAATATGACTAATCTGCACAACATAAGTTTCTGGAAGAACCTCCAACAAGTTGGTTTTCTTTAATGACAAAACTTTTGAAAGAATATATATGTCTTGGCAACAGTCTGCAGTCTATAAAACTACTGTTTATTGATTGTTTAAAAAATGTCCAGCAGCAGATATTTCATGCATATTGAAGACCTGAAATTGCCTCTTATTCATTTAAAAAAAACAATGCAGTATAAAAGGCCATACGGTCCCCCATAGTTGGTAATTTCTGAGTCATTTTGGTCTCTTGTGGTCTTGTGGAGAGTTGTCACATTGGCAATCATACCACATCTTCTTTTTTAGATTGCACATCTTCTTTTTTTATATATATATAAGTCTATTGAAAGTCTCAGTAATTTCTAGATTGGGTATTAATGTCACGCTGTACCATCATGACCATTATTAACTGACTCCCTTACAATTTTTTAGATATTCTTTTCTAGTTTGATCAAATCCCTTGGTAACTATAAAATGTTCTTAATTAGTATAATCATAAAACTTAACAACTAAGCCTCCCACAATGGACTAATAAATGCTCCTAATATTCACATGTTCCAACCAAAACAACTATCAACAGAATTATTGTCATGGTGATTGTCTAAACAACTTCCTGTTAGACTTTTCACATGCAGTGAATATCTAATTATGTATTCATAAAACATGATTAAGTTGTCATTATACAAATAATAATATAGTTTTGTCATATATACAGTTTAATTATTTATGATTATGACAATTTTAAACAGTTATAAATTAATTATAACTAAAGGACATGACTTGTACTTTTAATACATATTAAAATAAAACATGATAGTTCAAATCCTAATACACCCACACAAACCCAATTACCATATACTCATGACAATTCCAGGCAGATAGAAATGTCATAATAGGAAAAAAGGCTGACAGTTATTTTTTTCATATTCTAAAAGTAAAATCAGACGTCAAAGTGAAGACAAATAAAAACTGCTTGTATTTGTTTTTCACTAGCCATTGGCAGAGGTGGATTTAGAGGGAAACAAGAATGTGTCCCCAGTACACGAATGCCCCACTCGCACTATCATTTTCTATGTTCAGTGGACCGTGAAATTGGGGTAAACCCTCTAATTTGGCATTAAAATTAGAAAGATCATATCATAGGGAACATGTATACTAAGTTTGAAGTCGATTGGACTTCAACTTCATCAAAAACTACCTTGACCAAAAACTTTAACCTGAAGCGGGACAGACGGACGAACGGACGAACGAACGAACGAACAGACGGACGGACGAACGGACGCACAGACCAGAAAACATAATGCCCCTCTACTATCGTAGGTGGGGCATAAAAATGGTTGATTATACAGGGATTTTAGAAGCATGACTCTGGCCTGCTCTGAGGCAGTCAGTGGGCCCCCACTGATGAAAATTTCTGGACTGCCTAGTGAAGGGTATAATGTGCCATAATTACTTTAGCTCATAGTTACAACTGCATACCAAATTTCATTGACTAATCACAAATGGTTTCTTATAATTAAGCACAATTAAACTTTTAATATGCAAACTATAAATGCAAACATGCCAAAATCAATGAACATGACTAAGAGTTGGAGCTATTTTTTTTTAAATCTCCATGAACATGAGATGCACTTAGATAAAATCTACAGAGCTAGGTGATTGAAATAAAACAATTACAATATTATAGATATAAGAAGATGTGGTATGAGCACCAATGAGACAACTCTCCATACAATGATAGGTCAAAATAATGCAGTCTTCAACACAGAGCCTTGGCTCACTCCGAACAGTACCTAGTAAAGGGCCCCAAAAAGTGGTGACTAGTGTTAAACCATTCAAACTGGAAAACCATACAACAATACATTTCTAATGGAATAACAAATAAATGAAATATTTATAAAAATCAAGAAAAATCATCAATTTCAAACAATCATGTTTTCAGATATCAAACAAACAAAACCTATATGAACTTTATGCCACTAACTTGATGAAAAATATGTTGATGGTAAAGTACAAAATATAAATATTTGTTTAATTTTAACCTTATTGAATTCCATTATAAATCGCCAATAAGCTCACTGATATCTTTACGTTTTGTCAATATTATCCAGCATGTAAATAGATTAATCTGTGAAAAACACTCTCTTCAACAGAAGGTATATTTACCATACAACTTTATCATTATTGTATAGGCATCACATTTCAAACAACACATGGTATTGATTTGATTAAAACTTCTTTATATTGACATCACTTTTACAGAAAAATTACAATTCTGCAAAAATTCAGAATGCTGTAATTGAATGGAAAACATTTTTTTATTTCTTAACAAATATTCCTACGCTCACAGTTCAGGAAATGTAGCCACCCTAATGGCTATGGAAAGCTTTTTCTATGAATTATATTATATAAAAGCCCAGCTGGCTTAAAAATTGAATCATTAACTCAGCTGGCTTCTAAAAAATACTTAATTATTTATAATAAAAATTGATATTATAAAAGTACAAGCTTTTTCTATACTCTATTCAATTTTGACCAAGATTTATAAGTATTTATCATATTTCTGTAAAAGACAGAAAATTCAATGATTTTAAACACAAACTAGTTATTGCGTATTATTGCTGACTTTTATATCTGTTTTCCTTTTATTAATTTTTTTTCAATAATCAGGCCTAAACAAATGATTTGTTTTACATTAACTCTAGATCTGGTGTTAAAAAGACCTTTTTATTACTGACTTTTAGCCAAGCCTTTTGCTTATTGTTAAAGGCCTTACAATAACCTTTGTAATTGCTTGAGTTGTGGAGGTTTGTTTTGTTGTTGATAATCACAACATGTTTCCTTTTATTACTATCTTAAAACCAAAATATTTGAAGGTTTTACATTGTAAATGTACTATACATAATATGAATTTGCATTACTTTTAGGAACGTATATATATATACTAGTAAAACTTCAAAATGATATAACACTGGCATACAGAGTCTTTCAAATAAAAGTTCTCCCTTATGATATAACAGGATTTGAAAAAATTAGAAATAAAGAATGATTTATGAGCCAAAAAATGGTTTCCATATAAAACCGCTTAAAAGCCTTTATCCTCTTTGTCGGCTTATGTCACAGATTAAAAGATTAACTAATCTAGAATACATTTTTGTCACTTATGATTTCTGATGCATTGTTTTTCTCTTTATTTTATCTCTGAGATTTCAAATGATATATGTATATCTAATGTACCTATTTTAATAAATATGACAAATATGCTTTTAAATGAGTTTGGAGAATACATTTCATCAGGTCCACTGAGACATAAAAATGTCAGAGTGAAATTTTACTAAGCAAAATATTTAACAAATGAATCTGTTTGTTTTTTTTCTTCTTCCAAAAGTCGGTTAAAATGAAATTACTAAAACTTCCTGGCAATGATACTAAACTATGATTAAATCTCATAAAAGTTGCTTCAAGTGAAATAATCTCAAGTTTTAGAAAGTTTTCCAAAAAATTCAAAATAAATTGCTAAAATTATCAAATAGATTTGAATTATTGTTTTGAGTTAACACTAAAGAATATTTTCGATCTTTAAAGATTAGATTTCTAAAACATCAAAGCTTTTGTCAAACTGAAGTTTTATAACAGGTGTAACCAGATGCTCCGCAGGGCGTAGCTTTATACGACCGCAGAGGTTGAACCCTGAACGGTTGGGGCAAGTATGGACACAACATTCAAGCTGGATTCAGCTCTAAATTTGGATTGTGATTAAATAGTTGACACAGCATAGGTTTCTGACACAGAATGAATGTGTTCTAATGAACTTAAAATTTTTGTTTTCTCTTAGAGCAATTCACTATGCTGTTGAATATTAATCCTCTCAAAAAAATGTTTGAAGAAATTTTCTTTTTTATTTATGAAATTTCAAATGAGAAAAATTGAAACCAATTTTTTTAATCACATCCCCCTTTCCCTTATTCCAAAACTAATCTCAATTAAAATTTCTAATGGAGTTTGCAACAATAACTACTCATTTAAATACATCATACAATATTAAGATGTAAAAAAACTGCTTGTTATCACTGAATGGTAAAGATTATTTTAATTTATCAGTTGGTAGTAAAAAGTGAATATACATTGTATATTGTATATAACAAAGATTTAAGTTGATTCTGGACAAAGAAAGATAACTCCAATTAAAAAAAAATCTTGCTATTGCACAATATTTTGCAATTAGATATTTCTTGCTTACTATTCTGGAAAAAGAAAGATAACTCTAATTAAAAAAAAATTTGCTATTTCACAATATTGTGCAATTAGATATTTCTTGCCATTGCGCAATACTGTGCAATTGAAAAGACTTGCTATTGCACAATACTTAATATAATAATTTTAGATCCTGATTTGGACAAACTTGAAAACTGGGCCCATAATAAAAAATCTAAGTACATTTTTGGATTCAGCATATCAAAGAACCCCAAGATTTCAATTTTTGTTAAAATCAGACTAAGTTTAATTTTGGACCCTTTGGACTTTAGTGTAGACCAATTTGAAAACAGGACCAAAAATGAAGAATCTACATACACAGTTAGATTTGGTATATCAAAGAACTCCATTTATTCAATTTTTGATGAAATCAAACAAAGTTTAATTTTGGACCCCGATTTGGACCAACTTGAAAACTGGGCCAATAATCAAGAATCTAAGTACATTTTTAGATTCAGTATATCAAAGAACCTAACTGATTCACTTTTTGTCAAAATCAAACTAAGTTTAATTTTGGACCCTTTGGACCTTAATGTAGACCAATTTGAAAACGGGACCAAAAGTTAAGAATCTACATACACAGTCATGACAGTTAGATTCGGCATATCAAAGAACCCCAATTATTCAATTTTGATGAAATCAAACAAAGTTTAATTTTGGACCCTTTGGGCCCCTTATTCTGTTGGGACCAAAACTCCCAAAATCAATACCAACCTTCCTTTTATGGTCATAAACCTTGTGTTTAAATTTCATTGATTTCTATTAACTTCAAACTAAAGTTATTGTGCGAAAACCAAGAATAATGCTTATTTGGGCCCTTTTTTGGCCCCTAATTCCTAAACTGTTGAAACCAAAACTCCCAAAATCAATCCCAACCGTTCTTTTGTGGTCATAAACCTTGTGTCAAAATTTCATAGATTTCTATTAACTTAAACTAAAGTTATAGTGCGAAAACCAAGAAAATGCTTATTTGGGCCCTTTTTGGCCCCTAATTCCTAAAATGTTGGGACCAAAACTCCCAAAATCAATACCAACCTTCCTTTTGTGGTCATAAACCTTGTGTTAAAATTTCATAGATTTCCATTCACTTTTACTAAAGTTAGAGTGCGAAAACTAAAAGTATTCGGACGACGACGACGCCAACGTGATAGCAATATATGACGAAAAATTTTTCAAATTTTGCGGTCGTATAAAAACTAGAGGCTCTAAAGAGCCTGTGTCGCTCACCTTGGTCTATGTGAATATTTAACTTTTACTTTATTGAAAAGCACTTTACGCCCATATGGGCCAATGGCTTAAAACAGGATACATAATATACAGTTTACATAATAAAGTAATGAAAATTAACAATGCAGACACTTTGAACTATAATCCTTGTCTTTTTTTAAATCAATATATATATAAGAGATTTAAATCATGTTAAGGACTCCCTGCCCTCAGTCTTAGTGACTTTTTTAAAAAGGAGCCTAATTTGCATGTGTCCTGTTTCGTTTCAGGATTGAGGATATGTTTTAATTTATCTATATCATTTAAGTTATTATATTTATTTTCATTTAAAAATTCTTTTCTTAATTGTTCATTTATTTTACATTTAAAGGAGAAATGAAACTCATCATCTAGTACATATTTAACAAAGGACACAGCAGACGGATTCATGAGAAAATTGTGTTTTGGTGATGGTGATGTGCTTGTAGATCTTACTTTACTAAACATTCTTGCTGCTTACAATTATCTCTATCTATAATGAACTTAGTCCAGTTAGTTTCAGTGGAAAATGTTGGTGAAAATTTACAAATTTTCTGAAAATTGTAAAAAAATTGACTATAAAGGGCAATAACTCCTGACTATTTTGGTCATGTTGACTTATTTTTAGGTCTTACTTTGCTGTACATTATTGCTATTTACAGTTTATCTTTATTTATAATAATATTCAAGATAATAACAAAAAACGGCAAAAGTTCCTTAAAATTACCAACTCAGTGGCAGCAACCTAACAACCGGTTATCCGATTCATCTGAAAATTCCAGGGCAGATAGATCTTGCATGACCTGATAAACAATTTCTCCTCCTGTCAGATTTGCTCTAAATGCTTTGGTTTTTGAGTTATATAGGCCAAAAACTGCATTTTACCCCTATGTTCTATTTTTAGCCATGGCAGCCATCTTGGTTGGTTGGCAGAGTCACCAGACACATTTTTCAAACTAGATACTCCAATGATGATTGTGGCCAAGTTTAGTTAAATTTGGCCCAGTAGTTAAACAGAGGAGAAGATTTTTGTAAATTAACGATGACGGACGACAACGAACGACATTGGATGCCAAGTGATGAGAAAAGCTCACTTGGCCCTTTGGGCCAGGTGAACTAATAATACAATGATGTTAAAAGAATAAATTTCTCAAGTGTTAGAAAGTTTATAAAAATATTCAAAATAAATTGCTAAAATTATCAAAAAGAATATTATGTTGAGTCACTTCAGTTCTTAAATATTAGATTACCAAAAGCATCAATGTTTTTGTCAAAATGAAGTTTTAAAACAGGTGTCAAAATAAAAGAATGATATACAAAAACTTAAAACTTAAAAGAGTTCTGGTAAATTAATCAAATGACTGAAGTGTTGTAGAAACAAATTATTTTCTTAAGATAATATTTGCTGTTCTTCATGCACACACATTTTTGTTTTATCAAGATAATTAAAAGAGGAAATTGTTTAAAAACAAATGGATAACATTCAAAGAGAGCTATCAAGACACAAATATAAATATTAAAACTGACTAAGCAAAAAAACATAGCAAATATCAGTGCAAATAAGTCAATGCTTGCAGTAAATATTGTATTGCAATACAAAAATGTGGTATGATTAGTTATAAGACGTTACTCTCCAGAAGAGACTAACCAAATGACACAGAAATTAAAATCTATAGGTCACTGTACAGCCTTCAACAATAAGTAAAACCTAATGATGTCCCATTCTGAAATAACCATGTTCAGTCAACCATGGAATTTAGGTTAATCTAGGAATCGATTATGTATAGTAAGTTGTCGTTTGTTTATGTAATTTATAAATGTTTTTTTTATATAGATTAGACTTAACGGTTTTCCCGTTTGAATGGTTTTACACTAGTAATTTTGGGGCCCTTTATAGCTTGTTGTTCGGTGTGAGCCAAGGCTCTGTGTTGAAGGCCTTTCATTGACCTATAATGGTTTAATTACTTTTATAAATTATATTATTTGGATGGAGAGTTGTCTCATTGGCACTCACACCACATCTTCCTATATATAAATGAGAAACTTCCTCAATAAAAAATGTCTAAAAATCAGCAGCATTATATTAAGTTTAATACTTTTGTTTTTTTATTCACAGCATTCAAATCAATGTGCAAAAAGCTTTTACAGTTTATAATTCACCTCTAGTGTTAAAAGTCTGAAGCTGTTCTATCTTGATTGGCAATGAATTTAATTGGACACAACAGCTGTTTTTACAATGTTTGAATCTCACAAATCTGATAAGAAAATTCTGATCAAGGTTAAAAACATAACAAAAATGGAGAAAATATCATGCATTCAAAGAGAGTATGAGACCCTGTTAGGCCTTGTGGTCTTTACAAAATTGGAAGATGATTATCCTTCTTGAAATCATAATCAAAATATTTGTTTTTGAGCATAAATTCTGTACTCAGAGCCTCGAGTACAAAATTATGACAGATATAGCGAGACCCTACGACTTGCAGTCATTTAAGCACAATTGTCGTACTCAGGGTCAGAAATCGACAAATCGAAATACTGGATTTGACATTTTTAGCACAAACTTTGTACTATATATATTAAGTAATATTAGATAAAGGAAGATATGATGTGAGTGCTATTGAGACAAGTCTCCATCCAATAACAATTTATAAAAGTAAACCAATAGAGGTTAAGGTACAGCCTTCAACACGGAGCCTTGGCTCACACAGAACAGTTTATGGTATATAAAATAATTCCATTGCATCCAAAGACATTATAATTCCATAACACTTATTTAAATTTTAAGTTAAAATATTTTAAAAGTAGCATCTTAACACCAGTCTCAATTTAGTTATTCATTTGTGAGAAAAGATTAAGCACTGTTAAAGATCAAAGCCTATAAGACATATGTTCACTATTGATCTTTTAACCTTGAAGGGATTGTTATTATGCTAATGAATACAGCATAATGGGAATAAAATGGAAATCTGAATTACACTGTGTCTAAAAATAACACTAGAATGGTTCATTTCTTAGATTTAAACATTAATCTATGTGTTTTTGCTACTGATATTTAGGCCAAATAAAAAAGTATGTGTGGTTCCAGTTACATCTGAAAAAAAGTTAGGGTAGGTAGGTAGGTATTTTTTTTTTATTTTATGTTTTTTTTTTTACATTGAGTTTATGGGAGCAACATTCTGACTTTAACAGTGCTTAATGAAAAATGACAATAAAATCTTTAGGGTAGGCTATTTTTAAGCCGAAAATGTAGGGACGGTAGGGTTACTGGAACCACACATATATTTTTATTTGGCCTTACTGTAAAAGACAGAGCAAATAACCAATGTCAATGACAGTTTGAGATATGTTTCTGTGTCGTTACACAGTTACAGTTTTATTGCATACTGAGCAATTAGTTTCAAATGTTAGATCCAGTTCACTTTTCCCGAAAGGCAATAAACACAAATGGCTTTAAATTTGAATTTATTTTCAATGGTATTTTTAGATAAAATGTAAGATAAAGGTCAAATCTTTATCTGATTTGATATGGAAATTAGAGGAAGTAAAAATGTATTTGACCTTCATCTACATTCTATTCAAAAATAGTCTTAAGGGTTTGAACTTCTTGAGGAAACTAGGGAATAGAGAAGAATTCTTCTTCTCAATATGCCTATAATCTTTGATGAAGTTGTAGCAGACAAGCAATTTTGTAACAATTTATTACCAAAAGGAAAAGTTGATAAGCATAACAAAAGGACTTTCAATACAAATGTTCAGGTAGACATATTGAGGAATAATCTTGCTATAATTCCCTTTAATTTATTTCTATCTTACTATTTTATATGTTTACTGAAAATAGCCATTATACTGATTGCCCTTGGAGAAAGGCCATCCTCTGTAGATATCAGTATAATGGTCATGGTGGTAAAATTGTTTAAGGGGCAAAATCTACAAAGAAAATAATAAAGAAAGGAACATGTAGCAAGTCTAGAACTTTGAGGAATACAAACGTTGATAAGGGAGCTACCATTTGATTTTTATGGGGGGGCTAGGATGAAAAATTTTGTCCTGCATTTTTTTTTAGCTGTAATCTCTGTCCTGCCTTTTTATTTTTCACTCTGTTCGGTCCTGCCTTTTTTTTTTTAGTTTATCCTGACTTTTTTTACCTAAATTGTGATCCTGTCTTTTTTTTTTGCAAAGTGTCTTATCCTGCCTTTTTTTTTTTACTCAAAACTCCTGTCCTGCCTATTTTTTTCAAATTTCATCCTAGCCCCCCATAAAAATCAAATGGTAGCTCCCTAACTGTCAATTCATAATAATAGGAAATTTCTTGTTGATGTGTTGTTTACAAGCTAGGTTGATTGCTTTCATAATATTTTGTCAATAATTATAACAGGAAGTGGTTGACTCAATGTCACAGCAGCCCAACCTGAGGATAAAAAGGGAGGGGGGTTCCAACTATATGTCCCCATTCAAATGCATAGGCTGTCCATAATAAAGGGGTGTCCAACCCCCTGAACCCCCCTCTGGATCCGCCACTGCATATTGAGGAATAAAAAGGTTGATAAGCACAAGATATCATACAAATTGTCAATAGAAAACTACTAACTGTCAATTCATAATTATACGAATTTCTGATGTGTTGTTTACTAGCTAGGGTGATTGCTTCCATAAAATTTTGTCAATAACAGGAAGTAGTTGACTGAATGTCACTGAAGCTAGTCAACTGCAAGTAACCATCACATTGATTTTATGGAAAACACTTTGGCCTTGGATAAAAATGCATTCCTATACAAAGCTATTAACACTATTTGCTATAAAAAGAAATGCAAATATTTATAGGCAAGATAATTTTCATTAAAAAGACTATTTCCAGATGAATATAAGTAAATTGCTATTTCAAGATGAATATAAGTAAATAATTAAGTGTTATATGTTTCATTTCAATTATATACTTTATTAAGTTAGCAGTAAACAAAATTAATTTGAGACAGCCATGTCAGAATTTCATTCAGTTCAACAGATCTTTGCCATGATCAAGAATCTATAATAATGATTGATGAATTGTTAACTTCAAGGTCCAATGGCCAATATTTCAGGCATATAAAGGATGATTAAATCACAAAATTAGCCAAGTGTTTATTGTATGAGATTTTATTAAACTTTTATAAATGACAGGATTTAAGGTCTAATGGCAAATATTTCAGGCATATTCTAGATGATTAAATCACAAAATTTGCCAATTTAGACTCAATGCTTATTGTATAAGAATTTATTAAATTTCTGATTTTGACAGGATATGAATGGATCAGAAATTAAATGAACCATTAATGCTCTTTGTATTCAATATATCATGTTCTCCACAATTGATATTTTGCGGAGTTATGAAGTGCCACCCAATGCATGGCAGATCCGGGGGGGGGGGGGGGGGGGGGGGGGGGGGGATTGGAACCCCCCTTTTTTTTGGCCGATCAATGCATTTGAATGGGGACATATAGTTAGAACCCCCTTTTTAAAATGGCTGGATCTGCAACTGCCACCTATAGAAGGACATTAATATCGGTAAATAACTATCGTAGTTATGAAGTTCCTGAATAACCTACAGAAAGCCATTATCGGTATTCAAGTCAATGAAAATATCTTATAATACCATGTAAACACAACATAATGGAAACTTAACAAGTAAATAAGGATTTGAGTATGAAATTTGTAACCTTAAACTTTAGTAAACATTAAATAAAGAAAACAGTATCAGCTGGAATAATTGTCTAAAAATGATCAATTTCACTTCATTAATCAATTTAATTATAAGACAGAAATGTTTTTCTAAAGATATTTCCGTAAAATTAACTTGTTCTGAAACAAATTGACAACAAAATAATGTGAAAATTGGACAATTGAAAAAACTAGAAGTAATTTTCTTTACTGTAAATAAAAACCTAATTTATAATAATTATGAAATTGATTTTTATTTCTGATATTAAATGGGAGGTTGGTTGTTGCAATATAATTTGTCGATAAATGGAAACTTTATACTCAGTGTTAAGTTACTGTTGTTATTGAAGCTAAGCCAAACAACTGAAAGTAAGGTAAATGGATTTTATGGAAAAACAATACGACCTTGGAAGCAAATCCATTTCTAAACAAAAACATCACAAATCAGTTTGCTAAATATAGAAAAGCAAATAAGTCAGGTAAGTTATGATAAAGTTTGAGCTTAAAAAGAGCCTGTAATTCAGTGGTTGTCGTTTGTTTATGTGTTACATATTTGTTTTTCGTTCATTTTTTTACATAAATAAGGCCGTTAGTTTTCTCGTTTGAATTGTTTTACATTGTCTTATCGGGGTCTTTTATAGCTCACTATGCAATATGGGCTTTGCTCATTGTTGAAGGCCATACGGTGACCTATAGTTGTTAATGTCTGTATCATTTTGGTCTTTTGTGGATAGTTGTCTCATTGGCAATCATACCACATCTTCTTTTTTATACCTTATCTTTTACTAAATCCTGCTTTAGCATATACATATATATATAAATATGTGTATATTAAAAGTTGATGTTTCTGCAACTTCATGGTAAATAACCTTGAACCAGATAAAGGACATAATAACTGACAAACAAAAATGTTAACAGAAACAGACATTGGTATACCATAAGGCCTCCTTTACACAGAGCCTAAAAAAATAAGTCAAATGTATTCAATATCATTTAAACTTTTTTAAGGACAATTTGACATATAAGAATTTAGTCAATTGATATACATGTATATTTAGGGGCCAGTTGAAGACAGCCGGTGATAGCTGGAGCCAGCCTCCAGGTTATAGATTTGTTCTGTACATTTGAAGACCCATTGGTGGCCTTGGCGTGTCTTTTGCTCTTTGGTTGGTTTGTTGTCTCTTTGACAAATTTTATGTTTTTTTTGTCTATTCTACAGGTTCAATGAAATTAAATCATAAAATTGGCCAAGTGCTAATTGCATGAGAATTGATTATAAAATATTTCATACAAATGTACAGGATGTTCAAATGGAAATTGCACTGATATTGAGTGAACCGTTAATGCACATTGCATTATAAAACATGTAAAATAAATTCTTATCTACAATTGATATTTGCTGTACTTGTAAATACCACCTACAGTAGGCCATTATTCACTTCAAACGCACAAAACAATTTAAAACCATGTGAATTCAACATATGGAAATTGAGCAAATAAAACTAATCAATTATGATGTTTACATGATGGTTGGTATTTCAAAATAGATACAAATAAAAGCTTTGTAATAAAATAACAAAGAATTCAATTTTCATCATACTTTACTTAACAACTTAATTGATTGCATAATTTATATAACAATAAATAGGGAATGTGTCCCATGATGCCCCTGCATGCTCGAGCCTGCATGCATATAATGTTATAAAGGGACATAACAAGAGAACTGCAAAAGTGATGCATCCAAATTATGAATTTAATCTGTGTTTTACGGTAATAAGCATTGTGTATAAGTTTCATAACATTTGGTTGAGGAAAACTAAAGTTAAAGAGAACAAAAACCACATTTTGGACAAGCATACTGATGAACATAAGACTTAATGCCCCCTCCAATTGTGGTAGGGGCATTACAAATAAGTTTTATTACATTTAATATTTGTCTGTAATTATTTTGGACTTCAATTTTTCAATTATGATGTTAAATTGCTGTTCGGTATTTCAAACAGAGGCGGATTTAGAGGGGGGGCCCAGGGGGCCCGGGCCCCCCCTTTTTGGGAAAAAATTTGGTTGCTTATATAGGGAATCACTGAAGCGTGACTGGAGCGGGCCCCCTCTTAGGTCAGTCAGTGGGCCCCCACTTATGAAAATTTCTGGATCCGCCACTGTCAAAGTAGATAGAAATTATAGCAAAGGTAATAAAAGCAAGAATGAAAATTCTAAAATTCTTATTGCATCATGCAACATTAAATATTGCATAACTGCTACAAAAAAAATGTCATTACAAAAACAATTGTTGTGTAACCTTTTTCTGAATTCAAAAAGCAATTAAATTAAGGTATTTCAAAGTTAAAGATAGAAATAAAAGCTAGGTAATAAAAAAACCAAAATAAAAATTCTAAAATTCAAAAAAACAACATAATAAATTGCATAACTTTGTGCAAACATAATCTTTATTACACATAACATTTGTTGTGTAAATACCTCTGACTTCAAAAGCATATTCTTATGCAACAATGTTTGTAACCTGCATTTTGATTGGATGATGTAACAAATTTCAGGCATCATTTCAACCATTGATGATCTGAAATTGTTTGGGATCACGAAAAGGATTTTTAACCATATGATATGCAATAAATTACCTGATTCACAGCAGGCTTAAAATGATACAAAATAAATTTAACAAACTGAGACAGCCTGCTCATTGAATTTCTGTCATCTTTATTACTTTGAAGACAAGTATTGTTGTCACAATGTACTAAACAGAGAATGAAGACCTTGACATTTTTTCTATACAAGTGTTTGTTGATAATGTCTTTGTTCAACATCCTCTTAGAGATGTGGTGGTTTGACAATATAAAGAAACCACAAATATTTAAAGCTTTGTTTAAGTTTGTTTTTGTAGATAACATTGCAGAACAACTTTTATTTATTTGGGGGGGACTAAACATGACTGTAGGGGGTCCCCTCTTTGGCAGTGAGTGCCCCCAATCCCTGACAATGAAAAGTTTTGAAACTGTCACTGGAACATGTGTAAAGAAAATTATTGGGAGATTGAGTGGTCATAGATGGCATACGTCCTTTCTCTTTCAGATAAGATAAAATATACCTTTTTAAAAACAAAACCTGTCAAAGTATGTTCCCCTCGGTAGGGGTAGGCTAACCAAAAGTTTCAAGATTATCCAGAAACCTCAGACAGTAACTTAACAACACAATGTAACAAGCATTAGCCTTTCAAAAAGGGCTAGTCGACTCTTAGCTGATTAAAATGGAAAGTGCTCTCACTTCGTAGATTAAGTTATTTACTAGAATAGCTACGTGCATCGATCAACAAATTTTACCACACACGTGAGGTCACACGTTATGAAGTAGTATATATTATCGTTTAACGCTGTTGTTTACGAAACTCCAGAAGATTCGGCTATTTATAGATAAAAGTTACCTGTGTACCAATTTCATGAATATGCATGATAAATGACCAGGCAAAATCTAATTGCTAAAATAAAGAGGACAAATCCGATATTCTACGGGATTGAAGGACATTTACTAGGTTTGGATTGTCCTAACCAATCAATAAACTTTGATTATTCACGTCTCGTAATATCTTCCAATCAAGTAGCAAGAAAAATTCACGCACTCACTGTCAATCGTTCAATTCTTATTATCGACTCCTAGGAGTCGATAATCAAACTCAGCACCTAGTGCATGTTTTTTTATGTCCTTGACCCCTTCACAATAATAACACTAAGTCTAGACCAATAATTCATAATCTCCTGACCTATAAGAAGATTTCAGACATCTGGTGTTGTCACAATATATTTTTGCAAGATAGCATATCTAAACATAGAACTTTCATTACCATCACTTAATTAATATAATATAGCTTGATGTGTTGGATGACATTTATGTTCTCTTGTAACCTCTACGTGTTAGTTTTTTCAAATTGTGTTGTCAAGTTTCTTATAAAAATCAGAAGATGTGGTACGATTGCCAAAAAGATTTTTTACTCTCCAATCATTTAGATTATAGCAAGTATTGGTCAGTGTATAATGACTAAGCCTTCAACAAGGGTCAAAACCAACATTGATATAGTCAGATATAAAAGGCCTCAAAATGACAAAATATATAAAATAAGGAAAACAGGAAATCTATTTGCCTGACTTTTAAACAAAATAATAAACAAAACAAATATACTGTGGATTCATTTATTTTCATGGGTACCAATTTTCGTGGTTTGAGGAAAACTTGCATATTCCTCGATATTTAATTTCGTGGTTTTGACAAAGTATGCATATATTCCTTTAGAAAATTTGCAAATCATTGAATATTTAAATTCGTGGTTTCCTGGTACCCATGAAATCCACGAAAATTGGTATGCAACAAATAATAATGAATTGACAGTATTACATAATAGATAAAGGAAGATGTGGTATGAGTGCCAATGAGACAACTCTCCATCCAAATCACAATTTATAAAAGTAAACCATCATAGGTCAAGGTACAGCCCTCAACACAGAGCCTTGGCTCACACAGGACAGCAAGCTATAAAGGGCCCCAAAAATTACTACTGTATAAACCATTTAAACGGGAATACAACCACCAAATTTCTGGCTCATACAGAATGTGGTAGGTTTAAACATGCTTGCCCATAGAGCATAAACCAGTAAGAATCTTGTCATATTCACATCTTACAACTTTATCAATTTAAAAGTCTTTAAATGGTGACCCTTAATTTAGCAAAGCAACTATAATATACAGGAATTGGGAAAGAGCCAAAATAGACATCTTTCCCTTAACTACCAACTTTGAACAAAATATCTCTGTAAGTCAGCTTTACAACTAACTATCAAAAAAGTAGATAAGTGTATGTCAATACTACCGTATGTGATCAACTTTCTTTTCATATCTAATGTACAAGACACAAAACATTTCTATAAAAATAACAAATGTGTCTGCAAACTTTAGTCAATTAATCTGAGAACCAGTGCAGTTTTTTAACATACATGTACCAAGTTGACATGCACTTTTGAATACGTGAACTACTACCATGCCATTGACCCCATGTACACAAGTCCTTTTAAATACAAGCAATTTATGCAAATGTGACAATGCCATTTATCAATGTCTTTTTTTTTTTTTTTTTTTTGCAAAGCCTTGTAATTATTTTTTACTAAATGGATACACGCCTTGAACACAGAAAAAGTGCAGAGTATTATAAATCAAGATTAACGTATGGACTGAAGTATAAAAAAACTGCAGCAGGTTAAGATCCCCATATCTTAGCATTAGAGGGTCTCAACCTGGAAAAGGGGTTCAATTTTCATTTGTTATTGATTTTATTGATATTTGAAAAAAAAATCAAAAGAAAAGAAGGATTGGGCTAGCCTAATTTGGGTTGTGCTATGTATTCAAATGATTTTTTTTAAGTCTAAAGAAAGGATAAACCAGAGCATGCAGTGCATAATAAATATTTAATCTGGTAAAAATTTATAGGATAGGAAATCATAGGAAATCCACATCAATGATTTTGTCATTTAATGATTTTTGTATTTTATCATTAAATCAGACACTACATCTGTTGAACTAAATGTACTGTAAAATCACATTTATCTCACTAATGTTAAATTTACGTTTTCTGATAAAAGCAAAAATTTGTTTTTAAAACTTTTGTAGCCTTGATCATGACATTTTAATCTTTTTCTACCTTACCTATTATCATGGTGTGTTTATTTACTTTTGTAAACATAGATGAGTTTAACTTCATGTGCCAAATTAATTCTTTGAAAAATTTGTAATCTAGAGAGAATAAATATCAAATAACATAAACATGATAAATGGCATTTATAAACAAAGACTGAAGTATTTCCATTTAACAAATACAAAATTAATTAACAATTCTATCCATTCTGTGAAGACAAAAACAAAGGAAATTACTGCACAAAAAACAGATGAAAATTTTCAGTTTACAGCTGTTTAAAGAATTTTAACTGTTTGTACTTTTCTAGCCTGAAACAATGTTACTGTGGACTCATTTATTTTCATGGGTAACAATTTTGATGGATATCTTATTTCTTGGTTTGCCAAACTTAGTTTACATGTCTATTATACATTTACAGATTGTTGAACATTCAAATTTGGTTCACCTGTACCCACCAAATGCAGTTCTTCGGTTTAGAAAAAGTTGAGGCCCTCACACTTAAAAAAAAAAGCAATTTTTTTGAGTGGAACATTTCTAAAAGTTTATAATGCATTAACCATACATGTAGCTCCATACAGGGGCTCAGGTCCTTGAATCCACCTCTGCACAAGAAATCAAGAAAAAGTGACATCCTACAAATAATAATGGACATGATGGAGATTTCAGATGAGTTTAACATTTGTTTTAACTGACATTTACATACATCATGTACATCAATACACATGTAAACAGACATATATCATTTCTTTTTAAATTCTCTTCCCCGTTTTCTTGTCTGTAAATTCTTTGTCTGTTTTCTTTCTTCACTTGCATGATAACATCTGTTTTTCTGTAAGACTTGGGGCAATGCTATGTATACAAACTTATACTACAAAGCAATGTTGCGTTGTGGGAAATTATATACAGAAAATAGTTTCTTTAAAGCTAAATATAATACAGTAATATATTTTCATAGATGTAAGAAAATGTGGTATGAGTGCCAATGAGACAACGGCGCATTAGGCTAGGTATAGTATACAAACTTATACTACAAAGCAATGTTGCATTGGGGGAAATCTTGTATATATATAGAAAATTATTCCTCTAAAGCTAAAATATAATACATTATATATATTTACACAGATATATAAGAAATGTAAGAAGACCGTTTTTTCTGCACGACTTGTTGTAATGCTATATACAAACTTAAACTACAAAGCATGCTAGCTGTACTAGGAAATGGTATACAGAAAATTATTTCACTAAAGCTAAATAAAATACAGTCTATATATTTACATACATGGATATGTCTAATACAATAAGTTACATGAACATGCATATATAATTCAACAATGGGAAAATTGACAATCATGACAATGATTGATAGATAGAAAAAAAAACAGATTATTTTACAATAATAATTTAGATCTAGAAATGTCAGTATCTTAATAGCAACCTGATTATTCATGTACATATTAATAAAATCTAAGGCAAAATGTTGATCGATCGTTTCCTGCTTAACGTTCAGTGGGAAATATTTCATACATTATTCCGGTTGAGAATAATTTAATAATTAAAACAAAAACATTATTTTACATGTACAAACTACTAAACCAATCAGATAAAACTTTCATTTTATAAATATTTATAAGATATGCCCACGATCGAGTTTGCCTATTTAGGTTTTTCTAATTTTACATCAATTAAGATACATATATAATGTAGACATGGGAGGATCCAGGGGGGCCCTTTTGTGGAAATTTGGTTGATTATACAGAAAATCACTACAGCATGACTGAAGCGGTTCCCCCTTAGGTCAGTCAGCAGACCCCCTTATGAAAAGTTCTGGATCCCCCACTGTCATGACTGTAAGTGATGATATCTTAACAATTAAGGAGGGTGTCAAATACAATTAATGATGCTGATGGCTGTTTAATGTCCAGCAGTAAATGAATAATTAATGAAATCTTGGTTTAATTACAAAACATAAATAAAAAGCAAAATAAATAGTGTTATTTGATCACCCATGGCCCCCACACATAGAGACATATAAAATTTATAATTACCCCTGTGGGAGTCCATTCATATTAAGTTTTGCATGTCTCAGGATGTTAGAAGATGTAGTGTTTATAATGTTCATGTCACTAAGGTTATGTTGTTCAACCATGCCCCCCATGACATAGAGAAGTATAAAACATAATAAATATCCCTATGGGAGTCCATTTATAGTAATTTTTGCATGTCTCTGGATGTTTAGAAGATGTAGTGTTTAATGATCATGTTCATGTCACTTAGGCTATATTGTTCAACCATCCCCCCCCCCCCCCCCCACAATATAGTGAAGTATAAAAACATAACAAATATCCCTATGGGAGTCCATTTATACATGTAGTAAGTTTTGCATGTCTCCGGATGTTAGAAGAGGTAGTGTTAAATTATCATGTTCATATCACTGAGGCTATGTTGTTCAACCATGCCCCCCACAACATAGAGACATATAAAACATAATGAATATCCATGTGGGAGTCCAATTATATTACGTTTTGTATGTCTCTGGATGTTAGACATGTTAGAAGCGGTATAGTGTTTAATATGTTCATGTCACTGAAGGTTATGTTGTTCAAACATGCTCTCCACATTTTGTGAACATGGTGAAGTATAAAATATAATAATTCGCCCTGTGAGGGTACATTTAAAGATGTTAGAAGACTTCGTGTCAATAAGGTTATGTTTTTCTTCCTGATAAAACATTTTCAAGCAATGTCGCCTCCTTCCACAAGTGTGATCTTTTATTGGGACAATTTGCATATCTTAACAATCTGACATCATTTTTCATCAGGCTCATAATTTAATAAGAAATCAGTCGCAGCTTAAACATGTTAAGCCATTTGACAGCTACTGTTTATAAAATTCCCTAAAAATCACAATTTGTCTACATAATATATATATATAACATGATAAATCATGTATATCATGTATATTAAGTGTTAAGGTTACTGTGTAAATGACACCTGTTAAAGTTAAAATATCTTAGACAGGGACTTTCCCATATATATATATATCTATATAGTTACAAGTGAACCTGTCCATTTTCTTCTATTCCTATATATATGTATATATATACAATTAGAGAAACATCGCCCCTACCCCCTACCCCTTGTACATGTATGATAAATCTTCATGGTAATTAAGGGATCTTGTTTAAGGGGAGATAATTGTAAGTTGGCATGCACTTATTTAAGTGTTTGGTCACCTGAATATATTTCTGTTTTAAAACTGAGAAAGTCCAGGATTTGTTTCCAGTAAAAATTATACATGAACCGTAAAAAAAAATATGAATACATTAAAAAAAGAAAAAGTTAATGTAGTTCCTAAGACGTCAGATGTGGTTAAATATATACATGTAAAGCAATAAATGACTCATAAGGAAACATAAATAATGGAAAGGCATGTCTATACTAAATATGCTAAAAGCTATAATAAACTATACAAATGTGGTTTGGCTGTACATTGTAAAATAATCTTTAACAATGGAAAGTGCCCTAAGAAATAGCACAAATAAACCTCCCTTCAGCAATTACTAAGTAAGTCTGATCAACATGAATTGTACGACTGACTTTTGCTGCAATATTAAACCTCCAATGATTATAGTTTTTCTGAGAAAAGTAGGTAGTTTGAAACAAACATTAACAAGTTGTATCTCATGATTGTATAATACACTCAAGTGAAGTACATGCACAAAAAGAGCCATAAAATGCAATCTATAAGATCATGAATATTGTGCTGGCATAAACACACGATAAATGAAAAAAAAAGTTGAGACATATATATGTCAGTCAATAGGAATAATAATTATACCAGTTATTTTCATATGCTTGAATAATATACAAGTATGTAAAAAGATATGTGTTATGAAGATGTGGTAAGAGTGTCATTGAGATAACCCTCCATCCAAGTCACATTTGTAATAGTGAACCAATATTCAGTCAAAGTAATACCCTTCAAAATATATTTTGTCAGATTTAAATTTTTGTTTTACAGTTTGAACACTAAATACAAGTACATTACTGTAGGCTTCTCAGAATATTATTTCTAAAATTTCTTAAACAATTGTCTCAACTTTTTTCCTACTATGCAATAATGATGATGCTTTCTGGTTGAAGTTTAATTTTCTAAATCAAAAATTGTACAAAGAATTGCTAAATTTATACATTCAGATGTTAAGTAACTAAGCAAAGCCCTAGAAAGTTTCAACTTTCATGTATGTATAATATAAGTGACCAGACAGTATTTTGAAAATTACACACAAACACTATTATTTTCATTGTTGAGAATACAATGAGACAACTATCAGAAAACAGAAAATAAAATACAATTTCATGTATACTATAAAACAATGTAGTGAACATGGTAAAGAAAAAAAAAGAATATTTAGTATACATGGTATACAACAGAATGAAAATCAAGTTTATCTTACAGTCTGAATAACATGAATAATCTGAAACGAACTATAGATACAAAATGTACATGTAGATATGATTAAGGCTAAAATGAAAATATGAATTCAATCAGAATATAGCTATAAGATTCATTTCTAAAAGGGCAAAATATAAAGATGATTAGTTTCAACAGAATAATTCGGTGACTTCATTGTATTTTTTTAATAGGTTTATTTTCCTTCCTGATGACAAGTAGCATGTTTAGTAATATTTCAATATGAGTAATGCATCATAAAAACATTTAGGTGATTACATCAATTCACTGTCTGATTCCTTTTAAAGCTTTAGTTATAGATCATTCCATTTGTGCAACATGTATTCAGTTTACTGAATAAGTCTGTTAAATAGTCATATAAACATGAGGCCTAAAAGCAGAAGGATCACAGTGTTGAATTGTTTAATTTCTATAAAAAGAGAAAACTTAGCACAGGCCCTGCCCAATTTGTAATACATTTGTAGCTAGCAAAATCTGTTATTTCTAACATTTTGACAACCATTTATATCTGCTATTGTTCATTGTTGTTATCAAAATAGATAAATAGATTTTGACAATCAAAAATATCAGCTTTCAAAAAAGCTTGTCTTGTTTCCATTTAGATAAAATATCATGTCACCATAAAAAAAGCTTCAAGTTCCTTTTTGATTTGTATAGGGTTATTATTAGTTCAAACAATATCAAAATTATGACCATTTTTTGTTAATGGAGGATTTTCGTTTTATGTTGTACATGTACTTACTTTACATCCGCACATGTCCATGTCAGACTTGGAAAGCTTCCCGAACTGTGTTCACCACAAGTCACATTCCTTTCATATATTAAGTTATGGTTCGGAAAGGGTTTGTCTAAAATTAAAAAAAGATCTACAATTGAAGATTTTTCAAAAAATATAAAACAAATAATGGTATACTTGGCATAAAAACACAAAATACATGTACATCATTTTATTGTTAGTGAACATGTTTATATTTGTACCTCTTTTTCAATTTCTATATCAGTTATGACATATATATATATATTTCTCTAATTCTTCACCAATTTATTCCTTTCTACACCCATTGTATAAAAAAATTTAATCAATGTGTGGTTCGTTTGATCTCATTCTTCATTGGTTAAAATTCGATTATGATGTCGAATTTTCTTATTTTCCTCTGAATTTCCTATTGTGATGGAATGAAAAATGGCGACCATGCCTGATGACGTCACATAGAAAGAACACATCTTTTTGCAGATCAGTCGCAAAGAAGGAAAAAGTTTGCCTGCGTATTGTTTGAAAATCATTAGAGAAACAGATTCCACCACCAAATCACGTGTAATACGACATTCATCCACTCTCGACAGTTAAATTTTAAATATTTAAAACGCTCTGCGAGCCTCCCGTTTTAAAGTTGAAAATTTAACAGTCTCGAGTGGATAAATATCGTATTACACTCGATGCAGTGGTAGAATCTATACATATACATGATTTAGGAACACCAAATAATAATATTATTTATTGCTTAATTTCAATCTTTTCTTTTAAAACACACACCTTTCTTTGATAGCTAAGAAAGTTTTGATTCTAAACATCATTCTTTAAACATGAAAAGAGAACAATACATAGCCTATTATTACTTTATGTATTTAGCTTTTAATAATGTTAAGGTGGTACCTAACACTACAGGGAGATAACTCTGTAAATTCAGCAAAACGTTTTAATTACACTGTGTTGTAAAAAGAATATTAAGCTTCTCAATGATCAAAATTGGTGTTTGTCAAATTGCTATATAAACAATGTAATTTTTCTGACAAAACAGTTGGTTCAATTTTTTTTAAATTTTTATATTTTTGTTAAAGTGTCAAAGTAAATAGTTTGACAAAGTTTTATGAAAATTAAACGAGCCAAATTAATTTTAGTGAAAGAGTTGGGTACTGACCTTAATAATGTTAAATGAAGAAAAAAAACAGTTATCATGATTTGTTTTGGCAGGTGGCAGTCAACTACAACCACTGGATTGATCATGTTAATCAGGTTGGTTTGAATGGTGAAATTTGTATGTATTAAAATTTGCTAAACCTTCCAGCCCCCCATCATGTACATTGTAACCTGAGTCAGTGGTGTATTTTACAAGCACTTCATTCAAATGTCTCCTGTCTGAGCAGAAGAGAATTTAAGCTAATATGTGTACAATTTTTTTCTTTGTTATCTAGATAAAGTTCCATGGCAACTATGAATTATATGTTTTATCACAAAATCTGCAATGCAAATTAAGTTCTGTAATTGTACCTCCAATTTCTACCATTTTAGCATAAAAAGTTATTTTTACCTTAAATATAGGCCTTATCTTTCCATACTAAGTTTAATGGCATATTTATCAATAGCATAAATATCAACTAGATCACGCCCACGAAATTGCAGGCATATACAGTTGTAAACTGTTGTAGGATAATTTTTGTAAAAGATATTATATCTGGAGAATTTCATAAAAGGTATCAAAAGCCCCCTCACTTTTGTTCTTTATTTAAGTCTGTTATCTCTTTCCTTTCTGTTAAATTCAATTATGTTCATGTCTCTGGCCTCAAACCACAATTATTCTACCCCTTTGCTACAATGCATTTTCTTTGTAAAAGTCCAATCAAATTATCAAATTAAAAATTTGCACCGCTTCAAACATAAAATAAATGTAACTGCATGCTTATAGACCATTATTATTCTAACAAAAATAAATATGCTTCTATAGGACAATCCATCAGTGCTTTTTTCTTTTGAGAGCCCAATTAACATGCCAATTGGTAGGATTTGAATCTTGTATAAATGACGAAGGCTAATTTGAGGGGTCACGCGTCGGAGGGGTCCTCAAATTAAAAACACCTGATCCTGACATCATGAAAAAGTCCCTTTAAGTCTCCACCCTACTTTCATTTTAGCCAAATCACTACTTTCGCTTTCAACAATGAATTTTTATGCTCCATTTAAAGGTATTATGTTTCCTAGTCTGTGCGACTGTTCATTCGTTCGTTCGTCTGTCCGTCTGTCCGGCTTCAGGTTTAACTTTTTGGTCGAGGTAGTTTTTGGTGAAGTTGGAAGTTCAATCAACTCGAAACTTAGTAAATAATTATGTTCCCTATGATATAATCTTTCTAATTTTGAATGCCAAATTAGAGATGTTACTCAATTTCACGGTCCACTGAACATAGAAAATGATAGTGCCGATGTGGCATCCATGTGCTATGGACACATTCTTTTTTCCACATGTTTTACTTATTTCAATATATATGCAACTGGTATGACCCCTTAAATAGTCATTTCAAAGATAACAGTAGACAGAATAATACAGAAAGTCTCTATATATCATAGTATTATAATTGTAGCTTACATGTAGATAAACGCAAAAAATAAGTGTCCTCTCTAAGGAGGTATAATAGTTGTGGTTCTTGCGATACAAAAAACATAATATGGAGGACAATCTGATTGGCTTATTTATTTTTCATTTTTGTTATCCATCATACGATTGATCCATAAACCATAACAATGAGAACGCTCTGATTGGCTTATTTATTTTTCATTTTTGTTATCCATCATATGATTGGTTGTAGTTGTGCATGTTTAAAACCGGAAAACCTATCTTTGACCAAAAGTCAGTCTGGTGACGGAATCAATATCGGGACACCCTTTTTGTCATTTTTCTCCCAAAATAACTCAATCTGAATAATCATAAGAATGGATGACAAATGTGACTATGCATGTTACATATAGGACACAGAGGCATGATGATTATATATATATAATATATTGTGGAAGGAAGAGAAGCGACACACAAAATGAGGTCTTCCTTTTTATACTCTACTAGTTCAAATGATTGCAAGTTTTACAACAAATTATATTTAGAAATTAAAATTTCATCATGGTCCTAATTTTTACTAACAATGACTAATGTGTACTTTATGTATTAAATTTTTAATGTGAATACAATCATTGAGCCTATGTTTATTTAAACTCTGATATACATGATATATATATATATACATGTATACAATGATATCTATCATGATTATCTTTTATAAAAATCTTTAAGCCTACTATTTTTACTCTTTCTGTAAACACGATTTAATCATATATTTAATCTAATAGTCTTCAGGGATATTAATAACACTTAAATAATCGGTCAGTCGCCTTTAAACATTGAGATAGAGAAACCTTTCATTACAGACAATGCACCAATATTATCAGAGAGAAATTAATTAAGGATAAAAACCCAATACACAGTTTACCAGCATTAGTATTAATCAGGCCAATATCAGAATGGTGGCAAAGCCAAAGAACTTTCACCATACAATGAACTGTCCATTCTGTTTGGACATGACCAACTGATAAAAAGGTTTTTGAACTGGTCTAGTTATTTACCAAAGATCTAGACTTTGTTCATGTTGTTGAGGTCTGGCAAATTTCCAAAAATGATTAACTTCAATTCTTGAACTTAACTTTTGTTTTTGTTGATGAATTTGTTGTTTTTAAAAATTTGATCATTAATTGAAGATTTATTCATCTTTTCTTCTACAATTAAGTCATCTTGAGGTCTTTAAAGTTTTTATAGCGTGCCAGTTGGCTCAGGGTTTTGTTAATAATAATGCTAAATAAAGGCCAATATGGTCATCTGTGCATGTAACCTCTTTTGCCATTTAGTCTCTAGTCAAGTCTTGTGGAAAGCAGTATATATATATTCATAATTATTTTGGGGAATAATACCACATCTTCTTTTCTTTTAACTGGTATTCAATCTTAAAATAAAAAATTCCAAAAAAAGATGAAAACGAATCATCTGCCCTTCAAAATTCAATATTAAATTGTTCACAAAGATAAATTTATGTGCAGAAACATGAGAAAATGTAGAATTACAAGACTCCCTAATGTATTATATGTAAGGTCTTTGAAAAATCATCCTGCCCCAGCCCCAAGAAAATCAGTAATTTATTGTAACAGACCTCTTTAATCTGTATTTTTTAAATGATAGAACAAAGAGAATATAAGCTTTGATTTATTTTTTAGACCTTAAAATATTTATAACTCATTCAATGTTTGAGGGATTAAATACAAACAACAGTCAATTTTATCAGGAATAAATTCAGTTTGTATATTTGTGACGCCAATTTGAAAATGACAATAAAGATCGACATGCAGAAATGTACAGCAGTCAATTTCATTTTGAAATATAATGAATCTGACATGATTACAATAAATTTAACATTTAAAATATTTTTGAGCAGCTAGATGACATCCGATATACATTTTTCACTTTTGCTTCATCTATATCAAATGTGTGCATGCTTAATATCAAATAATTATCCTCTCAAATCAGAGTTCGGTTATAGCATATGAAATAGATCAATTAGACTTTGAAAATAGAAGAACTAAAAGAGAAGTTCAGTAAGTTTTTTTCTAAAAGATTGATGATAAAAAGATCAATACTTTCTTGCCTTTGACAAATCACTGATGTCTGGTGATAACATATTTCAATTTTCATAAAAGACTATTTATGGAAAGAATTTATTACTCTTCAAATACTTACATTTAACATGTTTTAAAATCAAAATGGGATATGAAAAATAATAATTTATTGAGTTATTTAATTGAAATGTCTTAACTTTTTTAACTTCAAATGAATTTGTGTTACAGTTAAGGAAGTGAATTTAATGGTTAAGGTGGCTGGTGGCCCAGAGGTAAACTTGGTACAATTCAATTTATTTATTTCAGTTGTTAACAATAATATAAATATTGGGGAAATTGCACTGACTTACACATGTTACATGCACCAATTGCATGAATTGATTTAAGTGACATCATATATATCTTTTTTCAATTTTGCTTTTTTCATATGGGAAATTAAGTTGGAAAGTATACATGTACATGTACATCATGTAAATATACATGTATTATATATACATGTATGTACAAAATGTACATGCAAAGAAACATTCAAAGCAAAATATCCATGTACATGGAAAATACAACTACATGTAATAAATCTATAATACTAAAATTACGAGGTCCAATTTGTCAGCCGTCATCACGTAAAAACGACGAATCACAGAATTCAACTTTATATAACTAATATAGTACAAAGGTGTAGATTAAAAATTACACCACTCCAGGCCCTTTTGTTTTCCAGGTAATTAATATTGCCAATAATTAAGAAGTTCCGGGTCGAGTCCGCTACCGATACCAATAGTATATTCACCTGTTACCTATTACCTTATCTGTACGTTCCGCATCTGACAGGCGCACCACCAAACGTTGTATTCAGGATTAATATGCTATATACACGGGTCATAACCACAGGGTTGACACTACTAAATTGTCAAATTGTTACCTATTGTAGTATTTTAATCAGTAAGACTTTCTAAAATAACAATTCGAATACTAAAAATCTGGACTAAAATAAGGCGTATATAGGTACAGTTTTCAATTTGTTAGTGGGCATGACATAAAACAGCGAAGCAAAGAATTCAACTTTATTTATAACTTATATAGGACAATGCTGTTGATTAAAAAATACTCCATTCCAGGACCTTTTGTTTTCCAAATAATTAATATTATTGTTTCAGTGCGACGGGTTCAAACAGAAAGACTTGAAAGCAGAGAAAAACCGTGTTTCTTATAATCGGCATGACTTTATCAGATGACAATACTAATACTAAAATAAGGCTTGCACATAGTTATATATATATATATACTTTAATTCAGTCACGGACCCGTGATATCACGGGTGTGTTCTAGTATGTTTAAATTTGATAGTGCATGTTCATTTGTGGGTATCAATTTTCATGGATATTTGACTTGTTAATGTTTTGCCAATCTCTGCATACATCATGTACATGCATACCAAGTAAATTTATTTAAGGAATGACTGTAATATTTTTTCTGTCTATGAAGAAATAACATAAAAAAATTTGGTGCACACTAAATAATGCGCTTAGCGGGTTATTTAACAGTGTGCACCACATTTTTTATGTTATTTCGAATAGACAGAAAAAATATTACAGTCATTTCTTATAATTTAATTCTAACATGTCTAAATTCCATTTTAAACCGTAGAAAACCATGAAAAAACATTGATGACGTCACGGTCACATGACTAAATTATGTCTATGGGCTCATAACAAAATAACGTCAGCCAATCAGAAGACGTGTTACATCCAAAATTAAATTATTTAGAATTATTGTAAATATTTGGACACTTGAATTTGTGGTTCATCAGTGTTCTAAGGAAACCCAAGAAAATCGATATCCTGCAAATAATAATTATAAATCCACAGTATATATATGAACTCATACTTTTTTACATATTGTTCTACCTTTCCATGTACATGATATTCATAGTACAGAGGCTTTTAGTCTGTTTATTCTATATATATATATATACCTTTAAATTTACAAGGACACGAACGATTATCCGATTAACTCTTAACTCTTAACTCTTTATTTTTAATTTTATTATGTTTGATGATCATGGAAGTATTATATTGATAGTCAATATATATATAATACTTCCACTCCAATTGGTTTGACCATGGCAAATGTCCAGGTACATTGACTAGATATGATGTAGAAATTTATAGTTAATTAATGCGATGAATATTTCTCATATTTTCTATCACAAATATCATTTTGATCAATACAAGTACATAATATAGCCATAAACAGGATGTAAGTGTACATGCATTTCATTTGAATATACTTTTCATTTTCTAAAGACTGTTTAAGGCTGGTACAGGTTTGTAGAAAGTCCTAAACATTTAAGCCATAAAATTCATGTAAAACACCTTTGAAATTCACATAAAAATCATTTAAACTTTGTTAAGGATAGTCATAATTGACCATTTTCGAGTTCATCCGTCACCGGAAAAAACGCACAAATGATGTTCACTAAAACCTGAGTTTTTGACGGAAATGCATCGAACTCGAAAGTTGTCTATTGTATTGAGATCATGAATCTAATATTAATGTTGATACAGTTAATCATGATGTTAATAGCTGAAACATGTGAAATACAACATGTAAGACTATTCATTTTCTTTAATTTGTTCTTATTTTGATATAAGGAACTTTTAAAGCTGTAATCAATGGTAATACTTTTTATGCAAGACAGACATGACAGAAAGGACGAGTTCTAATTTTTGAAAACTGACCCATAATTGCCTGGGTATACATTACAAAATGATATGTTCGGTTATTTGGTTAGTAGTTGAAACGGTAATAAAAAAACTCTGCCTTAATTTCATTTTTTACAACGTTCAAAAAATTTACTGCAGCTCATCATAAGAGTGTGAAAATTATAGCAGTTTATAATTTGATATTATGTAACTTATTTGCTTTTCCAAAACCTATTTCTTCAATATAAATTGATTTTGAATTGATATACTTTGGCACATGTTGTTTTTATTATGTTTATATAGGATCTGTAACATGATTATTCAGCAATAAAACTCTTCACCTACATGATATGATGTTCAGCTTTATCAATTTTGAAGTGTTTCTTAACCAATAACAAATTATCAACAAGGAAGATAACTCTTATATGTGATCTCTTTTTAGGCCAAAAAAAAATATATGTCTGTTTCCTGTTTCCCGACCGACCCTGACTCAAACCCCCCGACCCTAGATCTTTTTATTCAAATCCGGAAAAAAATTGCATTTCCGGTCCGATCTCCAGATCCGTATTTTACTATGCCCAAACAATCAAAATGGCTGCTCCCAGCACAAATGTGCTACAATTAAGGTTTAAAAAATGTCAGCACTGGGAGGATTATTCAATTAAAGCTTCTTTAAAGGAATTAAATCATTTTGGGGTACAGGACCCTAACCAAACATGACATGTAACCGACTGCAAATCTGACAGGGAGTGCAAAAATTAAAAAAAAAAAAAAAAAAAAAAAAAAAAATTCCGACCTACCGACCCTGATTTATTTGCCTTGGAAGCAGGCCTTAGTTAATCAGTTGTTGTCATGTTAGAATTTTAGTCAGGAAATTATTGCAGGCAGAATTTAAACAAAGTATCTTTCAATTTAAAATCACAATATACATGATATAAGTAATGATTAATAGCACTAGTATGACTGTACTGCATGTACTATAATAAAATGCTCACAAAGACCATTGATTTAAAAGGCAAACTCGTTTGAAACCTTGATCATGATCAACCATCAAACTGAGATTAGGGAGCTACCATTTGATTTTTATGGGGGGGCTAGGATGAAAAATTTTGTCCTGCCTTTTTTTTTAGCTGTAATCTCTGTCCTGCCTTTTTATTTTTTACTCTGTTCGGTCCTGCCTTTTTTTTTTTAGTTTATCCTGACTTTTTTTTACCTAAATTGTCGTCCTGACTTTTTTTTTTTTTGCAAGTGTCTCATCCTGTCTTTTTTTTTTACTCAAAACTCCTGTCCTGCCTATTTTTTTCAAATTTCATCCTAGCCCCCCCCCCCCATAAAAATCAAATGGTAGCTCCCTTACTTCCTAAATGTCTCTTAAGAAGTATATATATACATTTTGTACATACACCTTATCGCTATTTGTCTGCCATTACTGGATAGCACACAGGTTCCCGTAAAATTTTGACGTCATAAAGCAAAATATCTGACGCCACAATGGAAAAGTGATTGTTGACATCAAAAGTTCAAGTGGCTGGGTGAGCCGGGATTAGCATTAAGGTGTATAAAAATTGTTAGCAAAGATTATTTACACAAACAATCATTAAACATATACATACATCACCATTCTGCCCATATACTAGTACTGTATATAATGTATATCATGTATATATTGTCCATGGACATTTTTTCCAAACCAGTAAAAAATAAATGTCTAGTCATTAACATGATCATGATGATTAGGGTCCTTAGGACTAAAAGATAAATGTATTATTAGTCCCATGTCTAGAGGCAGATTTAGAGGGGGCCTCATGATCTGAGAGTCCCCCTTTTCTGGGAAAAATTTGTTTGATTATATAGGGAATTACTGAAGCATGACTGGAGCGGCCTCCCTCTTAGGCAGTCAGCATGGTCAGTGGGCCCCCACTTATGAAAATTTCTGGACCTGCCACTGATGTCTTGGTGAATGATCCACCACCTTATAATAATAAAGAGGCTCTTTATACATCATGTTCATGTAAAAATATGTACTTTTGAAACTTCATATACATGTATCATCTAACTTATAATTGGGTACGTAATGAGTTTAATTGGTTGATTCATTTATTCTTTAATCTATTCATCATATTCATAGACAAATAAAGGATAGAAGTCAATTAATCCTATGTATTGTCAGCTGTGTGTTTCACAGTGTACTGGTACATTTAGCATGTTTATAAATAATATTTTGACATATGGATAAATAAAATCTACTCAACAATAACACATTATATTTTTGTTACAGTGGAGAAAATTAAATGGCATGAAGACATACAAGAGAGTTTAGAACATTTGAGTACATTTTAGTACAAAAAGGATAAATTTATACTGAAAGTTACTGCCAGCTTATCAGTAAATCAAGAAAAGGAACTTAGACATCTGTTATGTAGGTAATTGGTGAACCTACTGTATCTACATTCTTTGTAATGAGGCATAACATACTGTTATTTATATCACCAGCCATGCCAGCTATATCATATACATACATGTAATTAGTGGAGAGTTGAAGGAAGGCTATTTGGAAGTTGTGCCAATCAGTGATCTGGAAGGTTTTTTTCACTATGGGCCCAGGGCCCCTCAAAAATAAATTCAATGGGCCATTTTAAAAAATATAATGGGCCATGTTGTCAAATGAGTGGGCCATTTGAATTGACTTCTGTATAAACAAAAAAGTATCAGTATATTTTGGCAAAGAGGTGTTGGTACTTACCTTTATGATTTTAATTAAAATCATGGATATTCTTCCTTTGATTTTGTAATTTCAATTTCAATGAATATACAATAGCTTTTTCCAACCCCAACAATATTTAAGTTAACCTTTATTTACAATGTTTAAACTGGTACTGTTGCCTTGTTCATGTTCATGGTTTTTTTTGTACATTAAATTTGGGTCTTCGTCGATACCATACTTATTCCAGAAGTTCCGTATCAGAGGACATTTTAGGCATTTCCTCTGCACTTCTTGTATTATTATAACTTCATCACGGTGACAAGAATAACAGTATAGAGTACCATTAATTCATAGAATGATAACAAAACAACAAATCGCTGAAGTCATGTTTACAAAATGTCAAAACGAGCCAAAGACCAAAAAATGACAAGGACAGTTACATGTAAGCGTCTTTTATTGAGACAAAATCTATATTGCTAAAAAGTCTTTGGGGTTCTTCAATCGAAATAATAGCAAGCTAAACTAAATGAGATTATTAGAGTTAAATCTCGTCTGTACTAGCCAAATTTCACAAATTTAAAGTTGTTTATAAAAAAAATATATCATGAATGATGGTTAATTACGTTTTTCGGGTTATCAGTTAGACCGCATGGTTCTATTATTACAATAGGAAAACACCGAGACGTTAAATCGCATGGTTCTATTATCATAGGGAAACACCCAAGACGTCCCAAAAAATATATAAGTGCTCCTATTCCTCCTATTATTGGAGGAACATTATACAGTTGTGTACACACACATGGCAGCACGGAACACGATCGGAAATTCATTTGACGATATCTAAACGTTTCGAAACGAAGTGAAAAATATCGTACGCCAAGTGGGCGCTTACATTTGTCACTGTATGCGCAATTTCTTGTCAATATGCGCTATAGGCGCAGGGCGCACGTCCTTCCCGATCACTGCCAATGCATCCACTACCAGCCTGGCTACATTTGTACAATGTGGCAATATAAATGTTTAATACACGTATATAGATTCTACCACTGAATCGAGTGTAATACGATATTTATCCACTCAGACAGTTAAATTTTCAAATTTAAAATGCGAGGCTTGCCCGAGCGGTTTAAATATTTAAAATTTAACTGTCGAGAGTGGATACATGTATATTGTATTGCACGAGATTTGGTGGTGGAATCTTTTTCTCTAATGATTTTCTAACATGTATATGCATGCAAACTTATATCCATCTTTTCGAATGATCTGCCAAAAGATGTGTTCTTTCTAATGTGACGTCATCAGGCATGGTCGCCTTTTTCATGCGTCACAATAGGAAATTCAGAGGAAAGCAAGAAAATTCTACGTCAAAATCAGATTTTAACCAATGAAGTACTGAGATCAAACGAACCACACGTTGATTAATTTATTTTTATACAATGGGTGCAGAAAGGGATCAATTGACAAAGAATTAGAGAAATGGTGTTATACATGTTTGGTCATTACATGTACATGTACTTTATAATTGTTTAAATTGCTGGTAGAAAAATCAATAAAAAAAAAAAAAAAAATCGGGAAAATTTCCCGAATTTTTCATTCTACTAAATGAACTCAAAATAGTTAACTTTTTTTTCAGATCTATTTCCATTTCCAGTCTTTTTTGCATGAGACTTTGAATTAAATGTATATTTATCAACAAGGAATTCAACCCCCAACCATTTTTAATAATTTTTTGATATGAAAAAACGATACCTGAATTTATAACAGCGTTTCTTTGTTTACATTGAATATGACGTCATCACTTAAATCCCTAACAACAGAACCAATATCGGAAACGTTATGGTATTTCCGTTTCTTTTATCAACAAGTTTGAATTTAAAAAAATTAATACAGACTTCGTCCCCATTCACAGGTAATGTCTGCCTCATATTAGCAAGGGTTGACTTAAGCACTGGTCCACTATAGCCCACAGCCAGTAAAATTTTAATAGCAGGGCCCGTTGAACAGACTAACTGACCACATTGCCTATCGTGACTATATCTTCACTAATATGTATATATATACATGTAGTATAAAAGGGCAAATGTTATTTGAGTTAAGGGTCAGTAAAATTATTAATTAATCAATTAGTATTACTTTTAAATTTTGTTAATTTCCACCTCTGGATTTATTAGTGCCAGTTTCAGAATTTTTTGGATATTTCAACACAGCCAGTTTACATTTATGGATAAATCCTGAATGTTTAGGGGAAAAAAACACTGTCCTTTGGCAAGAAAACTGGTAATTCAAGTAATTTAAGATAAGAAATTCCAATTTTAAATTCAGTTTATTAATTGTCTCATTGGCAGTCATATCACATCTCCTTTCTCTTTTATCAAGGATACATATTCTTTCTCTTTATTATACAATGTACATTATTGAACATTTTTAAGACTCAAGATTCCCTTAATGTTTAAATTTGTTATAAAACAAAAAAAAAACAAAAAATGAAGTTGTCTTTTACAGGTTTATAAATTAATTATGAAAGTGATATTGGATTCACTATTATAATTCATTTGCTGATATTTGAAATCATTCCTGGTTTGTTTGTATTTCAGATTTATACACATTGTCATGTATGTCATGTATGTCATGTCTGTCATTTATGTCATGTATGTCATACCCATGCATGTTGTTTAGACTACATACATGTATCAAATGGCTATGTACAGCTACATGTATTCTAGTCCAAATAATTATGACGTCTGGCAAGGCTATTTTATTTTTTTTCTGGGACGCCTTGCCAGACGTCATAATTATTTGGACTACATGTATTCCTAACTAAAGACGATGTAAATATTTACGAATAAAGAATATGTAAATATTTACAAATAACATACATGTAACATATTGTTTGTTTTAACATGGGACAAACATTGACAAATATAAGTCCCTGGTTTCGCATACAATATTTTTGATAAGTGTAAATATGAAATAACTATTAATGAATAATAATGATTTATATTTAAATTCAAATAAACAAAGGCCTTTAAAATTTGGAAAATCTAAACATGTCTTCCTTTTTTCTGGAAAGTAAATTTGACTAGTAGGTTAGAGGTTTTTAATGAACAGGAACAAAAAAGACTATTTTGTTTGAATGGTAGTAAATTGTGATTTCAAATTAGAAGACACATTGACTTTAAATTTGTTCTAATTTTAAACTTTAAATTGATTTATTCTCATGATTATTATTTAATTTGTAAGATCAGTAATATACGTGTAATCAAATGATTATTCCTGTCCGTTTTATTAACTAAGAGATTTGACTTTACATTGGATAATTATAATTATATTTTATTGTGTAACAACGTGTTTATTACATGCGAGAAGCGACATAGGTTAATATGCTATTACACAAAATATAAACATCACGCTCATTGTATACTCAAGGAGTCACATCTAATATATCTTTCCATTAAACTCCTAGGTATATTATTACATAATAATAATTCGCAATAAAATATCGTGTACACCTGAATTCTCACCTGGAAATCTTTGGTTGAACTCTTTTTGACTATCCCCAGATAATTCCTCCGAAAATTCGTACAAAAATAAAAATATCACAGAAGTAGAAATCACAAATTTATGACACAGCCAATTCATTTTGAATATTTTGTAATCCACATAATTAAACAAATAAATTCCTCTTAATTATATCCACTAGCCAGGGTCAGCGAAGTACATCACTACGTGTAAAACTTTAAATAACTTCTTATAGTTCTTATGTCAAAACTATATTGTGTACTGCCTTCGTACGCGACCTTGAACCTTTTCAAAGATTAACCAATGAGGGGAAATCAAAACAATAATTTCTATAGCCTGTTTCAAATATGTATTTATTCACCAATTTACGATTTGTAGTATAAAAGTAATGATGTTATTCCTTGAAGTCTTAGCGTAATACTGAGCTCTGTAAATTTGTAGCTAACAGAAAATTATTAGCTTCAGTACAAATACGCGCATAATGTGATATTGATTTTTTACAGGAAGTCTTGTCATGTACAAATTGATTTTAGATAAGAAAATGACATTAGTCGTCATCGACTCGACATGGAATCTATTTACAGTTAAACAAAGGATATTGAAGTTAATTATCAACAAATTGATGCAATTAAAAAAAGATTCGTATTTATTGATCGCTTGAAATAAAATAAAAATGGTTACAATAGAACAATACTCTAAGTAGAGAGTATGGATGGAGCCCGTAATTTTTTTTTTTTTTTTTTGCTCATTACTCTGCATCTTGAAAAAAATAGTTATTCTATAATTACCGGTTAACTGTATTCTAGACATAACCCGAATAATTCAGTCGTTATATTCCGCTGATCTACGAAGGCTACATTCGTGTGGGAGAAAATCGGACACGGAAAGGGCTTGAAGTATTCGAGTTATTCTAGACATTGTTATTTCTGTAATCAGTATATTTTTCCCTATTCCTTATTTTTTCGCAGTTATTAATTATTTTTTTTTTTACTCCCAATTATATTCTCTATGCTTTACTATTTTTTGCCAATTTTTCTCTATTCTTTATACTTTGGTTTATATCCCATACTACACTGTTACGTGCTCGGACAATACTTTCTTGAAATTAGAAACTTTTTTTTTAAATCAGTCACGATGATCAAACATTAATCTAATGTAAATCAGTCATTCCCAAAAAATGGGTACAATTACAAAATTTCAGTGTCGCCGGCAAATAACCACAAAATGCAAGCTTAACATATGTCACAGATAATCTTTTTCGTGTTCTAAGTGATTAATATGTATACTAAAATAAAATTATATTCTTTTGTGATGTATATCGTAAATATATTTGTGTGATTTTCTATTCAATATACGGAAATCACACGAATTCCGAATGTCGCCAAGAAAAACTCCAAATATCGGTGTGAATTAAAATACTTGATTTCATCTAAATCATGATTAGATTTGCTTTTTTTATTTGACACTATATTGATTTTTATACACAAAAATATTTTAGAATGAAAAGTTATAATATACACTTTGATTTACCCATTAAACCAATGTCGCCGATAAACGTATAACCTACCGTAACGTATCTTTAGGTACAGACAAAACATATTTATATGATTGGAAATCATGCCCAAAGTGAATTTAAGCAAAGTTGATACATCAAATTTTAAAATCCTGCCTTTAACTTTTATTGCAATGAAACGAAAAATAAAAAAAAATCTTCTCTTTCTCTTTTTTTCGTTTGTCGCATATAAGAATCCAACCTACGTAACGCGTATTTTGAAACGCACTAACCAAGAACAAATCAAAATGATGATTATTTCATTGAAAGCACCCATAAAGCTTCTCAATAATCAGTTTTGAGAAAGCAACTCAACAATATTGTTACATATTTCCATGTATAATGTAAATAAAACTAACCTCCGTTTAAATAACCTCCGTGACGCAGTTATTTACAGTTAAGTTGTCAGACTTTTTTTATCAGTATCAGCGGCTGCCGACACTGCCTAAAGTCATTTTTGTAGCAGACATCATTTATTATAAAGAAAACAGACAAACAAAATACAGATTTTGAGAAAAAAAATGTTGTTTTGAGAAAGGTAGGTTAACTTGTTTTTTCCCTAGTATGTGAGCAACATTATAACGTTTAATAAACGTTATATCAGCCATTTTCTTAGATTTAAAATAGTCTACAACACAACTTGTGTAATTACGACGACAATCATAACTTTAACAGCGGTTTATGGCAAACATTTTCAAGATTATTTAGGACTCATCAATGTAACGGAGGTTATGCAAATAAAAAAAAATTAAAGATGCATGTAAACACGATCATACCAATTGAAATTCTTGTACATTGTTATAGATACCAAATCAGTTCATCAATTATCATTAATAAAAATCAAAAGGTGATGTCAATCATAGACGACATCATTGATTTACGTTACGGAGGATAGAAATTTAAGGAAAAAAAGTTTTTTTTCTCTAAAAGGACTTTACTCTTTTTAGATAACGATTTACTAAGAAAAATGTTTAATTCTGTTGTCTTGTTTGTCATTTAATTCCAATATTTACATTCATTTATATGTTTGCTGTTGGTAAGAACTGGACTTGTCCGTTATGGAGGTTTTAAATGTCGTTACGGAGGATAGAAATTTTCGAAATGAAACTATTTTGACTCCAAAACTTCATAGTTGAGTATAATACATACATTATGGTGTGAAGGAAGATGACATTATCTGTATAGTGCTAATAAAATTAAGTTGAACAGTATTCGGTTTAGGTAAAACATATTTTTGAGTGAAAGTTCATGAATCGTTACGGAGATTTTGACAAGAACAAGTCTATTTGACTAAAAGAAACAAATAACTTGATAGAAAACAGTTTTTTAGTTTGTCATGTCAATAAATTGTTTAAAAAAGCTAGCATTAAAGAGTTAAGTGTTACTATGTATCAGCATTCAGATACTGGTTTGATATCAACCTCCGTAACAAAGATGGGGGTGTGGATTAATACAAGCATAAAAAATACATACAAGTGATTCAAAACATAAATAATAGGGTTTTTCCTGGAAAGCTGTATTATGAAACTAAAATATTATACATCATAACATTTCATTACTTTAAATTTATTACTAAATAAGTTGTGAAAACTACTTATTTGAATTATTTTTTAAACACTATATTAATTCATACCTTAAAATTGGTATTTGCTTTCAATATATACAGAATAATACGTATAAATCAGTTTGCTATGGTGGTAAATGTAATCCATTTCACATGAGCCTGGATTTAAATCTTGTGTTTTTCTCCAATGCAATTTTTAAGATGACTTTATACAACACTAACCTCCGATACGTTCATTCTTACCGTGTCTTACAAAAAATGCTAAAACTAGAAAACAACTAAAATGGTGTAAGTAAAAATTAAAAAAATGACAGACTAGATATAGACACAGAAAAAAACAACACTCTCTCTCTGCTCACTTGAAATTTATTTTTTAACAGTGTCTACATTCGAATTGTACCCATTTTTTGGGAATGACTGAAATAAGAAAGTACTAGATTACTTTAAGGTCGGTTTTCAAATATACATTCGACATAAAAACATGAGTTCTTTAAACCTCATTAACCAACTTATATTAAATAACATTACAATGGTCAATATAGTTCTTCAAATAGCAATTAACATATATATATTCATAAACAGCACATACAATCAATACAAGTAGCACATTTTAGATAAATAAAGCTAGTACATGACGAACGTTGAAACCAACGTTACGTAACATATATAAATGTACCAGATGTTAGCTTCTTATATATATGAACGGCATCAGCCCGAAGATATAGATGATATCGCCCTATTGACACGGAAGTAATATATTCATATCATCTTAAATTTTCCATATGCAGTAACACTTTCAGGTAAAATTGAGAATAGAAATGGGGAATATGTCAACTTAAAGAGACAACAACCCGACCAAAAGAAGCTTTTTGTAACGTCTTTGGAACGCAATTCAAATTGCTTTTAACTTGAGGCCCCATTTTTATTCCCCATTTATGGACATTATGTTTTTTGGTCTGTGCGTCCGTACGTCTGTTCGTCCGTCTGTCCCGCTTCCGGTTAAAGATTTTTTTGTCGAGGTTGTTTTTGATGAAGCTGACGTTCTATCAACTTAGTACACATGTTCCATATGACATGATTTTCATGGTCCACTGAACACAGAAAATGATAGTGCGGATGGGCATCCGTGTACTTGGGACTCATTCTTGTTCTGTCATCAAATTGATACCTTATCACTGCTTTTGTATGGCCATATGAATCGCTTTCCTATCTCGTATTTTTCTGGTTTAATTTCAATATCTGAATCTCTGGCTGATAAATGATACTACTTTTATGTAATGATTAGATACACCTTGAACAAATAAGCTCGAATGGTTGTATTTTATTTACATGCACCATTATAGTGTTGTCAATGAAGAATGGTAGTTGTTAATTATTAAGGAGGGGGTCTTTCAGAGATTTTACCATATATGTCGACAAGCATAATAGAGGCGAGGAATCAAACTCTTGTGACATCTGAATGTAAATTATAAAACACAAAAAACAAGCGCGACGGACTGAGATGTTGTGTACATATATGTCAATGAAACACAAAAAAAAGGGGGAAAAACCTAGGGTCTATCATATCATCATGTGTCAACAAGGTCACGGTCTAGAGAAGTTGTGAAAACATAGGTCAAATGGAACAACTATTTAACTTCATGGAGCGGGTTATGGTTTGTTGTTTGAGTCAGAAAAATAACTCATAGTACTTTTAGTCAGCTGATGTGATATCGTACCGCCGGTTCTACACCATCTAATACCAGCGGCTGTACTTCGAAGTATAATTCATGCAACCACTTCGTGTAAGAAGATAAAATCTATGGGAAAGGAAACGAGTAAATTATATTAAATGGAAATGTTAAATAATGTTGTGGCGAAATGCGGAATACAATGTTTCGAGAAATCGTATAAAAAAGGTGGATAAAACGTCACAAAAGTAGCTACAATATTTTTAATTGATACGAGGATATGGGAAGTGGTCCGTAATTTTTTTAAGGCTTTCGTTTTTAACTTTTTATACGATTATCTTTATTCTTTATCTGTTTGTCCTTTAATCTCTATTCTTTATATTCTAATACCCTATTATTTTGCACTCTTTATTTTTTTACCTACCTTTCTCTGCACCCTGTTTTGCTCTTTATCCTGTGACTCAGTTTATTCTCTATTTCTGTAAATCCCATCCAGACCCTCACATAATAGTAGACACCGATGCGGGCGTTTGTCCAATAAGGTGTATATTATTTACACGATTATAATACGGCTAATTCAATAATATAAAAAGGGGTATTTCAGAAATTTAACCTTATTTTATTATTACGCATGACAAAATATAATGCAGGGTGTTCAATTGCACTTTATCGCCTCGAACGTATTATGTGTACCCGGGGGTTTCCCACCCAACTAGTATTTTATACGGATATCGATATTATCTGTAATATACAACAAACAAGTTAATTTTCCGTTTTTCTTTAATAGGCTTATTCATATTTAAGTCTGATTATAAGACTTAAGTCTGAGCTGCTGATTAATATCTACAATTGCATTACATGCAATCCATACAATAAAATATACATAGTAAGCTTTATTTAGAGTCGTTACATAGCATAAGCTCTCTTTAAAGAGCTTTTATAACCGACAAGAAACATCTTAATACTACAGTAAAACACACATCTTATAAATATTAAATCTTTGTTGCAAAATACATCAATAACGGTTTTTAAGCAATTACATCTTAAATACATGTACATACGTTATACAACGAATAACCAATTAACTTTTTACAACACACGATTAAAAAGTATTCGTGCATTCATAACACAAACCAAAAGATCAATAACTATGACATAATTAAAAGATATATTCTATGTTAGTTTAAGCAGTACATTATTTAGGACCACTATATAGGAATTTTACATGCAGCTTTGTATAAAAGTACTGAAGTTAAAAGACCGTAAAAGCAGTATTGCATTAGGGAACACATAAAACTAAGTTGGATATAATAACATGGACCATCACAGCGAATTGAAAACGACAATGAAGCTGTAAAGATTCTGCTATTTCGATTCAAGGTCATTAATAATCCGTTTAAGGATACTCTGATTGACGGCCAAATCCGAAGTTCTCTCAGGACACAGAATAAAAAAAAAAATGATTTTATATGTCGCTAAACGCTTTCTCGTCAAATATAGACAATTGCCAACCGGAGACCAAATGACACAGGAGTTAATACAGCTATATGAAATATATTGGTAAGTGGTGGATCCAGACTTTTTTTATGAAGATGAGGGGCATCAAGTTTAATGACTAAGATGGAGCTCGCTTCATCTTCTTATATCTATCGTTAAGGTATACGAAAGAAACTAGCACAGATATTTCGTTTGTAAAACAAGTGTGGACACAGATCAGTGTGGATAATATGTTTTTGATGTTTGTGTTTTCTGCCATAAAAAATTCTCTGTTTTTTTCCAAATAGGGTTCTATGATATTTACAGTGACAACCAACATGTACCATTCCAAACACTAAGAATAGCAGCGTCTTTTAATTAATATCGAGTTTTACACTACTTTAAATCAGTGCCGACCGTTCATAAATTTTTATAAAACTATATGAATTTTTCCATTCGATAATTGAGGGTCTGGAATGGGTCCTCCATTTAACGAAAATTTTTTTTTATTGTGTTGCCCTTTATTCTCTTATTTTAATACTTCAGCGCCCCTTTAGTTTTTATTTGCTTTTTTATTGTTTGGCCTGTTTTTTTCTTTTTATTTGTATCCCTCCTTTATATCGGTATATGAGAAAAACAGATTAAAGAAACATGTCTTTCATTTCTATTGATGCAAGTTTGCACACCTATTTTGTCTCAATCTTATTTTTTAAAATAACACAACTGATGTTTTAACGACAAACACATTACGCATGTTAACGTAACAATATTTGTACAGATAGAAGAGGGTCATGCTTAGAGGAAGGTGGTATTTTAATTATGTATTCTTTATTCTATTATCCAACCGCTGTACAGCCAAGAGAAAATTAGTGCAACCCTTGACCGTTTTTCTATTCTTCCGTCCACTTTTTTCGTACATATCCCTTCCTTTTTTCGTCTGTCTTTTTGTATGTTATTCTGCCGTTCTTCTTGCCGTCCCAAAAGTATTTTCACATTATTATAAGCAAGCTTGAGCTGGGCCGTTTGTGTCCTCAGACACATTTTTTTTTATTTCAAGTCATTTTTTTTTCTCAATTCACCATTAATATTGCCCTTTATTCTCATCTTATTTTATATTCGAGGCCCACATAATCTTTTGATTTGTAATGAAGTTTTATTTCACCACTTAATACATATTTTAATACGCTTTTATATGTATTGTAGCACCCTATAATTCTCAATTCAATGTATCTCAGCATCCCATAAATCTCAATTCTATGTATAGTAGCACCCCGTAACTTTAAATTCAATGTATCATAGCACACCATAATTCTCAATTCAATGTATCTTAGCACCCCATACATCTCAATTCTATGTATAGCTAAGGACCCCATAATTCTCAATTCAATGTATTTCAGCACCCAATAATTCTCAATTCTATGTATTATTGCACTAAATAAATTTCAATTATATGTATTTTAGCAACCCATAATTCGTAATTCAATGTATTTATCACCCCATAATTCTCAACTCTTTGTTTTGAAGCACCCAATAATTCCCAATTCTCTGTATGATAGCACCTCAAGAACTCAATACTTTGAAGTGTAGCACCACATAATTCTCAATTGTATGTATCTAAGTATGTTATTCTCAATTCTATGTAATTAGTACCCCGTAATACTCACTTTAATGTATTTTAGCACCAAATAATTGTCAATTCTATGTATTTTAGAAACCTGTAAATCTCAATTATATGTATTTTAGCACACAAAAAAAAATCTCATTTAAAGGCAACAGTAGAATATCGTGGTTCGAAATTCATAAATCGATTGAAAAGAAAAAAAATTGGGGTTACAAATTAAAACTGAGGGAAACACATCAAATATAAGAGGAGATCTACGACACAACAGAAACACAACATTAAAATGTAACACAAACAAAAACAAAGTATAATATAACAATGACCATTTTCCTGACTTGGTACAGGACATTTTAATAAAAAAAAAAAATGGTGGGTTGAACCTGGTTTTGTGGCAATGTTAAATATAGCATTAAAATGATAACATCACATGATAGGACAACACTACATATGGGACATAGAACACACGAATAATAGCTAACAAAAGGTGCCAGGTTTAAAATTTAATACGTCAGACGCGCGTTTCGTCCACACAAGACTAACCAGTGACGCTCTTATGAAAAAAAGTTCGAAAACCAAAATAAGTACAAAGTTGAAGAGCATTAAAGACCAAGAGTTCCAAAATGTTGTGCCCATAACGGCTAGGGTTTTCTGCCTGGATTAAGAACATCCTTATTATTAAGAAGTAATTTATACTTTTGCACACAGTAAATTTTAATGAAATGACTATATAATAGATATAAATGATAAAACCAAAAACGGATAGATAAAACAACACACACCAGCTCATAAAAATTCACATCCGCGTTAGCCAAATCGATAAACGCACAAAGTGACGTCACATTTGAATTTTAAAAAATTTCCCCAAAAAAGGATAGAATTAGGTTTGTAATGCTGATATAACATTTATTAATAACAATGAAAATTACAATACAAATTAATATCAAATCGTGGTAGTAATTATATAACTAATTTATAAATAATTGTCTAGCTATGTCGGTGTTTCTTTTAAATCAAACTGTACACCAAATATAACGTATTTTAGTTGAATCAAACTTAAACCTAATAAATGAACTGGATGATTAATGATCTTTACCATAACACACGAATACAACAGAAACAAATAAGATTTACAACTACCAACGATAAGACATTAGACAAAATGCGATGAGAATAACAAATATTACATCAAAACTAAATATATCAATTTCGGAGAGAAAAGTACCGTGACACCTAATTATCAAATCTATTTATTATTGATGTCAATACCTTCCATTTCTATGCAGGGTCGTAACTAGCCTCTTTTAATAATGAGGCAAAATATATTCGCCGAGCGTAGCGAGGCGAAAAAATTTTGGCGAAGTGTGTGGGGGCCGCTCAAGGCCCCCAGAAGCTTTGAGTAAAATAACGCAAAATCGTGCATTCTGAGCGTTCCACGGACTCTTTCTAACATTGAAACGCAAATAATCTTTAGCTATTTTTTCGACAATATTCTGGTCTCAATGCAAAAACATAGATTCATTATAATTTAAGACTTTTAGGTTTTAGGGGCAATATTAAAAGACCGATATGTAGGATAAAGTAAAATTCGTATTTCTCATAATCATTAATACCGGGTCTGTCTGTCTGTCTGCTCTTGTCTTGTATTGTGCTGACTTTGATGATTTTTTTTTATGACTAGATTTAAAAATAGTGACAGTGCAGTATTATACTTTAAGTACTAGTACTGCTTAATTCAACACTAGGGACCATCTTGACTTTCTTTTACAGTATTAATGATTCTTTTATTTTTGAGAACCCTCAGATGAAGAACAGGATTAAAATTTTTGACCATTGATCATTTGTATTTTTTCTATGCATTGACTTTGTGTGCGATAAGTTCCCGTGTATGTTTACCCCATATTCCTTTATTTTCTGTCTGAACACGACTTAATGCAAGTTTAACCCTTCAATGTAAAAGGTCATATGGCAATACATTGTTGTTGTTTTTTTTTTCAAATGATTTGGTACCGGGAAATCGGTGGTCTTACTTAATTTAAACCATGTCAGCTATGTAGTTTTGTCCACAGGTGCTTGGGTATATGATACATATATATTTTTATTTTTTGTTGTTGTTGATCAAAATAGTCAATTTTCTATATTTATAATACATATGTATCACTTTTGTGCAAGTCTCAGAGAAAATACTTAATTTTACAATCCATACCAAGAAAAATTGGGTATTTTTTCTGAGTCGTTTATATCACTCGAAACTAGGTGAGACATGCACAAAAGTGATATATATGCATTATTAATATAGAAAATTGAATATCTTAAATCAACGAGAAAAAAATATATCTGTATCATATGCCCAAGGCCTGTGGATTAATATACAAAAAAGGCAGTTTTGTATTCTTTGATATCAAGTCCTATTATCGATAAAAGACATTTTTTTTCTGTGTCCAGTAGCATCGCACAATATCTGGACATTGGTGGACATGCAACATTGCGCACGTTTAGAAATGAAAATCAACACTCAGACTATAGCCATAAAGTAGGAAAATAAAAGAACAAAAGACCGTGAAACCCGAGACACAGAAGTACAAACGACCATCAACTCCGAAAACCAAAAGTAAAATAGAAACATGGATCACGAAAAAAATGCAGGGGCGACATCAGGGAGTGAAGAGAACTTGCTTCTTGCACGACACTTTCCGTGAAAACAATTTGATATGAAGACAATCTTTTTCTTTCAGTCTTTTTTTTGTTGTTGAAATTCCAGCATGAGGCATTTGCCTCATTTGCCTCAATGTAGTTACGGCCCTGCTATGTATTTTAGCACCGAACAATTCTCAATTCTATGTATTATAGCACTCAACAATTCTCAATTCTATGTATTGTAGCACCCAACAATTCTCAATTCTATGTATTGTAGCACCCAACAATACTCAATTCTGTAGATTGTAGTACCAAATAATCATCAATTCTATGTATTTCAGTACCCTGTAATTCTAAATTTATACGTATTTTAGCACCAAATAAGTACCATTTCTGTGTATTGTAGCACTTAATGAATCTAAATTCGATGTATTGTCGCACAAATAATTTACATTTCTATGTACATGTATTTTAGTTCCCTGTAGTTTCTCAATTCTCTGTATTGTAGCATCCAACAATTACCAATTCTATTTATTGTAGCACCAAATAATTCTCAATTCTATTTATTGTAGCACCCAATAATTCTAAATTCTGTGCATTGTTGCACCCGATTATTCTCTATTCTACATATTGTAGCACCAATTTATTCTCAATTCTATGTATTCTAGCACTCCATAATTCTCAATTCTAAGTATTGTAGCAACCAATAATTCTCAACTGTATTGATTTTAGCACCAAATGATTCTTTATTCTAGGTATTGTAGAAGCAAATTATTCCCATTTCTATGTATTTAAGCACCTCATGGTTCTCTTTTTTCCTAATTTTGTTTTATCATATTTCTGTAGAATAGGCATATTCTCTATTATGTAATACATCCATCCAGACCCTCAACAGAGAGTTGGTACACAAAGGTCAATTTGTTCCTTTAGATGACTAAACACCAATTTCTTTTTGCGTCTCAAATATTTGTAAATTAGAGATTGTTCACAGAACATATGAACTTGTAAATAGTAACAATACAAAATGTCAATTTATTCGTCTGTACGCTAGTGGGGACAAATTGATAAAAACTATTAAAATTATGCATGGGGCAGAAAAAGAAGAAACACAATCAATGTATTACAAAGTCAGTAGACTGATACCTTCGTTAACTACACGAAAGAAACAACAGAGAATTGACAATTTTCTAGCCATCCTTATAAAACTTTTGTTAATTTGACGAACGATACATTGCGTACCAATTTCTTTCTAACAGTGTCAGGGTATTCATTAGGCTCCACAACGGCAGTAAAACAGACTCAACATTACCTTCACTTACATAAATAATTTTAGACATACGAAATAAAAAGAACCAGAAAAACGGGAAAAACAAATATTTAATTTTTGTTTTTTGGTTAATAATAACGGTAAACATGTCAATTTATTTGTCTGTAACAGAGTAGTGACACATTGACAAAGACCAAGATGATTATGCATATAACAGAAAACGAAGAAGCGCAATCAATGTATTGCAAAACCATGAGACGAGAATAATACTTACTTAATTAAAACGAACAACATATACTTTATTTTCATTATCAATTAATTTGTATTCATTAGTTTAAGCACCATCTAATTATTCATTCTCTTTTTTGCCTATTTTTTTTCTATATTATTTTTTTGTTCTGGTTTATTTTGCTACAAATCTATTATTAACTATTCTATTAACCCAAACTAGTATCTCGAAAAAAAAAAAACAACAGACGAAAAAAGAACATGTATTTTGATCCAAGTTTGCACATCCGTTTTATGTACTTTGATTGTAATCGTATACCGGAAATTTTAACAAAGAATACTTTGTGCATGTTAACGTAACAATTAAGCTTCTGTACAGGTAGAAGTGAGTCTGGTTTAGTAGAAAAGGGGAAGTAATATATATCCGTTTTGAAAAAAAAAAATATTTGCTTTCATTACGTCATTTGGCGAAAAAAAAAATTTTTGATAAAATTTCCATAAAATAACAACTTAAAAAAACAGAAATTCCGACTAATGATGCCAATCTCTCATTTAAAGATAAAGACAATGTTTGCCATCAATTATTTTTTTGATATCATACAGTTTCTTCCTTTATTCGTAAGGCAAAGTTCGGCCCCACAAGAAATCGTTAAAATGTATACATTATCAATTGATTTGCCATAGACAGTGTGTGTAATCTGAAATTCAAACAACGGTTACAACCCATTAGTTACAACATGAACATGACTTGATAAGCATATTGCCTATTTTGGAACAGATTTGTAAATTCATTTAGTAATTAGAAAATAGTGTGTCGAGTTTTTATCCAACTTTCCGAAAAATAAATTGCACCCTATGATCGTATGCACGGAATTTAGTTACGTTCCGACAGGTTCTAATTTTCATTATCATATGTACATATATTGCAAATGAATGCTTTTTGAAATAGTGTATCTTGTCTTGAGTTTTGTTTTAAACTTTTTGATAAATTTTATTCCAAAGTCGTGTATCGTTTCTTTTTTTGACTAGTATATATCAGGAACTTAACGGACCTTTCTTTCTAACACAAACGAGGCAAACGGCTAAGCGCGTACATGTTTTGATCATTATTTTCTAACATACGTTTGCAAAGTTTATATAAAATTTGCACTCGCTAAAAATGCGTCGACAGTTTGTCGTTCATCGTTTGTTAGTACAAACGCTACATCTTATACATTTTGTACATTTGTTTCTAACTTCAATCTGATTAAACGATGTATTTGTCTCTACTTTCGTCTGGAAGATAGCGGGTACACATTAACACAGACGGAGATAATTATGCATCAAACAACAGAAAACATAGAAACGTAATCAATTTATTACCAAACCATGAGACGAGACTAAAATCTACTTAATTAAAACGAACAACATGTATATTCATTGTCAATTAATTTATATGTTTTAAGTTAACACCTTCTTAGTTTTTATTCTTTTATTTTTGCATATTTTCCTCTGTATTACTTGTTGTTCTTTTCTTTTTACTTCGCTATTCTATTAACCCAATCAAAACCCTCGTATCTTGAAATAACATATGATAAAAAGAACATGTCTTTCGTGCATTGCAATCGTAAACCGGACTTTTTATAGAATAACTTGTGCATGTTAACGTTACAATTAAGCTTTCGTACAGGTAAAAGTGGGTAGCTAAGGAGAAGGTTTACTTAACATATAATTTTATGTTTTTTTTACATTTTTTCTCAATTCGTTTTTAATTTTGCCAATTGTTCTCTATTCTGTATATGATAAGCAGCCCCTTGTTTTATATTCTTAATCAATATTTCAGCAGAAAATAGTTCTATTCTCTTTATAATTTAACACTCTATGAGGGGGAGGACAGGGGGGTACCCTTCTCCCTTCTCCCACCCCTCTTCTCCTTTCTCCTACCCCCGTTCTCCTTTCTCCCATTAGAATAAAACATCTCTTTTTGAGATATTTTTTCTTGAAACATTAGATCATTTTTTAAAAGGAGAGATATTTTATTTTTTCTCCCAGTTTCTCCAACTTTTTCTCCTTTCTTCCAGCCTTCCTCTCCTTTCTCCTACCCACTTTCTCCTTTCTCCCACCCCCTTTCTCCTTTCTCCTACCCCCTTTCTCCCTGTCTCCCTTACCCCTGTCCACCCCCTCCTCTATGATTCTATTTTGGTTTTAACCATGTTTCTGTAGAATTGTCCCCTTATTCTCTATTCTGTAATATCCATCCAGATCCTCAATAGAGAGTTGGTATACAAAGGTCAATTTGTTCCTATAGATGACTTAGTACCAACTTGTTGCGTCTCATACATTATTTTGAAAATTAGCGATTGTTCAATGAACAAACCAACATGTAAAAAGTAACGATACAAATGTCAATTTATTCGTCTGAACGCGAATGGAGACATGTACAATGACATATGCCATTTAAATTATGCATGGAACATGAAATGAAAAGTAAAATCAGTTTTTACAAAATACTGAACCCCAAGTACCACAATCAATGAATGAAAAAGTCACGAGAACGAGAGTCATACCGAAGTTTTAACAAAGAATACCATGTGAATGTTAGCATAACAATAGGTAATTTATGGATCCTTGTCTTTCACCGGAAAAGATCGTCAATTTCGCACGCCTTGATGACGTCATTTACCAGGTAGAAGGCACCTGTATCCCTGCTCTATTAAAAGCTTCCAATATACTTTCATAATTATCGTCATTTTGTAGGGCAGCATAGAAAGAATGTATGTTCCGTAAGTACGTAATCTTGATTCCTGTATGACTGAGGGACGGTGACCATTTTATAAGATTTGAATTTCCCAAATATATTTTGTGCAGAATAAAAACAAACTGTGTCATCCGTTTGCTCAATATGTGTTGGAAATTTCTATGCATATATTTTTGTCACGTGGTGATGGAAGTCACATGACAGATTCGTCTGAAAACCGTTTCCCGTAATTGGCCTATATCAATCTTCCGTACAGGTAGGAGTAGGTCTGGTTCAGTAAATACGGGGAAGGAGTATTTAAAATATGTGTTTATTTTTTAATGTTTTTGAGTTTTCAATTCATTATTACGTTTGCCAATTTTTCTCTATTCTGTTTATAATTATCATCCCCTTGTTTTATATACTTCATCAAGATTTCGGTAGCAAATAGTTCTATTCCCTCCAAAATTTAGCACTTCATGATTCTATTCTGGGTTTAACCATGTTTCTGCAGAATTGATCCATAATTTTCTATTCTGTTAACTCAATCCTCAATAGTGTTGGTGTAAAATTGTCAAATTGTTCCTATAGATGACTAATACCAATTCTTTTTTACGTCTCATATATTTTTAAATCATCGATTTTTCAATAAACATATCAACACGTTAATAGTAACGATTAAATGTCAATTTATTTGTCTGGACTGTAGTGACTATTTTAGTCACGAAATAATACATCATAGTTGAAAACACCAAAGACAAACACAGACTTGATCAAAGAATTTCCTCCCATTATCTATCCTGCCTTGAACTTCACAAACTATAAATTGCGTAATAATGTCTTTAAAACAGTGTTAAGATATTCATTAGACTCCGTACACAATATCAGTTCACAGTCTGAACATAACCTCTACTTATAAATAATTTTAGACAAAGAAAAAAAAATGAAGACTTTTTTGGTTGGTAAATAATAACGATAAAATGTCAATTTATTTGTCTGGAAGATTGTGGGGACATTGACAATAGACTAAGATAATTATACATTGAACAAAAGACGACGCAACGAAAACAATTTTATTGCAAAACCATGAGACGACATTTATACCTACTTAATTGAAAAAAAAACAAGTCAAATTTAATTAACGAATTTCATCTTTTTTATCCAACCTTGAACTTTGTGATGATTTCAAAAACGACAGATTGCATAATGCTTTCATTAGAAAAAAATAGTGTCATGATATACTGTATCCATTAGACCAAACAACGGCAATAATAAATATAACGAAGAACAATTATCGCCTTCATGTTTAACCCCATACCGTTCTGTATACGTATGTGCCTGTCCCAACACATGAGCCTGAAAATCAGTGGTTGTCGTTAGTTGCTGTGTTACATGTTTAGTTTTCGTTCTTTTTCTAACATTAGTTAGACCGTTAGTTTTCTCGTTTGAATTGTTTTACATTTTGGATTTTATAGCTGAATAATCAGTATTGGCATTGTTAATGTTGACGGCCATACGATGACCCATAGTTGTTAACTTCAAGATCATTTAGTCTCTGGTGGAGAGCTGTCTCATTGGCAATCCTACCACATCTTTCTATTTTTAAAACTAAGATATTATCAGAAATGCCAAATTCCATCGATCGATATAATACTGTAATTAATTATTGACATCTGGGAATACCAGATCCCAGTCTGCACATCCGTTTTCGTCGGTCTCACATTGTTAATTATAGTACAACTGTTCTTGAAGTGAGAAATACATTGTGTATGATTCCTTAATAAGCTTCCGCACCAAGAGACTTCGTATGAAAAGGTCAACTTGTCTTAAACACTACTTCCTTGTTTCGTCTTATATATTTGTAAACAAACTTATCACTAAACTTAATGTATACATACTGTTATACTGAGCTTATTTGTTAATATTGAAAGCTATTTTTATAGTGATGCCTTGTAAATTAGAAGAGTGGAAAATTACAAAACTCTAGCGCCAATTCTCGACTTTTTTTTATTGCTCGGTTGTTTTTGCGATTTTAATAAACATCATTGACTGGACATAAGGCGTCTCGCAGGATCTACTTACCCTGTTTTGTAACCTAAGAGTACCCTCAATTTTTAGTGGTGGTGATATTCAAATCGCTCAGTCTTTAATTTTCAGTTGTGTTTTGTGTACTATTATTTGTCTATTGATGCTTTTTTTTTTCTTTTTATGACGTTGTCTATTTATTGTCGACATACGAGTTTAAATGTTTCTCAAGTATATTCTTCTTCTTCTTCTTCTTCTTCTTCTTCTTCTTCTTCTTTTTCTTCTTCTTCTTCTTCTTCTTCTTCTTCTTTTTCTTCTTCTTCTTATTTTTCTTCTTCTTCTTCTTCTTCTTCTTCTTCTTCTTATTTTTCTTCTTCTTCTTCTTCTTCTTCTTCTTCTTCTACTTCTTTTTCTTTTTCTTCTTCTTCTTCTTCTTCTTCTTCTTCTTCTTCTTCTTCTTCTTCTTCTTCTTCTTCTTCTTCTTCTTCTTCAGTCATTTTGGAAATAAAATAAGTAAATGCTAGTAGATTACTATTAAATGATTGATTGAGCGATGTCTAGCTAGTGGCAAATACTTTACAAATATTTAGGAAGAGTGCACATTCAACAATAAAACAAACAAGTAAGTGCTGACAAAGACGTACGTTTCTGATGAAAAAAAAGAAAAAAACTTTGAATAACAAAATGGATATATTCGATGCCCTATTCTCGATTAAACTTCATCAGAAACGATTGAAGAGGATTATTTGGAGGAAAAAAACAGATGAATAACACCCATTACATTTGATGACCATTATGGCCATAAGTGAAATAAAACAATAGCCCAAACCATCTGATGTCAACTTTACCTTCTTGAATAACTACTAAATTCATAAACAGACATTGGCGAGGAATGTGAACTGACATATGGGTAGAACAGTGATATGTAATAAAATTGTTTTTCGTTAATCATTTTGTCACAAATCCTGCAGCCTGTTGGTTGTGTGTCCGTTTTATAGATCTTTCTAATTTTAGACGCTTATTCGTCTTAACTATGTTATTTGCCGTTGGGGAACTTAAGATACAGAATGTTACTATAGACAACAAAAAATGAAGCTATATCCTTCAAAATCTAAACAACTCAATCACAACCAAAACCTGCACAATGTAGTACTAACAGGAAATTTAAACCTTATTGACACTTAGTATTAATACATATTTAATTCGATCACCAGTACAACCTAGAGGTAATGAGACAATTCTTAATATCACATACGAACATATATAAGAAGTACACCAACGAGAGGAAACAAAAGACTTGGCTTATTGTCACAACCAACAAACATCGCATTACTGTGAAATAGATGTGGAATAAGTGACCGCGAGGCAGTAACTGTGGACATCAAAACTAGAGTTAAACTTACAAAAAATAAAATCACACAAAACAATCTTGTAGGACAAAGGAAATGTACAATGTATCAAGACAAGACAGAAGAAGGATTTCCCTGAACACATAAGTAAAACCGTACGGCTTTCAACAATGAGCAAGGTACATACCGCATAGTCAGCTATAAAAGGCCACGAAATGACAATGTAAAACAATTCAAACGAGAAAACTAATGGCCTTACTAATGTACAAAAAATGAACAAAAAACAAATATGTTACATATAAACAAACGCCAACAACTGAATTGCAGGCTCCTGACTTTGGACAGGCACATACTTACATAATGTGGCGGGGTTAAAACATTTTTTATACCGTGGACGAACATATACCACAGAAAACAAGCACCAGTATAGAACATTTCCTTGGTCACAAGAGATATTAAGAAAGAAATGCACAGAAAACAACGACCATATGACAGAACTAAAAACATGAAGACTTGATAAAATCCAACGATATTGATTGGTTTTTAATATGGCGTACCATATTGCACAGTACTGGGCCTGTTAATGTTTCTTTTATACTAATGACATATTTAAAAAAAAAAATGGAAAATAGATTATTTGTAGATGATATGACTACAAATGCAAACAAAACATTCGTCTTTACTCGACGTAATCTTGAAAAATGCCCAATGAATATAAAATGTCTTGTATATATAAACCTTGTATTAAAGACTAACACTTGAATACGCCAGTAATATCTTGGGCCCACATCTTCAAAAGAAACACATACCACAACTAAAAATGGTCCAACAGAGAGCAGCTAGCTTCACCAGGCATGAGTATTCGCGTGACCAAGACATAGTAACTTCTTTATTAAAGGACATAAAACAACAACAATTACGAAAATATCACGTTTAATCCCTTTTTACAAAGTATTTCGCCAACTAATTGTCAATCAAGAATACTTGATGACACCAACAAGAATAAAGCGTTCAATTGGTTAAATTAGGATGAAGTTCTTAACAACAAAAATACAACTTATTCGTAATAAGAACCATCACAAGCTAGAAGGAACTACCACCTAGCCTAGTTGACGTTGGTGAGTATGAGACATATATCCGTAAATCAAAGCACACAAATGTTTTATCAGCAGTGACATCTTTATAAATACTAAACACCTGCACATATAATTTTAAAAGAACACATTTTGGATGACAACAAACTTTAATTCAACATACTCGCGTGATAAGTCAACATACGGATTACAAATGTGGATGTAAATGAATAAATACAAAGACACTGCTTTAATGAAAACATTACCGGGTATGCAGTTAGTCGTTTGTAAATCAACACAAAAATTCAAAAAATACATAACAAAAATATGAAGAAATTCTTTGATCAAGTCTGTACTGTTTGTTTCAATTGACGTAGGTGTATTATTGTCATAATTGTGCAATACATCGATTGATCTCCTTCTTCTTTTGTTCCATGACTAATTGAAATAGTCTATGTTAATGTGTCCCCAACGGACGAATAAAATGATATTTTGATCGTTAATATTCATATGTTCGTTTGTTCATTTAGCAATCACTAATTTACAAATAAATCAGACGAAAAAAGGAAGTAGTATTTAGTCATCTCTAAAACAAATTGACATAAAAGACGAGCTCCATATCGACAAGGAAGGGTGTTACATAAGCATGTACAGTGTCTTTTTATTTAAATAACAGCTATACTTGTTTTAGATTGTAAAGGAAACGGATATGCAAGCTGGGACCAAAAGACAGATTTCTGACATATGTGTTTCCTAGGTGCAAACGGTTAATTACTTTTATAACATTCCTATATCGAGTTCAGCTCTATTTACAATACAGCTTTCATAACTGCTTGATTCTTTCAAATACATTATGATAATAAGCATGCCATGTTAAATAATGATACATGTTATTTAAGTTGGTTGGTTGATCGAATTCTGAACAATTTTCTCACCCTGTTGTTCCGCTAACTCCAATTCATGTAGTTTAAATGTCATCTACCAACACTAAAGATGTTACTTTTCTGTACACATGAGTTGGTGTCTTTGGTAACTAAGTGTAATGTGTCGATTGGTAAGGAACTACCATTTAATTCCAGGCGGTGGAGTTGGTGGGTAGGGATGTGGCGCTATATCCTATATATTTTTGTTTCGAATCCACAGAAATCAAATAAGCAAAAGAAGCAGTAAATGGTGATGAATAGTCAATGTTTCAACAAGTAAATATCATCCATTAGTGAGGGTCTTTGGGATAATTTTTCCTTAAATATTTGAATGACTAAGGCTTTTCTACCTCAGGAATAAATTACCTTAGTTGTGTTTAGCAAAAAAATAGGAAATTTTGGTCCCCAATGCTCTCCAATGTCGTACTTTATTTAACCTTTTTAACTTTTGTTGATTCGAATGTCACTGATGAGATTTTTGTAGACGAAACACGCAAATACAAACTTTCTCTATCTACGCTTTCTCACTCTTCACTTTTCTTTGTTCGGTTACATTTCCATTCCTGTGGTATCCATGTCCGTATACGTTCCATCTAACAACAGTATGGACGACCAATGTTCTTCAGTTTTGAAGACTATATTTCTGTATTTATCATTGGTATTGTCTTTTATTTTCTATTTTCAATCTGTATATTTTAGCAACCCTATATTATCTAGTCCTATTCTGTATATATAAGCACCAAAATATGATATATTATTTATATCTTAGCACTCTCGATTTTTAGTTCGTGAAAACTAATTGAGGACCCATTATTGTTCTAGTAAATTACTATACTATACAGCTCGCACAAAATACCGTAGACTAGATTAAGCAAGTATAAAATTTTGCTATATTTCACTGAATTTAACCGCAACGTCTTTAATTTGTATAATCTAACCCGAATTGTCCATAAGCAATTTCAAGCCCCGAATACATTCTATATATATGGATAGACTCGAAGGTATAGAGAAATCACATATCCCAGGATTCCAACACATATCCCGATATGATGTCCAAAGAAGGACTAATTAAAATTCATAACGCTCATTAAAGGAACATGTGGCATGAAACTTATAAAAAATGTTGCCTAGCTTACGTAGACTTGACTTTTGAGTGTGGAATTTCCAAAATGGCCACAGTTGCCATGGAAACAGCAAAAATCTGAAAAACTTTAAAATGCTTTAAATTTAATGAAACTTATAACAAATGTTGCCTGGCTTATGAGGACCTGACTTTTGAGTTTGGAATTTCCAAAATGGACGCCGTTGCTATGGAAACAGCAAGAATATGAAAAACTTCAAAATGCTTCAAATTTCATGAAACTTATAACAAATGTTGTCTAGCATGAGGACGTGACTTTTCACTTGCGAATTTCCAAAATGACAGCCATTACCATGGAAACTGCAAAAGATGTGAAAAATGCAAAATGCTTTTAATATAATGAAATCAAGAATAACGCATATTAATGACTTGGGGTCCGTTTTGGTGACTTTTGTGTTAGCATCCTAACACAGGATTACTTGTCATTTTTGTTTTCATGCATCATTGCCTTGGTCATTTATTTGTCACTGTGTTTTCCATGATAACGCTCCCGAGGAATCAATTTACAGTTTTAAAGAACAAATTGACCTTTGCATACTAACGCTCTTTCTGTTAGAAAGCTTGTTACTTTATCTTGCACGATTAATTCTATGGTATTTTCACATCAGTTGTACTAGTTTACAATGTAATACGGGAAAGGAAACGGAAGCACATGTATAAACTGGTATCAATATACAGATTTTTGTCACATGTCATTACCACATGCAAATAAATAATTACATTATAATAAGGAAGAATAGTTCTCAAAGGTACCAAGATTATCATTTAATACGTCAGAAGCGCGTTTCGTCTACATAAGACTCATCAGTGACGCTCAGATCAAAATAGTTATAAAGCCAAACAAGTTCAAAATTGAAATGATGGGAGTAGGTATGTAATGTCTCCATGACTGATAGTCTATTTGAAACAATTATTGGAATATGTTTAAACACGAAGCAAATACAGAGATGGTATATGTGCAAATGAATAAAGATCCACCAACTAACCTAATTCACAGGCTTGTTATTTCTTATCATGATTTCCGAGATAGAGGGTTGCTACTCACAAGTAAGCTATAAAATCCAGAGTTCCAAATTGTGATTTTGAAATCGTACCTCCGTTAATTTTACCGACGCCATCACGAGTTGGTAGACCGTTATGGCATATGCGTTTCAAAGATGATATCGGATATGTTCCTTATGTCGAACTTACATTCCCGTTCCCTTTTCACTTATGTGACCTACCGAATTAGAATATTTACCAGGTTTGTAATAACATGAGCAACACGACGGTTGCCACATTTGAAGCAGGATCGGCCTACCCTTACGCAGCACCTGCCCTACCCCACCCCGAGTTTGTTTGTGGCATTCGTGTCGCTTAGTCTTTAGTGTTGTGCCTTTTGTCATGTGTACTATTATTTGTCAGTTTGTCTTTTAAGCCATGGTTTTGTCAGTTTATTTTTTATCTCTTTGAGTTTGACTGTCACTCTGTAATCTTTCGTCCCTTTTCTAAGTACACATCAACAAAAGAAAATCAAATTTGACAAACAGCAACTACGTAATGTGGCAGGATGGCATCTGTAAAACGTTAACCTTTCACGAGCTTGGCGACGTGTTTAAATACTATACACTGTCGATAATGGAGAAATACTGTATCGCGCGAGATACCGTTGTGGCTTTATTTCTTTTAAATGGTTTTGTCTATTTTGATGTTCAGCAAAACAATATATAATCGTCAGATGTTGTCAATTATTAGCCCGTATTTCATTACATCACAATCCCACAAATGTCGAAATCAAAGGACAATAGTTTAATTACTGAATTTAATAAACGAAAAGCTATAGCGAAACACTGGTTCATTATACAAAAAAAAAAATCGATGACTCGGCTAGGACTATTTTGGAAACTTAGTACAGGTGATTTGTAGATATAAGAGTGAGATCATATGAGGATTACAGGTAAAGCTAATTGTTACATAAACATACTCAAACTTATCTATGAAAATATATAATCCAAGACCAAGTGTAGGTGGGTCTTTATAATGTTGTCATGCAACCTGTGACATGCTGAGGAAATTTGTAATATTTGTATCTTATAACATACATGTAGTACCATCCATGGCATGTACTGAACCGTTTGATTGAAATCAGTTAATTCAATGAATTGTTAATGATTGTAATTTGATAATTTTGTTCAATCAGTTATCTGGTGATAATGAAATAATTATGTTAGGTACATCGGACAAAGACTCATGTTCTCATCTAGCAAAGAATAAATTTCAATAATTTTAATTGGAATCACATAGTATATAATGTGAGGGTAATCTTTTAATCTAAAAAGAAGAAGAAGAAGAAGAAGAAAAAAAAGAAAACTTTTATAACCTTTTGTATCTACGTTGGCCATTCATTTTCATGAAATAAAGCTATACCAAAGCATCATAACATATTAAATTGGAATCAGTAAATTGCAATGAAATATATATATACCCTTTTTTAGTTGTTGGTGTCTGTAACAATATGAGTAACATGAAATTATAGCATATACATGTGTTATTTTAACTTTGTCATATGTCTGTCCACAAAACAAAAATACCTATTTCAGTTGTTAACCCAACAACCCAACCAACCCGGATATATACTCCTTTCTTAAACAAAACATATACACCTATTTTAGTGATTCACCCAACACCCCAACCACACCGGATATATACCCCTATCTCTAATCTACTTATCACGTCTTACACAACAACCACTCTAATCTTCCTTCACTGCGCAAATCACAGTGATCTCTGGGATAAAGGTTGCAGCTAATAATATCCAGTAGTTATGTGTCAAGTACATACCTGACACGAGACGCCTTTTGGAAATATTCCACAAAGTGAAGGGAAGAAATAATAAAATGTAAATATTTCATATTGGTAACTGTTAGAAAATTTACAATAACTGTGTAATATCAACTATCCATTATTAAACCTTCATTCAACATGCCCAACTATGACGTTAGGCAATATATGAAGTTAAGTCCTAATCATGTATAATTGGAAACCCATCGAAGAAGTTATCTCATTGTATGATCTTCAGGAATATGACAGTCGTTATCCAATCGTTTGATGTGTTTGAGTTTTTAATATAGCATTTGACTAGGGACTTTTCTTGTTGATTTTTTTCAATATTTTTGTGATTTTACTTTTTTCAATATTTCATCTAAAAGCGGTACAGTAATGATGAGATGGTTAAGTTAATTACACATAATGACATATGTGTCCATCCGTCACATCTGATGTGGACACATGTGTTTCTCGGCTGTTAGGCAGTTAATCGTATTATATATATATATTCATATTGTATTGGGACGACTTTGTTTATGTTATTTACTTGTGCCTCATCCTTTGCTTTTATTTAGCAAATCAAATATGTTTAAACTGAAACAATTCTTTTAAAAATGACATTCAAATAATGAACTTTCATGCAATGGTAATATAAACACAAAGTTTTATAACGAAATACAGTCAAACGTTCTGGGAAATGACTCCACTTTCAGGCTGTTAGTATGAATCAACTATCATAACGAGGTTTCCTTAAGTACGCCATGCAGATAAGTCCACTCATTATATCATTAATGAGTTTTTGGTGAAAGCGTCATTCATATGTTGCTTTATTTTTAACTGCATCATGCTAATATATCAATGAATAAAAGATAGATATATATTTACGCATATGAAAAACGAATCAATAGGATTACGTATAGTCATTAACAGATCCAAACAGAAGATAAACTTGTATGCAATTTGTTAAAAATGTCCTTCACAACACCTGAAGTTAACACACCCATTTAGTTTGTTAAGAAAACGTTGACACAAACATTTGATTATGAGAACCCACACAGGCATTAATACTTTTGCTTTAGTTAATTTTCTATTAGAGTTTTCATTAGCAAGGAATAACCATTTGATCGACAAGTCTTTATGAACTAAAATTCCACTAGAAAATGTCAACTGCATTGTTCAAAATTAACTGTTGATACCTTATCTTGGCATTGCACAATGTCATGATTTTCTCTGTCTGTTTATGACGTCTTTACACTAAATCCATTGGATGATGGATTTGTATTGATTTATTATTGAGTCTTAGATGCATTATTTTTTTATTACTTGAACTAGCTGTCAGTAACTGGATCTCAGATCATTACTTCGTGTCTTTTTGTTGTTGGGATATACAAGTACGCAGCTACGTCCATCCTGTGTTTTCGTTATTTGTATCTATCTGATGAGTTAATTATAAGCCTTTTTCAACTGATTTTCATAGTTCGTTCTTATATTGTACATTTACACCACTGTCCCAGGTTATGGGGATGGTTGGGATCCCGCTCACATGTTAAACCCCGTCATATCTGTATGAATGTGATTGTCTCAAGTCAGGAGCATGTAAGTCAGTGGTTGTCGTTTGTTGATGTGTTATATATTTGTTTTTCGTTACATTGGTCATTTCGGGGACTTTAATAGCTGACTATGTGGTATGGTCTATGCTCATCTTTGAAGGCTGAACGGTCACCTATAGTTGTTAATTTCTGTGTCATTTGGTCTCTAAAGGAGAGTTGTCTCATTGGCAATCAAACCACATCTTTTTTTATATTTTATTTATTAACTGTTTGACCCTTTCAAGAGACTTAAAAAGGAAATTGTTTGTATCTATATCAAAATGTGAGAGTCAACGAATGTCATGTGTCGCTTGTTATCTCAAACACAAGGGTAAATATATAAGATTATTGTTTCCATCTGAATTTTTTTTTATCACTTATAGTGATAAAAAATAAAGATATCCGATACATCGATTTCTATCCTGTTAACGCATTTGTGCACTGTAGATTGTATTATCTAACATGCCATGTTGATTATTAATATATTATTTATAGAATCGAACAAATACGACATTTTGTAAGTACAACTACATTCCATCAGTTGGTACGTGAATGTACTTAAATATTTGTATCTTGGAATAACAGATGACAAAAACCTGTATACTGATATCCGTTTCCATTTTAACATTACTTTGTACTGCAAAGAAAATGTGCGTGCTGACGTAACAAGCTTCTGGAGATAAAACGTTTTTACAAAAGGTCAACATGTTAATCTTATAAATGACTAAACACTGCCTCCCTTTTCGTCTCAACTAATTGCAAATTAGTGATTGTTCAATGAACGTAGAAAAATATCAATAGTAAATAGAAAAACGTAAACTAATTCGTTGCGAAGTGAGTTCAGATATAATGGCAAAGTCCAAAATAGCTATTCCTGAAACAGAAATAGACGAAACACAGTCAGTTATTGTAAAAGCACTAAACATAACTGCCAAGTTAATTGAAAGAAACTACACATACCTGATCAAAGTATTATATAATTTATTAAAATCCGTTCTTAGAACTCTTGTTGATTTCAGAAAATGGTACACACACATTATTGTAATTACATTGTAATTGCAATGTCTTGGTATTAAAGGACTCCACAACGGTAGAACAATGGGAAATTATCAGACTACTAACTTAGCATAAGTATTATATAATAAACTCATCATAGAAACCAGGTTTGAAATTTTATATTCACCAAACGCGCGTTTCGTCAACAGAAGATTTATCTTATTTATTTACCACTCGGAAATCTTGGTTTAAAATTATCTTAAAAACCAAAATGTTAACAATGTGTTTGCTATTGAATTATCATTACCAAGAAACCAATTAGTTTTGAAAATAACATTCTTTTTATATTTATTAGATTTTTTAATTTAATAGATCAAAAACCGCAAAGATATTCATGTTGATATCCGATGAGTTTAAATAAATCTTTATTATCTGTTTTAAATATCTTTAACCTTTCATAAAAAAGAGATTTCATTTCTTAATCCGTCTGCTGCTTTTTTGTTCTACGTTTAAGGATAAATTGAACTATATGGACTGATGCAGTGCTTAAAGTTCTTTCTACTTCGTCATATCACCACAATGTATCTCTTAGTTGAAAACAATACATTTTGATGAAATACTATCTTTTTATGTCAGTGACTAGACATTGATTCATAGCAATGTCATATTTGTCTATAAACTGCTGGTATTGAGGAGGACATGTTTGAAATGGATTGTCGCCATAATTGTTAAGTAAGTGCTCGTACATATATACTTTAATCTATGCTTAACATTAAACATTGTATATGCATGCTCATGATGTATTGACAAAAACGTATAGACGAGTTTGCTTACAATATATTTTTCGTTTATTAAATTAAATTCTTCTTTTTGTAATTAAGATGGAAAAGCGTTGACCGAAGCACATTTTCAATGGGCGGAAGCGCGATAAAATTTACTGTTTGCAATAGCATAAATTGTTCTATATAATAAGGATGTTCCTTATTTTTTTCAAGCAAAAAGCCCTAGCCGTATTTGGCACAACCTTTTTCAACTTTTGATCCTCAGAGCTGTACTACTTTGTACTTTTTTTGACTTTCGAACTTTTATATCTGGGCGTCACTGGTAAGTCTTGTTTGGACGAGGGGCGTTTTTGACGTAATGAATTTTAAACCTGATGCCTTTTGTTATCTATTATTCATGTGTTTCTTGGCCAAATACGTTCTGCTATTTATTTGTATTGTAGTCCTGTATTATTATGTTGTCATTTTTATGTTATATTTAACAATGCCATCAAAGTGCGAGGTTTGGCATGCCACAAAACCAGGTTCAACCCGCTATTTTTTTCTTTAAAAATGTCCTGTACCAAGTCAGGAAAATGGCCATTGTTATATCATAGTTCGTTTCTGTGTGTGTAACATTTTTACATTGTGTTTCCGTTGTGTTGTTTGTTTTTTGAGTGTGAATTCACATTACTATAAGACGTGTCACGGTACTTTTCTATCCCAAATTCATGTATTTGGTTTTGATGTTATATTGGTTATTTTCATCGGATTTTGTCTAATGCTTAGTCCGTTGCTGTGTGTGTTACATTTTAATGTTGTGTCGTTGTTCTCCTCTAATATTTAATGCGTTTCCCTCAGTTTTAGTTTGTTACCCCGATTTTGTTTTTTGTCCAAAGATTTATGAGTTTTGAACAGCGGTATACTACTGTTGCCTTTATTCATACTTAACGTGTACGCACAGTCAACGGTTTTACGACTCTGTAAAGTTACAATGAGAAACATTTTATCTTTAAAATTAAATTTTAATTCTTTATTCGTAAAAGTACGAGTTATATCTATGTTTCTACCTTTGCATGGTTTTGTCTTGTGTGGACGAAACACACGTCTAGCGTATTGAAATTAAAACTTGGTACCTTGAGTTAGCTATTATTCGTGTGTTTCTCTGTCCTATATTTTTTCTCCCATTGATCTGTAGTGTAGTCCTGTCATGTAATGTTGTCATTTTAATGTAATATTTAACATTTCCATAAAAGCGGGAGATTTTGCATGCCATAAAACCAGATTCAACCCGCCATTTTTATCTTATAATGTCCTGTACCAAGTCAGCAAAATGGCCATTGTTATATTATAGTTCGTTGTTTTAATGTTGTGTTTCTGTTGTGTCGTTGTTATCCTCTTATATTTGCTGCGTTCCCTCAGTTTTAGTTTGTAGCCCGGATTTGTTCTTTTTCAATCAATTAATGAGTTTCGAACGGCGGTATACAACTGTTGCATTCATTTGATATTGACATGGAAAGCACGTACAGTCAAGAATATTATATCTGATTGAGAAATGAATCATAAGTTTTGAATGCCTTACGAAATTCGTAAGCCAATTAAAAGAACGGATTGTTTTGAAGCATACATGTGATCAAAATTAAACATAAATTAAAGAAGTACGTGTTTTATCATCCACACAGTCACCGTGTTTTAATGGTATTATAATTGTTTCTTAGTGAGATACGTAACTAATATCAAACTTATTTTGGAAATAAAGGAAAATGGTTGAAGTGGTTCACAGTGTTGCATAGACGTTATATGGACACGTAGGATCATCCTCATTGTCATTGTTTAGACTTTTGAAAGTAATAGATTTCTTCTTTTAGAAAACAACTTGATAAGTGTGGTCTTTCACAGAGATCAACCTTTGTCAAGTGACTGTATGTATCCAGATATAGTTGATCTCATTAACAAAATACCTCATCAACACCTACTTAAAGACAAATAGAGATCACTCGGTAATAAGTACCGTAACATCTTTGTCGTTGTTCTCCTCTTATATTTAATGCGTTTCCCTCGGTTTTAGTTTGTTACCCCGATTTTGTTTTTTGTCCCTGGATTTATGAGTTTTGAACAGCGGTATACTACTGTTGCCTTTATTGGATCCTTTATATAAAAAAAACCCAATAAATTCAGGTACAGTACATTTGATTCAATATTTCAACCTATTTATCCATCTTTATTTCTATTGTGTGACAACAGTAGATAGTTGATACTTCTCAAAGGATTACAATATAGGATTGTTAAAACAAACGGTCTAGACATAGTGCATCAGTAGCTTATAATGTATTATAGCTCTGCTTCGGAACTGGTAATCTCTGAGGGTATCACAAGTTCAGAAGACTACTTCGATACATCTATTGTTTGAATAAAATGATTCGTTGAAAAATTTAGAAATCATGTTAAAGTGAGGCATGAAGGTCAGTCTTGTAAAGGTCTGGTTACCAGAAGTTTACCTTCAATTTCATACAAGTGAGTGATTTAGCGAGCTAAAAAACTAGGTGTAATCCATCGTTTTCTAAATCATAAGAAAATGCTTGTATCAAGTCAGGAATATGGCAGTTGTTTACCATTTTGATGACGTGTTTGACTTTTAATTTTGCTATTTGCTTAGATTCATTTTTTGATTGTTATTTTACTTTTTAAACAATTTGTGTCGGTAATTGTATATTTCTGTTTTATTTAAACTTAAATTTCCACTCATTCTTACATGAAAAACAAAATTACTGAACATATATTTGTTTGCTGAAAAAAAACATAATGTAGTCAATCAATATTATTCATTTTCAAAGAGAAAAATGTTAAATATTAATTCACCTTAAGAGAAAACAGTTGTCTATCTGATAGCTCAAGCAATAACATACCTGACTTGTATCCTTGAGAAATGGCTATCATACATAAAGATTGTGTTTTTTTGTGTTGTTTATTTTACATATTATATTATCCATATTTGTTTTAATCTAACCAGTGTGAAAACAAATGTAAAATTTCGTCACGATCTAGAGAAAATACAGTGAATAAATAAAAAGTATAAGTGTTACTCTTCTAACAACTTGCCTATATTTATAGTTCTACTTTGAAATACTAAACAGCATGTCAGTATTTAATTGATAAGGTTTTTTTTGCCAAACCTCCAAATGCTGTATACACATATTTTAAACTGTAAGGCATGATTTAAACGAATAATGTCCTTTTGTAGATGAATATAACTACATTTAATATAAACTTCGTATTACTACATATGCAATATAATTTACATTTACAGTTCAAACAATTCTGATCTAGGCATGTAAAATGAAAAAAAACGGGAATTTAAAATTGATACTATGAATTAGAAAAGTATTAGTTAAGGAACAATGTAAGCATTATAAACAAGTCGTTATAAACAAAATTTAGAATCTGCTTCAACTATTTTTATATTTTATATTTTTTACAAGTTTTCTATGAAAATAAGAGTGGTTAATATGTGGCAACATCTTCAACCCTCTATTGTATGAAAAAGCCGAAGAAAGATCTGAAAAAATACATAAACCTGAAATGACTACATCTTCTACCTAATATCATGTCGATGTTCAAATTTACAACCAGTTATAATGCAATTAACACTGTCAAATTTAATATTAAAATTTTCGTACGTCATATGGTATGACCGATTAATATTTTGACATCTGTTCTTTGTTCTGTTTAAATTCAATAGACACATGCAAACAAATACCTTAGAATAAATCTCTTCTCGTGCAATAATTAAAAACAAAATACAATTTTATAATTAAAAATGCACGCACATGTCACTCAGCAAAAATTACATAACATTCCGACATCTTTGTATTGGTCTGTGTAATTTTGAACAGATATATGCATATTTATAATTAAAAAATAAATTAATTCTCGTGCAATTAAAACTTTTTAAAATACAATTTCATCACTAAACTTCTTTATATGTCATATACTAGTAGTGTATGTGACTGACAATATACTTTGTTGTGTTCAAACGTCAACAGATACGTGCAAATTTTTAACTTGTCTTTTTTTAAATACGGCATGTCTAATAAAATTAACGGTACCAATTTTCTTGCACCAGATGCGCATTTCGACAATACAAGTCTCTTCAGTGATGGTCGTGGTCAAAATATTTGAAATCCAAAGCTTATATAAAAGATGAAGAGCTATAATCCAAAAGGTCCAAAAAAGTATAGCCAAATCCGTGAAAGGAATCAGAGCTTTGCATGAGGGAGATACATTCCTTAATTTATAATAATTCCTATCATTTTGTAACAGCAAATTTTAATAACACAATAAATCCGTATTTTCATACCATATAAGTATGTTTGCACATCATATAAGTACTGGCTACTGGGCTGGTGATACCCTCGGGGACTAATAGACCACCAGCAGAGGCACATACATATATTTACAAAGTGCAACCTAAAAACTTATCCAAACATTCATCATAAATTTGTCTTTAGTTTCAATGTTATTTTTTATTTCTAAGAATTTAAAAAAGGGACGTGGAGACGAACCATTATAATAAATCTTGAAATTTACATTTGCATCTGAATAGATTGCTTTACTTTTAATAAAAAACCAATTTCTTATCTTTTCACTGTTTTAAATATTTAAACACATTTTTGATAAGAAATTCTTTTTCGTCCGAGGTCGCCATTTGTTCCATAAAATTAATTCATATTCATTTCATTCAGGTGACTACCTTCAGTTATATTTAAAAGTGTTCGGGTAATGACAAATAATAAATGCAACCTAGCTTATAATGAGCACTTTATCAGATTACCTAACCCAATTCATATATTTATTATGAGTTTGTAAGTTTTTCCATTTACAATTGAACGTCTTCCTGCTTTAAATGTATATGGGGTACGTGTTTTGGGGTAAAATGACATGTGAATATTCCTTATATAACGTTAAGCAGATAAATAAAAGTTTACAATTAATTTTCGAAGTTTGCATGTTTAAAGACAAAGACTCTAGGCATTATCGTTTAGAAATTATTTATTTTTCGTATGGACTTAATAATGCGCCATAATAATGCAACCATTGCATTTCTTACTTACATAATTATATATTTTTCAGGAATGCATCAATTTGAAAAGAAACTGAAGTAGTACACAGTCTTCAGTTGTGGATCAAGAAATTTTCCTGAGTGGGGACCCACTGACTGCCTAAGAGAGGGCCCGCTCTGGTCATGCTGCATTGATTACTTATATAAACAACCAGTTTTTTCCAGAAAAAAATGGGGGGGGGGGGGGGGGGGGGGGGACGGGCTCCTATCCATTTAAATCCGACTCTGGTATTTTTAGTTAGCAATAGATCAAGTTTTACTCCACAATTTTCTACATAAGAAAACGTCCATACCAAGTCAGGAATTTGACAGTTGTTATCGATTCGTTTGATGTCTTTGAGCTTTTGATTATGCCACTTGAATTAGGATTTTCTGCTTGAATTTTCCTTGGAGTTCAGAATTTTTGTTATTTTACATTTGGACATCCTTTTCTTGATTAAATCTTTTTTCTAGATCCCTGTTTTCAATCAGATGTTTGCTTCATGGCACATTTAAGCTCAAGGAAACCATTTTTATAATGTTCTGCATCTGTCGCCCGTAATTTAAATTCGTAGAAGCTTGATGCTGTGGTTAAGTAACATTTAAAATGATAAAGCTTGTGGCATTCTTAAAAATATGACATTGATGCATGTCATTGTCCTATTTACATAAATTTCTACTTTTGTTAAAATTCTCTGGTTTGAGGATTGTCATCATCATAATTTAAGTAAACACAGGTGAATATAAACCTATTATGTAACAATTACCATCTAAATGTATATGTTTATATCGAAAAATACTGACGTACTTATTCATGTCCCGCAAATAGTATAAGTTTGTGTTTTAATTTGAACATAATGAACTATTAAGCCAGTTACATAACTATTTACAAAAAAAAAAAAAAAAAAAAAAACCCAGCAAATACCACTTAGGTCCGAATGGTCATGAAATATACTCTTTAAAGTTATGTACTAGATAAGTGACTTTCTTTTTATACAATTTCATGATAATTGCTGTATTCAGTAGCTGTTTTGATGATTGCATCGCATTTCACTTTATTCATACATTACATATTTGATGGATAGGTATAGGAAGATGTGGTATGAGTGCCAATGATACAACTCTCCATCCAAATAACAATTTATAAAAGTTAACAAGCATAGATCAAGGTATGGCCTTTATGTATATAATAGAAAAAAAGATAGACTATCGGGTATAAATCCATAACAAATTATCATTACGTGTACAGCACAGACTTTTGGTGCTATTATTATCTCAAAGTCAAAGTTTGAGGCTTTCAACAACGAGGCAAAACTCGCTCAAATAACTGCTAGTAAAGACGGTCCTAAGAACCAGTTTGGGCGGAATTATTTAAGAACTGGCACTTACACCTCAAATGAGAATCTGAGTTTTACCAATTAAGCATTTTTTTACAAACAAACATGATGATAATGAGTCTGACTAAGTTATTCAAGTTTATCCTGTTTATGTTATTGTCTTGTTTATATGTCTGTCTACCTTTAATACAAAAAAATCATGTACACACAATACTTGATTTGTTTTATTTCCTTCCTTTTGAAAGGGTCTTTGTATCTGCATTTTTTTCAATTGATTTGCTCGATTGAAATGAATTGTGTCTATTTTATGTGGTTAAACTAAATAACTACACCAAACATCAATTGTAGATAATATCATATCTTATACAATGTGCATTCATGGTTGATCAATATCTGTGCAGTTTTCAGCATATCATTAATGGTAATGGCATAATTGAGCCTCAAGCGATTAAAACTGGAAAATTTTATGATTAAACATTCTGTATAACATATTTTTGACAAACAGTGAAATAAAAATCTATAACACATCTTGCATTTGACATGTTTGTTTGATATTTCTTGCTTTCTTTTAAAGTCAGAGTTTTAGAATTGATTGATATTGTCATAGTGTCTGGCTATCTGGGTAGATGTTTCGGACTGTCTCAACCTATTTTTGCAGTGATGAGGTTAATGCAGTGAATAACAATGATACGACATTCTACGTCAATTCAGTAAAATATAGAACTTTTATCATGTGTATGTAACATCCTATAATCTAAAAATGTTTATAAAACGACCATTAAAATTTGAATGTAAATGCCATTTGTTTTAATTGCATATTATTTATTGACATGTTTATCAACCAAGAATAAAAATTGACTTCGATGAAAACACCCAAATCAATTATAAACAATTGGTTTTTGCTTATCTTCACACGAATCACACATAAAACTATAAAACTGGAAAAATATTTTATTGCTATGTTCTCATGCAGTGTACTTCTGATAGTTCATAATATGTTTAATCATTTAAATCAAGGAGTACCATTTCAAGGCCAAATAATCATTCAATGGTTGCATAACCTTTTTTTTCGCACCCAGTTGCATAAATTGTTCAGGTGTTACTACATTTGCTTTTGTGCACATTAGATTTAAACTACATTTATCATCCATTTATATTAGTGTATTACACATCCATATATTAGAGATGCTAATTACCCCCCCCCCCCCAAAAAAAAAAAAACCCAAAAAAAACCAAAAAAAACTCAAAATTTTTGCTATCAACCATGTCAACCTAACCACTTCTTATACTGTAATATAAGAATTTATTAAGTTAATAGCAACTTTTTGGGTAATATGCATCTGTAATATATGGATGTTTTTTTATTCTTGCTAATAATACAAACAGACATAATAGGTACAAGTGTCAAAATAGGGGTACATCAATCAATATTGCCTTATAATCTTAATTACTATAAAAACAAACAAATGTGTAACAAAGATCAAATCCAAAAGCTCAAACACACCAAACGAATCGACAACAACTATCATATTCCTGACTCTGTTTTTAATCTATGATCGCGTCTTGTCTTACTATGCAAGGACATAAAACAAGAAAGTATTCATGTCAAATTCTGTAATTTTTTTTGGGGTTTAGGTAAAAAATCTACAAATATAGCTGTATTGGGTGAAATGGGAAGATATCCCTTATTTCTTGAAGTAATTTTAAATATGTTTAGATATTATAAATATATATTAAAGTCTGATGATATCCTTCTCTCTGAAGCCCTGAATGTCTCTAGATCACTAAATAGTTTAAACAAAAATAGTTGGTATAGTTGTATTGCTATTCTTATGAAATATCTTGATATAGATCTTAAACTTGTTAAAAATTCAAAGATGGATTTAAAATCACTAATTTACCGGAAAGTAAAACAGAAATATTCTTGTATCTGGAAATCTGAACTTTACAATGATAGACAAAATAAACAGCATGGAAATAAACTAAGAACTTACAGATTATTTAAAGAAAATATTTATATGGAAAAGTACTTATTAATTTTAAATGAGGATAAAAGGCGACTGCTCACTAAGTTCAGAGTCAGTGCACATAAATTAGAAATTGAAAGAGGCAAATATATGGGGCTTCGAGTGGAGGATAGAATATGTAAATTATGTAACACTGAAGTTGAAGATGAAATTCATTTTCTTCTTCAGTGTCCTGTTTTAGAAAATAAAAGATCTGAATATATAGATTACTTAAATAAGGTTAACAAAAACTTTAAAAGCCTCCCAAATAAATCAAAATTAATATGGTTAATGTCATCTGAGGATAATGTTATAATTAAAAAAGTAAGTTTATTATTGTGTACTTTATTCAAAGAGAGAAAATTAATTCTAGATACAGTTTAGTCACCGGTAGTTTGTCCATCTATATTATATTGTAAAACTATATATATATATATATATATATATATCTTTTCTGCGGAATTTATTTGGTTGAAAAAGACTTGACTTTGTTTAATTGTTAAATAATCAATGTAATCAATATGTAATCACTTGTATGAAATTGAACTTAATTGTACTGCTCAAATTATTGGGCGTCATAATTGACAATAAAAAACTTTGTATTTGTATTTGTATTGTATTTTGTTTACGTTGCAGCTCATAGAGATCCTTTCAACATATTCTGAACCTGCTGCTGCTGCATTAGTTGCAATACATAGAAACCTGATGTATACCACTTGATGCAGTTATAAGTATCACGTACGTTCAAAATTATAATGCTTTAAGTATATTTTCCCTACAGAATGACATTGATCAATGGCATTGTCTAATTTCCATAAATAGCCACTTTTATGAAGATCTTTAAGTGCGTTAGGGTTAATATTATCATAATGTAATGCATATGCACTTGTTATGTAACAATTACCATACAAAATGAGCATGTTCATGATGTATCAAGTAATACTAATAAACATGTTTTCCCCTCGCGATTATAAGAAGTTTGTCTTATTATTGATATAACGTTCTATAAAACCAGGTTCATATTTTTTTACAAAACAATTTGGTCACGTGTGTTGTCATGATCATGACACAAACTTTTTAAGGCACTGATCAGTTTTAAGATGACCTTCTTTTATACAAGTTCAACTTCATGATAATTGCTAATAAAAATTTTGAATGGAATTTATAAATGTGTCAACGAGACAATAACCCGATCAAACAGCAGAAAAAACAGTATTTATTTAAAACTATTCGTCAAGTGTTTGAAAAGTGTAAGCCTCATGACGAAGCTACATGTACGTAGCAACACAGTACTTGAAAAGGTAAATGCGAGGTCAAGTCAAAATAAGAACTTTAACATTATCTCATGCTGTATAATATGTAATACTGATCAGATAGAGTACGTACATTATGGTTAATATCGCATCATGTGACTAACCAATCTTTTGCTCTATAATTGTTCGATATCTGTGTGATAAAAGCTGATCTGGAAATCTCTTAAAAGGACCGCAGACTAAGAGCAAATATTCTAGTGCAATTGGAACCTTAGCATGTTGTGATGTGGTTGAGGACTATTTGGTATTATATATATGTGTTTGTAGTTTGCTGTCGTTGATAATTCCATGCCATTTCTTTTAAGTAATACATTTAATATTTGACAGAGCACGTATTTAGTAGAAAAGACAGGAGATCGGGTTTAAATTTATGACAAAACATCAGTATGTGCAGTACACGTTTAAGTGCTGTTCATCATCTCAAAGTTCCATTACGGTCTTCAACATCGAGTAAAATCTCTTTTACATACTGCAAGTGTTAAACAATCCTTAGTATACATTTAAGAGGATTTTTTGAAAACTGACGATGAAAGGGCCCGGCATGACAAATTATTAAACAATTCAAACAAAGAAAGTAAACGGTGAGACTAATTCTAATACAATGAAGAGGAAATATGCAGACAGATCCTAAGGACAAAAAATAAATTACAGTCTCCTGACTTTGAACAGTCATAAACAGACTGGGTGCTTCCAGATCCTAGGAACACACTTCTCTTTAGTAAAATTGAGAATGGAAATGGGGAATGTGCCAAAGATATAACCACCCGACCATATTTGTGTAATATTATCACAATAGCGTATATAGTTTGAACTGTTTGATTGATGTTTCATAAATGACGGCATGGTTTTAATAGAATTTAGTTTAATTTGGAAAATTACTGACTTTGAAAAAAAAAAAAAAAAAAATTGCGGATAATTAGAAAAATGTTAACATGTAGCTACGGTGTCAAATTACGTTTCTGACATGACAGATTATTTAACAAACGCTGTACTTGAATCCTATAACAGATTTCTAACCAATGATAATAACAGCAAGAAATTATAAAAATATCCAGAGTGATTTAGGAGTCATATCTTACTCATTTAGTTCTTAGAACTGGAGACATGTTTTACAATTATAAATTGATCCAGGATTGCAGAAGAATTGATAAAATTTTCAATTCATTGTTTAAAAGAACATTAATTTATAAAAATGTAACTAGACAAATTACTATTTATATAACTATTGTTCACATTGTTACGGCCAGAAATTACCTTTAATTTGTAGCCAACAAAAGACACAAATCAAAATAAAATTTAACAATATTTATTATACAAAAGTTTACAAAAAGTATTACACAGATATTACTGTCAACTTAACTGTCAAAATATGAGTCCAATCTTTTATCTGTGTCTGTATTCGGATATCTTTCGGAATCCAATCTGAATATTACGTTCACTACTACGGTCACAATCCAATATGATGTTGTTTGTAGAATAACAGTGTCAATTTAAATGTTATGAGTATTAATGTCTATCTAGGTTTAAGTCTAAGTGTGAAAATTTTACTTTAGTGTCTGTATGCATATATATATAGTTGTCACGGAAAATTCTTGAAGACTCTAGAATGGAACGTCCTAGAAAGTTACAACGGAAGTTTCTAGTAAAATGTAGAAGTTTTAAAACGAATCTTTTATTAGGATCATTCTGGAATCATTATGTCTGTCAAATGGAAAGTTCCAATCATTCTGTGATTGTTACAGTGATTTCTAAACTGCACAGTTCTAAGATTATTCTGTAAACAACTATCAGGCCACACAACACAAATCAGGCCAACATAAATAAATACAATAATTACAAGATCATAACACCATCGTCCATGTTTGATATTTTGTGCGCGTACGGATTTTAAATTCTTCAGATATATGTTCAAATATAATGCTTTTTCTTGAAGTTGAGTTTTATCCCTCTTTGTTAGTAATTCTTAAACAATTGAGTAGACAAAATATTCATTTTTTTTTAATTGTTGGCATCAAGGGGTTACACTATTGCATCTGTTGCGATCGTTAATTGAGTTAACTAACTGCTACTCAATGGATATTTGCGAAAATTAAATCTAAAATAGTACCATCAAATCTTCAAATACCGAACTGATATCTTAATTTTCTTGCTACCGAAAGAAATTGTTATTTTCAGGGCTTGTTTACCGAACAAATAAACAAAGTGTTTAAAGTTTACGTGCTTTAATAAAAAATATGCAAGACGCGTTTTACTTCTCTTGCTTAAGGGATAATGATGCTGTCGGACCATAAGAAACTGTTCTTTAAGTTCAGCATGCTTATTTTTATTGTTCTGTTTCTGTGTTTATTTTCAAATACCTAAAAAGTATGTACATATCATAATTGATTTGTTTTATTTGTTTAATTTGCATTTTTCATCAGGGTGATTATACCAGCATCGTTTTCAATTGTTTAAATTAGCTTGATCGAAATGAATAATGCCTTTCTGTAGGTGGTTACACTAAATTACTACAAAGAACATTAATTTTAGATAACATTTTATGATGATTGAATCCATTTCTGTGCAATTTGCATCATATAAATGCTAACGGCATAATTGAGTCTCAAACAATTAACATTGTAAAATTTTATGAAAAAAAAAGTTTCCTACATTCCAGATCAGTGCTTGAAATGCATACATTTTTGCCTTTGTTCTATGCGCTGTATAACAGATAAATAAAAACTTCCTGTATTTAACATGTTTGTCTGACATATCTTTCTCTTAAAAATATACGTATTATCTTTTTTATATAAAGTTGTTTGGTTAGAATTACATTTCTCTCAAGGTCATAATGTTTTGCATAACACCAGCGATTACATATTATTCTATTGCAGTTGACTAGCTTCAGTGACATTGACTTAAGTAAAATGTTGCTTTTAATAAACGCAATCCTATGTAAATAATCTTTTTTGGCTTGTAAACCACTAATCAGAAAAAAAAAAGGAAAAAAATACATTTCATATAATCTTTATAAGGAATTTTTAGTTGAAAATAAAAACATAATTAAAAATTGAGTTTTGAATTAAAATCATAGAGATTGTTTTGCAGCGGAGGACAATAAATTTGACGCGTCTTTTGATTTTAGTAATGTAATTGTTTTCATGTATTCAAATATGTCCTTGCCTATTCAAGGTTTGGGGAGGAAAGTTAGAGTGGTCCGAATTCCTACTTCAAATCTCTTAAAAAACTGTCAGATGTCAAAGTATCATGGTCATAAGAACTCAATAAATATGCATTACTTCAGACGTCAAACACAAACTGTTAACATATAATCAGAAAAGGAAAATATTCGAGAACACCGAATGTTTTTTTTTAACACCATATAACGTTTGTGCAGTGAATTACAAGAATACGACGTTCGATGTCAATGTAGTAAAATATAAAACCTTTATCATGGTTTTCTTACATATAATAATCTTAACTGCTATTTATAAAATGGCCAATACAATACAACTTAAAGACTGTTTGTTTTAATTGCAAACTCTTTATTGACATGTTTATCAACCACGATTAAAAAATGTCATCAGAAAAAGTTCATATTCGAGAACACCGAATGTTTTGTTTAACACCATATGACGTTTGTGTAGTGAATTACAGGAATACGACGTTCGAAGTCAATGTAGTAAAATATAGCTCCTTCACCATGTTTAAATTACATCAAACAATCTAAAACTGTTTATAAAACGATCACTAAAATACAACGTAGAGACCATTTGTTTTAATTGCATATTATTCATTGACATGTTTATCATTAAAGATTCAAAATTGACTTCAATGAAAACACCGAAATTAAGATTAATAATTGGTTTTTGCTTATTTTAACACGAATCACACATAAAACTATATAACTGTAAAACAAAAAGACATATTTCAGAATAATAACTGACTGGAGTTTTTAACAAGGAGAATGGAACAACCCTAACAATATCATACATTAAATGTGTGATCATGTCAGTACTATTTTATTGTTATGTTCTCATGCAGTTTACATGATAGTTCATATCATTTTGTAATTATGTAAATCAAGGGAAACCATTTCAAGGCCAAATCATCATTAAATAGTTGCATAACCTTTTTCTAACTTAGTTGAATAAATTGTTCAATACAAGTGTTTACTACATAAGTTTAAGATTGTTTTCGTTGGGTAATATGTATCTCCAATATATGGATGTTTAATACACTAATCTAAATGTATGATAACTTTAGTTTAGATATATTTGTTTATAGTGGATTGGGAAACAAATTATTGCAACTAATATTAATCCCTTTCAACTTTGCAAGTGCGAGTGCTGCCTTGTAGCGGCATTTGACTGATCTTTTTCGAAATCTACAATGGTGTCGTTCACGTGCAAGAGATATGGATCTCTCCGAACACAGATCAACCATTTATTGTCCCCTTCCGTGGACTATCATCGTTACTCAAGATAATACCAGAACATGGTGAAAAGGAAGAGCCGAAAATTCAGAAACTTAGAAATATTCTTTTTCAATTTAAGGCTTTTCATTGTTGTTTTGTACAATAACGTACCAACTGTACTTGATGTTTGTCTTTTGCTTTCAATACACTGGTTTTGAATTGTTAATTATTTGTAATTTTGATATATTACCTGGTGTCCCACTGTCACATTCCTTCTTTAAATCAAAATTCTAGCTAGAATACTGATGGTCATGGGAGGACGGATGGTATATAAACTAATTATGCCAAGGCGTGTGACACGTTGTTGAATGTTCTTTCTGTTTACCGTAGCCTATGATTGTATTCATTAACTTCCAAATTTAAAATCAATAATATCAATCATGGGTATATTTTGGACATCTTTAAATCTAAAATGTTAGCTTCTGACAATGTCTGATGATGCAAATAATTACGTAAAAAGTCTTTAATCAAAAGAAAACAATGAGTGCTTACAGTTATTTGATTTATGAAATTGAACTGTTCAAACTTCATTCTCTTTAAAAAAAAATCGACTTATGAATTATAATGGATTTTTGGTATCATTCGTCTCTCTTTAAAAGAAGAAGTACTCTTTTATCAAACGAAACACGTTATTTATATAAAGGATACTGTAAATTCAAAACTTTGAATTAAAATCCGAATGCATAACTGAAGCAAAGCGTGAACGAAAGTAAATCTGTTCATGATATATCAAATAATATACTAATAAACATGTTTTTTTCACGCGTTTTAATATGACCTTCTTTTTATACAACTTCATGATCATTGCTGATAAAATTAAGAATGGAAATTAGAAATGTGGCAAAGTGACAACAACCCGACCTGAGAGCAGAAAAACTGTATTTATTAGAAACTGTTTGTCAAGTGTTTGAAAAGTGTCAATCGCATGAAGAAGCTAAACAGAACTTAAAGGTAAAATAAGAACTATAACATTATATCATGCTGTATAATATGTAATACTGATCAGATAGAGTATATTATGGTTAATATCGCATCATGTGACCAATCTTTAGCTCTGTTGTACGACATGTGTGTGATACAAATGTGATAAAAACTGATATGGAAATCTCTAAAAAGTACAGGATATTTAGAAGAAATGTTCTTGAACCTTTTATGTTGTGATGTGGTTGAGGACTATAAGTGTTCATGTTTGAATAATACCCATATATATTTGCAGTTTGCTGTCGTTGATGATTGCATGAAATTTCCTTTAACTCATACATTGAATAATTGATAGAACACGTATTCAGTAGAAAAGACTTGAGATCGGGTAGCAATACATGACAAAACATCATAATGTTCAGCACTTGTTTTAGTGCTGTTCCTCATCGCAAAGTCACATTAAATTCTTCAAGATCGAGTAAAATCTCTTTCATATCACTGCAAGTGTGAGACAATCCAACATACAATTGGAGCGGAATGCTGATCAAACTGACGATAAAAGAATTGACCCGACTTGACATATTATTAAACAATTCAAACGAGAAAATCAACGCCCAGACAAATGCTAAAATAATTCAGAGGAAACATGTAAACAGATCCTAACGACAATAAATGGCTAACAGTCTCCCAACTTTGAACAGCCATAAACGGACTTGTTGCCTCCAGAACATTGGAAGACATTTTCTTTTAGTTATAGATTGACACTTGTGTAATATTATCACAATAGTGTATATTTTTGAACTGTTAATAGTTGCCTGGTTTTAATAAAATCAAGTTTTGTTCGGAATATCAGCGACTCCTTTAACATGGAAAAATTGATAATTTCTTGCAGCCAAAAGAATTTGTTATTATTACTACAGGGATTTTGTACCGACTTAATAAACACAGTGTTTGAAATCTATGTGCTTTAATCAAAATATACAAAGGCACGTTTTATGAGAAAACTTATTTCTCTTCAAATGTATGCACATCATTATGTTGTTAAAGAGAGAATGATGTAGTTGGATTATCAGAAAACAATATTTAAGTTTATTATGCTTGTTTTTATTGTCTTGTTTATATATGTCTATTTTCGATTACTAAAAAGTATGTTAATATCATAACATCAATTGAAGATAACATTTTATCTAATACAATGTGCATTAATGGTTCAATCAATTTCTGTGCAGTTTTCATCATAAAAATGATAATGGCATAATTGAATTTCAATCACTTAACGATGGAATCATTGTATGATTTACAATTCTGGTACATATAATACCAGTGACTCAAATACTGATATGTTTGGTCTTTTGGCGATGCACTGTTGAACAGAAAATAAACACCTTGCATTGACTTGTATATCTGATTACCTTGTTTTCTTTTAAAGCTGCACTTTCAAAATAGATTGTTACTGGGTTTTTGTGTCCGGCTATCTAGGGGAAAGTTGCAAACTTCATGAACCTATCTAAGACAGGATTGGATCTGCTGTTGTTGTTCTCCTATTTTCGTGCTCTGGCCTGGAATTTTAACTATTCTGTTCGCTTTAATATATACGTATTATCTGTTTTGTATACAGAAACATGTGTGTTAAAGTTGTTTAGTAAAAAATGCATTTCTCCCGAGGTCATAATGTTTTCAATGACATCAACTTATACATGTTATATACTTTCAGTTGACTAGCTGCAGTGACATTAAATTGATTGAAATGTTTTTTTTAATTAATGCAATCACAAGAAAATAATCTTTTTGGCTAGTAAACCACCAATCGAAAAACCATATGAAACTTATAAGGAGTTTTCTCGCTGAAAAAAACCTTAAAACTCAGGTTTAGATTAAATTTATAGTTCATTTGTAACGAAATAAATTGTATATGACACGTTGACATATGTACTGTGATTGCTTTGAAGCTTTTAAATATGTACTTGCTAATTCAAGGTTTGGGTAGGAGTTTAATAGTGTTCCGAATTCCTATTTCAAATGACTTCAAACGTCAAACACGAACTATTATAATGTCATCAGAAAAAGTTCATATTCGAGAACACCGAATGTTTTATTTAACACCATATGACGTTTGTGTAGTGAATTACAAGAATACGACGTTCGATGTCAATGTAGTTAAATATAGTTCCTTCAACATGTTTAAATTACATCAAACAATCTAAAACTGTTTATAAGTTTATAAAATGATCATTAAAATACAACGTAGAGACCATTTGTTTTAATTGCATATTATTCATTGACATGTTTATCATTAAAGATTCATAATTGACTGCGATGAAAATACCCAAATCAATTATTAATAATTGATTTTTGATTATCTGAACACGAATCACACATAAAACAATAAAACTGTAAAATAAAACAAACGAGACATGTTTCAGAATAATAACTGACTGGAGTTTCGCCTCTCGTATCAAGGAAAGCAGAGCAACACTAACAATAGCAGATAATAATGTGTGATCATGTCAGCAATATGTTATTGTTATGTTCTCATGCAGTTTAATTCTAATAGTTCATATCATATTGTAATCATTTATATCGAGTTGTCTCATTGGCAATCATATAACATTTTCTTTTTTCATTGTAGTAGCATTATTCTTTTTCAATATAATACATTGTGTTGTTATTTAGTACAAGAACGTACAAACTGAATGTTGTTTTTGGATTTCAGTACACTGGCTTTGAATTTTTCTATTTTTGATATATTGCCTGATGTCCCAGTGTCGTCAATCTGTCTTTAAACTAAAAGTCTAGACTACTTATGAATATAGGAGGACGGATGAGAAATGACCTGGTTCTGACTGCCAAATTCAAAATCAATAAATTTATTCATGGATTATTATAATTTGTTCATCTTTAAATAAAAAACATGTCAGCTTCTGATGAAGTAAACACTAAGTTAAAAAGCTTTTTCATGAAAAGAAAACAATGGCTGTTTACAATAATTTGAGTTATGAAATTGGACTGTTCAAGCTTCATTATTTTCTTTAATTAAAACCTGGTTATGGGATCACTTTGACATACGTTTGTTATTTTAAGAAATGCATCGTTGATCATAAAGATTCCGAATTGACTTAGAAAATAGTTTTTTGATAAATTAGGCAATGAATACTACATTTTTGTAAATCTTACTTATATTTAAAATTCTTTCACTTGATATATAGATGATGTGCTACATATATTTCTTTTAACGTTGTAAATCTGTCATTAGAAGATATAATCATAGCTTTAATTCCGACGATTGGAAGATTTATTGAACACATATTTCGTAATTTCCTACATTTCAAACAAAACGCTATAAACCTAAACATATGTACATGTAATATAATTTGCTTTACAAATTTTCGTTTCATCTTCAAATGGAGTTTGTGAAATGTGTTCTCAAAATTATTTTAAAACAATATCATTTATAGTTCGTTTCTGTGTGTATTACATTTAAATGTTGTGTTTCTGTTGTGTCGTAGTTGTTCTCCTCTTATATTTGAAGTGTTTCCCTCAGGTTTAGTTTGAAACCCGGATTTATTTTTTTCTCAATTGATTTATGAATTTCGAACAGTGATATACACTGTTGCCTTTGTTCATTATTACAGAAGTAGGTAATTAATGCAACCCTCCCCCTAACCTGGGACAGTGGTATAACATTACAATATAAGAACGAACTATAAAAATCAGTTGAAAAAGGCTAAACACATCAGCTGAACAAAAACAAATGGTCTTGGCCGGGTACTTGTAAATCCCAACAACAAAAAGATGCTAGAAACAGATCTGAGAGTACTGGCAGTTAATTGACAGCTAGTTATTGTTAAATTATATCTCGAAGCACAAATTGTACTTTTCGCTCACTTCTTACTACCAATAACGATCAAAAGGACAATTAGAATTCTATAAGCCAGCTATTATGTTTTAGAAAACCAGCTGGGCTATGAATACGCATGGTTCAAATCCAAGTTGACTGTTAAGAATTCATCAAAAATTTACCAACCTAAACCTCTTCAGGCTGTTTTATTTGTATCTTTGAAAAACAGCCATTAAACAGCATTATTCATTGTTTTTAAAGAATGTTACTGTTAAAATCATGCCAATATGAACTTTGATTAAAATAAATGTGTTTTTTGGGATATTGAAGCCAATATAAAGATGTGCTTTAAATTTACCTGCTGTTAGATAAAAAAAAGTATTTCAGATAATTCTTTACGTAAAAAAGGCAACATGATAGATAATATTTGCAAGCATACAGATAATTGAACGTGTAAGTGATTTAATACAGACTTCAATAATGCAATAATTGTACATGTATTTAGATTGTCATATTGTTACCGTTCTAATAGCGACAGATTCATGTTTTATTAATCTGTTAATTTAACAACCGAGTTATTCTAATAATGTAAGTGTAATACGATCAACAACATATTATTATATATACCGTATAGCGGGTTATTTTCGCGGGTGTACAATTTCGCGATTTTCATTGAATAAGGTATACGAAATATTTTAGCGGTTACTATTGTGGCGGATTTAAAACTTTTATCAATACCTTTGCACTTTTAAATTGGCTTAATGTATTTTGGCGATTTTTTCTATTAGCGATAATAAACGAAATGAACACCCCGCGAAAATAAACCGCCATACGGTACTACAACACAAACATATATATATGTATGCCTGTGTTATCATTTGATGTTATTTCTGTTGTTGTTTTATTTGGTGGGTGAAGGGATGTTATTTATAAAACACTTAATATATGTTGTATTAGAAATCAAAAGTCAGTTATTAACTTCTGCTGTACCAGTCAAATTGTAGCATTTTATGTTTTATTTTAATAAATTGATATAATCATACTGGAACATATGTGTTTTACTATCTCATAACAATTTTCACGAATATGATAAAAGTTATATACATGTAATAGAGTTTAATTGAAATCCGGATTTGCTTCAAACAATTTGATTACAAATCAGTTCGTTTATTATCACAGGTACCCATCAAAAGCACGCAACAAACTTGCTCTTTTCACCAAATTAAATTTTTTTTTTCATTAATAAAAAAGTGCATTCCATCTGGTGAGTTAAGACTTTTTCAACATAATTTTAGAATTCGTTCTTATGTTGTACTGTTACACCACTGTCTAAGGTGTAAGGTTAAGAGAGGGTTAGGATCCCGCTAACATGTTTAACCCCGCCACATTCTGTTTGTACGTGGCTGTCCCAAAACAGGAGCCTGTAATTCAGTGGATGACTTTTGTTGCATTTTTGTTTATAAATTTCGTTCATTTTTTTTTTGTATATAAATCGGCCGTTAGTTTTCTCGTTTGAATTGTTTTACGTTTGTCTTTTGAGGTATTTTTTTTATAGCTGACTATACGTTAGCGTTATGGGCTTTGCTCATTGTTGAAAGCCTTACAAGGGTCTTGTAGATTTTACTTTGTCTCTCATTTTATATCGTCTTTTCATACATTAGTATGGATAATGATAGTTTTCTGATCTTTTTTAGAAATTGTCTATTGTTGAAGACTGATATTTGTGTAGCCGTACTTATACACGTGTTTTTCTTTTTGTATTCTTTTTGTATTATTTTTGTATTCTTTTTGTATTATTTTTGGGTGTTTTATGTTTCCTTTCTTGTTGTATAACATCTCATTAATACTTTTCATATTTTTAAATATAAAGATCTTGAAGCAAAAAGCTAATTTTGAAAATGACTCACTTCGTTCAATATTGAAGTATTGTTATCAAGGAAATGTGCACATGCAGACTAGTAACAGCGTGAAATAAGTCTTCTGACATGACATATCAGCAAACATAAGCTGTATTTGAATTCAATACTAAACAGAGATAATGAAAGGTAATGTTAGAACGTCTAGACAGCCTTAGAGGTATTATCTGACTAATTTAGTTCGAATAAAGGGAGACATGCTTAGGGTTCCAAATAAAGCAGACTGCATGCTACAAATGATGATTTATTTTCAGTGATGCAATGGATATAGTTTTCTGTTAAATGCCACTCGCAAACATTACGTGTTATAACTATTGTAAATATTGTAAATGGTTGGTAATTAATCTAACAGTGCGGGCGACTCTTACATTCGTATGCTGTATATTATAATACTTGCAGTCAAAGTTTTTCCTGAAGGTTGATTCTAACTTATTAATGGTAGAGATATTCAGATAGTTTGAAAAACTTTGCAGATAAAGTTTCTGACTTTTTATCATTTCATAAAACATGATTAAAAATTATTAGAGGTCAGCTCGAACGCACATACTAAACTGATTTATTTTCCAATAGGCATTCTTTTGGAGTTTGAAAAAAAAAAAAAAAAAAAAAAAATGAAACAAAGAGACACATGGTGTCAGTGTCTTTTTTTGTTTTCCCTGCAAGGTAATTCTAAAAAGTAAAATCACAAAAATACTGAACTACGAGGAACAGTTAAAACGGAAAGTCGCTAATCAAATGGCAAAATGAAATGACAAAACACATCAAACGAATGGACAACAACTGACATATTCATGACTTGGTTTCTACATTTTCAAATGTAGAAAATGGTGGATTGAACCATGAGGTACCAAAATATGCTCACAAAATTTTTTTCTTCAAGGTATATACTGTAATAGATCATAACTAGAGGCTCTAAAGAGCCTGTGTCGCTCACCTTGGTCTATGTGAATATTAAACAAAGGAAGCAGATGGATTCATGACAAAATTGTGTTTTGGTGATGGTGATGTGTTTGTACATCTTACTTTACTGAACATTCTTGCTGCTTACAATAATATCTATCTACAATGAACTTGGCCCAGTAGTTTCAGTGGAAAATATTAATTAAAATTTACAAATTTTATGAAAATTGTTAAAAAATGACTATAAAGGACAATAACTCTTTAGGGGTCAATTGACCATTTCCGTATGTTGACTTATTTGTAAATCTTACTTTGCTTAACATTATTGATGTTTACAGTTTATCTCTATCTATAATAATATTCAAGATAACCAAAAACAGCAAAATTTCCTTAAAATTACCAATTCAGGGGCAGCAATCCAACAACTGGTTGTCCGATTCATCTCAAAATTTCAGGGCAGATAGATCTTGACCTGATAAATAATTTTACCCGATGTCAGATTTGCTCTAAATGCTTTGGTTTTTGAGTGATAAGCCAAAAACTGCATTTTACCCCTATGTTCTATTTTTAGCCATGGCGGCCATCTTGGTTGGTTGACCGGGTCACTGGATACAATTTTTAAACTAAATACCCCCATGATAATTGTGGCCAAGTTTGGTTTAATTTGGCCCAGTAGTTTCAGAGGAGAAGATTTTTGTAAAAGATGATTAAGATTTTCGAAAAATGGTTAAAAATTGACTATAAAGGGTAATAACTGCTAAAGGGGTCAACAAACCATTTTAGTCCTGTTGACTTATTTGTAGATCTTACTTTACTGAACATTTTTGCTGTTTACAGTTTATCTCTATCTATGATAATATTCAAGATAATAACCAAAAACAGCAAAATTTCCTTAAAATTACCAATTCAGGGGCAGCAATCTATCAACGAGTTGTCCGATTCATCTCAAAATTTCAGGGCAGATAGATTTTGGCCTGATTAACAATTTTATCCCTGTCAGATTTCCTCTAAATGCTTTGGTTTTTGAGTTATAAGCCAAAAACTGCATTTTGCCCCTATGTTCTATTTTTAGCCATAGCGGCCATCTTGTTTGGTTGACCGGGTCACCGGACACAATTTTTAAACTAGATACCCTAATAATAATTTTGGCCATGTTTGGGTAAATTTGGCTAAGCAGTTTCAGAGAAGAATATTTTTGTAAATGTTAACGACTCCGGACGACGACGGACTCCGGACGACGACGGACTCCGGACGCCAAGTGATGAGAAAAGCTCACTTGGCCCTTCGGGCCAGGTGAGCTAAAAATGATCAACTGAAATATTTCGGATCAAAGGATCGGAAGATCAATATTTTACAGTCACATAGCAAATTCGGATTGTGTAACTATGCAATGAGCCGTCATGTTGACTTGCTGAAATCCATAAATATGTGATTGATCTATAGAATTGAAAATAAACACATGACGGAATCAACTTCAGTTTGATGAGGTTTATTTTTTCGTATGACGACATGTTTTCATTTGACGTTAATGCACCAAGAGGAGTCATGGACTGTTGACAAATTTTCTTTTCTTTTAAATTTGTACATTTCTTACAAGTACTAATGAATATATATTTATTTGAATTTGAATTATAACAGCCAAATCAGAAAATGTGTGCACATATTGGTTACAATACATGTGGATTCAAATGGGAGGTAAATTGTAATAGACATTCTTACAGAAAAGAAAGTAGAGCATTTAACCACACTGTTTTATTTTCTTTCTATTTCTCAAAATTTCTGTTAGAAAGATATCTTATTGCCATTCATATATCACCTTCTTCTTTATACACCATTTAGATGTTACATTTCCGGATTGATCTGTTTTTGCTTCGTCCAAAAAATTGTTTCTGTTTATATCTATTTGTATTAGATGTTACATTTCCGGATTTTTATTCAGTGTTATTGTTTAATGTATCAATATATGTCCTTTTGTTATCAAAGTTTAACGTGAAAATTCAAAGTTTACGGAAGTTCTGTTTCTTATTCCTCAAAATGCTGTTAGATGTCCAATCCTCAAGGCTTATGTCTTTCAATGTACATGTGAACACCAGACTTCCAACCAATTTCGAACTCCTGTTATGTATTCAGTGAAATAACATATTCCAGAACACCCAATGATCTTATTTAAATCAAATTATAATCAATGCAGGTAAACCTCCCTATTTTCGCGGATACTTTATTTTGCGTTTTACCCATTCTTGTCCTCTTTGTGGCTGTTTAATTTCGCGATTTTCTATTTTACTTGATGTAGTTTAATAAGGAAATATTCAAGCTTTACATGTTCAAGAAGATTTGTATTCGCGTTATTTTTCTACTCGCAAAAATAAGTTGGTTTACAGTTACAATAATTCGATATTTTATTTCCAATCAGACACAGTAAAGGCGTTTATGCTACCTCTCATACTGTTATTAAACAGACCAATAAAACAACATAATTGCTATTTGCTTTGGTCGCATATTTGCACATAATCTATTGACATTCAAATCAATTAAGAGTAAAAGATTTAGTTTGATGAAGGACATGCAAATCAATTATTCAAAATGAAAATTAACTTATCTTTACCGGGAAAAAAGAAAAAGACTATAACAACACAAAACAATATTTCAAACAGCTGACAATACAATTCTGTTGTTCTGACAATTAATGAGATGACAAATCACAACAACACACATTAAGCAGTAATCCAATAAATAAAAGTTCATTGGTACGATGACGTGCAGTGTTATTCAGATGTAATTGAAATTAGATTGTTATCTTTTAAATTAAGCACAACCGTTTGAAGGCCATAACATCATTAGCATTTTCTCTGCAAGGTCCCTGTATTGTCGTTCTTTAAGTGAATAACACATGTCGTTCTGTGGGGGATGTTATTCTAAAGAGCATCACTGATGAACTAATATCATGATTATAGATTATACTGCATTAAATTAAATGTGCATCAATGTTTAAGTCAATTTCTGAGCAATTTATATCCTGGCTTTTAAATTTTTTTATAAACAATAATCATGCAATTAATAGTTATAATAAAGATACCAGGATTATAATTTAGTACGCCAGACGCGCGTTTCGTCTACATAAGACTCATCAGTGACGCTCATATCAAAATAGTTATAAACCAAACAAATACAAAGTTGAAGAGCATTGAGGATCCAAAATTCCAAAAAGTTTTGTCAAATACGGCTAAGGTAATCTATGCCTGGGATAAGAAAATCCTTAGTTTTTCGAAAAATTCAAAAAAAGTTTTGTAAAAAGGAAATTTATAAAAATGATTACATAATTAATATTCATGTCAACACCGAAGTACTGACTACTGGGCTGGTGATACCAATTAACATTTGACTTTTTTTCTAATTCTTGTAGAAATACTAACAAAGTTGCTGTTAATCTCTGCAAAGTGGCACATATAACTAAACACCTATAAAAAATATTGAAGTTGACGTATATGTCTTAAAAAGTTTGCTTGACATTTTTCAAGCTCTAGTTTTGACAATTTTGTGTTCTCAAAAATAATCAAATATATATGTTTGTTTAATATATAGAAAAAAAAGCATTTCTCTCAAGATCATATTGTTTTAAAAAATATCCATATAGAATTGTAGAAGACTAGTTATATTGAAATTGATCTAATTAAACTATTTCCTTTGATTAAAGAACATTATCGGAAAATGATAGACCTGTCTAGTAAAATCCCACCAAAATATATTCCTATTATAATTATTACGAATTTATTAGCTGAATTGAATAGCTGGTAATTTGGCGTGTGCATTGATATTAAAAAGATATCAATTCGTATCAGAATAATTTTATATTTTTCTAATATGATGCTTCACTTTAATGTTGCTAATGAAATTATCAAATGTATACCTGTATGTCCTTGCTTTATATAAGAATTGGCGAGGAAACTCAAAGTTTACCAAAAGCTTGCTTCCAATCCCAATAATGCCTTTGAATATCAAAGTCAAACACCTCATTAATTTCATAAAAATACAAACTTTCACTTCTTTCATGCATTCAGTAACAATACAGATTCTAAAACACCAACTATTCTGATTTAAAACCACATTTAATTTTGCCGTTGATTAAAAGGATAAGACATTTTATATTAATTAAGATAGAGATATATATGATGTCGCATATAAAAGACAACTTAAATACAATACAATGGCTATTTAATCTGATTTTGTATGATTTATTGACATGTTTTTCCAATTTAGAGACAAAACTAAAACGTTCGAGGAAACTCATTCCAGTTATTGATTATTGAAGTTTGTTATCAATAAACCCATCATAGATACCAGGACTAAATTTAGTATATACGCCAGAAGCACGTTTCCTCTACAAAAGAATCATCAGTGACGCTCGAATCAAAAAAATTTCAAAAGGCCAAATAAAGTACGAAGTTGAAGAGCATTGAGGACCAAAATTCCTAAAAGTTTTACCAAATACAGCTAAGGTAATCTATGTCTGAGGTAGAAAAGCCTTAGTTTTTCAAAAAATTCAAAAATTTGTAAACAGTAAATTTAGAAATATAACCATATCAATGACAATTCATGTCAGTACAACAAGTGCTGATTACTGGGCTTGTGATACCCTCGGGGAAATAAATCTCCACCAGCAGTGGCATCGACCATTCAGAATGAACTGTTAAACTTTAACTAAATAAAGACAAAGAACCATTTGAATTTTGCTTCTCTTAGTATTTGTGTAACATAACTTACACATTATTCTCAATATAATATTTACACTCAATAGTTAGGTTTTGTTCAATGTCACATAATTGAGCTACATTGACCTCATTTCAGTAATGTTTAGGAATATGTTAACTAGATATACATATATGATTGCCAGGTATTTTTAACGGCTTTTGAATACAGACAAGCGAAACAAGAGTTTGAATGAAGACACCTAAATGTATTCAATGGACTAATTATGTAATCGAATCATGAACGTAAAACTAAGTTTAAAAAAAATAGTCAAGTAGTTTAGCGTGCTGGTTAATAAACGTCTGTGCGTCTTTAATGAACACCATTGGGAATTTGGAAATACAAAACAAAACCCTCGTCAATATCAAAAGACGGAATGACTTAAAAACAACTGTTATATTTCTAATTTGTAGATGGATTATAACAGCAAATTTAGTTTTACAGCTACATGTTTGTAGCTTATCGTCTCATTTGTATGAAGTTCTATTATATTATTGATAGACAAAACTTGTGTGAGGTACCAAAAATGTCTGTTTAAATTACAATAACTGTCTTCTAACAACCAAAATTGTGCAACAAAACATCATACCTGCATTAGATATCATGCGTTTAAATCGAACAAAGACTTAAAACAATTCATGTTTCAAATTCACAGTAAACTACTTGTTATATATAAAATCAAGCTTTCGTTCCTTCCACAAAGAAGCACACATGCATTAATCAAATGAAAACAATAGCTGTTTTTTTTTTAAAAAGTAATTTAATTTTGTGTAATTGAACAGTTAAAGCTATTTACTCAACATCTGTTAAATGAATCAGTTCGATGTTCGTGTGTTATTTAACAAAATATAATTTTGACCATAAAGCATCTGAACTGACAATCTTATTTGATAGCTGATATAATTTATATTAAGTTTTTGTCTTCTAAAATTTGAAATTCTTTCGCTTGATATATTGTGCTGTGCTAGATTCAATTGATTTCGAAATCTGTCAGTTGAAGATACAATCAAAGTTTTGTTTTATCTCCAGGAAGTTTATATTTTCAAATATTTAGATTCAAATTAACAATTCTCCGAAACGTTTTTCCACAAATCTCTCGTTTCATTTTCGAATGGTGCGATCGATGTTTATTCTTGACATTCATTTAAACAGAATAGCATTCCCGCCTGAAACATGTGTAATATGTGTAATATTTGACAACTTGGACATTAAAAAATGACAAAAAGTACTATTACTATTGTTTTTTTAGTTATAATTTGGTTTTTATTTTTTCTCTTAAATTATACAACATTTCTCAAATGAAAAGAAATATTCAGTTCCTTTTCTTATAATATGTTTTAGACAGTCAACAAAAATAATGCAGAAAAAATATATATAGTCATAAAATTGAAAATAGAAAAAGGGAATGTGTCAAAGAGACAACAACCTTTTTTTCATATCTTTATTTGCTGGCATTGCTTATTTAAGTTAATATATGATTAATAATGCAGAAGTAATATGTGGAAACTTAAAAACACAAGAGCTCATGGTTACTGATCAAAATCCAATAAACTCATGTTAGATTACTAAATTTTCTAGTCAATGTTTATTTCAAACTCTTTTTATCACATTTTAATCAGAATCCGATAAATTCATGTAAGATTACTAGATGATTTTTGTTTCAAACTCTTTTCATCACATTTTGATTGATAAAGCTTGTCTGACATAAAAATTACATGTTTTATACAAAAATACTTTTTATTGATTAGTTTAGATGTGAATTCAGTTGTTATCTTAAGAATTAAGCATTGACAATACATTTTGATTGAAACAGTGAAGATGAAATCTCGGACATTTAGAAATGACTTAATGGAAATATATAGCATCATTGTGTTATCGAAAAATATACAACAATTTTTATCACAAAGGGAAGCAGTAACCAAAATCCAAAATGCATTTAATGGAAATCAATATTTTATCCTAAATCAATCAGCACAACTAGATCCATGATTTTTTTTTTATGGTATGCAATTGTGCGTCTAGTTACAGTTTTCTCGTTTAATAAGCTACACAACGGCAAGGTAAAAAACGAAAAAAAAAAAAGACAAACAAATAAATAAAAGTTCACAAAACACAACATAGAACATTATAGACTAACCAACACCAATTTCAACCAAAACCTGGGGGTGATCTTAGGTGTTCCGGAAGGGTAATCAGTTTCTGATCCACATGTGGCATCTGTTGTATTGCTCATGTTATTACAAAACCGGTAAATAGACTAACTCGGTAACTCACATTCGTGAACAGGGACCGGTACTGTAGTAACGACATAAAGAACATATCCAATATCCTCTGTCAAACGGATATTCCTTTCAGGTCGCCAACTCGTGATGTCGTCCGTAACATGTATGAAGGGATTATTTCAACTTCACCATTTGGAAGGGTTAGCAGATCTAGTTCCATCAGGTAGCTATGATCTTATCTTGAAACTATAGCAGTTGTTCAATGAGTGTCCATACGTTAGAACATGTTTTCTGCAGGACATTGCATTTCATTTGTTTTATAACAAAACCAACAGATATAATTTGCTCATATAAGATATGCTATTGCTTTCAACAATTCAGCAAAATAAGTCATACAGTTTTGAGTGGATATGGATTGGATGGACATTATGCACATCCAGGATAATCAAAATTTACACTTTCTGCTGTGCAAAACCTTTTGACTGCACATCTTCATTATTGCATCAGACAGGAGTAATCTAATCGTCACATGCACTTTTGTTAACCTGATAAATTATAATAGACATCAGATAATTGATATTGTACTTTGTTTTCCGTGTAGATTTCAAATTGACGTAATGCAGTATGAAAAATATGGACACTATTATAAATCTAATTTTCAAATCCCAGAATTATCCATTGCAATCAAATTAGCAATTATATTTTTAATGTGATTTGTTATTTCTTCGTCAGTATTTTACATAGATGTTACATATCTTTTGGTTAAATAATGTGAGTAGGTTGATCAATTATCTATGCTGTGTAGGATCAAAATTCAGATGGTTTATTTAACGCACCGACCGATCAAATAGTTCTTGATGTTGTGTGGTTTGTACTTTTGTTTGTCTGTTTGTCTTTTTTCTCTGTAAGAGATAGCGTTGTCAGTTTTTTTTTGAAATATTTGTTGAATGTCCCCTTGCTATCTCTCGACTTTCGTTTATCCCAAAGTCACAGTGATCCTTTCAACACAGAGAGAAATATTGTACTAGTAATCTCACTGCAGGTCTAAGGCGGGCCGAAGCAATAGTGTTGGTAAATGTCAGACGATTACACCAAAAATAGAAACTAGATAAGTTGCCAGAGTAATATTATTAACACAAATTACAAAATGTTTGTTAGTGATATCTATCTACTGAGTTTTTCCTGCAATATCCCAATATTGTTTCATTTACCTTGAATGGCAGTTTGGATTGCTAACCAAAGTTTTTCAATATGACGATACTTTTAACCCAGCACTTTCCAAGGAAAATGCCTGTACCACGTTAGAAAATTGAGAATTGTTTTCCTTTTTCTACGTTTAATGATTAAGTTTTCCATTTGGTTTTATCAGTTTTATTGAAGCCCCCCCCCCCCCCCCCCCCATATTGAATGGAGTTCATTTTTTTTTCAAAGTTTAATAATAACTTTTTACTAGTATTTTTAATCTTTGCTATCTTCTATTGTATTTTTGTGAATCATTATCCTACTAATGCAGTAGAATAGGGAGATACCAACTTTAATATGTCATAATAGTATTATCCTGCGTCCTACACTAGAAAAAAAATCTTACCGCTATGAAATTAGACAGTAGTGTCTAACTAATCAATCAATCAATCAATTATTTTTAGTTTGTTATTCTGATTGAAATACTATAAAACCTAACAAACAGCCGCTTATACTTTATTAACAACTGTTTGGACGTACCAAAATGTACTCGACCAACTATTAATCACTTGCTCCATTCGTTTAATGTGTTTTAGCTTTTGATGTGATTTTGCCATTGATAAGAGACTGTCCGTTTTATTTCAAACTTCGGTTGTTTCCAAAATTTAATGTGTTTATCCATTTATCTGTCTTAATAAGTTGTGTGTTGGTGGACTATCCTTAGATGTAACTCAAGGTCTGTTTCATTTGGTATCTCAAATCTCAGTCAAGAATTCTCCATCTGAACTATAATTATAATTCAGATATACACATTTATCTATTATTCGTAAGCAGCGGGACACAGGTTAGTCATTAGTTTGATATGTCAGACATTTTTTTAAACAATCTAGAACTGACAGGCATAAGAAGTCTCATGAATTTTAACAGACATCTTGGTAATTTGAGAGTACCTATTTATATCTGCTGGAGCTAAAAAAGTTAATGATGTATAAACTGATCATTTTTAGATTGGATTATTGACTATTAACCAGTCAGTCTGACAGACAAGTAATTCAGAATTCGGTCAAAATAGAAAATACAACACAATACAATACAATATTAAACCTTAGGCTGAGAAACAGGTCTGCATGTAGACAATGTATTTTAATAGGAACTTTGGTATTTTTAAGACATTATCATCATATCTTCATGAAAATAAAAACATGGATACTGATTGAATTTTATATCTTTTTTAAAAGTTTTCTGAAATAATTGAGATTTCTTATAAACAGCAAAATTGAACTCCAAATATCTATGTGAATGTCCTTAATTTTTTTTTTATTAAAATATTACAACCCATAAAGAATTGTAAATAATATTGGCATTGCGCCAAACCTCTCACTTGTATGACAGTCGTTGTTTCAAATTCTATTATATTTACAACGTGATCTGCATATAATTGAGATTTGACATTGAGATAACAGCAAAATGAATCTTATGATTGGATGTAAAGGTCCTTAAACTTTTTATGCAAATTTCAAACATATTCAGAACTGCGGGTTGTATTGGAAATATTCTAATGTTATCTATCGTCTACTTAGTGATATTTTTTATTCGTGCTAATTTTTAACAATTCATCTAGTCATTCAGTGACTTAACTTCAATATTTATAATTATGTTTTGACAAACAATGCAATTTTTCTGTGATATCAAGCGTCGTTTTGAAGACATCTTGCTAACCGTCAAACAAGTATAGAATTTAACATAAATCTTATTGATTATTGCTTCATATGCATTGCTCGAATTAATTGCATGCAAGGTAGAGGATAAAGTTATTACTGATTCATTAGTTTTAAGTATCATTTTTGTTTAAACAATTATTTTATTCTAATCAGCTGATACTTTTAGACACCTTAAAGGGTAGCATATAATTCAACATATCAAGAGAAACTTATTTTTTATCTAATTTGACAAAACTTAATATGGTCGGATGAAAAGGAGGTTATAATGCTATGAAAAATATGCAGTTCCTAAATAACCCGTTACAATTCATGAATGGATATTATTTATTTTGAGTTTATTGAACCATAAAATAATTTTTTGCCTCTTCACATTAAATAATCCGCGAAGCGGACTATGTGAAATGTGAAGAGTTAAAAATTAATTAACGTCAGAGTGGGCGTGTCGCCATAAAAAAATTGACAACATTGAAAATAAAACTTATACTTTTAACCAATCAGAAGAAAATAAATACACTAAATTTATTTATATACTGTATACATTGAACTGCTTACTATTCTAGAGCACCGGAGATCAACCAAAGTTTTTGGTGGGGTTCGTTTCTTGTTTACTATTGTTTTTCTTTCTGTATTTTTCTGTTTTTGTCATGGCTATTTTGATCTATGAGATTGACTTTACCTCTGGTATCTTTCGCCTATTTTTGAACATATTGATATATTAGTCGAAAACCATAACCACCCTTAAAGTATCTTTCATATCACGTAACATGATATCATGAATAGAATATCTTAGTCAAAAAGGGCATTGAAGACAGATTTTCTAAAAGTAGTGCATTTACAATACTATAATCACTCATTCTGTCAAAACCATTTCTTGGCAAGTGGGGTTTATTTTTGGTTATTATTATCTGAATCCTTGTTCTACTTTGGCTGTTTGGCTTTACAAACTCTTCTCTATCCTTGAATTCTTATTCGAACTTAAAAATAAAATACCAATACCATTGCAAACATGTGTTATCTTAGTTAACGAGCAGCCAATTGTGACTATTTAATTAGATAAAAACAAGCTTGCCATTATATTTTGAACACATTGAAATGACGAAACATGCAAGATAATGTTCCGGAAAACTGCTTCTATCGCTAATTGTTAATCAGAAGTCACGATCATGCTGAGTGTTACCTTAAAAAATGATCTCCATGCTGAGACGTTCACGTTTTAAAAACTTAAGTTTCTTTGTATATTGCATTATGATAAATGTTACATGCTGAAACACTTAACATTTCTATTCAGTTACAAAACTTATCGACATGCTACTGTCTGTTCATTAACTGATTAAATATGTTAAGAGTGTTTCACAAACCAGATAGAAATATTCCCTTTCATGCAAATGTCATTGATAAAAGCAGAGTTTAGCTTTCAACTCATCTAGAATTACATAGTCTGTATTGTTATACGTCTGTTTCGTTCGTTTTCTTTTTCTTTAACTCATTGTATTGCTGTATTTATTTTTGTTGATTAGTGTGTGTCCTTGATATAGTGTCCCCTAACATAACGAATAAAAGAACTCATCCGTTTCTCAGATTTAATGTAATCTAATTGATTTGTGTAAGTGAAGAAAAGGTCAAGATTAATAAGTTTTCAAAATATTTCATTGTACGAAAACAGGGAAATTTGGGTCATTTGTATGGAAATTAACATACAAAATACGATAAATAACGAGAAGCAGCTTAAGAAGTAATTTTTATTATAAGGTCTCACGAAATTGTCGACTACAAGTCTTTATTATTTTGGATTGATCAAGCTTGTTCTGTAAAAGTTGCTGATTGTCTAATCAACAAAAAACATGTGAAAATGTCAATGAGAAAAACAGTGTGTGACTTTCGACTACTTTAGTAGAGGATGTGTAGACTGTCAACTTTTTTTTATTTTCAACAAATACCGCAATATACTATTGTCCACGAATTTCTATACAATTTTTATTTGCAATAGTAATTATTTTTTTGCAAAACATACAGCAAAATATTACAACAGGGTATCTCTAGTCTTTCTTAAGGATTTTTTGAATATATAGTTTGATATCTAAGTCTCTCTTTTGCTCATGGTGCATTTTAGTAAATTCAAAATAACATTTTATGTCATACTAAGTAATCTCTGTAACTAATTCGATAAACAGAATAATTATGATTTTTTTTAAATTTTTACATATGGTTGTCTCCATTGAGAGTGTTAAATCATGACAAAATACGTAATATATATATATTAAATAAACAAAGGTGTTAATGATAGCATGAATCACAACATGTAATGATTTTAAATCGCCTAATTGACGCACTATATCAAGTTACGTAATTATCATATGCAATGCATGACCAAAAAAAAAAAAAAAAAAAAAAAAAGAAAAAAGGTTGAACTACATGGAACATAATACATTGAATTTTATATAGTCTTAACTATAACATAATAGATGGAGTCAAAATTGGGGGTCTCCGTCATTCATTTTTTCTATATCTGATTGTTCTATATCTAATGCCAATTATTTTCTGTCATAAACAAGAAAGCACATCATTATTTTCTATAATGTATTTGTTTGTATGTTTTTCTGTATGTTTTCATTCTAATCTGAAGTTTCTACAATTTTTTTCCTATTTAGTGAACATCGTCCAGACCCTGATGAATAATACGTTTCAAAAGTCATCTCGTCCTATAACAGTGTGGAATAAGTTTTATGACATGACAGATAAATACAAAAAATAGACACTTTTAAAATGTTAGATTAACTTAAAGGTATTATCTGACGTATTTACAAATGAAAAACAAAAGATGTTCTGTTCCTTTTCTTTTAATATTCTTGTAGGTAATCAATGAAATTCAGGCAGAAAAAAAAAACCCCAATACTATCATAAATAAAAATGATGTCATTGTTTATTTAAAGATAATATATATGTGATTACAAAGACGGAATGTGATGCAACCTACAAAAAAAAAAAAACCCTCACGATCGTTTCAGATCACTGTTACTGATCAAAACCCAATAAATTCATGTTAGATTACTAGATTTACTAGTAAATGGTTTTATCAAACAGTTTTAATCACAGTTTGATCAAAACCCAATAAATGCATGTTCAATTACAAAATCTACTAGTTAATGTTTGTTTCAAACTCTTTTTTTTATCACATTTTGATCAAAACAAAATTCGTGTTACACTACTGAATTTACTAGTCAATGTTTATTTCAAACTTTTTATAACATATTTTCATCCAAACTTAATCAATTCATGTGACATATGTAATTACTAGATTTAATAGTTAATGCGTTTTTTCAAGCTTTTTTTTTTATCATATGTTGATCAAATACCAATGCATTCATGTAAGATTACTAAATTGACTCGTTAATGTTCATTTGAAACTATTTTTGTAACATTTTAATTTAGAATCAAATAAATTCATGTCAGATTACAAAATGTTGCTAGCTTATGATTTTTTTCAAACTTTTTTTTATATCACATTTTGAACAAAACACAATAAATTCATATTTGACTACTGAATTTACTAGTCAATGTTTATATCAAACTCTTGTTATCATATTTTCATCCAAACTCAATCAATGCATGTTACATTACTAAATTTAATAGTTAATGATATTAAAAAAACATTTTTTATCAGATTTTCATCAAATCCTAATAAATCCATGTAAGATTACTAAATTTACTAGTAGATGTTTATTTCAAAGTGTTTTTATCAGGTTTTGATCAAAACCAAATTAATTCATGTCAGATTATCAAATTCATTAGCTAATTTTTTTTTCAAACTCTTTTTACCTCATTTTGATTGATTAAACTTGTCAGACAAGACAATGATATGTTTTATAAAATAATACATGTTATTGATTACAGTTTAGATTGGAATCGCATTCAGTTGTTATTTCAAGAATTAAACATTGACAATACATTTTGTTTGAAACAGTGAAGATGAAATATGTGACATTTTTAAATGACTTAATGGATACTTATAACATTATTGTGTTATCGAAAATATACAGTTATCTTTTTTTATCATAAAGCGAAACAGTAACCAAAAACCAAAGTGCAGTATTATACCAAACTCAAACAGCACAATTAGATCCATTATGATTGTTAGGGAAGAAAATTGTGCATCTGGTTACAGTTTTCTTGTTTACTTTGCTACACTACCGTTGAAATGGAAGAGACGCATAAGACACCATAGTGTTATTCAAACTCATCAGTCGATATCAAACGGACAGTAGGATGAACAAACCCGGAAAAGTATAAAAAAAGACAGCAGTATATAAAACACAACAAAGAAACAACTAATGACAGAACAACAAGAAAGATGTGTTCATAACTGGAAACTGTAGCCGTTTTTCACTGAGTCTTTTTACGTTACATGTTTTCCGTAGGACATTGAATTTCATTTTTTTAACCACAGAACTAATAGATATAAATTGCACATATCAAAAATGCTATTGCTGTCAACAACTCAACAAAATTAGTCATACAGTTTAAGCGGGTATAGCTTATATGGTTAATATAATAAGTTCCCCCTTGTTGAATTTACCTTCGAGTTCGTATTTTTGTTTAACCTATTTATTCAATTGACTAACCATTAAAACATGATCATGGACAGAGTTAGACATTTTAAGTAACAACTTTATACGTCATTTCTTTATTTTCAACTATCTGTTATTGTATTTTTGTGAATCATTATACTACAAATGTAATAGTACATTGAGATTGCAACATTATGATCTCAGGATTTGAAGATCCATATAATCTCAAATAAACGCAATAGTGCCAAAAAGGCTTTTAAAACCGATCAATCAAGCAATCAATCATTTTTTTCAATTTCTTTTTCTGAATGATTTTTTCATATGTCAATGTAAAATTTTAAACTAGTGGTTTATTATTATCATAAGCTGTTTTAAAGTACCTAAATGTACACCACCAACATTTAATTACTTGATTCAAATATATGTACACCAGACTATTCAGACATCAGTGGTTTTCAATCATTAAAATTTGCTTGCTGATAAGTGGAAAATAAAATCACAAAAGTACTGAACTCCGAGGAAAATTCAAAACGGAAAGTCCTTAATCAAATGGCAAAATTAAAGGATAAAACACACCAAACGAATGAACAATAACTTTCATATTCCTGACTTGGAACAGGTATTTTCAAATGTACAAAATGGTCGATTGAACCTGATTGTATAGTGCTAATCCGGATTATCCTTACATATATCCCAAGGTATGTTTCAATTGGTATTTCGTATCTCGGTCATACATAATTCGTACAAACTTCATGTATATTTCAGACATACACATTTATCTATTATTCGAAAGCAGCAGGACATATATTAGTCATTATTTCAATATGTCATATTTTTTTTCTAAATAATCTGAAACTGACAGGCACAAGAAATCTCAGGAATTTTAACAGACAAATTCACAGTTAGTAGGGAAGCACGAATTATATCTGTTGGAACACACACAAAAATAATGAGAGTTTATGCTCATTATTTCTAGATTTAATTATTCACTATTAGACAGTCGGACTGACAGGAAAATATTTCATAATTCGATCAAAAGAGAAAATACAATATAATATTATACTTTTGACTGAGAAACATGTCTGATGGTAGAAACGGTTATTCCTTCAAAGAAAACCTCAGTATTTCAAAGACATCATCTTTATCATGTTCATATATTCATGAAATAAAAAGTCTACTGATGGAGCATGAATTTTCTTTTGTGTAAAGTCCAATATTTCGTTGATATGACCAACAAGGTAAGGGATAATACTTTTTCCATTTAAAAAAAAAAATAAGCACAAAGTGTTAAGACGAAAAGTTAAAATGATCTGAACATGACTGGAATGTCTCATTAACAGCAATTGAACTTTAAGAATCGATGTAAAAGAAAAGAGGGACGAAAGATACCAAAGGGGCAGTCAAAATCATAAATCTAAAACACACTGACAACGCCATGGATAAAAATGAAAAAGACAAACAAACAACAGCACACACGACACAACATAGAAAACTAAAGAATAAACAACACGAACCCCACCAAAAAACTGGGGGTGATCTCAGGTGCTCCGGAAGGGTAAGCAGATCCTGCTCCACATGCGGCACCCGTCGTGTTGCTTATGTGATAACAAATCCGGTAAATAGTCTAATTCGGTAGGTCACATTCATGAAAGGGAAGGGGATTGTAGTTACGACGTAAGGAACATATCCGATATCATTTGTGAAACGGTTATTCCATAACGGTCGACCAACTCGTGATGGCGTCCGTAAAATTTACGAAGGGATGATTTCAACTTCACCATTTGGAACTCTTGGTTCAATAGCTTCCTTGTGAGCAGCAACCTTCTATCAAGAAAATCATGATAGGAAATGCAACCACGGGAATATCGTATCAATTGGGAGATATATACCCCGTATACAGGTGCTGCTGGAATGTTGCTACTTAGAAATGGAAAGTTCACAATTGGAAAGCTGAAATCATCTCTTTTGTCGTAAAGTTTTGTTTTCAACCGATCCTCATTGTCAATTTCTAGATGTAAGTCAAGATATGAGGCCGACTTAACTGTATCTGTAGTATCCTTTATCTCTAGCTCGTTCCACATAGTCACCAAATTTTGAATTATTTAGTGAAAAAACATCATCTATATAGCGAAAAGTAGAGTTAAAGGATATTGCTAACTTCTTATCTTTCTTCCTATGAAGTTCCTGCATGAAGTCAGTCTCATAATAATAAAGAAACAAGTCGGCAAGTAGAGGGGCACAGTTTGTTCCCATTGGAATGCCGACAGTCTGTTGAAAAACACGTCCTCCGAACGTAACAAATATGTTGTCAATCAAGAAATCAAGCATCTTGATAATATCAGTTTCAGAGAATTTTTTGTTCGAATCAGAGTGAACCTTTGCAAAGTAGGATTTATCCCTCCCTAAGGCAAGATACTTGTATCTACGTTGGCCATTCTTCTTTACGAAGCAAAGCAATACCAACTCTTTCAATTTTTCTTTCAGTTTGGAATGTGGAATACTAGTGTACAGAGTAGAAAAGTCAAATGTTTTAATACTGTTACAAGATGAAAGAGAGTTAGATTGTATGTACTCAAAAAGATCTTTGGAATTTTTAAGTATCCACATCTGATTCACGCCCCCTCTAGAATAGGCAGTTTCACAATAACTTTGAAGCCCGTCTTTGATTGCTGATAAAATAGATGTTAATAATTTAGAAAGAGGTTTCGTGGAGCACTTGGAAGACCCAGCAATATACCGTTGCTTGTAAGGACACTTTTGTAGTTTAGGTATCCAATACAGTGATGGCAGATCCAGTTCTTCATATTTGGTTGAAATTCCAAAGGAACACAGAACAGACCTATGATTATCCAGGATTTCCTCTTTGGTAAGTGTCGTGAGGGTATATGTTGAGTTTCCAAGTGAATTGTCAATACCTAATTCGTTTATCAAGCAGTTAATGTAATGAGTTTTACATACAAAAACGATGTTGTTTGGGGCTTTATCTGCGGGAACAACAACATATTTGTCATGGAGGTAGGATAGGTGTTTTGCAACATTTGGGTCTTTAAAGATTGACGTAGCATGGGCATTGATAGACCCATTCAGTTTCTTAATTCTGATTTGTATCAACGACCTCAAAGCCTTAAAGGTCAGTAATTTTTTTTATGCAAATTTCACAACCCATTTAGCACTGTGGATGATATTGATGATGTTAATGTAAACTTTTGCCCACTTAGTGAACTTTATATTTTTCTTTTTTAGCCATGGCGTTGTCAGTTTATTTTTGATCTATGAGTTTGAATGTCCCTCTGGTATCTTTCACCTCCTTTTGAACATGTTGATATATTAGTCGACAACCACAGGCACCTTTAAAAAAGTATCAATCATACCACGTCACATGATATCATGAATAGAAATTGTCAGTAAAAAGAGCATTGAAGACAAATTTTCTAAAGTTAGTTTATTAACAGAACTATGATCTCTCATTTTGTAGAAGCCACCTCGTTGCAAGTGGTACTTATCTTTGGTTTTAATTATCTGATTCCTTGTTCTCCCTTGGCTTTATTGTTTGTCTTTATAAACTCTTCTCTATTATAACATTAAAATAAACTTACAACATGATATTGCAGAACACAAACAAACAAAAAGACTAACAAACAAAAAAAGACAAACAAAAGTGCAAAAGACACAACACAAATATATGTATATAAGCTTTTCATCTTCGTTCATTGTTTTATGGTTCATTATTACGTAATTGTTAATCAATATATACAATTGTGTACATTTTGAGATGTATATAAAGTTTATTTTCAAGTGGAGAATATGTGAATCTACTTTTTAAATAAAATATCAAATATTCCAAAACAAAAGTTGAATAGGCAACACCAGGTAAAAAAAGTTAAACAGACGAACAGGCTTGTTGTATAGATATTTAGGTAAATAGCATTGGTATACTATATAAGTGTATATGTTCCGGACCATATGAGTATTTGGACCATACGCGTATGGTCATGACCATATGCGTATACTCATATGGTCCGACCATACGCGTATGGTCCGACCGTACGCGTATGGTCATGACCATATGCGTATATATACTGGATTGGTTATTATCGGGCCGGACCATATGAGTATTTGAACCATATAGGTATTTTTTTCAAATATTAATAGACTTTATCTAAAAAAAAAACTACAATGATGTTGACATGCAAATGTATTATTTTTTATAATTCAAAGGCTTTATAAAAATCAAATATAGTTGACACAGTTAGTTTTCATCGCGAATTGTATTCTTAAATTTACGCTTAGGATGGCATTTACTTCCACATGGTAACATAACTTTTACTACATTTGCACGTCTCGATTGTGCACGATCCTTTGCAATTACACCATTTGCATTCGAGCAGAAAGCTAGCCTTCTTATCAGCTGTGTTCAGTGATACCGAGGTATCGGGAAATTTCATAACAGCATTAAGAAATTATGGAAATATCTACCTAAGTCGACTATGTAATGACTATATGTATAAAATGTGTTTACTATAGTGATTGGTGAGTAAGATTAAATGCACGAAACTCCTTTTTTTAATATAATATAATAAAATGTCCTTTGCTATCGCCTTTTTAATGACGTGACAACTACAAGGGTTATACCTTATGAAGTGTTAGGTGTTACCTGTAAACTTGTTAATTACCCCGACCATACGCGTATGGTCCAAATACTCATATGGTCTGGAACATATATTTAACACATCATAGTTAATCACTAAACGTAGGGATTTTTCGAAAGCATGATCACACACAAATCAGTGCACTTCTCAGCTTTGTTGTCATATTCCTGCCTTTTGATTAGAGTAGCCAATTGTTACTATTGCATTAGATAAAAACAAGATTGTCATTATATTTTGAACACATTGCCATGACGGAACTTGTAGTTATATGTTCCGGAAACTGCAACTATGCCTATTTGTTGACCAGAAGCGACGATCATAACGAGTTTTACCTTATACACCAACATCATGCTGAGACGTTCACTGATTATGTAACTAATGAGCTTTAAAAATCTTATGTTTTCTTTGTATATTGCATTATTTAAGTAGTCACATGCTGAAACACTTCAAATAACCATTCCATTACGCAACCTATCGACATGCTACTGTCTAATCATTAAGAGTTCTACGCAAGCATGATGCATTTATGAACTTTCATGAAAAAGCCATTGAGAAATGCATAGTTTGATATTTGACTCAATTAGGACTACACACGATGTATTGTCGTAAATCTTTTCGTATGAGTTTCTTTTCATTCCTTTTTATTTGCTCCATGTATTGATTTTATTCATTTATTTGGTTTTTCTCCTTTATATTTTGTCCACAGTTACAATGCTTTCCGTTTCTCATAATTCTATGCAATCTGTTTAATTTTAGTCAGTAAAGAAACAGTTATTTAGAGCGTTAACACATTTCATTGTTTGAAAATATAAAAAAAAATGGGTCAATTCCATGGCATAAGAAACTTAGTAAATACAATGAGTTATGAGTTTGTAGCAGATTGAGTGATTTTTCTCATCATGAGGACTGCTAAGTCGTCAACCAAACTATATAGATATAAGACGATTTGGTATGCTTGCTAATGAGACAACTCTCCGTCCAAGTCACACTTTGTAAAGGTTAGCCATTATAGATCCAAGACTTGGCGAACACCTAACAATAAGCTATAAAGGGCAAACAAAAAAATGCTAGTTTTCTCGTTTGAATTGTTTTACATTGTCTTATCGTGGCCTTTTATAGCTGACTATGCGGTATGGGCTTTGCTCATTGTTGAAGGCCGTACGGTGACCTATAGTTTTTAACGTATGTGTCATTTTGATCTTTTGTGGATAGTTGTCTCATTGGTAATCATACCACATCTTCTTTTTATATAGTGTAAAACCATTTAAATAAATCTATAATGTATGAGAGGGTCAAGTTTGTTTTAATTACTTGTTGATTCCCAGATTATAATTGAAGTGACAAATAACTTTTATTGCAAATTTGTCAAAATAATGATTATAATGGTTCCTGTTAGCCATTTAAAAATTTTAGGAATTTTGGTCCTCAATGCTCTTCAACTTCGTACTTTATTTGTCTTTTTTAACTTTTTTGGATTCGAGCGTCACAGATGAGTCTTTTTTAGACGAAACGCGCGTCTGGTAAATAAACAAAACTTAGTCCTGGTATCTATGATGAGTTTATTTACAACCACTGGATCGATGCCACTGCTGGTGGAGATTTATTTCCCCGAGGGTATCACCAGCCCAGTAGTGAGCACCTTTTTGTGCTGACATGAATTATCATTGATATGGTTATATTAATAAATTACCTGTTAACAAAATTTTGAATTTTTGAAATACTAAGGCTCCTCTACCTCAGGCAAAGATGACCTTAGCTGTATTTGGCAAATTTTTTAGGAATTTTGGTCCTCAATGCTCTTCAACTGCGTACTTTATTTGGCCTTTTTAACTTTTGTGGATTCGAGTGTCACTGATGAGTCTTTTTTAGACGAAACGCGCGTCTGGCGTATAAACAAAATGTAGTCCTGGTATCTATAATGAGTTTATTTACAACCACTGGGTCGATGCCACTGCTGGTGGAGATTTATTTCCCCCAGGGTATCACCAGCCCAGTAGTCAGCACTTTTTTTTGTGCTGACATGAATTATCATTGAAATGGTTATATTTATAAATTACCTGTAAACAAAATTTTTAATTTTTGAAATACTAAGGCTTTTCTACCTCAGGCAAAGATTACCTTAGCTGCATTTGGCAAAACTTTTAGGAATTTTGGTCCTCAATGCTCTTCAACTTCGTACTTTATTTGTCTTTTTTAACTTTTTTGGATTCGAGCGTCACAGATGAGTCTTTTTTAGACGAAACGCGCGTCTGGTAAATAAACAAAACTTAGTCCTGGTATCTATGATGAGTTTATTTACAACCACTGGATCGATGCCACTGCTGGTGGAGATTTATTTCCCCGAGGGTATCACCAGCCCAGTAGTGAGCACCTTTTTGTGCTGACATGAATTATCATTGATATGGTTATATTAATAAATTACCTGTTAACAAAATTTTGAATTTTTGAAATACTAAGGCTCCTCTACCTCAGGCAAAGATGACCTTAGCTGTATTTGGCAAATTTTTTAGGAATTTTGGTCCTCAATGCTCTTCAACTGCGTACTTTATTTGGCCTTTTTAACTTTTGTGGATTCGAGTGTCACTGATGAGTCTTTTTTAGACGAAACGCTCGTCTGGCGTATAAACAAGATTTAGTTCAGGTATCTATAATGAGTTTATTTACAACCACTGGGTCGATGCCACTGCTGGTGGAGATTTTATTTCCCCGAGGGTATCAACATCCCAGTAGTCAGCACTTTTTTGTGCTGGCTGACATGAATTATCAGTGATATGGTTATATTTATAAATTACCTGTTAACAAAATTTTTAATTTTTAGAATACTAAGGCTTGTCTGCCTCAGTCAAAGATTACCTTAGCTGTATTTGGCAAAACTTTTAGAAATTTTGGTCCTCAATGCTCTTCAACTTCGTACTTTATTTGGCCTTTTTAACTTTTTTTGGATTCGAGCGTCACTGATGAGTCTTTTTTAGACGAAACGCGCGTCTGGCATATATACAAAATTTAGTCCTGGTATCTATGATGAGTTTATTTACAAGACTTTTATTAATGTTAAATATCGAAAAAGATTATCTTTCCCTACGATGAAACAGATTATGAGAATTTTTAATTATTGATACAGAGTGTCCCTGCAATATACTAGCTTCCTTATGTACACCTGTGTTAAACAGGACGGTACATCAAAATCCGTAAACAAATAAATGTTTAAATCTTGTTTGTTAAAAGAAAACATACTCTCTGCCTAAGGTTATACATATCTGATCTATGTATTGTTCTCCTTAATTGTATACATCAGAAAATTATCTTCCAGAAGTACCTATTTCTTATTACTTCTATTTGAAAATAGCAGGATATATGTCAGTCATTAATACATGTACAACGTTATCCTTTAAATTTCTAAAAAAAAAATTGATACGCAAGGACGTACAAACTGTTAACTCGAACTTCATCAAACTATTAATTGCATTGCAAATGAGGAATCACGATGTCGGATTTTTTGTCTTATCACTACATTTCTTTCACTAAATAATTCAAAATTTGGAGACTATGTGGAACGCATCTATCCAATCGAGCTACAGATTAAAGATACTACAGATACAGTTAAGTCGGCCTCCTATCTTGACTTACATCTAGAAATTGACAATGAGGGTCAGTTGAAAACAAAACTTTACGACAAAAGAGATGATTTCAGTTTTCCAATTGTGAACTTTCCATTTCTAAGTAGCAACATTCCAGCAGCACCTGCATACGGGGTATATATCTCCCAATTGATACGATATTCCCATGCTTGCATTTCCTATCATGATTTTCTTGATAGAGGGTTGCTGCTCACAAGGAAGCTATTGAACCAAGAGTTCCAAATGGTGAAGTTGAAATCATCCCTTCGTAAATTTTACGGACGCCATCACGAGTTGGTCGACCGTTATGGAATAACCGTTTCACAAATGATATCGGATATGTTCCTTACGTCGTAACTACAACCCCCTTCCTTTCATGAATGTGACCTACCGAATTAGACTATTTACCGGATTTGTTATCACATGCGCAACACGACGGGTGCCACATGAGGAGCAGGATCTGATTACCCTTCCGGAGCACCTGAGATCATCCCTAGTTTTTTGGTGGGGTTTGTGTTGTTTATTCTTTAGTTTTCCTTGTTGTGTCGTGTGTGCTGTTGTTTGTTTGTCTTTTTCATGTTTAGCCATGGCGTTGTCAGTTTGTTTTAGATTATGAGTTTGACTGTCCCTTTGGTATCTTTCGTCCCTCTTTTAGAGATACGAAAAAAGTAATGATCGCTAATACCCATAATTTCTAGCTTTGATTATTAGCAACAATTCATTTATATTGGCACATATATCATTATGAACGAATCATTGAAACAATAAGACTATTTGGACAAAAACTGATTTAATGGAGGCAATATAGTTTTCGTCGAGGACCACGTTTCGTTCAAAGAAATTTGCACTATATATTGATATAAACTGTAAATACATGGAGTAAACTTAGAATTTCTGTCATAAGTTAAGTTATGGTTATATGGTTTGTTTAGTAAGGGATGACTATATTAAACTTTTGAAATACAATGTAATACAAAATATCTCCTCAGGCAAAAATGTTAAAAAAATCAAACACTTATTCAAACACTGAATATCTTACCAAACCATTTTGTAAGAAAAAAACGATAGCCTTGGTCAGAGTAGAAATCAAAGATTTTTCAATTGTTCATCGTGATGTCAGCTGCTTGAACCAAAGCAAATCGAAATAAAAAGAATTTCTAAAAGATCAAAAATGTAAGAAACAGATTTAAATGTCTTCATGTTGTAAAATGTAAAATTACAAAAAATACTGATATCCGAGGAAAATTCAAAACAGAAAGTCCCTTAACAAAAAGCATAATCAAAAGCTCAAACACATCAAACAAATAAACTGTAAATGAAAACATAATAAACTAAATACTTCGATCAGTCTGAAATGTTTATGACAAAATCCTACTTAGATGTCGCGTTACATGATAGAGTCATATTCTTGATACTAATGCCTATTACATGACTGTGATTTTTGTATCGCTTCCGTAAGAGAGCATTAAAATCAGACAAACCCGTATCGATTCGTTTGTTGATACATGAATCTTTTAAATACAATCACGACAAACACATTTCCACAATTCTAAATAAATTGCCATGATAATGGTCATGACACCACTGTATGCAAGAAGATTTTGTTATAATGGGTAATGATAGATTTTTTTAATAAACGTATATTTATCGCATGCGATCATTTTATAATTGACTTAGAAAACAAAGATATTGTTAAATAGGTACATTAGTTATTACAAGCAATATTATAGACTAGGTAGACAATTCATATGTTCAAGAATTTGAAAAAAATAAAGATTAACATTAACAAACGTATGTAAATTCAAATCTTTAAAGTAAAGAAAAGTCTCTGAACAATTGAAGTTCTTTCCACCACTAACAATATAATCTGATAAGAAAACATCAAAATTAAGTTTTAAAATGTCAGTTCCTATTGCTTTATGATGTATAAATATGAATTTAGATCAAAGGTCAAAATCTAGAACGTCCAATCAACCAATGACCTTGACATCAATTTCAAGGTCATTAACCAAGGACCTCAAATAAAAAGACTATAGGTTTTTAGTATGTGTGGTTAATGAGTTATATCACTTTACGCATAATTCTAAATAAAAGATGGGCGAAAACTCTCTTTTATTGTCTACGCACCCTCTCAACCAAAATTTACATGTTACATGTCGCAACTGATAATTTAGTAAAACTAATTTGTCGATATGTTATACAGTTTTTGAAAATAAGTGAAAATTAGTCAAAATCGAAATTTAGAATATGACCTTGACCTTTGACCTTGACATAATTTTCATTTTTTGGACCAAGGGCCTCAAATCAAAAGATCCTAAGTCTCTATCACTTATGGTTTACGTGTTAGAAATGTATATCACTTATATCACATTCATAAGGGGAAATAACTCTCATATAGAGCATTCATATCGCTTTGGTCAAAATAGGGCAAATCATGCAAAGAGTATAACGAGCAATTCTATGAAATAAATTTGTCGCTTTCTTTTGCGGATACGGAGGAGATGTAGTCACAAGGAAAACAGTGTTTATGGAGATAACTCTTACAAAGAAAATTGTTCGCCTTAGAATGAGTGAAAATAAAAAGCGCATAAACTGTATGATACTATATCAGAGACATATTGCGAAACAAAAATGTTACGCAGGAACTAAATTTGGCGGAAAATAATATTAATAATTAAAAACCAATTGTTCAGAGAACAATTCAAGGTCTTTCCACCAGTTAATATCTATTTTAATATTAAAATATAAAAAATCAGTCTAAAGTGTCAGTTCATATGGCTTTATGATGTATAGATATGAATTTAAAGCAAAGGTCAAAATCTAGAACGTCAAACTAACCTCTGACCTTGACCTGAATTTCAAAGTCACAATTTGAGGATCTCAAATCAAAAGACCCCAGGTCTCTAATATGTATGGTTAATAAGTTATATCACTTTAAACATAATTTAAGATATGATAGGGGCGAAAACTCCCATTCATTGTTTACGCACCCTTTCAACTAAAATTATTTAGTTACCACATATAAGGTTAATGAAAATGAGTGAAAAAAAGACAAATTAAAAAATTAGAATATGACCTTGACCTTTAACCTTGACCTAATTTTCATTTTTTTGGACCAAGGACCTCAAATCAAAAGATCCTAGGTCTCTATCACTTATGGTGTTCCAGTTTAATACAAAAGGGGAAATAACTCTCATATGGAGTGTTCATATTGCTTCTGTCGAAATTGGACAAATAAAGGCAACAGTAGTATACCGATGTTCAAACTCATGAATCCATGGACAAAAAACAAAATCGGGGTAACAAACTAAAAGTGAGGGAAACGCATTAAATATAAGGCCGTGTTCACACCAAACGCCATGTACAGTAAACTTGTTTACAATTAGTTTAACGTACTGGCCATTGGTTTCACATTAAATTTGATCACATCTATACACCTTGTTTAATTACCTGTACATAAGATTTGTTCACATTTGTAAACTCTATGTCATTTAAATGTTCATTACGTAGTACCGAATGTTAAGTTTTCGGACAACTTTTCTAGCAGTAAGGAAACGACCATTTGACTTCAAATCGGGGGGGAAAGGGGGGGGGGGGGTGTATCGATGGAAATATTCCGAACCCCAATTGGATAAAAAAAAAAAAGGTCCCACAGATGATACAAAAATATTCTAAATCAAGAGTTTCCCCATACATTATAGTGTTAAATTTTGAAAAAAAAAATTGATTACCAGCATCGAAAAAAAAAAAAAAAAACGGAATAAAACGTTTGCGCGGAAAAATTTCTGGCTCAGATAAATTATCAAAATACCCCCCCCCCCCCCTTTTTTTCCTTTTTTTAAGTTAAGTGGTTGCTTCTTTATGAAAGCCATTTTGCTGATTTGCAGTAGTTTAAAAATAATAAAGATGGTTCGTTTAAGCAATAGAAAACGTAGGCTGCAGCAGCGTGCTTACAGGCGAAGAATATATATTTTTATTCTCATAAAGCCAATGCATTACGTCGGTACAGAGATTACGGTACAGAGATTGAAGGGGAAGAAGGAATGATATTTTAGGGATCACTATATTCCTATTTGTTCTGTTTGTTTCAAATGGTATTTCTTCTCCAAGGAGTATTTGGTAAAGGAGGGGGTAATGTTTTTTTTTTTTTTTTTTTTTAAAGGTATTTAACGGATCCGAGATACATGTACTAGACAAACAATACATTTACCTCACACTTTTTAAGTAATGCATTTATGAGTGAATCGTTGTTTGAGTAGACCAGTGGCAAACATTTCTGTCAAGTCAAGTCGATTCGGAAAGAACTTAATTTTCAAATGAATTATGTGTTCGGCAATGATGCTGCTTTGAGTCTTGATAAGGGCTTAATAAAGCTACGTTAAGTTTTAAAAAAAACCAAATAAATATATCAAGTTTAGACAAATATTTCCGTAAAGAACTTTATTAATAATTGTTATAAATATCAATTTTATTCAAAAATTGTTTCTTCCTTAAATATACACGGTGAAACTAATGTTTTAAATGCCTAGTTTTGTGTACACTTAATCTACACAAGGCCTACATCGAGTATCGACTGCATGTAGACAAAACATGTTTTACACTACATGTAAACATTGAATTTTATCAATGGGAACGTAATTTAGTTTAGTTTACGTGTGAGTTACACTTACACAACACCGAGTTTAGGTCAATGTGAACACGGCCTAAGAGGAGAACAACGACACAACACTACAATGTAACACACACAGAAACGGACCAAGCAACAGAAAAAATCCCACGAGAATAACAAATATAACATCAAAACCAAAAACATGAATTTGGGATAGACAAGTACCGTAAAACGTCTTATCGCAATGTGAATTTACACTCAAAAATAAGAGAAAACAAACGACAAATCATGCAAAGGATATAACGAGCAATTTTATAAAATAAATTTGTCGTAATCTTTTACGGTTGCGAAGGAGTCGTGGACACAAGGAAAACAGTGTTTGGGGAGATAACTCCTACAAAGAAAAGTATTCGGTTACGCAGGGTAAATTTCAAAAGCGCAAAAACTGTTCGATATCATATACCAAATATCTAAGCGACATATTGCAAAACAAATATTTATCGCAAGAATAAAATTAGACGGAAGAAAAAAAAATAATCAGAAGAAAAACAATAGGTCTTTCTACAGAAAAGTGGAAAGACCTAATAATCAAAACAAATACAATAGGTCTTTCCACAGAAAAGTGGAAAGACCGAATAAAATAATTGTATCAATTTGTATTGATGAGAACAATTTGTGCCATGTCAGTTGTTTTCCATTCGTTTGGAGTGTTTGAGCTTTTGCTTTTGTAATTATGTTAGGGACTATTCTTCTTGAATTTTGCTCGTAGTTTATTACTTTGGTAATGTCATTTGTTTGGAGGTATACTTTATGCATGTTATAGTTTACTATTAGGTAAGGGTTTCGCTCATTGTTGAAAGCCGTATGGCGACCAGTAGTTGTAACATCTATGTCATTTAGTCTCTGTAAGAAAGTTGTATCATTTGTCTTGTTTTCATATTCATTACAACTTTAAGTATATTCAAAGGACATGTGTTTTTAACATCACAAGAGATATACAGTTTCAAATATTCCAAAGCAATGAAATGTTTTTTTAATTAGGAAATAATTAAAACAAATATTTGCACATCCTTTTGTGGAACTTGAATTTGATCAGATGATTTATCGATTAATGAATGATTTATAAGTTTATTCATGTGAAACCAAATCCCTATAAAATATCGTTTGCATTGTGTTCGCCAAAAATGACCTTTGATTTTTTGGAGGTCAATAGACGTACGGGAGTCTATGTGCTGCATGTTAAATATTTACGACTACGTGATGCATTCAGCATCTGTTCGGCATACTTTTTGATGGAATTTGTGTTGCTCAGTCGTTATTTTTAATATGTTTTTGTATGTTCTTTATATTATTGGTCTTTTTTTTAATCGTCTTTCTTTTTTTTGTATGGCGTTGTCAGTTTTTATCCGACTTAATACTGATTTGAATATATCGTTTAGGTATATGTAGTCTCTATTTTGTTCATGGTGCATTTTAGTTAATTCAAAATAGCATTTTATGTCATACTAAGTAATCTCTGTAACTAACTCGACAAACAGAATTATTTTAATTTTACTTTTTTGACATATGTTTGTCTCCTCTGAGGGTGTTAAATCATGACAAAATACGTAATATATATATATATATATATATATATTAAATAAAGATAGGTTTTAATAATAGCAGAAATCACAACATGTTATGATTTTAAATCGTTGTCAAGTTACGTAATTATTATATGATGCACGATAAAAGGCTGAACTACATTGAACATACTAAATTGAATTATATATTCTAAACTATTACGTAATATATGAGGTCCTTCATGCATTTATTTTGAATTAAATTATTCTGATGAGTGATCTATATCTTTTTACCAATTATTCTCTGTTCTTAACAAGTTTGATGGCAAAAAACAAAAAAAGCGATTAACAGAAAAACAGCAGTATACAAACACAACAAAAAAGGATAACACCAGAACATAAGGTAATATGTGTTCGTACCTTGCAATTGTAGAAGTTCACAGAGTGTTCATACTTTATAACGTGTTTGCTGTAGGACACTGTATAAATTTCGTATGTATTATCCTAAATAAACTGATAAATAAGACTTCGCTTTCAAAACTTATTCTGGGAACAGTTTATCAATATATTTGTTCATGCTTTGACAGAATCAGTCATACGTTTTTAGTGGATATGGCTTTGGCGGACGTGACGCACGGATACTGTGGATTCATTTATTTTCGTGGGTATCAATTTTCGTGGATAGAGAAAAAAAGACGTTTCGTGGTATACGTAAATTCGTGGATCGCTGATTACAACAACAAAAAAATTCAGATACGTAATTCGTGGATTTCTTTTTGATTTAGGAGATCATATAACCTCCTTGGTTTGATCAATAATAAAACAAATAAAAAAGAAGAAATTCATTGAAACAGTTTTGAATTATCAAAATCCTCGCTTGGTCATTCTAGATTAAAGTGTTCATTGAAAACTTCTATTACAATAATGGACAGAGACAACTAATTATTTGTTTGTTTTACAATATATGAATTATTGTCGGAATTCTATAAGGCATTCAAAACTTTATGATTGAAAACTCATTTCCCTAATCACGATATAATAAACAATCATATAAGTAAAAGGTGTCATAAACAATATTACCTACGGGCAATATCCCCGTACTTAATCCTATTGATTTTTTAATCACTAGTTAACCAAACATTGACACGGTTATTAACAACTTGCAGTTATTTTCCATGAACAGTTTTAATCAATTTTAAAAAGTAAATGATCACTGATATTCGATATATTTATTATTGATTTAATTAAAATACTTGTATCTTCTTTCAATAAAAAAAACACGTGTTTTGTTACATGTTTATCGCTAGTCAGCACTATACTAGAACTGCATAACAAAACCGGAAATAAACATCCGACTCCATACACATTTTTCGGGATTATTCTTCGTTGAATTCTTAAATTCGTGGTTCGTTGTGACCCACGAAACCCACGAAAATTGGTATACCACGAATAAAAATGAATCCACAGTATGAAAGAAAAACTCTGCACGATCTGCAGCAGAAAACCTCTAGACTTCACATCGTTTCAGACAGGAGTAATCTAGTCGTCAAAAGTACAATTCTTAACTTGATAAATGATAAAAGACATTAGATAGTTAATATTGTACATTGTTTTCCGTGTAGGTTTCAAGTTGACGTAATGCAGTAGGAGAAATATGGACACTGTTATAAATCTTATTAAATTAGCTAGAATTATCCATTGAATTCAAATTAGCAATGCGACTTTGAATGGAATTTGTTATTTCTTCGTCAGCATTTTACATAGTCATTTTTATAAAATCTTTACAAAACTTTGCATTTGTCGAAAAACCAAGGATTTTCTTATTCCAGGCATAGATTACCTTAGCTGTATTTGGCACAACTTTTTGGAATTTTGGATCCTCAATGCTCTTTAACTTTGTACTTGTTTAGCTTTATAAATATTTCGATATGAGCGTCACTGATGAGTCTAATGTAGACGAAACGCGCGTCTGGCGTACTAAATTATAATCCTGGTACCTATTACATAGATGTAACATATAGGTTAAATAATGTGAGTAGGTTGATCAATTTTCTATGCTTTGTAAGACCTACATGAAAATGTTTTATGTCACTCACACCACCACAATTTGAATAATTTTCAATGCATAGAATATCTATCAAATGATTACTAGAAGATAGAGAAAAACCCAATCTATAGCTATCAAATGAGTTGGGGATAAGAGGATCGGATGCTCGTGTTAATCATTATTATAAGGGCGGATTAGATATTTTTTACTTTTATAAAAGATCATGTGTCGACGCTAAATTCTATACAAAAAGTTGAAAATTAATACTAAACACAATATTCTATTTCGATCGGTCTCTCACAATGATAAAACAATATTATAGAAACATGTAATGTAATCACTGCAAGTATGATGCGATTCACAGTAATGGTTTTGGTAGATGTCTGATGATCACACTTATACTGCAAACCAAATAAATAGCCAGATTAATATCATTAAAAAAAACATGAAGTTAAAAATGAATGTCAATGATATATATCTACTAAATTGTTGCTGCTACATCCCAATATTGTCTAATTTACCTTGTATGTCAGTTTGGATTGCTTTCCAAAGTATATTTTATTATAAAAATATTTAAAACAAGGTTTAACCTTGTACTGTCCTTTGAAAATGCCTGTACAACGTTAGGAATATGAGGATTGTTTTCCCTTTACTATGTACATGTGTACTACATCTATTGATTAAGTGTCACATTTGGTTTTGTCAGTTTTTATGAACTTATAATAATAATAATCATTATTCTACAAATGTAATAGTGTAGGGATATTGCAACTTCAATATGTCATGATTGGATTGTCCTGCTTCCTGCAGTTTGAACACCTAATTGCTACGTAACGTTAAACACTTATCACTTAATCAATCAATCAATCAATTATATTAAGTTTTTTTTTTTATTTTCTGAACGACTTTTTTCATATGTCAATGTAAAGTGTGAAACCTATAATTATTTTTTTTTATACTTTATCATATATGTTTTTTAAAGTACCTCTGCTGGTGGACTGTTAGTGCCCGAGGGTATCACCAGCCATGTCTTATTAAAATTTGCTGTTACAAAATGTTAGAAATTATTATAAATTAAGGAATGTATCTCCCTCATGGAAAGCTCTGATTCCTTTCACGGATTTGGCTATACTTTTTGGACCTTTTGGATTATAGATCTTCATCTTTTATATAAGCTTTGGATTTCAAATATTTTTGCCACAAACATAACTGAAGAGACATGCATTGGCGAAATGTGCATCTGGTGCAGGAACCAACATTTAATCACTTGCATCAAAAGATCCCTATACTAGACTATTCAGATGTCAATGGCTTTCAATAATTAATGTTTGCCTGCGTTCATCTGTCATTTATCAGTTGCGTATTTGTGGATTATCCTTACATGTATCTAAAGCGTGAAAAGAAGATGTGGTACGATTGTCTATAAGATAACTCTCCACAAGAGACCAAATGACACAGAAATTAATACTTAAGGTCACCATAGGGCCTACAACAATGAACACAGTCAATGTGTGTTGCAATTGAAATCTCGTATCTCGGTCATGATATTTATGTTCATCTGAACTATAAAATTGAGAAGAGAAATGGGGAATGTGTCAAAGAGACAACAACCGGATCACAGAGTAGACAGCAGCAGAAGGTCACCAATAGGTCTTCAATGCAGCAAAAAATTCCCGCACCCGGAGACAACCTTCAGCTGGCTCCGACATGAATATATATATTAGTTGAGTGATAATTAACGCCATACTAAACTCCAAATTGTACACACAAAACTAAAATTAAAAATAATACAAGACTAACAAAGGACAGAGGCTCCTGACTTGGGACAGGCGCAACACTGCAGCGGGGGTAAACATGTTTATGAAAATAAACGCATAACTATACGCACATTAAAATTCAGTATTATAAAAATAAGTATATTTCAGACATACACATTTATCTATTATTCGAAAACAGCAGAACACAGGTTAGTCATTATTTCGATGTGTCATAATTTTTTTCTAAATAATCTAAAACTGACAAGCATAATAATTCTCAGTAATTTTAACAGACAAATTCACAGTAAGTAGGGAAGCACGATTTATATTTGTTGGAGCAAAAGAAAATAATGAGGGTTTATGCTCATTATTTCTAGATTTAAACAGTCAGAATGACAGATGTGGTATCATTGCCAATGAGACAACTATTAGTCGAAAACCACAACGACACTTAAAATAATTTTAATCATACCACTTAACATGATATCATAAATAGAAGATATTAATAAAACAGGGCATTGAAGTTTGATTTTCTAAAAGTAGTGCATTTACAGTACTGTGATCACTCATTCTGTCAAAACCAGCTAGTGAAAAATACGGTTCATTTTCGATCTCGATTCTCTAAGTCCTTGGTGGATTTTTGCTGTATTAATTGTCCCTTCTTTTTTTTTTATAAAACCTTCTCTATTCTGATATTATAATTCTTACTTATAATTAAGTTACAACACCATTTCCATAACAAAAAACAAAGAGACAAACGACTGTACACGAGCATCACTGAAGAGACATATATTGTCGAAATGCGCATCTGGTGCAAGAAAATTGGTACCGTTAATTTTATTATTTACACAAGACACAACACAGACAAATAAGCTTTACATTGTCGTTAATAGTTTTGTGACTTATTATTTAATTGCCGATATTTCAATATAGCACGGGAATATAAGTATAAAAGTAGAAATCAATTCTGACGCTACACGACAAATACTTTGGAGGACCTCAGAATCCGTAAACAAATAAATGTTTAAATCTTTTTTGTTAAAAGAAAAACATACTCTGTGCTCTGATCTATGTATTGTCCTCCTTAATTGAATACATTAGAAAATTATCGTCCAGAAATACCAATTTCTTAATACTGCTATTTGAAAATAGCAGGATATATGTCAGTCCTTAATACATGTTATACGTTGTCCTTAAAATTTCTAAATAAATTGATACGCAAGGACGTACAGACTGTTAACTCGAAGTTAATCAAACAGTCAATTGCATTGCACATGAGGAATCACGATGTCGTATTTTTTTTTTATCTTATCACTACATTTAGAGGCTGGAAAAAGTAATTATCGCTAATACCCATAATTTCTAGCTTTGATTATTAGCAACGATTCATTTAGACTGGTACAAATATCATTATGAATTGAATCATTGAAACAATAATACTATTTGGACATAAACTGATTTAATGGATGCAATATAGTTTTCTTCGAGGACCACGTGTCGTTCTAAGAAATTCGCACTATATATAAACAGTAAATACATGGAGTAAAATCAGGATTTTTCACCCCTAGTTTTTTGGTGGGGTTCGTGTTGTTTATTCTTTAGTTTTCTGTGTTGTGTCGTGTGTGCTGTTGTTTGTTTGTCTTTTTCATTTTTAGCCATGGCGTTGTCAGTTTGTTTTTTATTTATGAGTTTGACTGTCCCTTTGGTATCGTTCGTCCCTCTTTTATGGTTATATGGTTTGTTTAGTAAGGGATGACTATATTCAACTTTTAAAATACAATGTTATACAAAATGTCTCCTCAGGCATGCTTAGGAGAAAATGTGAAAAAATCAAACACTTGTTCAAACACTGAATATCAAACCAAACCATTTTCTAAGAAAAAAAAAACCATAGCCTTGTTCAGAGTAGAAATCAACGATTTTTCACTTGTTCATCGTGATGTCAGCTGCTTGAACCAAAGCAAAACGAAACAAGAAGAGTTTTTAAAAGATATAAAATGTAACAAACAATTTAAATGTATTCATGTTGTAAAAAGTAAAATAAAAAAAAAACTGATATCCGAGAAAAATTCAAAACGGAAAGTCCCTAAACAAATGGCAAAATCAATGGCTCAAACACATCAAACAAATGGATAACAACTGTAAATGAAAACATAATAAACTAAATACTTCAATCCGTCTGAAATGTTTATGACAAAAGCCTACTTAGATGTCGCGTTACATAATAGAGTCATATTCTTGATACTAATGCCTATTACATGACTTTGATTTTTTGTATCGTTTCCGTAAGAGAGCATTAAAATCAGACAAAACCGTATCGATTCGTTTATTGATACATAATTCTTTTGAATACAATCCGTCAAGCATATTATCACACTTCTCAATAGATTGCCATGATAAAGATTATGACAACACCATATGTAATATAATGGTTATCATGAATGATTATAACGAAGAATTAAAACAAAAGTATGTATTGTATGCGATGATTTTATAATTGACTCAGCTAGCAAAGATATTGCTTCATTTGCACACAAGTTAAATGCGAACACTGTTATAGTGGAGGTAAACACGTCTCATGTTTTAGCTATTAATAGAAAATGTCTATTACATGACTTTGATTTTATTTAGCTTCCGTAAGAGCCCATTAAAATCAGACAAAACCGGATCAATTCGTTTATTGATACACGATTCTTTTGAATACAATCACAATTCAAAATGAATTGGCATGATAACGGTTATGACAACACTGTATACAGTAGGATTTTGTTATCATGGGTGATTAAAAAACAGAATTTATTAAATGTGTACATATCATATGCAATAATTTCATAATTTCACCCAGGAAGCAACGATATTGCTAAATAGGTTCACGCAATAGTATAACGGAAGTAACCACTTGACATTATTGCGCAGTTGTTAGAAAGTTGTTAAAGTTTAACATTAACAAGCGTATGTAGTTCAAAATCGTTAAAAATGAAGGAAAATTCATCAAAGTAAAATCTTAATTAAAATTTGTATATATCAGAATTGTGAAGATGGATTTAAGAGTTGCACTGCGATGTATAAGTTTTTCTAGTTGTTGAAAACGTATAGTGACTAATAGTTGTTAGTTTCTATGTCATTTGATCTATGATGGAAGTTGTTTCATTGGTAATGATGCCGCATCTTAATTCTATATATCTAGATATTCCAAAGAAAGAATATTATAGCATTTGTAAAAACTCGTAATCATAATGAATTAAGGAAAAATGTCAGTTTCACATGGCTTTTATCTTTTGTTATGCCCAATATAATTGGTACCTTTAAGTTATTTGACATATACCAGGAAGTTATTTCAACACCATGGCAATATGACTTTGATGGTAATTACGGCGTAAATTTACACAATATAATAATATGTGGGGAACAATTTGTTATCTTATTTTGATAGCGGGAATTCTTTTGAGAACTATTTATAAAATTCAATAACTAATTATGAAAACATTTTTTGATGTTCTCGTTATGAAAAAAAAAACCATATTAGCAAATGTGGGATTGAATGGTATAATATTGACAAGGGATTTAAAATTGCAGTAAGATTGCTTAATTATCAACCAATATTGAAGATATTCTCTTGATCATATGCAAAAGTGAAAAATAAATAAATCTGGTAATAATTCATGAAATGATATCTTTGGAAAGAACACATATCAGCACCTTTGGTTTGAATAAAAACATATTCAAATGGCATTTAAAACAATATAATTTAATGACACTTGCAGGACGATTGCCTAGACGAAACGCGCGTCGGGTGTAAATACAAAATTTAATTGTGGTATCTATGATGAGTTTATATTTATAACCACTGGGTCGATGCCACTGCTGGTGGAGTTATAATTCCCCGAGGGTATCACCAGCCCAGTCAGCAGTTCTGTACTGACATGAATTATTATTGATATGGTCACATATATGATTTAACTGTCAACAAAACTTTTGATTTTTTGAAATACTAAGGCTTTTCTAACTCAGAAATAGATTACATTAGCCGCAGTTGGCAAAACTTTTAAGAATTTTGGAGAAATCTATTTTTGTAGTATTAACTTATAGCAGTTGCCACTCCCTTCTGTGACATTGCATTAGAAGGTTATCCATTTCCAGTGATTATTTAATGTTGAGTTTTCCTCTTAGATTATACAACATTTATTATTTTATGAAATGAAATAAAGACATGCAGTTCTTTTTCTTTTAATATGTTTGTAGGTCATGAATAAAATCATGTCGAAACAAATATATATCACAGATATAGGAAGATGCAGTATATTTGCCATTGAGACAACTCTCTATTCAAGTAACAAATTATAAAAAATAAACCATTATAGGTCAAGGTACGGCCTTCAACACGGAGAAATGGCTCAAACCGATGAGTAAGCTATAAAGGGCACCATTATAAAACCATTCAAATGGAAAGACCAACAGTCTTAACCATATAAAAACGAGAAACCAGAAACACGTATGAACTACAAAAACAACAGATGACAACCACTACATAACTACATAACTACATTTTCTGTCCTTGCTTATTCTAAGTTAATACGTGTTTATTTAAGAGCACGATGTGTTTATAAAAATAACTTAAATACATTAACGATCACGATAACTGATCAAAACCCAATTAATTCATGTAAGATTACAAAATTTACTAGTTGATGTTTATTTCTAACACTTTTCGATCATGTTTTGATTGATAAAGCTTGTCAGACAGTACAGTTACATGTTTTATAAAATAATACTTTTTATTGATTCGGTTTAGAAGTGAATTTGAGTGTTATTTCAAGAACTAAGCATTGACAATACATGTTGATTGAAACAGCATTCTTGTATCAATATATTATGCAAGAGAACGTAGGATTGAAAAAATCTACACTATCTGAAGTACATAGCCTCTAGACTTTACATCTTCTAACTTGTAACAGACATCAGATAATTGATATTGTACTTTGTTTTCCATGTAGATTTCAAGTTGACGTAATGCAGTATTAGAAATATGAACGATGTGATCATTCTTGTTTTTAAATACTAGAATTATCTATTGAATTCAAATAAGCAATGAGACTTTAAATGTGATATGTTATTTCTTCATCAGTATTTTACGTAAATGCATTTATCTTTTTTCCGTATTGTACGCTATACGGACGGACTTCTCTTTTCACAATTAGCAATTCTACATGACGAATTTATAATCATTTATAGGTTTTCATAAAACTTGGGCAAGAGTTAATATTCCAGTTCAAGAAAAAAATATCTTAGGGAAATGCTTGATATTTTTAAATCCTGTACAGAATTGATAACTGGCTTCCTTTTTTTATTTTTACTGGATGCAATTCTAAAAGGGGAGGGTTCCACATTTAATATTGCATCAGAACATCTCTGTGAATTATTAACTTCATGGTCATTAACGAATTTTCCACTAAAACGGATGTTTTTGTCTATCTATTGCTTAACCCCACGACTCCTTTTCAAAATATTTTAAATAACTTATTTGGACATTTTCTCTAAAACCAATGAATATTATATTCAAAAGTAACACAATGAACTAATCAAACATAATTAATGAACCGTTTATATTCTAAGTACATGTATTTTGCTATTGATGTGTAAGTGCGTTGATAGCTTGGCTAACTCGGCTGTGCTGGTTTAGGTTGTTTTATGTAATGTATCCAATTTTATTTTGTAACTAGTCATCACTTCGGTTTGATCATGTATATCTATTATACAGTCATTTTATATAATTTACTGTTTTCAAAAGTATGAATTATTCTAAATGATAAAAAATGTTCTTATCCCAGGCTGAAACCTTAGCCGTATTGGTCGCAGTTTTTTGAAAATTTTGGTCCTCAGTGATCTTCAACTTTGTACTTGTTTTGGCTTTCGATTTATTTTCATCTGAGCGTCACTGGTTAGTCTTGTGTGGACGAAAATCACGTCTGGCGTATTAAATTTTAAACCTAGTACCTTTTGTAAGCTATTATTCGTGTGTTTTTCTGTCCTTTATTTTCTCCCATTTATTTGTATTGTAGTCCTGTCAAGTAATGTTGTCATTTAAATGTTATATTTAACATTGCCAATATAGCAGGAGGTTTGGCATGCCACAAAACCAGGTTCAACCCACCATTTTCTTTTCTTAAAATGTCCTGTACCAAGTCAGGAAAATGGCCATTATTATATTATAGTTCGAATCTGTGTGTGTTAGATTTTTATGTTGTGCTTTTGTTGTGTCGTAGTTCTCCTCTTATAATTGATGAGTTTCCCTCAGCTTTAGTTTGTAACCCGGATTTTATGTTTTGCACAATCGATTGATGAGTTACGGACAGCAGTATACCACTGTTGCCTTTATTAATGACAGGAAGGGCATCTCATTCTCGATAACTCGTTAACGTCCAGGGTTTTCGCTCCCTCGAACCAACTACCAGCAGGTGCTATGGCCTGGAACCGCTTGGACTCTTGAGAACCTTCGCTGATATTTGACCTATAATGATTTACCTTTCCATATTGTGACTCGGATAAAGAGTTGTATAATTGGCACTCAAATCACGTCTTTTTATCTCTATGTATAATGCATAGCTTCGATAAACAAATCTACACTTTCTACAATTCGAAACCTCTAGAATGCATCTTTGTATCGGACAGGAGTGATCAAATTGTCAAAAGTACAATTGTTAACTTGATAGATGATGATAGACATCTGATAATTGATATGGTACTTCGTTTTCCGTGTAGATTTCAAGTGGACGTAATGCAGTGTGAGAAATATGTACAATGTTATAAATCTAATTTTCAGATACTATAATTATCAATAGAATTTCAATTAGCAATCAGACCATTAATAGGACTAGTTATTTCGTTATCAGTAATTTGCGTAGATCTAACATATGTTTAGGTTGAGTAATGTGAGGATGTTTTGTTATTCATGTTTTGTAAGTCAAAATTCAGACTCTTATTTAACGCTCCCGACTGATCAAGTTGGGGTTAACAGATCGGATGCGCATACGATTGTTGTCAGGGTTGATAAGACGTATTTAAACTTCTAAAAGGTCTTGTCTAAATGCACAATTTTGCGCAAAAACATGCAATTCAATATTAAAATCTTAAAATACAATAATCGATGTTGAGCTGTTTTTGAAATGATAAAACAATGTAATGGTAACATTGGATTGTTCTTATGGGTAAGTGCGGAGTTGTCTCACGAAAGACAGACGAAAGATACTCACACACAGCAAACATGTATACCTATAACTCATAATTTTGTCAGAGAATAACTTGATACTTTTACAATGTTTTATTTCGTTTTGATAGGATGTCAGGTGCTTACACTGAAAATTGACATATGAAACTATTAACTGAAGTATTTGCCGTCTTGATGCTTAATGGGTGAATACTTCAGCTAATAGTTTTATATGTCAATTTACAGTGTAATTAAGCATTCAGACGGTTCCTTAAGGGTAACTGAAGTGAAACTCATTGTTGTTAGAAAATTTCATTATGAAAATAATTAATAAACACAACATATATGTATTATCACAGTAAAAGTCATACAATGCTATCTGAATAATGTATTTTGCTCAGGAACTTTTATGTGTGCTACGGTCAAATTCATAAAAATCATTAAAATCATATAAATCATTAAAATTCTCAACTTCTTAAAAAAATCTGTTAAATTCCCATGTAAAAATTAATAAAACTGTTTACTTCCCTTGTAAAAAGTCATAAACTTATTTTATTTGTTAATGCAAAATTTAAAACCTGTTAACTGGACGCTTATAATTTATTGCCAACTGTTTGGAAATACCGAAATGTACAACATTAAATTACTAGACATAAAACCTACATCAGTCTATTTAATCTTTTGTTGTTTGAAAAATATATGTTTGCTAATTACGCAAATAATTCTGACGTTAATCGTTTTGGTTTATTTCTGAATATTCTCGTTGTGACGTCACGAAAAACAGTGACGATGTCTGATGAAGTCATATAGAAAGGGTACATTCAAGTTTCTGCAAATCTCTGAAGAGGAAGTATAAAAATCATCAAGGACATATTTCAAAACTATAACTCGTGTATAACGATATCTCTCAACTCTCAAGAATCAAACCTAAATAATTCAAAAATCTCGGTAACCCTTGCGCTTTAAATATTTTAATATTTAACTGATTTGAGTGAAAAATATTGTATCATATGGGTTGTAGTAGTGGAATCTTCATATCACGGTCATCAATTCTCCATCTGAACACAAATAGTATATTTCAGGCATGCACCATGTATACATTTATCTATTATTGGAAAGCAGTATGACACAGATAAGTCATTATTTCGATATGTCATAATGTTTTCGAAATAACACGAAACTGACAGACAAAAGAATCCTCAGGAATTTAACAGACTTCTTTTTGGTAATTGGAGCAAAATAAGTTAATAATGGTTTACACTCATCATTTCTAGATTTTGTTAATCACTATCAGACAGTTAGACTGGCAGTAAAATATTTCTGAATTCGGTTAAAATAGAAAATACAACACAATACAATATTAAACTTTAAGTTGAGAAACAGGTCTGAGGGTAGACAATGTGATTTTTTAAAGGAACCCAGGTATTTCCAAGACATCATCATCATATATTTATGTGAAGAAAAAAAAAATGATTGAGTTTGATATCTTTTTTAAAGTTTTTTGAAAACAATTGCACATAATTGAGATTTCTTATAAACAGCAAAATTGATCTTTAAATATCTATGTGAATGTCCTTAAACTTTTTTATGAAAAAATGAAAACCCATTCAGAACTGTGGGTGATATTGGCAATGTTCGAATGTAACCTATTTAACACTTAGTGAATTGTTTATGGTCGTAATTATTTCAACATACGTAGGAAACACTAATTCTTATATGCCACAAATGAATATGGATATGAAAAAAGAGGTTAAACTGCTTTACAAAATAGGCAGTTCCTAAATAATCCTTAAATACTGTAAACAATGAACTGCCTACTGTCTAGGAGCACCGAAAATCACCCCCAGTTTTTATTAGGGATCATGTTGCTTAGTATTTGGATTTCTATGGGGTGTCTTATGTATTATTGTTTGTCTTTTTTTTTTGGCCATGGCGTTGTCAGTTTATTTGTAATCTATGAGTTTGAATGTCCCTCTGGTATCTTTTTTGATATATTAGTCAAAAACCAAAATCCCACGTAAAATAGCATCAATCATACCTCGTAACATGATATCAAAGAAGTCCATAGAAAACGAATTTTCTAAAAGTAGTTCATTTACAGTACAGTAATCACTCAGTCTGTCAAAACCACCTCGTGGTAAGTGGGGTTTATTTTTAGTTTTACTTAGTACCTGATTCTTTGTTCTACTTTGGCTTTATAAACCCTTTTCTACTCTAATATTCTAATTCTAACCTAAAAATAAAAGTACAACAGCATTGCAAATGAAATGACAAAAAAAAAACAAACAAAAGTACAAAAGATACAATACATATATATAAGCTTTACATCCACGTTTATTATTGTATGGTTCGTTAATGAATTGTTTAAATGAACAAACAGACATCAACAGTTCAGATTGTATGGAATGTTTAGTATAAATCATGTTTGTAGATATTCATATTTTACATACCAATTTGAAAATTTAACACAAAGAACTTTCATTAGGTAAAAAAACTGAGTCAATGTAATTCTCGGCTTATTTTTATTCTTTCTTTAAATAACGAGCAGCCAATTGTGACTCTTTGATAACATTCAAATCAACTTGTCGTTTTATATTCAAACATTTTGAAATGACAAAACATGCAAGCTAAATGTTCTGGAAAACTGCAATTTGTTAATCCGAAATGACGTTAATAACGAGTTTTACCTTAAATACCAACGCCATGCTGAGATGTTCACTAGTTATGTAACTAATGAGCTTTTAAAAGCTTAGGTATTCTTTGTATATTGCATTATTATACAATGTTACATGTAACGCTTAAAATATATATTCAATTGAGAAACTTATCAACATGATACTGTCGGATCCCTAAGAAGAGCTGTACACAAGCTAGATAAATATGTGAACTTTCATGAAAAAGTCATCAAGCAGATCAAACTTAAACATGCGACATAGTCAGGATTTCATGGTCTGTATTGTATGTCTGTTTGTGTGTTTACCGTTTCTTTTGCCTATTGTGTTGTTTTTGATTATTGATATGAATCGTGTCCTTGTATATAGTCAATTAAACCATTGATAGATTTCACACATTTATGAACTAGAAAAAACTGGTCATATAGTGATGATAGTATCGAGAACATGTAGCCGATTATGTGATTATTAATACTGTTTAACATCGAATAAGCGCCTTCCTACGAGCATATAAAAAATGCGAAATACTAAATAATACTTTTTGATACCTAGTGTATATACAAAAATATCATAGCTTTGTGACCGTGAACCGTCTAGAAGACGAAGCGAAAGCGGTATTTATTTGTCAAATTATTTTGTATGGTTACCAATATCAATACAATTTGCAGTCATGTTCTAATTTTATCGACGCAATGGAAGAGAGATTTTCACTGAAACAAAATATGTGAACATGATCTGTTTATTATCCAGCATAGCTTAAATCTTACGCTGCAACGCCAATTCCATACTTTGCCAAGACAAACTTTGGGTATGTAAAAAACAACTGTACCTCTTATGACGTCCACAATGAGAGAGCGTCACGGAGAGGGGCACAGCTAAAGGTATACAAGCATGTACCGTTCGAACAACAACTATCTTGAATTTTTTAAAGTGTTTTGATCAGAGGTGCAACAGAAGAATTAAATGCGGGTTCTAAGTATTTGAGGGGTTCCGTAGTTATTTTAAGCGATGCATTTTTATTTCAAATTTAACCTTATAAAAAAATCAGGTAAACCTGAATATCAAAAATCAAACATTTAGGCCTATTTTTGATATCAAATATATGTTATTGAAATCTTAACTATTTTAAAATTTACATGTATATAAGGAACAGTTGTAGAAGCATAATACTGTTATCGAAATATGTAGTAATCCCAGCGGCACCAGCATGTGGAGTATATGTGTCTCAACTGATGAGTTCTCTAGAGCTAGCTCAAAGTGCATTGATTTTGTTGAACGTGCAATACCGCTCTTTTCAATAGTTGCTAAGACAGGGCTATGCATCAATCAAATTAAGGGCATCACTCAAGAAATTTTACGGTCACCGTCATGAGCTGATTGGCCATTATGACAAAAGTGTGTCAGAAATTATATCTGATATTTCTCCTCAGTCTTAATAACCTTTCATCATTACCGAACTGAACAAAGAAATAACACGACATGTGCTGTATACGGTGCAGGAAATGCTTACCCTTCTGGATCAACTGATTTCACTTCCTGTTTTTAGTTGTGTTCGTGTTGTTTCTTATTTATTATTTGTAACTGTTGATGTAAATGTCATTTGTTTTATGAGTCTTTGTTTACTCCTTGGTTTTGATTTTGATTGTCTTTTAAGCCTGAAGGGAAACAATGACCCCAAAAAAAATAATGGAGATCAATATTTTATCCTTACTCAAACAGCACAAAAATAACGTTAAATAGAAGAGATGCAAAAGACACAAAAGTGTTATTCAAAAGTAACGGATAATAGCATGGGAAAAAATGAATAACGATAAAAAACCGGCAGTATATAAAACACAATAAAAAGAAACTAACCACAGAACAACAAAAACACAACAAAAATCATGGATGATTTCAGGTTAATCAGAAGGACGAACGGATCTTACTCCAAAGATAGATGTTTTCTTATCAGGAAACTGTAGTAGTTGTCTACTGAGTGTTTATACGTAAGAACATGTTTTATGAAGGATATCGTGTTTCTTTTGCTTAATTACAAAACTTACATATGTAACTTGTTCATATAAATTAAGCCATTGCTTTCAACTATTAAACAAAATAAGTCGTACATTTTTGAGTGGACATGGTTTAAGTGTACGTCATTGGCTGTCCTACGTTAGGAACCTGCTGTCCAGTAGTTGACGTTTGTTGATTTGGTTAATAGTGTTTATTGTTTTTTATATAAATTATACCGGTGTTTTTCTTGTTTGAATGGTTTACACTTGTTTTAGTAAAGTGACCAGACCCAACATATTTTAGATTTAATCGTCTAACATACTATATGGCTATATTATATATCATTGGATTCGGAAAATTTAGTACTGTAGAAATATCGATGTCGTAAAAAAGTAATATGGTAACAGTTCTGCATAAAATAAGGTCAAAGATCAGATTCTGTTTTTATTTTTTTCCTCCATACTTTTAAAATTTGAAGATATATACAACAATGTAGGTAAAATTTCAGATACAGACGTTTTTTCAAATCAGTTTATTATCTCGAATATGTAAAAATAAAGGAATTAGGAAATCGATTTATTCTGGAAATTTACGTTTTTCAAATACTTGATCTATTATAAACATATTCTGTTATAGTTACAGTAATTACCTTGCCGGTTGACATTCAACCTAAGCAATAAAGGATAATATTATTATTTTACATGAAGCCTATAATCATGAAGGCGTATTTTGCATAAGCTCATTCATGCTCTTCATTAAAACTAAAAAGCATTCAATATCTCGAAAACCGTTACAATTCAAAAATCAAATCAAAGAGATCCACACAACAGAGTTATGCCAAGAGTATAATATGGTTTATCTGCCAAGGAACATGATTCAAAATTTCTACATAATTATGTTCCTGTACAGGAGCAAGCTCCAGACATGTAAGGTTATATTTCTAAGATTTTCGTGAGATATAATAATGCATTGACCTTCAATTCTAATCAAATAACAGCTCTTTAAAGTACACCCCTGAAAAAAAAAAAAAATGTTACAATCCAGGTAATACCTTACTGCGCATGCCCATAGGTAACTTTCAATTTAGCTCTCTTGGAGTAAAGACGTTTTTTTCCAAATTATTTAAAGGTTGGTGGGTTTATTATTTTAGTTAGCATGGCTAGCGCCCAACTCAAAAGCATTCCGTTAGGGATGGCTACACCGTATCGATAGAGCGGTGCACTTGACTCGGAAGACCATAGGGTCATTGAAGAAAATGTAAGTTTTACCGCAGTGGCGGTAGAAACTGATAAGGTAGTCGAGTCTTTGGGCTCGTCTCACAAGGCGAGGAGAAATATCTCTTCTCGTCAAGATGATGAAATGTCGTTGGTCGACGGGACAGAAGAAGATGTCAGACAGAGCTGGTCTGACCTAGATACCAAAAACCCTAAACGGAAACTGGACGACTCCGTACCTAGCAGAAAAGGTAAGATTAAACACTGAAAAGTTGTTAATCATTCTAGCAGTTCCTCTGAAAATACTAGTAGCAGTGAATCATCTTCTAGTAACTTTGAATCAGAGAGTTCAGAAGACAATGAAGCGTTTGACCCAGAACCTTCTTTGTCTAAAGATAAAAAAGAAAAAGTACCATCTCATGTTACCAAATATATAGAGAAGTATGCTCTAAAAGGTATAAGTAAAAAGACGAGACAAGATATGTCTTTGAATTGGCCTATTTCTTCGTCTAAAGGATTAAAGGCTCTTTAAGGTAGAAAGTGGAATGCTAGATTAGAGAGAAGTAAAATTAACACACAGCTACGCATTCTAGATGTTATGGGTCCTCTGTCCCGTTTATGGTCTGAAGCACTTAGGATTAAGAAAGATAATCAAGGTATGGACCCTGGTGATGTAATTCAGTTAACACAGAGGGCTATTGTGCTAGCAGGTAATACTCACTATGTTTATTACACTGACAGGAGAAAATAAATGTTAGTTAAAACAATGACAGATAGTCTTGATTTTTTAAATGAGAAGAAAGGCAAGAAAGCTTTGGCAAAATCTAAGGGTCAACTTTTTGGTAATAAATTTCTAAAGTCTTTGACTAAAGAAAACAAGGATAACAAAGAACTTAGAGAAATGTTGTTGTTTTCTAACAAGAAAAAAAAAACATGGTGGTAAACCTCATTTTAATAGAAAAATGATCAGTTTTTTCAGCAGGGGCCCACAAACAACCTGCAGTCTGTGGGCGACAGACAAGCTCTTCATCCACAAGTTTCAGGGAAGAGACCGTGGCAGGGAAACCAGTCACAGAACAGACAGGGGAACAGTTATGGTCAGCGTCAGAACCAGACCCAGAACCAAATCCAGACCCAACCTCAAAACAACCAAGTGTTCAAGAAACCTGCAAACCGATAGAACGGGTAGGTCAAGAGAAAACTTTAAGTCATATACAAAACTATTTCCAATTACCAATGAATTGCATTATCAATCAAAATTCTATTCCTGTAGGGGGAAGGGTAAGTCTTTTTCTACAGAATTGGAACTCAATTACAAAAGATCCTTGGGTTCTCCAGTGTGTAAAAGGAATAAAATTAGATTTCTGAGCAACACCTTACCAAAATCAAATACCAAATCAAGCCTTTTTCAATCAAGATAATCAGGATTTGATAAACAAAGAAATAACAGGACTTTTGAACAAGAAGGCCATAACACAGTCTTTCCTGACAAAGGATTCGTTCATAAGCAACATTTTTCTGGTACCAAAGAAGAGAGGGGTCAAAGACCTGTTATCAATCTAAAAGGCCTAAATGTTTTTTTACGATACGAACATTTCAAAATGGAGGGAATTCATTTGTTGAAAGATCTTCTTTTGAAGAACGATTGGATGGTAGAAATAACCTAACCGATGCATATTTGACATGGCAAATAGCAAAAGAACACAGAAAATACCTCAGATTTTTTTTGCTGGGAAAAAAAATGGAATTCAGGTCCCTCCCGTTTTGGATTGCAGTAGCCCTAAGAATATTCACATTTAACCATACAGTCGGATGCAAGTCTGTCGGGATGGGGAGCAACATGTCAACAGATAAGTGTAGGTGGGCTTTTGATAGACGAGGAAAAATCCCTCCATATAAATCAGCTCGAGCTAAAAGCAGCAATGTTCGCAGTACAATCTTATGCCAAAAATCTACAAAACAAGCCTATTCTTATACAAATGGACAACACGACAGCAATTGTATATGTAAACAAAATGGGGGGAACGGTGTCAAAAAGACTAAATTCCTTATCAAATCAGTTTTTGGGATTGGTGTCTTCGAAGGCAATTAACAATCACTGCGGACTATATCCCAGGAAAAAGCAATGTTATAGCAGACTGGGAAACAGATTTCAGCAATTGGCGGTTAAGTCCGATACTTTTCAAAAGTCTCATGAAACGCAAAGGCCCATGCAATGTAGATCTGTTTGAAGACAGGTCAAATACTCACCTGAATCAATATTTCAGCTGGAAGCCAGATCCCCAAGCGAAAGCGGTAGATACCCTTCTCCAATCCTGGAGAGAGATAAAGGGTTATGCTTTTCCCCCGTTCTGTCTAATAAGTACGTGTATGGCGAAAGTTCGGGATGAGAACAGTCAGATAATTCTGATAACTCCAGTTTGGCAATCCCAGGCTTGGTACCCTCTGTTACTTCAAATCTCAGTAGATTACCCAGTGTTACTTCCCATGAGTCACAACACTTTATTGTCTCCCATGAAACAGCCACATCCACTGATTCTGAACAAAACATTAAAATTAGCAGGGTGGACGGTCTCCGGAGATCATTTAACTCAATTGGAATTTCAGAGGAAATTAAAGAACTACTCCTTGGGTCTTGGAAATCGGGAACAAGATCTTCTTACGACAGTGCCTGGAATAAGTAGTCTAGCTGGTGTAACTCACGGGAAATTGATCCCTTTTCAGCACCTTTGGTCGCTATCTTAGATTTTTTGACTTGGATGTATAAAGAGGGGTATCAATACAGATCTTTAAATGTTCACCGTTCGGCCATATCTTCAGTCCTGCCATATATCGATGGTGTCCCAATTGGTCAATTACCTATAGTAAAACAATTAATGAAAGGTGTTCTACAAAATAACCCACCTTTACCAAAATACCAATTTTCATGGGATTTGGATATTGTTCTCAAATATTTATCCAATAAACAAAAAAACTTGATTTTTCAGTTTTAGGTAAAAAGTTATCAATTTTATTGGCTTTGGCAGCGCCTAAAAGGATATCTGAAATTGCAAGGTTAGACAGAAGATTCATGTCCAGAAACAAAAGTAGTATAATTTTTCATTTACCGGGTCTGTCTAAAACACAAAAAGATTGCAATAACAGATCAGTGAAATACTGCAAAGTTTCAAAGAAAAAAATATGTGTTATTTCTTGTACATGTTGTACATGTTGAAAAAAATCTCAGAATGAATAATCGAGTTAATATATATTCTTTGTATGTTTATAATCCTGTATGAATATTGTTAGTGCTTCATAAGCCTCTAAAGGCTGGCTGATATGGTATACTATTGCTAATGTATTGAAATGTAATTGTAATTTCATGTATATTGTATCAGGTTGCACTTTAAATAAAATAAAATCTAAAAATCTAATCTATACATGAATATGAATTGAGAACGGAACATTTACGGCCTGTTAGTAAACATGCACCTGACACTTTATTAAGGTCAACTAAGAAACCTTTTAAAGGTCTATCTTCACAGACAGTTGGAAATTGGATTAAATTGGTTATGAAGGAGGCAGGAATCGACATCTCATTGTTTCAAGCACATTCTTGTCGCATGGTCCCAACTAGCAAGGCAGCGATGAGTGGCATCAGTATGGATGATATTTTGTCCATAGCAGATTGGTCCAACACTAGAACGTTTAATAAATTTTATTTTAGGACTAATGAAAAAGCGGGTTTTGCAGAAAAAGGTTTAGAAATGGTAAGCTTGCTTTAAACGTGCATTATTATATCTCACGAAAATTTTAGAAATATAATTTCAGATTTTATGAGGGCGCAAAGCGTCCGAAATGAAATATTGATTATATGATATGATTAGAGTGAGATATAATAATGCATTTCCCACCCATCCCACCAAAATGCATTATTATAGAGAAATTAAATACATTGCAAATAGATGTGGTATGATAACAATAAGACGACTCTTGATCTAAGTATTTCTAAACAGTATTCAATAAAATACGAAATATTACACAGAATCTTTATTCTCGAATGCAAACTTGAAATATACATCTATATCATTATATTTTTCAGAAAGGATAGAGTTTTATGGACATGTATATGACTGGTATTCCAAACTATAATTGTAGTTTTGTAGCAGTGTGGCGGAATATGATAATGAACATTTATATGCAGTTTTTTCGTGGACTATAAAGAAATTACTGACTTTACCGTGTATACTCTGTGAAATATTTTGATGTACATTTGATAATACAAATGATTATTATCTGTAGTTATTTTTTTTTTCAGTAACTGCCTTATATCTATTCAGTCCAAACAGTTCAGTATTCAGATGTTTGGTCAGACTTCACAGGTCGTAATACTTGGTCTAGAACACCAGGAAAAAAAAAGAACTTTAGATGTTGGATTTTGCTTTTTGCTTAGTGAAGTGATAATTAGTATTTTGTGTGTCAATTTGTTTATTCATTATTCAGATGCGTAGAAATATGTCTATGGTAAAAACTATATCCATTGTGTACCGAATCGGTTACTTTCGTATCGGATCTTTTGAACAAGAACATGATATTTTATTGGTTCAGATATTGGTTTTGTTGTTTTATATCAAACATAATTGTTTGAAGTTTAAGGTTTGGCTTCATTGAAAGTCAATCTATTGTAGCCCGAGGTATACGATGTTACCTATGGGCATGCGTAGTAAGGTATTACCTGGATTGTAACATTTTTTATTCAGGGGTGTACTTTAAAGAGCTGTTTAGAATTAAAGGTCAATGCATTATTATATCTCACTCTAATCTTATCATATAATCAATATTTCATTTCGGGCGCTATGCGCCCTCATAAAATCTGAAATTTTGTTGTGAACAAGCACATGACACTTTATATAAAGATTTTCTCTTCAATGAAAACACAAGATTCTACAGATTTCTGCTGACACCTTTAAAATACGCAAGGTGTAATGAATCAGTCAACTCCCGCCAACTGTACTGTAAAATTGACGGAATAGGGGGTTTATCAATGTGTAATGCGGTCCAAATTTTGAGTTTGAATCGAAGTACGTAAAACATGCTGTTTCATTGCCGCCTCACAGGGAAGTAACATGTACCTAATTTAACTTACTTCTTTACTGGTGGCAAGCTTGACGCGTATTGGATAACTATTATGATGGAATGATTTTAAAAGGATTTTTCTAATCATAAAGCTTTGAAATTCACTTTCATGCCCAAACAAGGGCTTCAACTTTGTCAATATTACCGAAACTGTAAAAACCACCGAACTAGTTGTTCTTGTCTATCACAGTCATTGTAAACAGTTTGTTTACCTACTCCAAGCAGAGACAAAGTTGTGTCGCAACTGGGTAAGTGCATGTACAGCGGGCAATAGTTTACAAATTGTTGGGGAATAACAGCCACATAATTAGTGAATGGGTGAAATTCTTTACACTGATAATGTTCCCCACATGCACCCACCACTCGCTTGTATGTGTTATATATTTATAGTAGTTAACACACAGAACAATCACATTTGCATTAGAGGTCCGTATGATTGTTCCTCTGCTCTTTCCTATTTTTCTAAACTTCGTGTCAAAGTTTGAGGCATTAAATATCGACCTCCTCTTGAGTGCTAAACAAGTTACGACTGCCACTAACAGTGTTGGTATAAATAACTGTAACAGTTTTGGAATTTACAAACGGTCTGGCTATGTAAAGCTAACGTCAGATGGAATCAAAGGGGATTTGTCATTTTTTTTCCAGTCATGAATACTTCTCCCCTAAATAATCTGATATACTCTGATGGAAGCAGTAGTCTTTGTTCGGTGTTCCCTTTCGGCAGACTTTATATGTTCATGTCATGTCATCTCTGATGAAAGTTGTGAGTGATGGTACAAAGGAAGGTAGCGAAAGTACACCAATAACTTCAGATTCTAAATGCTTCACGAAATCAGACTTGCATGATTTTCTCATGGTGCCGTCATCTTGAAAAAGGGAAATTGGAGTAGGACCTACGGGGTGAGACAGCACATGTTCTAAGTTAACATCACACATTTTTCCAAAATCAGTGCACGTCTTAATACAAGTTCTGAATTTATGAGACCTAAAAGTATTTTCCCCGATTTATATTTAAGGTTTGTTTTTGTGGTCATGTTTTCAAACGTTTTTAGTTTGATATTGGACTATGAAAGCTCCTTGACTGATCTAAAGAAAGAGCACTAGTGATAAAATGTTTAGACATGTTCAATATAAAAAAGAAGATGTGGTATGATTGCCAATGAGACAACTATCCACAAAAGATCAAAATGACACAGACATTAACAACTATAGGTCACCGTACGGCCTTCAACAATGAACAAAGCCCATACCGCATAGTGAGCTATAAAAGGCCCCGATAAGACAATGTAAAACAATTCAAACGAGAAAACCAACGGCCTTATATATGTAAAAAAATGAACAAAAAACAAATATGTAACACATAAACAAACGACAACCACTGAATTACAGGCTCCTGATTTGGGACAGGCACATTCATAAATAATGTGGCGGGGTTAAACATGTTAGCGGGATCCCAACACTCCCTCTAACCTGGGACAGTGGTATAACAGTACAACATAAGAACGAACTATAAAAATCAGTTGAAAAAGGCTTAACTCATCAGATAGACAAAAATACAGTGGACGTGGCCCGGTACTTATACATCCCGACATAAAAAGACAAAATGAACAGATCTGAGAATACGCGCAGTTATCTGACAGCTAGTTCAAAGCCACTAACAACTAATAAAAAAATCATGCAACTAAGACTAAACTATCAATCCGTACACATCCAACATCCAATGGATTTAGTGTAAAGACGTCATAAACAGCCAGAGAAAACACGACCTTGTGCAATGCCAAGTTACAGGTATCGACAGATTGTAGTTCCATGAATATGTATATTTAGTTAGCTTTTAATTCACTGATAACAAAATCAATATTTATACCAATAAAACAATATTCAATGATCTTATTACAGTGTTAAATAGGTAACCTTTTAGAATAAGTTTATTTAAAGGAGCGACAAATTTACATGGATCATTTCTAAATTTCCGGGCACGGTTAACAACATTTCCGTAAAAAGCCTGCCTCGACAGCTGTGAGCAAAAAATCTCGAATATTTCTTGTATCATGCATTCTAGAAAAGATATAGATAAGACATCAAAGGGATCAATCATGGCTCATTCAGATGGTCAACAATGGCAATAACATGTTATTCATCTCTTTTCATTGTTGTTGTTTTTTTGTTTTTGAATTGTGAATTTGCATTATTTGCAGCAATTCCAGCCCTTTTCAGACTAAGGAATTCTAGAAAATGTCTAGAAAGGGTCCATTTAACAAGCACACACTTTCGATTTGCCATCTGATCCCCTTGAGGCTTTTATAACGGTCTTTTATGTTGCCATGTTGGTCCATGTACCGTTAAAATGTAGAGGAGTCTGTCTAAAAGCAAAGTAGCCATCTATAAAAGGTAATCGAATATTCTCAGAAAGTTGTAGCATATCGAGTATGTAAACTGGCATCCGCCTTCAGTAATTGGTACGGTTGGTTACAAAAAACATAAGGTAACATTTGAGATGACGATCTCAAGGAAGTGACCAATTTCCCTCTAGTTCTGTTCTAATATTTGACAGCAAAATGTCTACTGCTTCAAGGAACATATCCCAGTAATTGAATGTAAGCACATCCCCATTGCTTATATGTATGTATAGGAGGCTGTATATAAGTTTCGAATAGCTCCGTCATATAATGATGATAATAGCTTTAAGTTAACGTAAATTCCATATTTGTTCGAATTGGTGCTTAGCGGGCTGATATGAAAAGTTTATCACATGCTTCGATTGTGATCACATGCCTTTCCGTAACCTTATCGCATGGCATTCCGGTGATATTCGGCAAATTCCGGAAAATAGGCCTCAATGCTACGTTTTCTATGAAAAACATTACAAAGTAGTGTACAAAATAAGTATTTGGATACTGGTAGGTATATTGTGTAAAATAATTAAAAAAAAAAAGACAAAAACAAAAGCTAAAAAACAAATTATTAAATAAATGCATTTTTAAAAGTTTCTAACATAATTAAGAAAGTTTCTTTAAAAAAGTTGGCTTTTCCAAACAGTGTTCATTAAGTATATGTTTGTCGATTCGTCCATATTAAAATATGTTTCTTCTCTGTTGAGGCATATGATAGAAAGATTTCATATCGAATGAACTTAATTTGGTGTCCGACGTCCGTGAACATTTCACTTTTTGAACTTCTATTTGGGAACCACGTAAAAGGATCAATATTTGAATCTGTTATTTTCTCCATTGTTGAAGCATCTGATAAATATACACATGGAAAAAAGTATTGCAACATCTTGATTTTTTAAAACTTGAAAAATCAGCCTCTTATTTTGGATGGAATATGATAAAATATTTGTAAAATAATAATGAAACATAGTTAATGATAACATTGGCATTTAAACGAACAAAAAATCTAACCACAATTTTAATAACAAAATGAAGTGTTTTTTTGTACAAAAAAATGCATTTTACAACTTTTACTGTAGTCGAACTTTACAATGTCTGACATTTCAAAAAAAAATCTTAAGATGATTGTTCACATCATGGTTGATCGTTATACGCCAAAGAATTAGTACTTTGTGCGCAGCCTCCATTCAAACGGATAACCGTCTCTCGACGTCTTCTGATTCCTACCATAAATCGACTTATTTGTTGCTAAGGCAGCAGTAACCATTTCTGATGAAGGGCATTGTTTATTTCATGATGTGTTTGAACTGGGGTGTCCTTCCGCGCACTTTACGCCCAATAGTGTCCCATATATGCTCGATATGGTTCAAATCCGGGCTACGATCGGGCCAAGAAAGATGAACCGAATTCCATTGGAACAATTGATCTTCTTCCACGATGCTAATTTCCAATTTTGGCGAGCTCCGCACTACATTGGATACGGACAACTGTTTGTCTGTTCGTAAGCAATGGTCCCCGAAATGGTCTGATCGCACGATAACCAGTAGCGATGAGTCGATCTCGAACAGTTCTTGTTAAAAGGCTAATGTATGCCCACCACTCTCTTTTTATGATTGTTTTGTGTGCAATGGGTTTCCTTCTGACCAACCTTCATTATGCTTGATTTTCCCTAGCAGATGGTATAGGGGGTCTTCTTGACCTCGGAAGGTCTTTAACATCGTTTATTGCCTGAATTTTATTCTCAAAACGACTTACAGTGGGATGGTGATGACCAACAATACGTGCGGTTGTCACAGCGACATTCCTGCTTCTCTCATACTGATTATCTGCCACATATCTGCAGTTAAGACTTGTGGAGGACCCATTACAAGGTGTCAATCACATAACTTTATAAAGTTGGTTATTTAAAGTGTTGAAAACAATGAAGATAAAAACATCTGTTTTACTGTTTACGGGTACAGTAGCTGCATGTGCAGATAAGAACTTATCGAGTCAATATTTATTGATTAAACTCAGGTGATATTTAAATAATGTTTAAATAGTTCTATTTTAACAAATTATATCACAAAAAAATAAAGAATGTTTTTTTAATTTCAATTTCAATTTGGTGTTACAATACTTTTTTTCCATGTGTATAGATTATAACATGTCATTTTTCATATCGAATGTATTATCTGCCCTCGGTCAATATCAGCCCTCGAGCCATGCGGCTCTTGGGCTGATATTGAACCTAGGGCTGATAATACATACGGTATTAAAAATGCCATGTAATAATCTGATATTAACAAAGGTATGAAATATCATATAAATGTTAAATAGTTTACATTTTGCGTTAAAAAATGATGAAATTGAATTGAAACGTACTCTTTTAAATGCACAATATTCGAAGTGTCAATCGTTTACATAAACTCTTTAATAACGGATTAATTTTGCTAAACTTTATTTGAAATCGTTAAAAAAAGGTGTAACAAGCATGCCAATAACAGAAATCATATCACGGATTTTATATTACAATATAGACCTCAAAACTTTTTTAAGTCAGTTTTTCGTTCAAGTTAACTAACGTACTTCAAAGCCCGTTTTACGAAAATTGCACCGTACGATTTTTGACGACAAGTGAAAAACCTATAATGTGTGTTTTTTTAATTTTTTTTAACATATATTGAGAATTCGATGGAGAGTTATTTCATAGGAACTCATACCACAACATTTTATTACTACATGTATGTATTATTATGCATGGCTAGAATAGACAAAATCTATAGTGGAACCCTACAATTCACATCTTCTACTTTGTATCAATCAGGAGTGATCTAATCGCCAAAAGTACATTTGTTAAGTTGATATTTTTAAATGAAAATAGACATCAGATAATTGATATTATACATTGTTGTCCGTGTAGATTTCAAGTTGACGTAATGCAGTGCATGTGTGAAATATGGACAATGTTATAAATCTAATTTTCTAATGCTATAATTATCCAGTGAGTTCAAATTAGCAATGATACCTTTTATTGGATTTGTTATTTCTTCATCAGTATTTTCAATTCATAGAATATCTATCAAATGATTACTAGAAGATAGAGAAAACAAATAATCTATAGCTATCGAACAATTTGGACATAAGAGGATCGGATAATCGTGCATTACATTATTCTAAGGGTGGATTTGTTGTGACTGTCATACAAGTGAGAGGTTTAGCGCTATAAAAACACGTGTTTTGTCATTTGAATTTGCATTTGATTAGGACCTTCCGTTTTGATTATTCCTCGGAATTCCGTATTTTGTGATTTTACTTTTTATGGATATTTCACTTTTTATAAAAGATCATGTGTCGAAGCCTTACTCTGTACAAAAAGTGAAAATTGATACTAGACAAAATCCTATTTCGATAGTTTCTTACAATGATAAAACAATATTATGGAAGCATTAGATTGTTTTAATGCGGTAGTCGTATCATGTACATGCATACCTATAACTTATACTTTTGTCAGATAATTATTTAAAATTTTATTTCTTTTTTATATCATGTCAAATGCTGACACTGAAAATTGACATACGAAACCACAAGCTGAAGTATTCACCCATTGAGCATTACGACGTTGTCTTTTAATAGTGTAACTGAAGTGACATTCATTGTTGTCGAAATGTCATATTAATACAAATAATTTATAAACACAACATATATTTATTACCATAGTAAAATGCTATCTGAACATTTTGTTTTGCTATAATAGTATATGTTCGTTCATAGTAAAGCATACAAATGTACCTTACTGATGCCACCTGTGCAGCAGGATCTGCTTACCCTTGTGGAGCACCCGAGATCACCCGAAGTTTTTGGTTGGGTTCGTCTTGGTCAGTCTTTTTTTTCGAATATCGATGAGCACCTGAGATCACCCCTAGTTTTTGGTGGGGTTCGTGTTGTTTATTCTTAAGTTTTCTATGTTGTGTCATGTGTACTAATGTTTGTCTGTTTGTCTGTTTGTCTTTTTCATTTTTAACTTTGTCAGTTTATTTTAGATTTATGAGTTTGATTGTCCCTTTGGTATCTTTCTTTCCTCTTTTAAAACTCTTACAAGTCGTTTATACTTTATCATATATATATTTCTAATAGTACCGTAATGCACACCACGAACATTTTGAAATCACTTCCTCCAAAATAGCCTTACACAAGACTATTTAATCCTCGCTTTTTTCTCCAAAAAATGTATGTGCTTGTATTAACCTGTCGGTTATTAGTAGTGTATCGATGGGTTATTTCTACGTGTATCTAAAGGTCTGTTTTTATTGGTTATTCGTAACTCGGTCAATAATTCTTCTTGAACTTTAAGTATATTTCAGACATACACATTTATCTATTTTTTGAAAACAGCACGACACAGCTTGATTATTATTTCGATATGTCATAAATTGTTCTAACTAATTTGAAACTAACAAGCACAAGTACTCTCAGGAATTTTAACAGACAAATTCACGAAAAGTAGAGACGCACAATTTATATCTGTTGGAGTAAAATTAGTTAATGATGGTTTATACTCATCATTTCTAGATTTAATTATTCACTGTTAGACAGTCAGAATGACAAAAAAATAATTCATAATTCGATCAAAATTAAAAATACAATACAATGCAACTGTAGATACTTTAGCCGGAAAAATAGGTCTAATGATAGAAAATGTTATAATGACTTCAAGGATCATGTGTATTTCCAAGATATCCGCATGAAAAAAAAGTCTACTGTTTGAGCATCATATTCGTTTTTAAAGTTAATTGATAAGAAATTTAGGAATACGTTGACATGACTAATATAGACTAGATATAAAAGACCGAAAAGTAACAGTGATCTGCACATAATTGATATTTCTAATAAACAGAAAAATGTAAAGATCTGAAATAATATATGCAAATTCAAAAACCTACTCAGATCTAGAACTGCGGTGGTATTGGCAATTTTCTTATGTAACCTATGACACACTTAGTGAAATTTGTATACGCATAATAGTTGATCTATTCATTCAGCAATTTAACTTCAATCTCTATGTATCCCTCACATATTTAAATATTGATAGTTATGTTACGATGAACTGTTTTTTTCAATGATATTTTTGTATGCTATTCATATGCGTTCTTAAGACACCTCGTAACCTGTCAAACAAGATTGTAACATACATTAATACCTTATTCAATGTTACTGCATATGCATTGAACGATTCGATTGCATGCAGAGAAGATGAATAATATATTGATAATTAAAAAAAACTTAGGTAACATTTTTGTTCAATCAATACTTTTATGCTATCCAGCTGAAACTTTTATACACTTTAAAGAGTAGTAACTAATTCAACATACTTGAAGAAACTTGTTTTTATCAGACAAAAATTAACATGGTTGGATGAAACTGAAGTAATAATGCTATGAAAAATATGCAATTCATAAATAACCCTTTACAAGTACTGTATGCATTGAACTTCTTGCTCTTTCGGAGCAGCGGAGATCCACCCATATTGTAGTAGGGTACTTGTTGTTTAGTATTTAGTTTGCTATGTTATGTCTTGTGTACTGTTTTTTTTTTCTTTTTTCTTTTTCTTTTTGAGCCATTGCTTTGTCATTTTATTTCTCATCTATGAGTTTAAATGTCCCTCTAGTATCTTTCGCCCCCTTTTCAACATATTGATATACTAGTCGAAAACCACAACCACACTTTAGACAGTTGCAATCATAATATATAACATGATAACATGAATAGAATATAGTAGTTAAAAAGGGCATTGCAGACAGATTTTCCAAAAGTAATTTATTTACAATACTAAAATCACTCATTCTGTCAAAGCCACCTCGAGGTAACTGGGGTTTAATCTTAATTTTAATTATCTGATTCCTTGTTCAATTTTGGCTGCATTGTTTGTCTTTTTACACCCTTCTCTATTCTTATATTGTAATGCTAACTTGAAAATAATAGTACAAAAGACACAACACAGACATATAAGCTTTACACCCTCGTTCATTGTTTTATGGTTCAATACTTAATTGTAAATCAATAGATACAGTTTTGTTCATATTCAAAAGAATATAGGAAGTTCGTCTTCAATTGGAGAAAATGAACATACCAAGAACGCAATACAAAAAGCAGATAAGAAAACATCAGGTTAAAAGTAAAATTAACGAAAGACATAAACAGTGCAGATTGTATAGAATGTTAAGTAAAAATACGCATGTAGTAAAAGTCAGTTTAAAAAAAGCATCATAGTTCATTGCCAATTGATATATTTGTGTGTAGATTTATAGATAGCATGCCATAGTTGAACTTTAACACAGGGATACTATTTATCAGCTGAAATATCACAATAAGTGTACTTTTTTGCTTGATTTCATATCCGTGCCTTGATTAACGAGCAATCAATTGTAACTCTTTTATTAGATAAAACAAAGTTTCTTTAATATTTTGCGAAGTTTACAGATATCGCTATTTTTTAATCCAAAGTCACGATCATAATGCGTTTTCTCTTCAATACCAAAGCCATGCTGAGACGTTCACCTACTTTGTAACAAATGAGCTTACAAAAGCTAAGGGTTTCTTTGAATATTGCATCATTTTAAAATGTTACACGCTGAAACATTTAACATATCTATTCGATTGCGAAATTTATCGACATGCTACTGTCTGATTATCAAAATTCGATTCAAGCTAGATTAACTTGTTTTTTTTTCTGAAAAGAAGTCTAGGATAACAATAATCAACAAGATAAGAGATGACAGACTCTATCCATAATTTTAGTATAACACACAATGTTAAAGTGATTTGTACATAATTCAGATTTCTCATAAACAACACAATTGAACTTCAAATATGTATGTAAAGGTTACTTAACTTTTAATGCAAATTTCACAACCCATTAAGCACTGTGGATGATAGTGACGATGTTAATGTAACCTATTGTACACTTAGTAAATTTTGTAAAAATGCTAATGCATAATAATTCATCATTCGTGCAGCTAATTAACTTCAATCTCTTTGTATCCCTCACATATTAAAAAAATAATTCTAACAACGTAATGAAGAACTGTTTTTTCAATGCAATTTTTCTATGATATTCAGATACGTTCTGAAGACACCTTGCAACCTGTCAAATAAGATAGGAAAACACATTAATATATAAATGAATGTTACTGCATATTCACTGATCGTTCGATATCATGCATGGAAGATGATTAAAATATTAAGAATTCAATAATTTTAGATAGCAGTTTTGTCAATCAATTATGTTATGCTATTCAGCTGATCCCTTTAGACAATTTAGAGAGTAGTAATTAATTGAATATACGTAGGAGAACCTTAGTTTTATTTGACACTGAGGAATATATATGAATGAACAATGAAGTAATAATGTTATACAAAATATGCAGTTCATAAACAACCCTTTAAAATTATTGTATACAATGTACTGCCTACGCCTCCGGAGCACCAAAAATCACCCCCAGTTTTTGGTGTGGTTTGTGGTTGCTTAGTTATGTAACTAATGAGCTTTTAAAAGTTAAAGTTTTCTTTGTATATTGCATTATTATAAAATGTTACATGCTGAAACACTTTACATATCTATTCAATTGCAAAGTTTATCGTCATGCTACTGTCTGTTCATTAAGAATGCTAAGAGTTCTACACAAACCAGATAAACACATTCACTTTCATGCAAAAGTCATTCCGAAAAACAGTTTGACTTTCGACTCATTTAAAATTACAAAGTCTGTGTTTTAGTTCGTCTGTTCGCCCGTTTCCTTTTTCTGTTACTCATTGTATTTTTTTTTTATTTATTGTGGTTGGTTGTGTTTTTATATGTTGTCCACTTACAATATACAAGTAACAACTCATTCCGTTTCTCAGATATAATGCAATATACTTTATTTGAGTAAGTAAAGACAAAACAAATGTTTAAAAGCTTCAAACAAATCTCATAATTTAAAAATAGTGCAATTTTGGTATTTTTTATGGAAATTAACACAAGAAATACGATAAGTAACGAAAACATGTAGCAGATTAAGAAGTTATTCCTATTATAAGGACTAATGAAATTTTCGCCCATAGGTCTTTATTTTGTTGGAGGATCATGAATGTTTTTAGCTAGCATTATATTCATGAGTCAAATACGAATCTACCATAACTGCTGAGAGTGTTTAAAGACATCTACCATATAAAATATAACTTCATACTTTCTATTGATTTCAATATGAAGAAAAAAGTGTTTGCCATTTTCTTTTTTAGCCATGACTTTATCAGTTTATTTTCGATCAATGAGTTTTAATGTCCCTTTGTTATCTTTTACTCTCAATTGTAAACATATATTATGTTAAATTTTGTATAACTGCATTTGGAAAAAAGTAATTATATATTTGTACAGGAAGTGTACGCTTCAATGAGTTCGCTTCTCAGTTTATTTATGAGCCAAATACGAATCTGCCATAACTGCTGAGAGTGTTTAAAGACATCTAACATATAAAATATAACTTCATACTTTCTATTGATTGAAATATTAAGAAAAAAGTGTTTGCCATTTTCTTTTTTAGCCATGACTTTATCAGTTTATTTTCGATCCATGAGTTTTAATGTCCCTTTGTTATCTTTCACTCTCAATTGAAAACATATATTATGTTAAATTTTGTATAACTGCATTTGGAAAAAAGTAATTATATATTTGTACAGGAAGTGTACGCTTAAATGAGTTCGCTTCTCAGTTTCAAAATAATTTACTTTTCCTAACATTAGTATACACTGATAGGGGATTAACATAGAACCAAGAAAAGCAAAAAAAAAAAAAAAAAAAAAAAAAATATATATATATAGGTCAATGTGCTTGTTTATAAAAAAGTCATTGAAAATTTGGCGGGGAAATGGTTTCTATTGACCTTTCATAGCTTTATCATTGACAAGTTTAAGTTCTCAAAAACGATTAAAAAATAACCAGAATTATTTAAGACTTTTATAGATGGCTTATAATTATACATGTAACAGATTTAAAAAAAGAAAAATGGGGGTCAATGGGCACATTGTTTTAAGGCTTCAAATGGATCAATCCAGAGGACTCCGAAAATCTGAGAACAATTAAAAAAAATGACAAGCAAACGTCCTTAAATGATAATTCTATGTTCAATGTTCGACATAATTTCGACTATGCTATCTGTACTGATTACCTCACAAACATCGTGTAAACTTCTTCTTAAAACGTTTGTAATTTAGGTTCAATTGTTCTATTTCAGCTGCAATTAGCAAAGACACAGTGAGTGCCCTAGGTTATACGTGTCTGAGTTATGTATTGTGCCAATTAATTTAATTTTCCCAAATTAATTGATACGCAAGAACGTACATACTGCATTTAATCAAGCAGTCAATTGCATTGCAAATGAGGAATCACCATGATATCGCATTAATTTGTCTTATTACTTCATTTAAAGACAGAAAACAACTGATGATCACTAATACCGATAATTTCTAGATTTGATTATGACCTACGTTTTATTTAGAATGGCACACATGTCATCGTGATTTAACCCATTTTAGTAATAAGACTATTTGGACATACACTTATATCATGGTACCAATATAGATTTCTACAACAACCATGCTTCGTGCATTGAAATTCAATAATTATGTTTACATAAACAATAACTATATGGAGTAAACTCATGAATTGTTTCATAAGTGATGGTAATATGGTTTGTCAAGTGAGTGACGACTACATTTAACTTTCAGAATGATAAACTATCGGCCATACTTTAGGCATATATATTTAAAAATCTAAAAAATATTTAAACACTGAATATGATACAAAATCAAATAAAACAAAAAAGTAAGATCTTTTCAGATAAGGAACCAAAACTTGTTCAGTTGTTCATCGTGATGTCAGCTATCTGACCCATAGCAAACGAAATAAAAAAAGTTCTTAAGGTGGTACCCAACACTTTAACTAAAATTAATCTGGCTCGTTTTAATTTTCTTAAAATTTTGACAAAGTATTTACTTTGACCCTTTTGCAAAAACATAAAAATTTCAAAAAATTTGAACCAACCGTTTTATCAGAAAAATTACACTGGTCATATAGCAGTTTGACAAACCCTTATTTTGATCATTGAGAAGCTTAATATTCCCTTAACAACACAACGTAATTAAAACGCTTAGCTGATTTAACAGAGTTATCTTCCTGTAGTGTTAGGTACCACCTTAAATATATGAAATTGTACAAACAGGTTTTGCCAGGAATTGGATGTTCAGTATTAGTCGTTTGTTAATGTGATTCATAAGTGTTTTTTCGTTTCTCGTTTTAATATAGATAATATCGTTTGTTTTTCCGTTTGAATAGTTTAACACACCATGCACATGCCATTTCTAGGGCCTTTTAGGTATGTTACTGCACATGCTTTGAGCGATTCGATTGCATGCAGAGAAGAGGAATAATATATTGATAATTAAAAAAACCTAAGGTAACATTGTTGTTCAATCAATTATTTTATGCTATCCAGCTGAAACTTTTGTACACTTTAAAGAGTAGTAACTAATTCAACATACTTGGAGAAACTTGTTTTTATTTGACAAAAGTTAACATGGTTGGATGAAACTGAAGTAATAATGCTATGAAAAATATGCAGTTCATAAGCAACCCTTTACAAAAGGGGAACGAAAGATACCGAAGGGACAGTCAAACTCATAAATCCAAAACAACTGACAACGCCATGGCTAAAAACGAAAAAGACAAACAAAAAACAGCACACACGACACAACATAGAAAACCAAAGAATAAACAACACGAACTCCACAAGTACTGTATACATTGAACTTCTTACTCTTTCGGAGCAACGGAGATGCACCCATATTTTAGTAGGGTACTTATTGTTTAGTATTTAGTTTTCTATGTTATGTCTTGTGTACTGTTGTTTTTTTTGTTTTTTTTTTCTTTTTGAGCCATTGATTTGTCAGTTTATTTCTAATCTATGAGTTTAAATGTCCCTCTAGTATCTTTCGCCCCTTTTTCAACATATTGATATACTAGTAGAAAACCACAACCACACTTTAGACAGTTGCAATCATACTAGGTAGCATGACAGCATGAATAGAATATAGTAGTTAAAAAGGGCATTGCAGACAGATTTTCCGAAAGTAGTTCATTTACAATACTAAGATCACTCATTCTTTCAAATAAATAAACTCATCATAAGCCACCTCGAGGCAAGTGGGGTTTAATCTTTATTTCAATTATCTGATTCCTTGTTCTATTTTGGCTGCATTGTTTGTCTTTTTACACCCTTCTCTATTCTTATATTGTAATGCTTACTTGAAAATAAAAGTACAAAAGACACAACACAGACATATAAGCTTTACACCCTCGTTCATTGTTTTATGGTTCAATACTTAATTGTAAAACAATAGATACAGTTTTGTTCATTTTCAGAAGAATATAGGAAGTTCGTCTTCAATTGGAGAAAATGAAAATACCAAGAACGCAATACAAAAAGCAGAAAAGACAACATCTGGTTAAAAGTAAAATAACGAAAGACATCAACAGAGCAGATTGTATAGAATATTAAGTAAAAATACGCATGTAGTAAAAGTCAGTTTAAAAGAAGGCATCAGAGTTTATTGCCAATTGATATATTTGTGTGTATATTCATAGATAGCATGCCATAGTTGAGCTTTAACACAGGGATGCTATTTATAAGCTGAAATAACACAATAAGTGTACTTTTTAGCTTTATTTCATAGTCGTGCCTCAATTAACGAGCAGTCAATTGTAACTCTTAAATTAAATAAAAACAAAGTTTCTATTATGTTTTCCGGAGTTTACAAATATCGTTATTTGTTAATCCGAAGTCACGGTCATCATGCGATTTCTCTTCAATACCAAATCCATGCTGAGACGTCCACCTGCTATGTAACAAATGAGCTTTCAGAAGCTAAGACTTTCTTTGTATATTGCATTATTTTAGAATGTTACACGCTGAAAACATTTAACATATCTATTCGATTGCGCAATTTATCGACATGCTACTGTCGGATTATTAAAATTCGATCCAAGCTAGATTAATATATGACCTTTCATGAAAATGTCATTGAGAAAAGCAGGATTTGACATTTGAATCATTTGGAATTACATTCTCTGTATTGTTGTTTGTCTGTTCGTCTGTTTCCCCTTTCTTTTTACTCATTTTATTGTTTTTAATTGTGTCCCTGATATATAGTTCCCACATACAAACAACTAATTCCGGTTATTAGATGTAATGCAATGTAATGAGGGAATCACGCTTTATATCTGTTGGACCAAAAGAAAATAATGAGGGTTTATGCTCATTATTTCTAGATTTGATACTATTCGGCTGTCAGACTGACAGACAAAACAATCAGAATTCGGTCAAAATAGAAAATAATGTATAATACAACACTGAACTGCAGGCGGATAAACAGGTCTTAAAGAAGACTATGTGATTTCTCAAAGAAACCTGAGTAATTCCAAAGCATCGTAATCATATATTTATGTAAAAAGAACTGTCTACTGATCGAGATAAGTATATGTTTTTTTTTCTGAAAAGAAGTCTAGGATGACAAAAATCAACAAGATAAGAGATGACAGACTCTATCCATAATTTAAGTCAAGCACACAATGTTAAAGTGATTTGTACATAATTGAGATTTCTCATGAACAACACAATTGATCTTCAAATATGTATGTAAAGGTTATTTAACTTTTTATGCAAATTTTACTACCCATAAGGCACTGTGGATGATAGTGACGATGTTAATGTAACCCATTAATAATTCATCAGTCGTTCAGCAATTTAACTTTTAATCTCTTTGTATCCCTCAAATATTAAAAAAAAATTCCGAACAACGTAATGAAGAACTGTTTTTTCAATGCAATTTTTCGATGATATTCAGATACGTTCTGAAGACAGCTTGCAACCTGTCAAATAAGATAGGAATACACATTACTATCTAAATGAATGTTACTGCATATGCATTGATCGATTCGATATCATACATGGAAAATGATTAAAGTATTAGGAATTGAATAATTTTAGATAGCAGTTTTGTTCAATCAATTATGCTATTTGGCTGATCCTTTTAGACAATTTAGAGAGTAGTAATTAATTCAATATACGTAGGAAAACCTTAGTTGTATTTGACACATAGGAATATATATGAATGAACAATGAAGTAATAATGTTATACAAAATATGCAGTTCATAAACAACCCTTTAAAAATTATTGTACACATTGAACTGCTTACTCTTCCGGACCAGAGGAAATCACCCCCAGTTTTTGGTGTGTTTCGTGGTTGCTTAGTTTTTGGATTTCTATTTTGTTTCTGATGTATATATTGTTTTTCTTTTTTTTCTTTATTAGTCATGGCGTTGTTAGTTTTTCTGATATCTTAGTTTAAATGTCCCTCTGGTATCTTTCGCCCCTTTTTTGACATGTTGATATATTGGCGGAAAACCACAACTACCTTGAAAAAAGTATCAATCATAACACGTAACATGATATCATGAAAAGAAGATCTTACACAAAAAAGGCATTGAAGACAGAATTTCTAAAAGTAGTTCATTAACAGTACTATGATCACTCATTCTGACAAAACCACATCGTGACAGACTTCAACGGTGCAGATTGTATAGATTGTATAGAAATCATTGGTACATTTTTGTAGATATTCATAAATAACATAAGTTGAACATTTAAAACGCAGGGAATTTTTCAAAACCAGGCATACAAACAAACTAATTTACTTTTAAGCACAATTTCATATTCTTGCTTTGATTAACGAGCAGTCAATTGTGACTATTTAATTAGACAAACAAACTTGACATTATATTTTCAAACACATTGAAACGATTAAACACATATTAAAATGTTCCGGAAAACTGAATCTATGGCTTTTTGTTAATCAGAAGTCACGATCATAACTAGTTTTACCTTAAGAGCAATCGCCATGCTGAGACGCTCACTTGTTATGTAACTAATGAGCTTTTAAAAGTTAAAGTTTTCTTTGTATATTGCATTACTATAAAATGTTACATGCTGAAAAACTTTACATATCTATTCAATTGCGAAGCTTATCGTCATGCTACTATCTGTTCATTAAGAATGCTAAGAGTTCTACACAAACCAGATAAACATATTCACTTTTATGCAAAAATCATTGAAAAACGCGAAGTTTTGAATTTCGACTCATTTAGAATAACATAGTCTATATTGTTGTGTGTCTGTTCGTCCGTTTCCTTTTCCTTTTACACATTGTATTAGTTTATGTATTGTTGTCTTGATTGTGGTCTTGATCCCTTCATATTACAAAAGTTACGACTCATATCGTTTCCCAGATTTAATGCAATATACTTGATTTGAGTAAGTAAAGACAAAATAAATGTTTAAAAGCTTCAAACATATTATCCTAATTAAAAAGATAGTGCCATTTAGGTCAATTTTATGGAAATTAACACAAGAAATACGATAAGTAACAAAAATATGTAGCAGATTAAGAAGTTATTCATATCATAAGGACTTATAAATTGTCGACCATAAGTCTTTATTTTGTTGGAGGATCATGTTTGTTTTTTTAATAGTTGCTAAATCTTATATTATAATTAAAGTCATCCCAAATAATTAACATTATGTTGATGAGACAATCACAAATCTACCTGAACTGCTGATATGAGAGCTCTTAAAGACATCTACCATATAAAATATAACTTCATACTTTCTATTCATTTGAATTAGAAATCAGGTTTTGTCATTTTCTTTTTAAGCCGTCTTTGTCAGTTTATTTTCGAGTCATAAGTTTGAATGTCCCTATGGTATCTTTCGTCCTCATTTAAAAACAAATACAATGTTAAATTTGAACTTTGTACTTTTTTGGCTTTATAACTATTTGGATATGAGTGTCACTGATGAGTCTTAAGTAGACGAAACGTGCGTCTGGCGTACTTTGTGATTATCCAGATACCTTTCATAACTATTGTATAACTGCAGTTGGCAACATGTTATTTTATATTTATACAGGAGGTTTGCGCGTTTCTAGTAATATGGACGCTTTTCTACTTTTGATCGATTGTGTTTTATTACTTATGTTCTCCCTTAAATGATAATTCTATGTTCAATTTTAGACATTTTTTCGACTATGCAATATGTATTGATTAGCTGACAAAGAGTGTGTAAACTTCTTCTTGTAAATTTTGTAAATTCGGTTCAATTTCTCAATTTCGGCTACAATAAACAATGGCACAGTGAATGCCATAAGTTATACGTATCTGCGTTATGTATTGTGCCAATTAATTGAATAATCTGCACAATTATCGGTACTCTTCTAGAAATACTTATCTTTTATTACTACTATTCGAAAACAGCAGGATACAAACCAGCCATTAATACGTAATCGTTTAATTTTCCAAAATAAATTGATATACAAGAACGTACAGACTGTTGACTTGCAGTTTACCGAACAGTCAATTGCATTGTTAATGAAGAATCAACATGCTATTGCATTAATTTGTCTTGTCACTTCATTTAAAGACAGAAAACAACTAATGATTACTTACAGTTGGGTGCAGACCAAGCATTACATAAAGTTAACGCAAGTTAACGCCACATGCACACATTTCGTTAGTTAACTTCAGATTTCCCGTTTACTAGTAAACGCGCGTTTACTATAATTACTTTAACACGGTCAAAATTGAAATTTCTAATGTCTATCCGAGTAAACGGTCGTTTACTCTGTGTCCGTTTAGTCAGTAGTAAACGGGCGTTTACTTCAGAATTCTTCAAATTTACTTTTACGTGCACTTATCGATAATTTCTAGCTTTGATTATTACCTACGTTTAATTTAGAATGGCACACATGTCATCGTGACTTAAACCATTTTAATAATAGGACTATTTGGACATACACTTATATCATGGTAGCAATATAAGTTTCTATAAGAATCATTTTCGTGAATTGAAATCAATAGTTATATTGATATAAATGATAAAAACATAGAGTAAACTCGGTAATTCTTTCATAAGTGATGGTATTTTGGTCTATCAAGTGAGTGACGACTACATCTAACTTCCTGAATGATAAGCAAAAGTTACATACTCTAGGCAAATATATTCAAAAATCTTAAAAATATTCAAAAATCTGAAAAATATTCAAACACTGACTATTATACAAAATCAAATAAAACACAAATGTAAGATCTTTTCAGATAAAGAACCAACGCTTGTTCGCTTGTTCATCGTGATGCCAGCTGTTTGACTCAAAGCAAAACGAAATAAAACGATTCTGAAATAAATGAAATGTTACAAACAGGTTTAGTCAGAAATCTGATGTTCAGTTTGTTGATGTGATTCATAAGTGTTTTCACGTTTCTGATATTAGTTTTAACTAGATCGTTTTTTTTTTTTTTTTCGTTTGCATAGTTTTACATATGTCATTTCGGGGGCCTTTTAAAGCTTGCTGATAGGCGTGAGCCAAAGCTCCGTTTTGAAGACAGTCCTTTGAGCAATAATGGTTAACTTTTACAAATTGTGACTTTGATGAATGAGTTGTCTCATTGGCACTCATACCACATCTTATATCTATCAAATTGTATTCATGTAGTAAATGCAAACATTTTGAATTAGATACTTCAATCAATTGGATTTTTATGACAAAAGCCTACTTAGATGTCACACTTACGTAATATCGTCATTTCCCTGATACTAATTCCTATTACAAGACTTTGATTTTATTTCGCTTCCGTAAGGGAGCAATAAAATAAGACAAAACCGTATCGATTATTTATTCATGATTCTTTTGAATACAATCACGTCAAGCACATTTCAATATTTCTGAAATAAAATAACATGATAAAGGTTATGACAACACTTAAGACATTACAATTATCTTGCTATCATAGAGGATTATAAAGAAGACTTTATAGAATAAACATATACATTTATTGGATGCGATTATTTTCTAATTGACTCAGGAAGCGAAGATATCACTGCATAGTAACACTTGTTATTACACGCAATTCTTTAACGGAGGTATGCATTTCTCATATTGAAGCATCTTATAGGACTACATATCAACATTAAAATGGCTGTCCCTCTGGTATCTTTCGTCCCTCTTCTTTAACAAACGTCTGTAGATCCAAAATTTTAAAATAAAAAAGCAGCACAGAAAGTTATAACAAAAAAAAATTGTTTATTTGAGACTTAATTGCAAATGTATGAGTCATCGGTTTCGCTCATTGTTGAAGGGCGTATTGTGACCGCTATTTTTTATTTGTATGACATTTGGTCTATGGTTGACGGTTATGTCAATTGCAATTATACTAAAGCCTTTCGTTTTTATATTCAAGACCATCGTTGTGTTCATTTGATTTTTGAACACAACATGAAATTGACATCTTGAAATATTCAAAACAATGAATATTTTTGAATCAATTTTCAATTGGCACGTGTTATTATAACGTTTACCTCAATCATACTTAGGTGTCTAAAGTTTTTTTTATTAAGAAAATATTCAAAAAATGATTTGCATCTCCTTACAGACTATTTCCAACATTGAATGTGAGCACATGTTTTATCGATTAATGAATTTATTTATTATCGACCTTATCTATTTAAAATGTGAGCGCAAAATTGAATGCATTGTGTTTGGAGAGCTTCATGTCCACTGAAACAACCAATAAGACTTCTGTCTTATGTAAGGGTCAATAGACATAAGACAGCCTTAGTGATGTGTGCCAAAAAATATTTACAGTTAGGTGATAAGTCAACTTCCATTTGGCATTTTCAAATATGGTAAAAGATTGATGAAGATCGACGTTTTCGTAGTTCGTTTCTGTGTGTGTAACATTTTTACGTTGTGTTTCCGTTGTGTCGTTTGTTTTCTCTTATATTTGAGTGTGAATTCACATTACTATAAGACGTGTCACGGTACTTTTCTATCCCAAATTTATGTATTTGGTTTTGATGTTATATTGGTTATTCTCATCGGATTTTGTCTAATGCTTAGTCCGTTGCTGTGTGTGCTACATTTTGATGTTGTGTCGTTGATATATATATCTTATTGATCTTACATTTAATGCGTTTCCCTCAGTTTTAGTTTGTTACCCCGATTTTGTTTTTTGTCCATAGATTTACGAGTTTTGAACAGCGGTATACTACTGTTGCCTATATTTTGTCATGTTTTTATATAATCTGTACTGTTTTGTATTCATGAAATATATAACAACCTTTCAAATTGAAAAACATAACAAAAGATTGTTTTGTCATTTCTTTTGTTTTGATTATATCATTAAAAGATGTGTTCTGTAATACAGCGTTTAATCTTTATCTCTACAAACATACTTCGAAATAAAAAAAATAAATAAAATAAAATATAAAATTGATGTCAGCTTTAGTATACTGCTGTATAATGAGTCACTACAAAAAAATTATTTTCAAATAAAATGATAAAAAATAATTTTCAAATTTTTTCCTCACATATGTTAACTGAAAGCACATCAACTTTAATTTGAGAATTTTCGATCTATCCAAAAGGACATGAAATATAAAAATAGCTTTTTATAATTGCATAGCGCATTACTTGTGTATAATACAGCTTGCGATCACTGTTGTGTATTTCGTTTCATGTGGCGTAAATTTAACGTAAAAGTCCAATATCTATATATATATATTATAAAAAGAAAATACAGAAAATGAAAACTGATTTAGTTTTTCAGATAACATGAGATGACTCTGGCTTTTGATGGGGTCCAATTGCTGAGTCTTTTTAATCTAGTGTATTGTGTTTTGCATATTGTTGGTTCTCATTTTATTGTTTATGTCCATGGCGTTGTCAGTTTTCCTAGTTTTGAAATATCGTTTATGGTGTCTTTAGCCTATAGTGTCAGAAACTTCTAAATAACATTATATGTCATAATAAGCAGTATATCTTACTAATTTGACAGAAGGATTTTTGGGATAATTTGTCGTCCTCGTATTATGTCATTTCTTTGTCTAGACTTGTAAGTGTTTAAATCATGACAATATATATATATACATATGATATATGCATTGACTAAATAAAGGTCTTAATTACAGCATGTATCACAACATGAAACGATCGGAAATCATCTGATTGTCGCCATGTTTCAAGTTACGTAATTATCATATGTGACGCACGATTAAATCTGTTGAACCATATGTTACATAAACTGCATGCTATCTGGGTTTAAAATGTTACATAATGTATGCGGCATGGTTCGGGAATGCTTTCATTTACATTTATCTTGATGTAAATTATCGTGATGCTTGTTCTATTTTCTTAATTTGCCCATTATTATTTGTATTTTACAATTTAGCACGCTTTTATTCTCTATTCTGTTTTTTGTTTGTATATTTTTGTATGTCATTTTTTCTCTATTCTGTACTTTCTTTTTTTTATTTGTAATATATTTAACTCCATCAAGTCCCTCATTTATAATCTTGTTTGAAAAATATATCGTTATATTTCTAATAATATTCATCGGGACGTACATTGAGATTAGAGATTGACTTGAGATAATGATTCGAAGGGCTGAAGTTTGTTTTTCTTATTTTTTCGTGAACTATATTGCTTTTCCTATATTTGTCTTTGTGTCGGTATTTTGAGATTTCCGTTTGACTTTTGACGTGATTCGATATTTGTTCATCCTGCTTTCGAGTAATTGACTTTGCGTGTTCCTAATGCATGTTGTTCTAGCAATTAGGATGTAAGGATTTTTTCCGTTTTGTTTTCCTTTGATGTTATATTTTACTAAACCTTTGTCTCAGCGGGATAGTATGTACTAGATAAAGGAACAGTAGTATAGCGCTGTTCAAAACTCATAAATCTATGGACAAAAAACAAAATCGGGGTAGCTGGGAATTAATTTTGGTATGATGTAAGAACTATCAATTTCTTAAACTTTTTTTTATATCAGATTTACTTTCAACTTGTAATGAACAATTACATTTGTCTGAGCACACTGACGTCACAGAATCAACACTTTTACTCGTAAGAGGATTCTGTTTGTTGTTTTAAATCTAAATACTATCTGAACGTTTCATAATGCAAATTTTGGTAAAACTTCAATAATCCTTGTTTATCCGCATACAAAGCAGGTTATGCCGTTACAATGTTATCGTCAAACATTTACTTCTTATATGTATAAATATAATAATGCGATACAATTAATTGCAAATATTTCTTTGGGAAATACAAATGGTGCAATTAATAATTATGTACATCAAGATGGTTGTAAAATATTTTCTGTTTTACCCATGGCTTGTCAAAGAAGCCAACAACTATTAAATAAAAGTTACTTATCCTCTCCGACAAGATATTTGTTACATTGTTCTCATTAAAATAAAAAAAGCAAAAGAACAAAACCGCTGTTCAAAAGTCATAAACAGATTGAGAGAAAAAATCCTGATTGCAAACTAAAACTGAGGGCTACACATTAACTATTAGAGAAAAAAAACAAGGAACAACAGACACACTATAGTGCAACAAAAACAAACGCCAAAATATAAAGAAACGGCCTATTTGATGACAATTGCCATATTTATAACTTGCACAATCTTCTAACAACTATGGCAGCCGATACTCAAACAATAAATGGCATTTATTTATGTCAGCATATTCCAAGTCCTGATAAAATTGTTAAGAAATCGAGAAAAGAAAAAAAAGCGATTTTTCAATAGAACTATTCCACACATGACGCCTTATGTGCCAACCAATACACGAATATGTCGCATTGATGTTTCAAAGAAGACAATTTAAGATTATTGTAGGATGAAATCAAATCAGAATGCCTCTAGCGGCAATATTTTATACGATCAATACCGCAACCAGCATGATCAGAGGACATTCAAGTATTAAAAATAAAAAGAGAGAAATAACAACTGGAAATGCTATCATTTCTAATTTTTTTTCTAAAATAAAATAAAATAACATTTTCCCTATTATTTCCGGGTCTAGAAATAATAATGAAATACTTTCATCGAGACGAGGCTAAAGATTTAAGACAATTATTCATAAGAATATTTTACAATGGTTTACTTCCTTTATGTAAATATACAAAATAAGAATCACTTTATTTCTGGCTGTTCATCAAACATGTGAAACTACAAAAAACTTCATTAAAGTAGACACGAATAATGTGTTATTGAAATAGTTTGCCTATAAATAGTGTTAACATGGTTAAGGCATAGAAAATTAAAATGAAGTATTCCCTGCGGACTTGAAATACTTCGAGACATTAGTCTTAATTCCTAATTTCATTTCCAACATGTCAATTTGAATCATTGACAGAAATGTACAGGCAAATATAAAATCTCTTCAATATTTCAACGTTTCCAAGAAAATGTTATACACTAAGTGTATATACAGTTGTGCGAATAACGTCTGTAGCAATGATAACATTGACATATTTGATTTGATGAAACATCTTAAATTATCACTTCAAACTTGCAAAATGTTAACACGACGAATCAAAACCAGATATGAAATCATAGAATCATTCATTTTTTTTTTATATTTATTGTTAAACTAAATATCATTGATAGCATATAACGGGGTTGGAATGTTTTAATTGATAATATGTTCAGAGTTAGAACAATTTCAATTAGATAAATAATGAAAAAATGAAGAAAGAAACAATAATTGACTAGTTATACGCACGTGTGCCACGTGTGGAGCAGGATCTACATGCCCTTTCGTAGCACCGGCGGACCCCCCCCCCCCCCGCAGTTTTTGGTGGCGTTGTCAGTTTATTTTCAATCTATGAGTTTGACTATCTCTCTGGTATCTTTTGTCTTTTGTCCCTCTTTTTTACAAATGGGTTAATTGACGACGAGTTGACAAAGTTGACATATTTTAGTATGTTTGTCTTATATGAAGACAACTGTTTTTAGAAAAAAACGATCCCTTTAAAGCATAAACATTAGAACCATACGGTTTCCAGTTACTTTTAACGATAAACAACTTTACAATATTAGGTCACGGTCAGGAAAATATAGACGTTTTTGTATGAGGCTAAGAAACTGGGGAAGGGCGAGGTTCTAATGAGCCCTTACCAAGTTTACGACGAGTACAAAAACGTTTATATTTTTCTGGCATTGACATAATAGTGTTTTGTACTTAAATTAATACATTGATTGCTTTTTAAATCATAACACAAATGTCAAACTTATTTTCATCCCTTAATAGACCCCAGTTTATGGAGAAAGTGCTCCATGATGAAATTGACATTGTACAAAATACAGCTCTGTTACTATATTTAGTACATTAACACAACTAAATGCATTATGCAATTTTTTCCATATATCATGTAATTAGAAACACTGTACCACGGTAAATACTTGTCAAGTGGGTCTTACATTTAAAGAATACAGAGTGTTATTGTCGTATCAAAACAATTAACTTAAGGCAAATACAAAAAGTTTTGTTCAATTTTCATTATTAAAAATCGATATTAGAACTTAAAATTTAAAAACTTAATCATGGTCTGCTTAAAGTTTTGAATGCCTTTTTAGATATTTGAATACTTAAAACTCCTCTTTGAAGTTAAGTGCCGACTTTTCTAATCGATCTACATCCTGTGTTCAATAGCATGATATTTTCCTGAATTAATTGGTTCAGATTCTAGTGATCATATGCATTTGATTTGCAAAAGATTGTTTTTCATTGGATAATTTAACATTTTTCTCTATTTTTAAAATTTTTATGAACAATTGAAGTTAAGACGTGTGTTACTTTTGTTGACTAGAATATGATGTTTCAATCGAAAAAAAATCCTGCCATAATTTAAAACATAGAACTGATAAACATGTATATAAGTGTGTGTTGTTTTCAAATGTATCTTTAGTTTAAAATCAAGTTTGCTATTATTCGTGATATTACATTGATGTGTAATTCCTCTAAACAGTTCTTGTGACATTCAAAGACAATAATTGATGAAAAATTTGCAAAGAAAGCCTAGGGCAGAGATACCTGTCTAATGATTATTGTTGAAAGAACAGTAATTCTAAATAATAATCTTCATTCTGTGGTATGTTATCAGGAATTTCCCTTAGGAAAAGAAAGTTCACTATTAAGAGCAAATGACAAGGTGGTATGAAAAGGCATTCAAATGTATTAAATTTTAAGTCAACTTAAGATATTGACCCGCGGTTCAATGCTAGTTTTTTTTTCAGTTTTTAAAACAATGTAATGTATTAAAAGGATAGACATTAGATATGCATTGAAGTGTAAGTAATTCAATCAAGGATTGGTATTGTGTACTTATTAGACAAAAACGTTGCTGAATCCATGTTGTAACTGACAAACGCGCGAATACATAAAAAGCTTTTAACTCATGCATTTTCCATGTCTTAATGCTTATTCAATTGGCCGTTTCAGAATCTAAAGCATCATGGGTAATTTCATTGTCCGTACCCCAAAATGAAAATATCGTCACGTCAGTGGCTGAATTTTAATTGTTTGGGACGTTTAACCAATCACCACGCTTTGGTGTACACGTTTGAAAATATTACCCAGAATCCATTAGATTCTAAAACGGCGAATTGCTTCACTCAGAACAGTTTGTTCAATGACACTAGTATCTTCGATTTGACCTGTATTATATATATATATATATATATATATATATATATATATATATATATATATATATATATAAGAAACTAAAAAAATGTGTATATTACTTAGGACATTCATCAAGGTTACTGACTGGAACAAGAATAATATTCGTTCATTTATATGTTTTATAGTTTAGTATGACGTCAATATTCACTTAACTGGTGCACATTTTTTATTTAGAGGTCAGCTATTGCCCACCTCTGGATGCGAGATATTCTCGCTGCATTGACATTGCTTTTGTAGCCTTCGGCTGCTAATTGACTGTTGGTCAGGTTGTTGTTTATTTGACATATTCTCCATTTTTATTCTCATTTGTTTGGACTTTTTTATTTTTTTATTCGCATTTCCTTAGACGAACCGCGCTTCTGATAAATATGGTGATTATTATATATTTAGTAACAAACATATTTTCTTGTAATGAACAAATAATAAATAATTCTCCTATCAATCCAAAGCGAATAAATTTAAACAAGATAATCAAACAAATCAGGAACTCAATGTTAAAGTTATGTAATATGATGTTTTCAATCCAAATGAAATGTTATAAGTAACTATTATAGTCAAGCGGCTACAAGCATATTTCAGACGAATTGTGCACATCCTGCTACAAGCATGAAATTTAGCATAGACCTTCCTCAACTATTATTCTTTTATTTCAGATAGGGAGGCATTTGAAAAAAAAAATGTCTCAATTCTGATAAAATCCAAAATGGAGGACATCATACTTAAATCGGCCAAATATTGAAGGCAAGTATGTGAAAAGGTATTATTATCATGCTGCTATAATAATATTTGGTACAATATTTCACAAAGCTGCCGTCCTATTAGACTCCCTTTTATCTATGGCCTTGTATATTAGCTACGCAACCAATTTTATTTACAGAAATAAAGATATAAAATAAAACTCCGCGACCGATTTTGATTGTTTGTGTCTATGTATGCAACGACGCAAAACAATTAAATGTCATTAGCTTAATCAACAAATCACAATAACTCTATAAGAAATCTTTAATTGAGCGCAAATTGCAGACAATGATGATTACAGCAAAGGATCGGCTCATTTAAAAGATAAAATTACGGATATAACTTTACATCCGTTAGACATGCCTATCTAGCGTTATACAGTTCATTTGAATACAAAGATATATATAGTACACACAGGATAAACCAATCTTTACTTCATAACTTCAAACGAGTTGATAAGAGAGAAGAAGAATTAATATAAATGTCCAAAAGATTGTACTACTGAAAACAGGAAAAAACTTTTAAAATTAAATGTAGATACAATAGACGCTTTCAAATGTATGTTGTTTAAATTGAGGTATCAAATAATTTCTGTTAAACATATTTATACAGCAAATGGTAAATGAATTCAGACTGTTTAGATAACAAATTCGAGGAAATGACATTATAAACTTTCCATGTACAAGTCAAGTCGTTTGTCGTCTTTCTCGTAGTATTTTACTTTAGCTAAGAAGTTAACATATAGCAGGCATATTTATCACGAGATAATCGCTATAGCCAAATCTCGCACAAAGGGTATGTTTTTTTTGGATAAAAAAGTAATAAAGTAAATAAAGACGAACACATTCTGTAATATTCTTATTATTTTAGTTCACTGAGAAAAAAAAATGCCACTGAGAAATATTATTGAGTTACGTGACATCATGTATTTAACCGATATAAGAATAATTGGGAAAATTATGATTGTTAATGATTGATAGATATCTGTTAGATGCCAAAGGACAGGAATAATATCAACAATAAATCACCGTTCAACTTTAACAGTGAGATACACGCAATCCGTACGGTAAGTGATCAAAAGCCCTGACATAACAAATGTGATTTTTTTAAAACGATAACGCGTTATTGATCAAAAATTGAAAATCATTATCATGATTATATATGTTATGAGAAACGTGATGACCATAATAATATTTTTCTTAAAGGAGAAGGTATGATAAGGGGCGTTTTTGCACCCCTCTCCAAAGAAGACTTAATTGGTACCATTGCTAGCCTTAGTATAGAGACTTAGAAAAAAAAATGATTTTTTTATGTTCCGGTAAAAAGAAGGTTGCCTAGCAACCGTTTTCATTATATAATAGAATAAGCAGATACGAATTGCTGTATCTGTACAAATAACCATATTTCCAGATAAGATGGTTGGTTTGAGAATAACTTGAAGTTACAAATGAATAGTCACTTCAATTTGAGTTCACACGATATGCCTAGCAGCAACCTAACAACAGATATATTCCCTAACAACGGTTAATTAAAGGTGATTTTTGCCTTTGCAAAGTATGCATCTTGCATTGTTTGTGTTCATATAATGGTGTTACATTATAATACATTGTGTGAGTAATCCTTATCGTTTTTACTAGGTTTATGATACTAGTATGTTACAGATGTTTTTACTCACTCTCTTTACATATAACTGCGTAAAAGTTCATAAGAAGATCTTTTCATAGAACAATTTTTTTTCACAATAACAGTTTATTGCCTAGCAACAGATTTTACTGAATACCATAAAATATCATTTATTGGTGAACTATCTCTTTGAAATGGTTTTGAAATATTTAAAATGCTGTTAGTGGTGTCAAATACTTAAAAATATCAAGATGCATATTTAGTGTGCGCTGTGTTACAGTAATAGCTTCAATCTAGTAATGGCCATGATCTCTGGAAACCACTGAGGACTTTATTAGGCAATATTAAAATCTTAAGTAACGGCTTGTTTTTGCTTTTTGTAGTTCTAGTTATCAACATCATGTATATATGTATTAGTATTTCTTTAGCAACAACAGCAAGTCAGAAGGGAAAGTGTTTTAACACAAACATATTAAAATCATTTCAAGACTATTATTATTCTAGTTTGCACCATCTTATATTCTAAACTTTAAAATCAACAGAAATAATTTTCCATTGCTACAAACAAGTAAGGTTTTCGACTTATGTTAGACTTATAAATTCAGGTGGTATCATGGAAACACAAAATATATTTAATACATGACTAATACATAACAGCGTTCTACTTTTTTTTATGTTACTACATTTTAATTGAACAGTCTTTTCTTATACAAAATACAACACTCTCATGTAAGTTTAATATATATATATATGAACAGCAATTTTTTCAATAGCTTCGAGCTCTGTACTCCTTATCGTCTGAGATTTCGATATACCAATTTTAAGTACACCGAAAGTTATATGCTACGTCAATCTTTAAAGATCCAAATGTTGCAAAACACCTATCCTACCTCCATGACAAATATGTTGTTGTCTCCGCAGATAAAGCCCCAAACAAGATCGTTTTTGTATGTAAAACTCATTACATTAACTGCTTGATAAACGAATTAGGTATTGACAATTCACTTGGAAACTCAACATATACCCTCACGACACTTACCAAAGAGGAAATCCTGGATATTCATAGGTCTGTTCTGTGTTCCTTTGGAATTTCAACCAAAGATGAAGAACTGGATCTACCATCAATGTATTGGATACCTAAACTACATAAGTGTCCTTACAAACAACGGTATATTGCTGGGTCTTCCAAGTGCTCAACGAAACCTCTTTCTAAATTATTAACATCTATTTTATCAGCAATCAAAGACGGGCTTCAAAGTTATTGTGAAACTGCCTATTCTAGAGGGGGCGTGCATCAGATGTGGATACTTAAAAATTCCAAAGATCTTTTAGAGTACATACAATCTAACTCTCTTTCATCTTGTAACAGTATTTAAACATTTGACTTTTCTACTCTGTACACTAGTATCCCACATTCCAAACTAAAAGACAAATTGAAAGAGTTGGTATTGCTTTGCTTCGTAAAAAAGAATGGACAACGTAGATACAAGTATCTTGTCTTAGGGAGGGATAAATCCTACTCTGTAAAGGATCATTCTGATTCGAACAAAAAATTCTCTGAAACTTATATTATCAAGATGCTTGATATCTTGATTGACAACATATTTGTTACGTTCGGAGGACGTGTTTTTCAACAGACTGTCGGCATTCCAATGGGAACAAACTGTGCCCCTCTACTTGCCGACTTGTTTCTTTATTATTATGAGGCTGACTTCATGCAGGAACTTCTTAGGAAGAAAGATAAGAAGTTAGCAATATCCTTTAACTCTACGTTTTGCTATATAGATGATGTTCTTTCACTAAATAATTCAAAATTTGGTGACTATGTGGAACGCATCTATCCAATCGAGCTAGAGATAAAGGATACTACAGATACAGTTAAGTCGACCTCATATCTTGACTTACATCTAGAAATTGACAATGAGGGTCGGTTGAAAACAAAACTTTACGACAAAAGAGATGATTTCAGCTTTCCAATTGTGAACTTTCCATTTCTAAGTAGCAACATTCCAGCAGCACCTGCATACGGGGTATATATCTCCCAATTGATACAATATTTCCGTGCTTGCATTTCCTATCATGATTTTCTTGATAGAGGGTTGCTTCTCACAAGGAAGCTATTAAACCAAGAGTTCCAAATGGTGAAGTTGAAATCATCCCTTCGTAAATTTTACGGACGCCATCACGAGTTGGTTGACCGTTATGGAATAACCGTTTCACAAATGATATGGGATATGTTCCTTACGTCGTAACTACAATCCCCTTCCCTTTCATGAATGTGACCTACCGAATTAGACTATTTACCGGAATTGTCACATAAGCAACACGACGGTTGCCGCATGTGGAGCAGGATCTGCTTACCCTTCCGGAGCACCTGAGATCACCCCTAGTTTTTTGGTGGGGTTCGTGTTGTTTATTCTTTAGTTTTGTATGTTGTGTCGTGTGTGCTGTTGTTTGTTTGTCTTTTTCATTTTTAGCCATGGCGTTGTCAGTTTGTTTTAGATTTATGAGTTTGACTGTCCCTTTGGTATCTTTCGTCCCTCTTTTATATGAAAATATTGTTTACTAACTTATATGCATTGACGATAAAATTCACTAACATGAATAAGTTTTGACCATTTTATTATAGATAAGTAATTTAACCACAATATAATGACTAAATCAGCATGATTTGGTTAATAATGAGAATAATACTTTAGCTATTTGTAAATGCACATAAAATATGTGAATAAATGACTTATTTGAACATTTTTTTGACAAACAGAATTTTAATTATTAAAGTTATGCCCTAAAATATAAGTGAAGAGTAGCTGTCACATACATGTACACACAGTTTGTATTAGTAACTTTACTCCTCTGTCAAAGAATCACAGTCACTTTCATCAGAACTCGGTATGTGAGATGCATCTGAAACAGATGTTTTAAAGTCTCTCCTTGATCCAGACTGCTGTTCAAGTCTTTGATACCCTAGATACCATAGCACACTTGCAACATGTGCACAACAACAAACTACTCGTGCTCCCAATTTGCATGTACAATACCATCCATCTATATCTCCTTCGTCACTGTAACTTATGAAGACAGTATGGGAAAGTTTGTTACTATGCCTAGATTGTATTTTAATTTTGAGCAGGTTTTCTTTGATTTTGGACACATATAATTCAAATTTTTCGTCTTCACCCTCGTGTTCTCTGACATAGTTAGGGGCCTGTTTAAGCTGATATACCCCCATGGTTATTTCTCGTAGTTTATCCATACTCAGAACTGGAAAATCAGCTAGTTCATCTAAAACACTTGATGCATCAACTAATTTGTAAATGGTACGTTTGGTCAATAAGCCTTCTTTTGGATTGCATTTCCCTTTTTGCATTTTTCAAGCATTGCTTCGGCAATACTTTTATCCTCAGGGTATGTATCAGCAAGTGGTGGCCGAAACTTGTTACAAACAGCGCATACAATCCGTAATAAATTACCAATGATTGGAATGAAATGGTTAGACACTTATTGTCTACCTTGTCGAAGAACCTCCATTGTTTAACTCGTACATTCACACTTTCAACGACCCATCTTACTTTGGTTACTAGTCTGCTGGCGTGGGCTTCTTCTACCGGATGCTGTTTTAATCCCTTCTTCAGGTAAACTGTCATTTTTACGTTATACCCTTGTTCTCTTAAGAAGTCTACCACGTCTCTAAATCCCCTGTCGACCACACAAACATCGCTAGTCTCTAGCCACTCATTCATGCCTTCGGCATTGACAGAAATCATGTGCTTTGTTATTGCCGCGTCATTATTTTTTCCGTTTGCAAAATAGGGACCCAGTACTGACAGGATATATCCATCTGTTCCTACTATGACCATTGGTTTAACTAGCAGTCTGTTTTTATGTAGGCTGTATGATAACCGCTGGAATTCATAATCAGCGCTTTTCTGGAGGTAGATATAAGTACCGTCCATGACAATAATTGCAGCATCTTCAGAATCAAAGGCAAACAGAGTTTTTGCTATTGGAGTGGTGTGGTTCCGAACAAAATCTTCGTGGCTTATATGCTGAAACCCAATGAAATGTGGTACAAAATCCTACATAAGGGAAACTCTGGCACTATGAATACATCTTTGCATTTGGCTTTTGGTTAACGAAAATATTGTTCCAAGTATAAGATTTGGAAGTCCTGTCCTTAGTTTTGTTAACAAGACAGCTATGCATGTGCGTACAGACCTAACATTGGGTTGACGTGCCGATACAATATATGAGGAGAGTTCATTGAATTGCTGCTTTGATAATCCAGTTAGATTGTAATAGTTACCATCAGACAATAATAATGGATTGTCAAAATTCAGGATATGAGAGGTTGACAAGGTTTTTCTCACATTTTCTAATAATGAAGTTATATCAGAACGATTCATATATGTTGTAGTGTATTTTGCAGTTAATGCTTGAAGTGATGTGTCGTCGAAAAGTTGTTCAGATAAAGGATGTTTGCAACAGCGTGTATTCCCATCTATGAAAACGGCATTGTTTATAAAGGCTTGGGTTCTTGCCTGTAAAGGAACTTTGTATAACTTATTTCTACTGGTTCTTTCCTTCTTGCATACAATGCAGAATCTATGTGATGTGTGAGTGGAAGAAATACTCAGTTCAATTTGTTTCGGACTTAATATTTCGATGATACGGCTTCTTCTGTATTTATAACAAACTCAGAGTCACTGTCATCTGATATACACTCGGAAAGACAGTTTGAAACTTTCTGTTCATTGGGCCACACTAATTTGATAAATAGTTCTTTGGATTTTCTCGCTCCTGTTTTGGAGAAATTGACTTTTCAATAAAAATAAAATATTACCGCTTCCGCAAAATTTTTGGCCGCATGCCGCTCCAAAATTAGTTTATCCCTGACATTTTTTTTCTCATAGACGTTTTTCTTGTGCATATATTGCTCCGATTGATTCAAACGCATGTGTGATCAATCGATTTGTTAATAAAAGGTCAATACCGGGATGACAACATGAAGTTGTGTCTGATCATTGCATAGGACAAGTAGATAATAAACACACAGTTATTTGAAATGGATTTCATTTCACCTGTTCTAAAAGACAAAATAAAAAAAAATCTTTTATTAGACAACCACGAACACAACAGTCCTCGTTAGAACTGATCATTGTCATTCCCGATCATTGTTTCGACAGACATAGTCCGAGATTAATCTGATGTACAACGGCTGTTTTGCCAGACAAGATATTATGTTTTTGTCCAACGGACCAAGCTTGTCAGGCAAAACAGCCGTTTGACGTCAGAGTAATCTCGGACTACAACAGACATAGATAAAGCTGTCTGTCTTTGATGAAATTGATATTAAATTCACAGGATTAAAAAAAAAATGACATATTAATCCAATTTTGTTGAAAACCCATATCCCCTTGTTAGTCTATTGACATGCACTCAGAACTCTTTTGTAATGGACAATTTAAAAGGTCCAATATTCAAGACGAAAGTGGCGATGGCCTTCAAATAATAATAAGGCATGTATTATTGGTCCAACCACTTCAAGTTTGAGATAAATTTCAGGTTACAGGGGCAAAAGAAAAAAATGTATTTTGCCAAATCAAAATAATGCATGTGAATGTGGATTAATGACTTAATGTGCAATGTATTTTAAGGGAATGTTTCATTACACTGAGATCTACATGCATAGCATGTTGTTGAAATATTCACCTCAGTCGCTCATTATTTTGATCCTGTTATGGAGAAATAGTCCCAACTAGATGCCAAGCAGCCAATGAACACTCACTAGTATATATGAAAACAACTGTATATTGAATATTTGTCAAGGTTTTTTTTTTTATATATACACATAGCTTAATTTTATTCCATACAATATATTTACCTAACTAACATAATTACTCCCGCTAAACTTTATCAGCTTTGTCTCCTTAATATATGTGTGAATTTTAATAAAAATTCAGGCAGTAAAAGCTTATTTGACGAAAATAATAGAAATTATACTAAACTAAAGCGAACCAGAAAGTTGGGTATGGTATTGACTGTACTACAGGCACAAGCACATCAAATTATATGCGTAAGAGCATGTTTCTCCTCTTTCTTCTTTGAAGTTACCCAGTTTTAACATGTACATAAATTTCTAAACTGCAAATTTAAATAAAAAATTATACCGCTCGCTCCACTTGTAGAGCACCCGCCTCAACAAAACTCATTTTCAAGATTTTTTTACAATAAAAAAAATTTCGCTCGCTCGCCCCATATTTTTTGGAACTTTTGTCCAAAGAACTATTAATTAAATTGGTGTGGCCTTGTTTACTTTTTTTAGTGTTTTTCTGTATATTGATCTACACTTCTCACATATCACATCATTTTCTTTAAGGTTTCGCTCAATTCTTTTTCTTACAAACTGTTTCAGTGCTTTAGTTGTTATCTTACGTCTGGATTTTAGATGACATCTCCCACAAACCACACACTTGAAGTCTTTAGCCATTAGTCACCTGGAAAAATGTAAACAAATGTTATTGATTAATATAAAACAAAAAAAAAATATATCAGCATGTAGGATAAGATCAATTTTATTTCCTATAGAGGATCCATTATGGGCATAATCAGTACAGTGATATTTACATTAAAAAAATACAATATAGATAATACAAACAAAAAACCTCATAACGTGAAATATACATGAATTAATAATATATGTAGTCATATAACCCGTAATGTTTAGTGTTTCTTGACCATGGACAAGAAGCAGCATTACATTCATTATAAAATAGCTTTTATTTAGAATCTATCACTTTTAATCACAACATGTATAAATAAAAATCAAAAAGGGTTATTATAGTATCCTTCTGGAGGATAGTGCTCATGAACAGGATTTTTAAGCAGTTATCCAAATGCAGAAGTCACCTGGGGCAGTTGCTTAAACATGTTAAAGGATATAGTAATATGTGTGTTATATAGATTAGACCGTTGGTTTCCCCGTTTAAATGGGTTTACACTAGTAATTTGGGGCTCTTTATAGCTTATTTTTTGGTTTGAGCCAAGGCTCCGTGTTGAAGGGCATACATTGACCTATAATGGTATCAATATAAATAAAAAAAATGTTGCGGTCGTATAAAGTCTTTAACAGTTTACGATGCATGGACTCGATAATATGTATCTGTTTTTCGTACATGTATTTATTTTATTACATATATCGTACATAATGCCCCTTTCAAGTATAATCAATTACACTGGATAATTTTGCAACTTACATTTAAGTTTAATAATTGTTTTCACTACCACCGCCTTCTTTTAATGTCTAGGACAATCCATGCGTGAATAAACCAAGCCATGGGTATTGCTGCGACGTACACCAACGTATCTCGAATCTAAAAAAATGAAAAAAAAAGTTATAAAATTATGTAAAATGTATCATAGATTTTCGCTGTGGTTTGGGGGGGGGGGGGGGGGGTTAGATTACTGACTATCCTTTATGGCATAACTGTGCCGACAGCACTTGCCGATTCATACCCTGTTCTAACCAGAAAATATTGAAAAGTGTATACCCTGTTCTAGACCGTATAAAATAGATGCAGTTCTAGACCTGGGCTCTATACTGTATCTTAAACAGTTATATACGCGATCCTGTTCTAGACAAATACTTTGTTTAAAAAAACCCTTGTTCTCACCAGCAAGGCATGAAAAAACGACCCTGTTCTAAGCAGCAGGACATGAAAAAGGGACCCTGTTCTAACAAGCAGGGCATGAAAAAAGTTACCCTGTTTTGCGGCACACTAAAAATATAGGAAGTAACCCCCCTTTCATATAACAACAACACCGACAAGGACACATAAGAATTGACTAAAAATCATTCGAAAATGGCGTAACTCAGCAGATGGATGGACACAAAACAGAAATATTTTTAAAAAATATACAGAGTTGGCGTGACAGGGAAGGATAGCCTTTAAGTTTGCTTGTTGATATTTTAATCATTTAAGCTGAGAAGTCACTTTAAATAAAATCATGAAATTAAATAACAGTAATACATGTAATATGCATTATCTACAATTCCATATAGGTCTAGTGAATATCTGTGTGCCTTATAAGTGTTTGTTATGTTTGTTATTTCCTTAAAGAACCGATTAATAATAACATTCAGGTAATATTATTTACGTAATTGTATATATATTTGAAAAAAAAAACAAACAAAAAATAGTGTCTGAGATTCGACCCGTGACCGTCCAGATTGCAGAGCAGCGATGTGTACCATTGAGCCACGGCGTCTGAACAATTGTATGATGTAATTTTAATGTACTTATGTTTTGTCAAAATCAAGTGATGGATATATTCCCCCTTAGTTCCGTTGATAAACTAAATGATTCTTGCAGGGTTGGTTAGTTTTTACAAATATCGAAGTTGAAACAAAAAATACGTGTATTTTACCGCATAGTATTTTCTACAGAAATATTTTTGCCATTGCTCTTGATCGTCTGCCGCTTCCCTGTCACCACATTATCTCAAGTTTATCGGCGATTTGTTGCTCTGTTTACAAAATGTTTTATAACAGATTTCTAATAAAATCATTTTTCAATTTAGATAAAAATTATTGAAGTACATACCTTTGTTTTACGGCTCTCTGGTTGCTAATGTAATCTATCGTATTAGTTCATGTAGTTCCTTCCGACAAAAACAGAGTCACAAAATAGAGGCTTGTATAGGGTATATTGGGATACGGGATATTTGCCATTTTGATTTTAGGGATATGGATATTTGTCCTAAAAATAAATGGGATATGGGATATTGATGCATTTTTAGGGATATTGAATTTTGCTAATGAAAAAAAAATGTGGAAATGAAAAGTTAAGTACAGAAATATTTACATCTCACTTGATCATGTTGATAGAATTGCCCAAAATAATTTACTAGAAAAGGTCATTTCAGGACTTTGTTGATTTTCATTGAGTTTTGTTATTTAAAACACACTTGCAACCACGCATCCCATATTGCATGATAGGACCCAACACTTTTGATCACTATTTTAGTCTTTTGGTTGTTAAAGCTTAGGGTTAGAGGCTCTGGCTTGGGATAGTCATTTTAGATGAATTATTTTAATAAAATCAAATATGAAAATTATTCATGTATATATTGACATATTTATATTTTAATTCTTTATCAATAGATCTACTTATTATGAGAGATCTGCCATCATCAGGGGTCCAACGGTCAGTTTCATGTTCAAGTCTTTAACTTTGATCCAATATGCGTATCTCGAACACTTTTATGTTTACTATACGCAATTGTTGGTGCAGCATTTAATATTTGTACACAATCTTCGTCAAACTGTAATAAATGCCACTTGAAAGTAGTTAGATTGTTTATTATATTATTATGGTCACTTGTGTTTCTAATTTTCCGTATTGCTTCACCTTTAATAAACCCTCGGAATACATGATGTGAATGACAGTTATTTCTATGAAGATTTGAGATTTCATATATGGACTTCAATAAGGGGTTATAATTATTTGCTAGACGAAAAAAATCTGTAATTTCACGTGATAATCCATCATATATTATGAATCAATCGTCCCTGTATTTTTAACCTAGAAAAATCCTTTTGCAAAAGTTTGCTTTTTTTCTTTTCTTTATATATCTATATGTTTTGAATTTGATGGTTACTGCAAAAAAAATGGGGGGGGGGATCCAATTTTTTAAGGGGTTCACATTTGTTTTTCAAAATTTTTCAAATTTCAAATTTTTGAAAAGTTTCAAGGAGAAATCTTCAATTGCACAGTATTGCGCATTAGATTTGTAAAATCTTTGACCACATTTATTTTGTGTCAGAAACCTATATTATGTCAAAAATTTGACCACAATCCAAATTTAGATAGTATCAAGCTTGAATATTGTGTCCAAATTTGCCCCAACTGTTCAGGGGTCGTATCAGGCTGCGCTCAGGGAAGCATTTTATTTGCTTTTCTATTAAAACGACGTGCTATCTTTAAGTTCACATTTGGTGATTCTCTTAGCTACGTGCCTTTGTTAAGCTGACATTTGGTGGCTCACGTTTATCTCTACAGTAACTTTTTATTTGTCCACTGACGTTACAAACACTTTTAGATTTTACGAATGTTTTGTACAAAAAAAAAATGGGTTTGGGAATAAATTAATGATTTTGGGGATATTTCAAAATAGTTTTAGGGATGCGGAATATTTGTAAAAAAAAATTATTGGGATATTAGGGGTAAACATTATAGGGATATGGGATATTGGGACAAAAACTTAATGGGATATGGGATATTGATACCCCCTAAACAAGCCTCAAAATAAGTCTTACAATCCGGCATTTCAAAATGAACTATTAATTGTTCATTAAATAAAATTCGTAGTTGATTTCCATGTATTTATATCACTGGAAAAGTCCACATAAGTCTTTAAACTTAATCTACGTGTGTGAAAATGAGCTTGGAAACATGTACGTAAATTCGGGAAATAAAACGAGTTCATTCCGTCAACCGGTAAAAAGTAAGTTTTTCGGTCAAAATTCCGACAGTTTTTAATAAATTTCAATATGAGCGAACGCTCGCCCCAAAATGTCCTTTTGCAAGGTGACACAACATTACATTTTTGACAATATCTAAAAATATCTACTTGAGGCGAGCGTCCGCTCCTATTTAATTCATTCGATATTACTGTTAAGTACCGACCATTTTGTTGTTTTTGCGCTACTAGGCAAAGAAAAACGTGTCGTTTTGATTGTTAAAAGATAAAAATATTCGAATTTCAATGGTGTTTATATTAGTTCGATATTTATGGAAGTTAAAAAACATATATTTCAGAAAAAAAAAAACAATTGTCTTTAATTTTTCACTAAAATAGGGGGCCAATTAGATAGCTTATCATACCTTCTAATAAGAAATTATTTGATACAAGTATTACCAGGCATAGATAACCTTAGCCATATTTGGCACTACTTTCTATCAATTTTGGGTCTTCAATGCTCTTCAGGTTTGTACTGGTGAGTCTTATGTAGACGAAACGCACGTATGGTGTATTAATTATATGCCTGGTACCTTTGATAACTATTAGCATGTCGAATTGTCCTATTGTAATTTTTTGTGTACGTCTTTGTCCTGAATATTTTTTCATTTATTTATACTGTAGCCATATTAAGTAATAATGTCATTTTAATGTTGTATTTAACTTTGCCATAAAAACGCGAGGTTTGGCTAGCCGTAAAACCAGGTTCAATCCACCACTTTTTTCTTCAAATGTCCTGTACCAAGTCAGGAAATTGGCAGTTGTTATCTTATCTGTGTGTGTTGAATTCTCGTTTTAGGTTTTTTGTTTAACTTCAGTGTTTCTGTTATTTCGTTGTTTTCCTCTTATAGTTGATGTGTTTACCTCAGTTTTGGTTCGTAGCCCGGGTTTGTTTTCTCTCAGTCGATTTATGACTTTCGAACAGCGGTATACTACTTTTACCTTTATATAATGTAACATCTCCAGTTTAGTTAATGGGATATACAAAATAAATCATAGTCCTTTGTTACATTTTTAAAATGTGTTATTTTGCATTATTGCTTTTTGTAATTGAAAAAAAACAACATGTAAGGGTATGGAATTACATTTTTATATTGAAGATATCTATGTATCAATAAATACGTCTTAAATATTTACACACATATAATCTTTATCTCTTCCATTATATGCAGTGTGTGAAAATAGAAAACAAATTAAAGGTGTTAAATGTGATTTTCAGAGGTGTTTGCTTGCTAAATGCCTATGTATCATTTAAAAAGAATCAATAAATCTACAATCAGTATTTGCCCGTCTTGATAAATGTTGATGTTATATTTCTATTCACGAACACGTGTTATCAAGAAAGTCGTATTATATAAAATATAATTCATTTATCAATCAACAAGTCCGTTAACACTACATAGCAATCACTTTCTTTTACAAAAATAACTCTTTAAGGAACCAAATTCAGACAAGGTATTGTATTATGGTAATTTCACACAAAGGTAAGACAGATCTAACAAGACACAATTTATGCGTTTGAGGCTAATAATATTGCATATAAAATGAATTAGAACGAAAGTTGAGTATCTGAATAAACTACAGTTTTTCTTCATTTCTTCCTGTCCAAGGTAATTATTTTTGTTTCTTTCCAGGTCTTCCCGATTTGGCTCAGCTCAGTTGTAAGTCCCCAGGTGCCAGGTATTTTTGGCTATTATTATTTGGTTTGTGTTGGCCCTCTTTCATTAGTTAAGTATTTATCATTATTTTTTTTGTGAATAATCGAGTAGTTTTTAGTGACTCGCGATTCACTCTTTGTCTAGCATAGTCTTCAACGAATTTCGTCAACATTAAAATAAAAATTCTGCTGCTAACGAACTAGAGTATAATATACTGTGTAATGCCTTTTTATATCACATCGCGAAAAATCAAAAGATACAAGTAATGCAATGGTTTACAAAACTTAAGCATGTACATGATTCCGTTATATGATGATACGTCAACTAAACGTAGGTATTATTGCTGGAATTTCTATCCTTGATAATGTTCTTAAATACTGTTTACTGTTTGTGTGTTTGATATTGACCTGGATATATCAACAATCACGAAGCGTTATAACTAATGTCTTATTATAACACATGTGTATGGCTTCTTTCCGTTCTATGTATCTAATTATCCCGTTGCATTTCCCGTGGAGCACGTTGACATTTTCTTCTGGAAAAGTAATTTTATTATACCAGGAAGTAATGCATCTGTTACCATAGTGTCATCTATTGATCGACTCAGGTGCGCGTTATAAGAATTATAACAGGTTAGACTCATTTTCCTAACTTTATAAAATTGATAAGGTCATGTAGCAATACCAGTACATTTTGTTTTAATACTTATTGTTATGGAAAAAAAAAACAAATACATGGCGTACTCAATTAAATTGGGAATAAAATGGCGATTATGTTACATAGACAGCAATCCGACCAAAGTGTAAGTAGACAGTCGCAAGTCACCAATGAGTACATTAAGAAACTTTCTGAAAGGAAAAACATGAAGTTGCACACATACAAATGCGTATGTATCATCCAAATACATCTTATAAACCTACACAAAGAAGTGAACACCTTCTTTGGTATACACTGCATGATTGCAGACATTTCATGATTATCAAAACATGTTTTTAGAATATTGTCATTAATGACAAACGTGTCTATGTTTCTTTCATAACAAGACATAAACCTAAAATGTTTATAATTTTCAAGCTTTTGTCTTACAAATTAATATAATTGATGTCGTTTTCGTATTCATAGACACGTCTTAAAAAATCAAATTGATCCTATTATTGTCCTTGAATGGAACATTTCTTAACTTACTGGGTTGAGCAACTGTATGCATAATATGAAGTATAATCATTCTATAAACATGATAAAGGTGTCTTTCGTTCATGAATATGATAGAGGAACGTAAAACTTTAGATATGGCATTGAATCATGGTTATTAACACATTTAACAAACTATTGTATAAACCCGCTATTTATTTACGCACTCTAAATCAATGAATCTAGAAGTTGAAAGGTGAACTGATGAATGAACATTATGAAACAGAATATCTTATGTCTTTTTTTGAAGCGGTGAGAGGAGGAGAATGAACTAAACATTCTATCGCAAATTATTTCTCATGTTTTCGAGCCAAATTCGAAAAGGAAAGTCTTAAGTCAAATGTCAAAATCAAAAGCCCAAACACATCAATCCAAAAGATAGATACCAACTCTCAAATTTCTTATTTAGAAAATTGTAGATTAAACCTGGTTTTATAGCTAGCTTAACCTCTCACTTTTATGAAAGTTGTACAAAGGAATTTGTCATATTTTGCAAGTAAATTTGTGTTTAAGCGTTACACTATGTTTCTTTATATGTTATGTAAGGCAAAAATAGTACTTTGCTGTTCCAAATTCAAAACTCGATAAAGAAAATACAAATTTGGTCATGCAATTCTTGTTTCACAGCAGTATTAATCAAGGAGTTTTGGCATGATTGCAAGTAAGATCAATTTCATATGGAGGCTTAAGGCAAGAGGATCTTAATGACCGGTGTTTACATAACATAATTAGAAATGGATAATCAAGCTTGCATCCTTTGACTCCCCATTCAACATTTTTCAGTTTAGTTTTCATCAAATTTCGAAAACACATTTTAATAATTTTCTCTAGCAAATGGTCTGCTTTATACAATTTAAGAAAACCTCATTAAAGTATTGAATGTAAAGTTACCCAAGTTTTGTACGGTGACATGACAGCTAGGAAAACTACTATGTACGCCAAACGCGCGTTCTGTCTATAAATTAATATTTTTTGACGTATCAAAACGAAAAAGACATAATTAAGTGTGTTGACAATGAATAACCTTACATTCTGAAAGGTTTTACTGATTTCAGCTACGTTAATCTTTTCTTTGGGACCATATTGCTAACAATTAATTACAATACAAACCAACTCAGTGATAATTCAAGTTAACACAAAAGTTATATCATAGGGGAGGACACCTTAACTAACAAAGCAGTCAACATTTTGATATAATCTTAATTACTATACTAACAAATTAATGTTAAAAAACAACAAAAAAGCATATAGACAAAGCATGTTAACAACAATACATGACTTTACAATTGAGCTAAGCACAATAACACTTTAAAGTGATAAGAACCTAGTGACATTTGCAGACGTATATTATGGACTCTACAGTAAACATGGTAAACAATGGTAATGATTAAAAATATCAAAGGACAAACACAATGAACCTAAACAAATAATTAAGATAAAAGCAACGTCAGTACCTAGAATAGATACTTTTAGACTATTATTTATTCGATGAAGTTGATACGGAATATTTATCATCAATGTCTTGGTATCTTCCAATGAAAATTTATCAGAAACATGACAAGATAATCTTTGACATAACCTTTACTCATCAATATTCTGCTCAGACACTGGTGACGTTTTATAGAGACTGACTTATCATGTATACATATGTTTTAATGGTTTTCAAGAGATAAGATACCACAAAGACATTCAAAATCGGTTCGAAAATAAACTATAAACAAATATCAAAAGAAAACAGAAAAGCAGCTTAATATAAAACGCAACACGGAAAACTAAGTATTGGGCGACACAAACCCAATTACACCGTGCAAGTTTTAGAAAGTGCTCGGAACGTGTAAGCAGATCCTATTCCATATGTATCACCAGAGTTTTCCTTGCCGTTTTCGTTATGGAAGTTATCTTAACTAAATTAAGTGCCCGTTGATGTCTAAGTGATAATTTTGCCCGTCATTTGTTAATGTAATTTCATTTAGATTGTCTGGCTTTTTATTAAGATAATTGTTAAATTTCGTTGCTAGAAATTTGCTCTTCGATGCATAGATGACGCTTGATTGACACCAAGGAATAAATTTGACCAATTCGAACATATAGGCTGTTTAAAACTTGCAGTGAAGTACAAATTGAAATTACAAACCTGATCGTGCGTTTTTCACTGTTATTCAACGCAAAATAATTATTTAAGATACCGGGGACGATCCCATTTCAAATAGGATTTCTTTTGTTTACTTATTGTACCTCGAACTTATTAACCCAGTGTAGGTCTTTAAGTTGCAGGTTCAATTTAAGCAATTGAAACACGTTTAATCATTATTTGTAGTACATACAGGAAACAAGTGGAGTTACCTTTCTTTAATATGTTCATTTCAATTATTTTGAAATAATCATAAAAATAAAACTTGTTAACTGAATTATTTTTATAAATTTAAAAGAATGATAAAAGATATGTAAATACAAATGAAAGTAACATACCAACGAGTCTCTTCTGAAAAATGTAACTGCAAGAGGAAGAAATAAAAAATACCGCAACTTGCATTATTTTTATTTTGATAAAATGATTCATTTCAATTTGTTGGTTGCGCTCCTATCTAATGAAGGAAACTGAAGGTAAGTGCCCCAACCGGACCAAAATTCTGGTAGGCAGTAGTGTCTCGCCAATGGACTGTAATATTGTACAGCGCCGACGGAGGAAAACACTTTCTGCTTTAACCGTGCACCTGTACAAGGTGTATTTTCTTATGGGTCTGTAATGGCCCTGTAGAATTTATGTTGGAAAGGATCTTTCTACTTGTTCATTCTTTCTCTTTCCTTTATTCGATCTCTTTTTCAATCCCTACCATTTTCTCTCACACTCTATCTCACACTAGCTCTTACTCTCTTTTCTCTAATTTTTTCGTTTTTTCTCAATCATTCTATTTCTATCAACCTTTCTTTATTTTTCTTTCACTGTCTACCTCTTTTTTCCTTCTCTGTCTCGGAAGAGAGAGAGAGTGTGTGTGTGTGTGTGTGTGCGTATGTCAGTCGTGTCAACTGGGGACACACACGTGTAGGAAACCCTTCAATTGGGGACACATATCAAACGGGGACGTCCCCAATTGTCAAAGTGCTGTAAATCGAATTTTTTGGCGTCCTTTTCTATCAGAAACAAATTTTCTTACTAAAACAATTTTATAAACATTTGTCCTCAATTCAACTATTTCAACCGGACATAGTTTGTGTGACGGCTTACATGTTGGAAACTCGCAAAGCGCGGACGTGATACACTCGGTCCCCGTTTGCACCATCTTATTCATATCATGTGACCAAGCACAAAATGGCGACCTATTAACTAGCAGCGAGGTAAAGTTTATTTGTGTTGCACTATTTCATGTATTATTTATCATGGGCGGATCAAGGATTTTAGATTAGGGGAGGGGGAGGCAAATTTTTTTTTTTTTAGGTATAATTATCGAAACATTGGAATATTCTTTTAGAGAGGGTGCTATGTAAATATCTTGCCTGCCAAGCAAAACGTGGCGAGAAATATAATTTTGTGGTACATTAACACAGGCACAATGTCGCAGAAAAAAATCCTATATTAAGGTATATAGGGGGAGGGGGGAAATTATGAGACAAGTGCCTTTGTAAATTAACGAGAAATAAAAGTTTCAAGCTAAAACCGCATAAATCCACCCCTGTCAATCTACAATCACCATAATTAACAAGAAATCTGTGAGCTTCTATTCATTGACTCACAGGAGTGGCTCACCTGACCAATATTAGATTTTGAAAACATAAATTTCTACTTTTGCAAGCAATTTTTAATTGTCTTTTTCATAAAAAAAAAAAATTATTGTTTTTTGTTGTTTTCTGAGGTAGTGCCAAACTTTTTATATACATTTTTTACTGCAAACCTAACCACTTAAATCAGAATGAGATGCTTACAAAGATATTTTTATTTTAATGGGATCCTTTGTAATATGGAAATACGGGTTGGGGCCTTGACCTGTCAACGTATATTTGTATATATAAATTAATGATACAAACTAATAAACTAACCTTTTGTTTGAACCAGTATTTCTATCTTTCATTAACATGATTAAGAAAGAATCTTACCTGGACTGTTTTCTTGGCCGTACAATGATGAAATAACCAACCCAACCGCGGGTAGGGCCTTTCGCATACTTCATTGTACTTAGTGGAAAAGTGAGGTACATATGTGGGGATGTTTTGGAACTTCGATTATCAAATAAATTGTTTATAAAATCAGCTACACCATGTACACTGTCACAATTGTTTTACTTTAACTGACAAAAGCCTATGATTTTTGTCATCAAACTCAGTACCGCGTTCGACACCTTTCTTTGAAGTATAATATATTTATAGAACTTATAAATAAATGGTAGGTCAGTTTGTTAGTAATCATGTACATGTTGATTCTGTTAAACTTACTGTTTTATATAATTCTTTGAATGTTAACAGATGTAATGCGACAACATTATTTTTTCGTCATCTGTTCAGATACTTTTTTGAGCTGAGGACAACCAATGCTTTGCAAATTTTAGAGGTGGCGCACGCCCGCCAAGCCCCCGCCCGTCAAGCCCTCGCCTTAATCTGCCCCTGATTATCCATCTATGATGTCTTTTCTTTTCGACGATTTACATGTTACGTAAAATGCAAGTTTTTTCATGGTGAAAGTTGCTCCAACATTAAATTTTCATCTAAAAATATATAGGATCCCTGGATATAAATTAAAAAAAAATAGTTAAAAGTACTCAGAATATTGGCTTGTTTGCCCACTAAGCACCCTGTAGTTCCATTTATAAAATCAAAGGCAATGCACTGGGTGTGGTGGTCTATATGATATTTACCGATACTTACAATCTCCGTACAGAATAAAAATTTACTTATAACGATGATAATTAAATTAAATTGACCGACCCATCTGCGGTAGAACTGATAATCTTAAACTAAGCATGCTAAGAAATATGGTTTCGGTTGACATGTTTGATAAAAATCGACAAGAAATGAAAAAAGTTAAGTTGGTAACCATGGTAACTGCTTAAACAGGGAAATGATGTGAAACTGGCTTGACAGGTACATTGTATATATATGTCATGTAAAATTGCTTTTTTTTATGGTTATCAGTTTTTCAAAGTCAATTAAACCACATATTTACCGAAACAAAAGACAGTAATTGTTTTATTTCATTTTCTGGGAGAAATGTAATTTATACATGTATTGGCAAGTATTTACCAAAACCAATTGTACATAGAATGTTTTTCTAACAAAATTATGCACGTAAAAGCCCCCGACGTTTTGCAAGGTAAATATATATGCTCATTTATTCAAAATCCAATTCATATAGAAAAACTTACTAAAATTTTATCAATATGGAATAAGAGTTTATATTTAGGATAGTAGGTATCAATTAGCATGCGCATGATTAGCATGATTAGGGATTAATGAGAATTAGTTGGTAACCATTATAGATTAACATGATTAATGAGAACTAACTATATATAGTACTTATCCATTTAATGATTAGGGTTTAATGAGAACTAGTAGGTACCCATTTAATGGTTAGGGTTTAAGATGTCTAATGAAAATTAGTAAGTACCCATAAGAGATTAATGAGAATTAGTAGCTATACATGTAGGTACATTGTACCCATTAAATATTTATGATCATGAGTATTTAAGTGAATATTGCGAATGAGAATTGAATTGTCAAAAGATTTAAATGTGAATGGTACACGGTGGGTATGGTTGTCCTGCGAGAGAACGTTCTGTGCTGGTGATTTGGTCCTGTCAGGTGCTGGTGGGTCCTGATTCTGTGTGTGTGTGTGTGTGTGTGTGTGTGTGAAAGGGATTGTATAAGAGAGAATGTATGAGAGAGAGTGAGAGAGAGTTAAAGAGAGTGAAAGAGAGACGACTATGTGTGATAGTTTGTGTGGGAGAGAGAGTGCGTGAGAGAGAAAGAGAAAGAGATAGTGAGAGTGTGTTTGAGAGACAGTTAGAGCGAGAGTGTATGTGAGAGTTAGAGTGTGTGTAAGAGAGAGTGAGAGAGAGAGAAAGAATGCGTCTGAGAGATAGTATGTGTGTGAGAGAGATAGAGCGATAGTGTGTTTGAGAGAGAGAGAGAGAGAGAGAGTATGTTTGCGAGAGAGTGAGAGTATGTGTGAGAGAGACAGAATGTGAAAGAGAGAGTGAGAGTGAGAACGTGTGAGACAATATCTAAGAAACAGTGTGCCAATGTCTGAGAGAGAGAGACAGTGAGAATATATAAGAGAGAGTATGTAAGAGAAAGCATGGGAAAAGAGAGTAATTGAGGGAGAGAGATTGCTAGACCGAGGGAAAATAGATTATGAGAGAGTTAGATAACTCTCTACTCGAATTGAAATAGTCATGAATATTCTAAAGGATAAAAAAGTAAAAGTTTGTTCAGACAGATATTGTCATTCGAGCGTCACTGGTGAGCTGGTATTTAACATTCACTGTGTCTCTCTGTTATTGAAGGATTTGATGTTTGATCTGGTATGTTTGGAGAATAGTTTGATATTGATATACACGTATCATCAACGTTGCCAATTGTTATGGTAGTTGGTAGTTAAGTACAAATGGAACAGCGAGTCACTTTTTTAAAGGTTTTGCGTTTGTATGCCTAATATGCATTGAATTTCGTAACACTAAATAATTCAGTTTTGGTGAAAATAAATTGTTTAATAATTGGCCCTGGATATATATATATATATATATATATAGAGTCTATACGAATCTACCAACCAGTAAACTTAATAGGTATTGGATCATCAAAATTGACAATACTACACAAACAGGAAAAATTATATGAGTCTGAAAGATTGTGTAACAATACCGATAAATAGATGGAAAACAAAACACTAAAAAGTGTTGAATATCATTGCACAAAGATGGAAAAACTGAACAGATGATATAAATTATACAATAATTGCAAATATTTCGGCTCAACAAATGGCCTTCTTCGGTGACAAAAGTTTTAACAATAATGAGATATAATGTATAAGGTGTAAACATAGATCACTAATAATACAGGTAAGTTTTGGTCGATTGATTTTAATCCAAAATCCTGAATATAATAATATAAACACTAGACTGTAAATTTAATTATTTCTTTCTATTGATTCCATCTGGATGGAGGACACCCAGTGTTTTTATCCAAAACCTCTCCCGATTTTCTCTTTGCCTATGTTGCCATGTACAATCCTGTTCGATCACAAGGATCTTCATGTGATCAAAATCTTTCAGATTGTGATCTGGTAACCTGAAATGTTGGCTGACAGGAATATACGGTTTTTTTGTGAGGTCACTCCTGTGGCCATTGAGGCGTTTGTGAAATGGCTGTATAGATTCACCAACATATTGGAGACCACATCTAGGACACTCAAGAACGTAAATCACGTTTGAGCTTTTGCAGTTGACATTGCAGAAGATCTTGTATGTCTTTTCTGTGGTCTTACTGTGAAATGTTGATGAATGCTGCAATTGGTTGCAACATTTGCAGCGCTTATCCCCACAAGGCTGACAATTACCTACAGTATGGTTAGGTTTAGAAAGGTCAGCACGGACAAGTATATTTCTCAGGCTGTTAGGTTGTTTGAAGGCAATCATGGGAGGCTCAGGAAAGATTTTGGATAACTTCGAATGTTTCTCGATTGCTGTCCAATGATCACGAATGGTCTTGAAACTATTTCTCAGGCATGGATGGTAGGTGAGCACACATGGGATTCTTTTACTTTTCTGTTTATCTTTGTAAGTTAGCAGACTGCTTCTGGGGATGGATTCCGCTTTTCGAAAACTATTTTTGATGTTTTTGTGTTTATATCCCCTTCTTTTCAAATGTCCTTTAAGCTGCCCCAGACGTTGTTTTGCAGTGTCTTCAGAGGAGCAGATTCGCCTTATTCTTAGAGCTTGGCTGTATGGAATGCTCTTCGTGCAGTGTGGAGGATGGCAACTTTCAGGCGACAAGTATTGATGAGTATCTGTAGGTTTAGAGTATATATCTGTGTTTATTATGCCTACAGAGAGGGTGCTAGATGTATCAAGGAAGTTTATGGTGGAATTAGATGTTTCATGGGTGAATTTGATGGTAGGGTGTTGACCACAGGAGTGACCTCACAAAAAAACCGTATATTCCTGTCAGCCAACATTTCAGGTTACCAGATCACAATCTGAAAGATTTTGATCACATGAAGATCCTTGTGATCGAACAGGATTGTACATGGCAACATAGGCAAAGAGAAAATCGGGAGAGGTTTTGGATAAAAACACTGGGTGTCCTCCATCCAGATGGAATCAATAGAAAGAAATAATTAAATTTACAGTCTAGTGTTTATATTATTATATTCAGGATTTTGGATTAAAATCAATCGACCAAAACTTACCTGTATTATTAGTGATCTATGTTTACACCTTATACATTATATCTCATTATTGTTAAAACTTTTGTCACCGAAGAAGGCCATTTGTTGAGCCGAAATATTTGCAATTATTGTATAATTTATATCATCTGTTCAGTTTTTCCATCTTTGTGCAATGATATTCAACACTTTTTAGTGTTTTGTTTTCCATCTATTTATCGGTATTGTTACACAATCTTTCAGACTCATATATATATATATATATATATATATATATATATATATATATATATATATATATATATATATATATATATATATATATGACTCTGTTATATCGTGTTTGCGTTATTCTTATATTTGCAGATAAATTAATTCGTTTTAAAATAGTTCTTTGCTAATAAGGCAAACGGATCATGAGAATTTTGTTAATATTTAACGTTAAGGGTGAATAGTGTGCACGTCATTTACAAGTCATATGTCGCATCATATGTATAGCCCGAAACATATATACTCCTATAAAAGGTCGTTTCAAAACAAGGAAGTTAACCGGCTGTTGGAGACACGGTCATTGCCAAGTGAGATTTATATTAATATCAAAATAAATGAATATTTTACCCAATTTATTTCATAAGCAAACTTCGTTGCAGGATTTAGAATAATACAGCGTAATCAATACAAGCCTTTGGTATTTGATTATTATATTATAGTAAACAACAGTACAGTTAGTGCAACTTTGATATTACAAATATTGGTTTGATTCATAGCAATTAGACACATTTTGTACAGGAATACAATATGGAAAATTTCGGGATGGTAATTTTTAATTGGCAGAGGAATCAAGAGTTCTTGGAGAGAACAACCGTCCGTCGAAAGGGAAAAAAAAACTGACACAAGGTAATAGTCGGCTAGTAATACAGAAATTTGAATTATAAGACAACTCGGTCACCGACCCTCTTACTGTAATATGAGTATCGGTGATATTTTATTTTTCTTTGTCTCAAAATGATGTGCAGTATATGCATGATATGTGTGGATTACTCAAAACGGTTGATTCCATATACATGATATACTGGACACTTAATTTTGCGGATACTTTACCAGCTGCTAGAGATATGCTCGTTTCCAAGTTATATTTATGTAACTATTATACCGGAATTAATAAATAGTTTATCTAAATTATTTTTTATCAAAGATTCTCTGTGGGAAATGGAACAATACAGTCTCATCAATTAAAGCCATTTGGCATTTGCTAATCATAAAAAAAACTGCATTACAATAAATATCAAATTCTTGATTTCCCTATGTATTTAATGGAATATTTAACCTTGTTTTATAGCTTTCTGAACGTCTCAATTATATGATAGATGCATATAAGTCCATCATATTGACAACAGTGTGTGAGGAAAACAACCAAACAACATATACACTTGTCTTATAAGTCACCTCATGAAGTCAATGTATTTAAATGATACCAGCAATTGAACCAGATTCACCCACATCTCAATAAAACTATTTCCGGATTATGAAATATTGATATGAAATATCATTATCATTTCTTTACGAAATAGTTTTATTACTATTAAAAAAATATGTACATGGTATCATTGTCATCCAGGAATGATATATTCCCTGGCGAAATATATTTTATGTTTATATCCCCGGAGAAATACAATCAAATAAAGTAGGCATAAGACAGGTATGAGATCTTGAGGGTTTAGAAATGAAATATTTGTAAGCAATAGATATGTGAAACAGACGGACACCCTCTATTGTATGGCGATATTCAAACAATTGTGTTTCTCTTATAAACAATGGTTTCTGATGCATTAAAATAAACATAAACAGAAGTGGCATTGTACAATGCTGTACAATTCTAGAAGTTGCAATATTTACATATTACTTTGAAATGATAGTTTTTTGCTTTGATATATGACTATTTAATTTTTAGGGGTACATGTAGCAAACAATACCACTCTTCCATTAAATTTAAAAAAAGGTGGAAGTCCTGCAAACCTGAGAGAAATAATATATTATATGCGAGAAAATGGGTAAAACACGAACCAGACGAACCGGAACTGGACACTTTATCTGCATGGATCAAAGCTATTCGATCATGTATTCAGAAGCTCATTCCAAAAACTACGATAGTATTGTCTTCATATGTAAAAACCATTATTTGCAATGTCTAACAACAGATCTTGGAAACAATAGAATTACTGGTAATCCTACATATTCTTTAACATCATTTACCAAGGACGAACTTTTACAAAATCACAAATCTGTCCTTCTTTCTTTTGATATCAACATCAAAGAAATCAAAGCAATTTCCCATCATTATACTGGATACCAAAACAACACAAAACTCCATATAAAGAACGATGCATAGCAGTTAAAAGATCAACTTCATCATCTCATTAAACAGAGCTTTTTCTATAAAAATGGGAATCGTAGATACAAATTTCTTGTTTTGGGTTACAATAATTCATATTTTGTGAAGAACCACACTGCATCTACCAGAAAATATATTTAAGATGATATTATTAAAATGCTTGACTTTTTAATCGACAATATGTTTGTTGAGTTTGGAGGAGTCACGTTGATGACTTTAGCTAACTCGAATGATGTGCTGGTTTAAGCTGTATTATGTAATGTATCCGTTTTTTATTCTGTAGTTAGTCACCACTTCGGTTTTATCATGTATATCTATTATATAGTAATTTTATAAAATTAACTGTTGGCAAAAAGAATGAATTAGTCTGAATAATAGGGATGTTCTTATCCCAGGCAGAAAACCTTAGCCGTCTTGGTCACAACTTTTTGGAACTTTTGGATTTCAGTGCTCTCTAACTTTGTACTTGTGAACTTTTTTCATCTGAGCGTCACTGGTTAGTCTTGTGTAGACGACACGCACGTCTGGCGTTTTAAAACTTTAAACCTGATACCTTTTGTTAGCTATTATTCGTGTTTCTCTATCTTATATTTTCTCCCATTCATTTATATTGTAGTCCTGTCATGTAAAACTGTTATTTTAATGTTTACTTCAACATTGTCATCAAAGCGGGAGGTTTGGCATGCCACAAAACCAGGTTCAACTCACCATTTGTTTCTTAAAATGTCCTGTAGCAAGTCAAAAATGGTCATTGTTATATTATGGTTCGTTTCTGTGTGTGTTACATTTTAATGTTGTGTTTCTATGGTATACTACTGTAGCCTTTACTTCTTAATATCATAATAACCATATAAATTGCCAATAATATACTTTCTTATTTATGAGTATGAGTTGACTAGGTAACGTACATAATATATACAGAAACACGGTCTGTTAGTGTATGATCTGTGATCCATATAGATTATTTTTACTTTTTAAGTGTTCAACAAAACGAAATTTGGAAAGGTGTAAAAGTAAGAGATTATATGGTTTCAATGTAACCCAATATAAATAAAGTCCTAAAAATTGAACGTAAGAATAATTTCTGTATTTATTTAAGTAATTTAAGAGTTGGAAAACACAATTGTTTTTACTATATTTAGAACAAAAGATTAATGGACAAGTCAGAATATACCCATGTTAAACCTCCTATAAGTGTAAAATTTCTATTTTTATATATAGAGAAAATAGTCTAAGAATAATACTTTCAGTATTTTTTGCCCAAAAAGGATATCGGTACGCAACATAATAATAAAATTAAACGAATGGAATGAATCTGTTGAATAAAAAAATACGTAGTTTCGGTGATGGATTTTTGGCACTGAGCTGAGAAAAATACGTATTTGATAACACCTTTTGGTATATAACATACTAATATTACTTGAAAACGATATATTCAAATATTAAAAAAAAAAAAAAAATCAAGACGTCTTCAATTTCGATCTTAATTCGGCTTTAATGACTTTTTAATTAAAGGGTCACTTATGATGATCTGCTATTTAATTTTGTTGATATGTTCCTGACCATAAAGAAAAGGTTTGATATTATGTAACACAGACTTTTCTCAATCTAAACATTTGTATTTTTTATTTGCCTACGCTCGTACCCATTTACGAAATGGATATAATACACCATGCACCTTCATATCTTTTATTCATTTCGGCCATGTTCATTGTCTGAAATATTTATCTCACAGACATGACACGCTTTGTGGCTTTGTTATTGCATGATTTATTAATTAGTGTGGAGAGTTTGGGGAGATGTTAAATATGAGATTATAGACCCAGATGAAGATTTGGATAATACAAATATCATCAGTGTTACTCCTGACCGGTATATTTTGTAAGCGATATTTCACATCTACCAGACAGTCACGCCGTATTCAAACATGCTCACGTGTGAAATGGTTATAAGCAGGGAATGTCCCTCGCAACATATAATTTTTTCAAGCTTTTTTAAAGACTTCATTGGATAATTGGTCCGGAATATATAAATATTAGTTTTTTCGTGTTAGCCATTTTTCCAACATCAATCAGTCACATCCCCTTTTTAATAGTTCTTATAATGATAATTACATATCTGGAATTTCTGTTAACTTCGTAGATCTTTTAGGTGAGAAATGAGCACGACATTTTGTGTTTTTACATCTTAAGTATTATAATTCCACCATAATTCCACCTCTTCTAACCTGAATAATGCATTGCACTTAATTTTTCCACAAACGTAAATTAGTTTTATAACTAGAAAGTATCACAGCTGTTGAAGACACGAACGTATCCATGTGAGGTTTATATAATATAATATCGGATTTAATGAATATTTAACCTACATTGCTCCGCATTCCAAATTCGCTGAAGAAATAGGATCATTGACGTTATATATACAAATCCTATTCAATACAATCCTTAGGTACTTTCTAGCAGTAAACTATGTAAATAAAATATAAATGATTAATTTGCATCAAACAGACAAAAGCACCATCCCAAAAAGATAGATGTCGGAAATTGTCACATATTTTTATAATAACTTGCCTAGCATAACATTATATACATGTAGTTAAACTTCTATAAAATATATTGCGACCGATTTTCAAAAACTATAACAAAAATGTTAGCTGTAAGTCATTAGCATTTTCGAGGAAATAATAACGAGTTATGATAATTTCTTTCTATTCAGTTTGCTTTTGATTGATTTGTTCTGCCATACTCGAAAGTTAAAAATATCTTAAGGTAAACTGCTTTTCCAAAAATTCTATAAAATGTTTCATAATTCAATAATCTTCTTCAATCTAATAATTACATAATCAACTATGTAATTTTATTGTTCGCACCATACATTTAAACTTCAGGCGAATATCAGCAGGTGTGTTATAACTAAAATGACTCCTTTATTATGAAATTAAGTTCTTATGTAATAATCCGAGTGAATTGAATTGAGAACAGGCAATGTATAAGAAAAACATGTATAACATGTACATACACAGATAATCATCACGTCTTTTAATTCGTGTGTAGGCCTATTTCATGTTCTAAAAATGAATAGTCGTAAAATGTGCACGTGTTTTCAATGAAATTAAACACTTGGTCCTCAAAAGTAATCAGTTGAGCTGGATCTGGTTTAGATGGAGATAATCAAGTTAAAATGAATGGTTTTATTACCTCTTTGAAGAATTATATACTCTGTGGGGTCGAAACAAACGAAAAGGATGATACACATCATTAAGCAGGTCTTGTCGAAACCAGTTCGTTAATTTTTAGCACCTACCTTCGGGAACAACTTACTGATAAAGTACAGCCAAGAAATAGCAAAGTAGCAAATGGTAGACATCATTGACAATACATCTTTCGTCATGCTGAGCTCATTACAAAAGCAACACCGTGTCACGTTATACCAATTACTTACAAAACAATCCGGTGTAAAAGATTTTTAAGGAATCTGTATGACTCGAAAAACTATTATCTGTTATATAATATCTGAATATAAGTATTCTGCGCGATTTATCAGAATCCATAGATGTTAAGAATGATGCTTTTAAATACCCTTTGCTAACTCCTTAATAGTAATATATTATGTGTTTTAGTTAATGGAAATAGCCAAAAATAAGTGTGAACAATTTTATAAACAAGCATTTGTTTGTTAAGAAAAATGAGAAACGAAACAGGATGAAAGTTATGCAAACGAATCTTTTTTACAAAAGCATTGTTATAAATCATTAACGTACCGACAAACTGATTGTCCAGTTGATGGCACCCTCAGGGTATAACATTCCACCATAATATTAGAACAAGTATTGCATGTTTGTTGTTTTTTGATAGATCATATCTTTTTTTCCCATTTGTATGTGCCGTTCATACTTTAATATATAGTAACGGATTACTACAAATACCTAGTAAACTGAATACAAATAGTGAATTTTAGCAAACAGTTTCATTATCCTTCTTTTCAAGAAGTCTCACGCTGTTATTAAATTAAAAGTTGTGTTATTCAGTATAGTCTTGCTCGAAACAGTCAAACTATGAAAACTAAATGACACTTCATCAAGACATTTTGTTAAATTAGGAGACATCGATTTTGCTGTTGTTTTTAATTTTCTTATTGGGTGGAATCAGCAAGATTCAAATAGGGTACAACATTAGCCGTGATTAATTAGGTCTGCAATGTGTGCTTTTTTAACTGTCGTCGGGTTTGCAATGTTGTTGATCAGGTCACTGAGATATTATAATTTTTTTTTATTTTTAAAGATTGTTTTTATACGACATTCCAACAATGTTGTGTAGCAATCAATCATCACCAATTTTAGCATTTTTGTGTTGGTCTGTATCTATTATTGTAACACGTTAAACTGCGTTTAACGAAAAATTACACACATGATATCTTAATCATATTTCAACCAGTGGTTGTGTGTTATACATTATTTGCCTTTTTCTACAGAGACAGTAAAACCTTATCAAATAACCAGACTTCTAAATTCCTTTGTAAAGTAATTGTTTTTTAATTTACCGTAGCTAATAAGACCTTTTATTTAATATGATTTTAATGAAATATAGCTACTAAGACTTTTATTTAGATAAACGAATAGTCTACCAAATATTGACACTATTTTTTTTTATTTTAATCGTTCAGATAACACACACTTGGTGGGGATTTCGTACATTGACAATTTGTGCTAAAAAGAGTTTCCGCTATCATGTGTATTGACACAGTGCGTTCATTAAGCCGAGAAATATAGATTCCTCAACTGCAACAATTCTCCACTCGAGACATTTAAATTTTAATATTTAAAGCGCGACGCTTGCCGAGCTTTTTAAAAAATTAAAATTTAATTGTTGAGAGTGGAGAAATATCGTTATATACGAGTTTCAGTGGTGGAATCTGTTTCTCTTATGATTTTTATCCTTCCTTTTCACAGATTTGAGGAAAGTTGTGTACTTTTGATGTGAAGTCATCAGACATGGTCGCCTTTTTTCATGACGTCACAATAAAAAAATTCAGAAGAAAACAAGAACATTTAACGTCACAATTAAATTCCAACCAATCATTTGCCGAGAACAGATTTTGTATCACATCAAACGGAATAAATTATCTATTGTTTAAAGTTAACAGGAGTTTAATTGATAACATCACTTATCATGGGTTAATCCAGTACATGAACTTTATAAGACAATAAGCAGAAAGTAAACAGATATGAGGTTTCTTTCCATAAATCCTTGCCCTGCAGTTTTTGTTACAATGTAAAGTATACAGATTCGTGAATGTAATAGGTTTTATCAGAAGGAAACAACATAACTGTAATACTAAGGAGCTAAATGTAGGACAATATTCACATTTTATGTTAGAACTTATGTTGATACTTAATAGGAAATAAAGTTCGTTCCTAACCCCAGTGTGTTACAATCCTGTCAGATAAAAGTGTATTTAGTTTGTTAGTCAACAGATAGCTTGCGTTCGTCAACATTGATTATAAGGTGGCGTGCTGATTTCACTTTGCAGACAAAAGCATACTGAAAGTCTCAGTAGATTTTACGTCCATTTAAAACAAGTAATTCTTAACACGAAGTGAGGCTAAAACATGATTATATTCTGACATGTCCATTTTTCACGCACGAAATAAATTTAAGGGAATAGTGTTTGTTAATTCTGATATAACTGTCAATTTGTTTCTCTGTTCAATTTGGAGGCTTTAATTGTATTAAGTTCCCTTTGAAGTAAGTCATCTTATACAATTTGTCGTTCACAAGTTTGTTGTTTGTTCAATATAATTATAAGTTACAACAGACTGTGACGATAATTTTTCATACACTAATGTTTCTTTATTTCGTGGGTGGTATGTAAGTTAACCAATCATCAACTCAGACTTATTCAACGACATTTCTCATTGTATCATTATAGTTTCCTTGATATTAACACACTTTACTTTCGGTAGAGTAGTTCTAGACAAAACTGTTATTTTGAAATCTCTATATAACGGATTTATGTAATCAAGATACAGTGTTAAATATAAAAACAGTAAAACATCGTTTATAAAGAAACACGGAAGCTTATTGTTTTCATTATCTATTAACCACTGGTTAATATTATATTTTGATGGGGTGTATTTGACTGGTTTGCTTGCTTAAGTTTTTCACCTTTCGACCTTTCTGTATATTTTCGATTATCAACATTCTGGAAGATTTGAGAAGTCTTAAGTTTCTGTTTCTACGCACTATTTAATATATATTTACTTTCGAAATGTGCACCTTACCGTAATCATGGTAATAGGATACACCACTGATTGGACATTTAAATTGAGAATGGACATTAGGAATGTGTCGTAGAGACAGCAACCCGACCAAGGAGCAGACAGCATTGTTCGTTTTTCTGGTTGTATACCAAAGTAATTATAGTATTGTGTGGGCTAGCACGAACGAAAGTTATATTTTCGTAGTAATTCTTAGACAATGTATAACCGTTGGGTTGTATAATAATACTTCTGTTGTCCTATGATGTATTCCAATGAACAGCTTCTATATATTGAAAATTTGTTTGGTTAATATCGCCACACCATAGAAATTGTCTGTCTGTTTCATATTAGTAGATTAATACCTCCGTTGCGATTTTTTTTAAACCCACAAGAAAACAGAGCTATCTTATGCTTACATTTATTATTTTATTTCTCCTGGCGAAATATTATTTACATATGACATGATCGTTCATTAATCGAATATTTGATAGATATGAAACACCATCACACAAGAAAAATAGAGCTATCTTATGCTTACATTTATTATTTAAATTAGTGTGTGTGTTTGATAATGATTTGGATATATCAACTATCACGAAGCGTTATAACTAATGTCTTATTATAACACATGTGTATGGCTTCTTCCCGTTCTATGTATCTAATTATCCCGTTGCATTCCCCGTGGAGCACGTAGACATTATCCTCTGGAAAAATACATTTCCATAAACCAGGAAGTAATACATCTGTTACTATGATTACACATTGATCGACTCAGGTACTCGTTATAAATAATATAACAGGTTAGACTCATTTTCCTAACTGAATAAAAATGATGAAATTTTGTGGTCATATAGCAATACCAGTACATTTTGTTTTAATAATTATGGTTTTGGAATAGAGAAGACTCATGTTGATTTCATACTTTTACTTTATTCATCCCTCATTTTTATCATCTATGTATTTATATTGTATCACAGATAAAATTTATTCGTTCACTGTTTGTGAATTTGTGTTACTACGTTATTTTATTGAGTTAAGTCATTCCGGTGGATAATTTATAGTGTGTCTTTCTATGTTGTGTTATTATACTATTGTTTTAGAAAAAAGGGAGAAGGTTTGGTACCATTCAAACGTTTAACCTCGCTGCAATTGTTTGCAACTATCCTTAGTCAGGAATCTGATGTTCAGTGGTTGTCGTCTGTTTATGTGGTTCATACATGTCATAAGTGTTTCTATTTTTCGTTGTTATATATGTTAGACCGTTGGTTTTCCAAAAACACATTAACACATGAGGAGCGAAGTTATCAAAAAGACAGACACGGGAGACACAAGAAATTATGTAAGTTAACTTGCATTACGAAAACGACAAAAACTCTGGTGAACTGGGTTCATATCTATAACTTTAAAACAAATGCTGTAATAATTCATGAATTAAAATAAATATTACAAAACAAAATATGTATAAACTGTATCTCACAATAATAGCCTGCTTATCTTACCAATACTGTCAATAGTCTGTCGCAAAGTTTATACCGGCGTCACACATCAGCGTATAGCTCTGTTTTAAAAAATCATGTACACTGCCAATAAGCTAGTAATTTAGGACGAATACAGCCTGTCAATCATATCTGTAACCTGTGCACAACGAGCTTTAAACGTGTATTGGGCGTACGAGAAGCGTACATAAGCGTTTATCGGGCGTTCAAGAAAAGTATGGTTGCGTACGTCTGACGTTTGTCTAACGTAGATGGAATGCAACCTAGGAAGGAAAAAGTGTCTTGAACGTATTTGAGACACGTCCCGGTCATAACTTGGACGTTCTATTTTGGGGTGTTTGTTACAAAGACACCCGTATACGTTTTAGTTATAAAGTCGAACGATCACAAAGCGTAAACGACGTGCTCTAAACGTGTCTCAAACTTATCGAAAGCGCGTTAAACGCGCTTGTAGCGTATGTATAATGTGCGTGTAGCGTACATGTATACGCTAGACACACGCTTCATCTGGATAACATTTTTAAACGGCATAAAAATTTCTTCGAGTTGTAACGTTCACCAAGCGTATACCTTTGTATTTCGACGTACTTGAAAAGACATAGCACAGTCGCCGAACACAAACCGAACTAGCAAACAAATCGTATATATATATCTGTGATATGAAATAGGGTTAACTATTTACATCCACTTCGTTTGCATTTTTGCTGACAGTTGTCTCATTTACAATCAAAACACATTTCCTTTTTCATATAAATAATTTTTCATATAAATAGTTATGTTTGCGTGCATATATGTTTTGGTTATTTACTCAATGACTTTACATGAATAGAATAGACACAGTTTATTATTTGTAGTACATACAGGAAACAAGTGGAGTTACCTTTCTTTAATATGTTCATTTCAATTATTTTGAAATAATCATTAAAATAAAACTTGTTAACCCTATCATTCTTATAAATTTAAAAGAATGATAGAAAATGTAAAAATAAATGAAAGTAACATACCAATGAGTCTCTTCTTAAAAATCTAACTGCAAGATAAAAAAATAAAAAATACCGCAACTTGCATTATTTTTTTTTTTTTTTTGATAAAATGATTCCTTTCAATATTTCTGTTGCGCTCTTACCTAATGAAGGGAACTGAAGGTAAGTGCGCCAACCGGACAAAATTCTGGTAGGCAGTGGTGTTCTCGCCAATGGACTGTCATAATGTACAGCCCCGGCTGAGGAGAATCCTTTACTTCTTTAGCCGTGCACCTGTACAGGGTGTATTTTTTTATGGGTCTGAAATGGCCCTGTAGAATTTATTTTGGAAAGGATCTTTCTACCTGTTCATTCTTTCTCTTTCTTTTTTTCAATCGTTCCTCCAATCCTTACCATATTCTCTCACTGTCTATATCTAAGACAATCTACCTTACACTAACTTTCTCTCTCTTTTCTTTTAATGTGTCTTTTTTTAAATCTTTCTATTTCTTTCAATCTTTCTTTATTTCTCTGCATTTGTCACTGTCTATCACTTTTTTCCTTCTGTCTCGTAGAAGATAAAGTGTGTGTGTGTGAGAAAGAGATTGTGTGAGAGAGAGTATGAGAGAGAAAAAGAGAGAGACAGAGTGTATGTGGGAAAGAGAGAAAGTGTGTGAGAGAGAGAAATATTGAGAGTGTATGCGAGAGAAAGTGGGAGAAACAGTGAGCATATGTGTGAGAGAGAGACTCGGGAATTGAGTGACAGTGTTAGTGAGAGAGAGTTAGAGTGTGAGAGAGAGAGTGTGAGAGCGAGTGAGAGCGATAGTGTGTGTGAGAGTGAGAGAGAGAAAGAGTGTGTCTGACAGAGAGTGTGTGTGAGAGAGGTAGAGGTAGAAAGTGCGAAAGAGAAAGAGTGTTTCTGAAAGAGAGAGTCAGAGTGAGAATGTGTGAGAGAGTGTGTAAACGAGAGAGAGATAGGGTAAGTGTGAGATGGAATGGTTAGACCGAGAGATGATAGATGATGAGAGAGGAGATAAAGGATGAGAGATGGTGGAAAGGATTGTTTAAGAGGGTAGATAAGGTAAAAGTGTATGAGATGGTAATAGAGAATGAGAGTGTATTTATCACTGTTTAGCTCTCTTTGTTCCTTCTTTGTCTAGAGGGAGTATAACAGGGTGAGAGAGAGAGAGGGTTATAGAAAATAAGAGAGGTTGATATACATTGTAAGAGAAGGTGACTGAAAGTGAGTGAGTGAGAGATTGAAAAGAGAGTATGAGAAGTGAGAGAGAGTACGAGATAGAAACAGAGGATGAGAGAGAGAGTAAGAGTGAGAGGGAGGGAGTGTGTGTGATCGTGAGTAAGTGAAAGTGTGACTATGTGAAGGTGAGTGGGTCAGACAGCTAGTGATATAAAGTGTTAAACGGTGAGACGGAGTGTGAATTGGGTCAAGAGATAACGAGAAAGACCGAGAGGCTTTGTCTAACAGAGATCAGAAGGTATGTATTTCAAAATCATAGGTCTGTTCTGTGTTCCTTTGGAATTTCAACCAAAGATGAAGAACTGGATCTTCCACCACTGTATTGGATACCTAAACTACATAAGTGTCCTTACAAACAATGGTATATTGTTGGGTCTTCCAAGTGCTCCACGAAACCTCTTTCTAAATTATTAACATCCATTTTATCAGCAATCAAAGATGGGCTTCAAAGTTATTGTGAAATAATAAAGGGGGCGTGAATCAGATGTGGAAACTTAAAGATTCCAAAGATCTTTTAGAGTACATACAATCTAACTCTCTTTCATCTTGTAACAGTATTAAAACATTTGACTTTTCTACTCTTTATACTAGTATTCCACATTCCAAACTAAGAGACAAATTGAAACAGTTGGTGTTGCTTTGCTTTATAAAAAAGAATGACCAACGTAGATACAAGTATCTTGTCTTAGGGAGGGATAAATCCTACTTTGTAAAGGACCACTCTGATTCAAAAAAAAAAATTCTCTGAAACTGATATTATCCAGATGCTTGATTTCTTGATTGACAACATATTTGTTACGTTCGAAGGACGTGTTTTTCAACAGACTGTCGGCATTCCAATGGGAACAAACTGTGCCCCTCTACTTGCCGACTTGTTTCTTTATTATTATGAGGCTGACTTCATGCAGGAACTTATTAGGAAGAAAGATAAGAAGTTAGCAATATCCTTTAACTCTACTTTCCGCTATATAGATGATGTTCTTTCACTGAATAATTCAAAATTTGGTGACTATGTGGAACGCATCTATCCCATTGAGCTAGAGATAAAGGATACCACAGATAGAGTTAAGTCGGTCTCATATCTTGACTTACATCCAGAAATTGACAATGAGGGTCGGTTGAAAACTAAACTTTACGACAAAAGAGATGATTTCAGCTTTCCAATTGTGAACTTTTCATTTCTAAGTAGCAACATTCCAGCAGCACCTGCATACGGGGTATATATCTCCCAATTCATACGATATTCCCGTGCTTGCATTTCCTATCATGATTTTCTTGATAGGGGGTTGCTGCTCACAAGGAAGCTATTAAACCAAGAGTTTCAAATGGTGAAGTTGAAATCGTCCCTTCGTAAATTTTACTCACGCCATCACGAGTTGGTTGACCGTTATGGAATAACCGTTTCACAAATGATATCAGATATGTTCCTTACGTCGTAACTACAATCCCCTTCCCTTTCACCCCTAGTTTTTTTGGGGGGTTCGTGCTATTTATTCTTTAGTTTTCTATGTTGTGTCATGTGTGCTGTTTTTTGTTTGTCTTTTTCATTTTTAGCCATGGCGTTATCAGTTTGTTTTAGATTTATGAGTTTGACTGTCCCTTTGGTATCTTTTGTCCCTCTTTTAAGACATACAGTAAAAAAAACCCGGCTGTACCTCAAGATACCGTTTTCGTTGCAATAGTGTGTAAAAATCTTTCATCATCAACCGTTTGAAGTTGGTCTATATCCCATTTGTTTTCGGGTTTCGGTATTGGCAAAAAGCGTTTACTATATAAAGTATTGCGATGTGTTGAACTACATTTATGAACCCCGATACTTTAACTATATCATTCATATTTTGAACAAAAAATGTATCTTTTTTTTTCAGCCAATGCATTCATTTGAAAATATTAAACCGATTTTGGCACTAATTGTATATCACAATCGATAAGGTAACCAACTTTTGGGCAGGTTTTGAAATTGTGTAAATTCAACTCAGTTGATTAGCTGAAAGTAAACAGATATTCTCCATTTTTTATGCAATGTACATAATAACGACTCGTGCATGTAATAGGTTTCTAAAGTAAGGGAACCAACATAACTTTATACTAAGAAGTTAAGACAATATTCTTTTTTTTTTCAAGCAAAATCTAACTTTAATTCATCTACATATTTGATAAAGCTCTATATAGCAAAATATAAAAAAAATAGTTTCTTTCGCTTGTACTTTGATTGTTTTTTTCGTACGTAAAGTGAACGTAAATAAAGACGTTTCCTAAAATTACTGTTATTCATTATTCGACTGGCTTGAGTTCAAACGTCTTAAGAGCATACGATACAGTTTTGATTCCATATTGAAAATTTGTTCAAAATTTGCAAATAGGCTATTTTTTAACATAATTAAATCAAATATGTAATATTTGTTTAAAAGGATAAACACAAGCTGTTTTTGTTAAATTATTTGTAAATTCTCTTTTTTATGAGTTAACTGTAAATTGATGATTGTTTTGTCTTAGAATTAACTCAAATTTATCAAACATTAACATGAGTAATGAATAAAAATTGGTACAAATAATCTTCATTTGATCAAACCGAATGTCATTTGAAAAAGGAGGGGTCCTTGAACTCGTTTTAAAGTTGAAGGACACAATTCAGTCGAAAAATGGATGTTTACCCTATATGTCACAGTTTGACGTCGCAAAAATAATATTTTATATTAGCATCGTTATAACCTCCCCGGTAACTGTATCGTATGCCCTAAAATTTCTGTCTTTACGCAGTACTTTTTAAATAATTACTATCTAAATGGGCACTTTTTCCTGATAGGATACACTACTGACTGGACATTACATTTGAGAAAGGAAATGGGGAATGCGTCATATAGACAACAACCACACCAAAAAGCAGACAACATAGTTCGTTTTCTGGTCAAATATAGTATAAGTAATTAAAAAAAAATTTTGGACTAACACGAAAGAAAGTTATGTAAGTAATTCTTAGACAATGTTACCTTTGGGATTGTACAATAATACTTCTGTTGCTCTATGGTGCGTTCCAATGAACAGCATTGATATATTGAAAATGTGTGTGTTTAATATCGCCAGACCATAGAAATTTTCTGTCTGTTTCATATTATTAGATTAATACCTCCGTTGCGAATTTCTTTTAAACCCACAAGAAATCAGAGCTATCTTCTGCGTAGGTTAAATATTTCAGTTCTCCTGGCGAAAGATTACATATGACACGATCGTTCATTACCGAATATTTGATAGTTATGAAACAACACCACATGTAGAATATATTGTCAATAAATATATAAAGATTTGACAATTAATGAATAATTTCATTGTGATTAGAGTTTATATGGTTAAAAAAAAATAAAACCCGTAATTGGTAAATTCAACGTTTCTGTTACATAGATTACTGCTAAATAGTACCTACGGATTGTATTGATTAAGGTGTTGTCTATATAACTTAAATCTTGCTATTCCCTCGGCGAATTTTGAATGCAAAGCAATTCAGGTTAATATTCATTAGTTCCGATATTATATTATAAAAACCTCACATGGATACGTTTGTGTCTTCAACAGCTGTGATAGTTCCTAGTTACAAAACAAATTTACTTTTCTCTTAAAATCATGTGTAATGCATTGTTTAGATTAGAAGAGGTGGAATTATAATACTTAAGATAAAAATACACGCAATGTCGTGCTCAGTTTTCATCAAAAAGATCTACAAAGTTAACAGAAATTCCAGATATGTGATTATTATTATAAGAACATAAGAACTGTTCAAAAGGGGGAGTGACTGCCCATGGCTTGATATTTGGAAAATGGCTAACACGAAAAAACTAATGTATATATAATCCGGACCTATCATCCAATAAATTATCTTTCAAAAAGTTCGAAAAAATTATATGTTGCCCGTGACAGTCCCTGCTCATAACCATTTCACATGTAATCATGTTTATATATGACGTGACTATCTGATAGATGTGAAATATCGCCGGGAATCTTTTTTATATCAATTTGAAGAACCAAATTACTTCAACAAGGAGTGACATTTTCTAACATCGTTTTTTAAATATCATTCTTATTATCGAGGTGGAAAGACCTTCAATTGTTCTCTGAAGAATTTCTTTTGAATTGTGATATATTTTTTTAGCATGTGTTATTTTCTCTCATACTTTTCGGACTACCACCTTTTTGAAGTTTAAAGGAAGAGTGGTATTGTTCGCTACATGTACCCCTAACAGATTAATTGTCATATATCTAGGTACAAAGCTATTGTTTCAAATGAATACGTATATTGCAACCTCGATAACTGTACACTGACACTTCTGTGTATGTCGATGCATTAGAAATCATAATTTATAATAGAAACGAAATTGTTTGAATATCGCCATACAATATAGTGTGTCCGTCTATTTCACATAACTAAATTATTGCTTACATATATTTCCTTTCTTCTAAACCCTCAAGATAGCATAGCTGTCTTATGCTTACATTATTTGATTGTGTTCCTAGGGAAATAAAAAACAAAAATTTTTTCCATGGACAATATCATTACTGGATGACAATGATACCAACTACATGTACATATTTTTTTTATAGTTATAAAACAATTTTGTAAAGAAATGATTATGATATTCATATCATGAATTTATAATCCGGAAAGAATGTGGGTGAATCTGGTTTAATTGCTGGTATCGTTAAAAGACATTGACATCATAAGGTGACAAATAAGAAAAGTGAATATGTTGTTTGGTTGTTTTTCTCACACACTGTTGTAAAGATGATGGACTTATATGCACCTATCATACAATTGAGACGTTCAGAAAGCTATAAAGCCAGGTTTAATCTTTGATAAATACATAGGGAAATCAGGAATTTGACATTAATTGTATTGCAGGTTTTTTTGTTGATTAGTAAATACCAAAACTGCTTAAATTGATGAGACTGTATTGTTCCATTTCCCACAGAGAGTCTTGAATAAGAAACAATAACCTTAACAGTAACCTATCTATCAATTATGGTATAATAGCCGTACATGTACATTGAACTATAATGGTTTACTTTTGTTTAAATTGTTATTTGGATTGAGAGTTGTCTCATTAGCTCTCACACCACATCTTTCTATATCTACATAAATATAACTTGTACAAGCAGCTGGTAAAGTATCCTCACAATTAAGTTAAGTGTCCAGTATATGGAATCAACCATTTTGACTTATCAACACATATCATGCATATACTGCATATCATGTTGAGAAAAAGAAAAATAAAATATCACCGATACTCATATTACTGTAAGAGGCTTAGGTGGCCGAGTTGTCTTATAATAAAAATGTCTGTATCACTAGCCATTTCGTTCTTATGTTGTACTGTTATACCACTGTCCCAGGTTAGGGGAGGGTTTGGATCCAGCCAACATGTTTAACCCCGCCACATTATTTATGTATGTGTCTGTCCCAAGTCAGGAGCCTGGAATTCAGTGGTTGTCGTTTGTTTATGTGCTACATATTTGTTTTTCATTCATTATTTTTACATAAATAAGGCCGTTAGTTTTCTCGTTTGAATTGTTTTACATTGTCTTATCGGGCCTTTTATGGCTGACTATGCGGTATGGGCTTTGCTCATTGTTGAAGGCCGTACGGTAACCTATAGTTGTTAATGTCTGTTTCATTTTGGTCTTTTGTGGATAGTTGTCTCATTGGCAATCATATCACATCTTCTTTTTTTATATTAACACCTTGTGTCCGTTTTTTTCCCTTTCGAAGGTCGTTAGTTCTCTCCAAGAACTCTTGATTCCTCTGCCAATTAAAAATTACACCCCAAACTTGTCCATATGGTATTCATGTACAAAATTTGTCTAATTGTTATGAATCAAACCAATAGGGTTAACTTCAAAATTGCACTAACTGTATTGCTATTTACTATAATAATCAAATACCAAAGGCTTGTATTGATTACTCTGTATTGTTCTAATTCCCGCAACGAACTTTGCTTATGAAACAAATTAGGTAGAATATTAATTAATTTCGATATCAATATAAATCACACTTGGCAATGGCCGAGTCCCAAACAGCTGGTTAATTTCCTGGTTTTATAACGATCTTTTATCGGAATATATATGTTTCGTGGATATATCAGATTGAATACGAAGCGGCATATGACTTGTGAGGGAGTTCCACGCAAATGACATACACACTATTCACCCTGGCTTATAGTTAGATATTAACACATCTTTCATGATCGGTTTATCTTGTTAACAAAGAACTATTTAAAAACGAATTAATTTTCCTTTCTCTTATAAAAAAACGCAAACACGATATAACAGAGTCATATATATATATATCCAGGACCAATTATCAAACAATGTATTTTCACCAAAGTTAATTTATTTAGTGTGTTACGAAATATTAAATGTGCGGTAGGCATACAAACAAAAAATCACTTAAAAAGTGACTCACTGTTTAATTTGTACTTTTAGTACTAACTTTCAGAACAATTGGTAATGTTGATGATATATCAATATACACCTTATCACTATTTGTCCGCCATTACTTGATATCACACAGGTTCCCGTAAAATTTTGACGTCATAAAACAAAATATCTGACACCACAATGGAAAAGGGATTGTTGTATGCTTCAAAGTTCATGCGGCCGGGATTAACGATAAGATGTATTAAACTATTCATCAAACATACCAGACCAAACATCAAATCCTACAATAACAGAGAGATACAATGAATGTTAAATACTAGCTCACCAGTGACGCTCGAATTACAATATCTGCATGAACTAACCTTTATCCTTTAGAATACTTATGACTATTTCAATTTGATTAGAGCATAGAAGTCATTAATTTGTTCCTTTATCATGTTTTAGCAAATAATAGATTCTTGCCTCATCTTTTAAAATTTATCTTAAACTCTATCTTGTGCTCATAATAATTGATTACTTTATCTTGTTTAAATATCATTCTTAGATGACACCATCATCCATTAACTTATATTTGATCATCGCATATACACATGGAAAAAAGTATTGCAACACCTTGATTTTCAAAATCAGCCTCTTTTTTTGGATGATATATAATAAGATATTTGTATAATATTATTGAAACATAGTTTATGATAACATTGGCATTGAAACGAACAAAAAATGTTTAAAAAAAAATGATTTATATAACCACAATTTTAATAACAAAATGAAGCGTTTTTTGTACAAAAAAATGCATTTTACAACTTTGACTGTAGTCGAACTTTACAATGTCAGACATTTCAAAATTAATCTTCAGATGACTGTTCACATCATGGTTGATCGTTATACGCCAAAGAATTAGTAATTTGTGCGCAGCCTCCATTCAAACGGATAACCGCATCTTAACGTCTTCTGATTCCTGCCAAAAATCGACTAATTTGTTGCTAAGGTAGCAGCAACCATTTCTGATGAAGGGCATTGTTTATTTCATGATGTGTTTGAACTGGGGTGTCCTTTCGCGCACTTCCCGCCCAAAAGTGTCCCATATATGCTCGATATGGTTCAAATCTGGGCTACGATCCGTCCACGGAAGATGACCCGAATTCCATTGGAACAATGAATCTTCCTCCATGATGCTAATTTTCAATTTTAGCGAGCTCTGCACTACATTGGATACGGAAAACTGTGTGTCTGTTCGTGAACAAAGGTCTCCGAAATGGTCTTATCGCACGATAACCAGTAGCGATGAGTCAATCTCGAACAGTTCTTGTTAAAAGGTCCCTGTATGCCAAACACTCTCTTTTTTGGATTGTAATGTATGCAAGGGGTTTCCTTCTGACCAACCTTTTTTATGCTTGATTTTCCCTAGCAAATGGTATAGAGGGTCTTCTTTATTTCGGAAGGTCTTTAACATCGTTTAGTGCCATTTTTAATTCTCAAAACGACTTCTAGTGGAATGGTGATGTCCAACAATACGTGCAGTTATTACAGCGACCTCCTGCTTCACTCATGCTGATAATCTGTCATCTTGCTGCAGTTAAGAGTTGTCGATGACCCATTACAAGGTGTCAATCACATAACTTTAAAATTTTGGTTATTTAAAGTGTTGAAAACAATGAGGATGAAAACACCTGTTTTGCTGTTTACGGGTACAGTAGCTGCATGTGCAGATAAAAACTTACCGAGTCGATATTTATTGATTAAACTCAGGTGATACTTGAATAATGTTTAAGTAGTTCTATTTTACCAAATTATATCACAAAAAAATAAAAAGTGTTTTTTTAATTTCAATTTCAATTTGGTGTTGCAATACTTTCTTCCATGTGTATAGAATATTGTCATATTTCGTATCATGATTTTATAATAAAACAATAATTTCATTGAGATGTAGGTGTGTTTGGTTCAATTGCTGGTATCATTCAAAGATATTTAAAAAAAATGTAGATAACAGGTCCCGAACTTGTTCTTAAATGGTATTCAAACTCACAAATCGAAGACAAACTGACAACACTATGGCAAAAATGAAAAGACATAGCACAGTCGCCAAAAACAAACCGAACTAGCAAAAAAATCTAAGATATATCTCTGATATGAAATAGAGTTAACTATTTACATCCACTTCGTTTGCAGTTTTGCTGACAGTTGTCTCATTGACAATCATAACACATCTCCTCTTTTCATATATATAATTTTTCATATAAATAGTTATGTGTGAGCGTATATTGTTTTGTTTGTTATTTACTCAATGACTTTACGTGAATAGAATGGAAACACGTTGATTAATTGTAGTAACTACAGGAAACAAGTGGAGTTACCTTTCTTTAATATGTTCAGTTCAATTATTTTGAAATATTCATAAAAATAAAACTTGTTTACTGTATTATTCTTATAAATTTAAAAGAATGATTAAAAATGTAAATACAAATGAAAGTAACATACCAACAAGTCTCTTCTCAAAAATGTTACTGCAAGATAAATAAATAAAAAATCCCACAACTTGCATTACTTTTTTTCTCGATAAAATGACTCATTTCAATGTATTTGCTGCGCTCTTACCTAATGAAGGGAACTGAAGGTAAGTGCGCCAGCCGGATCAAAATTCTGGTAGGCAGTGGTGTTCTCGCCAATGGACTGTCATTGTGTACAGCGCCGATGGAGGAGAACCCATTACTGCTTAAGCCGTGCACCTGGACAAGGTGTATTTTCTTATGGGTCTCAAATGGCCCTGTAGAATTTATAATGGAAAGGATCCTTCTACTTGTTCATTCTTCCTCATTCCTTGTTTTCGATATTTTCTTACCATTTTCTCTCACTGTCTATATCTAACACACTCTACTTTACACTAACTCTCTCTCTTTTCTCTCTCTCTCTCTTTCTTTTTTCTCAATCTTTCTATATATATCATTTTTTTCTATATTTCTCTGTATTTGTCACTGTCTACCTATTTTGCCTTTTCTGTCGTGGAAGAGGGATAGTGTGTGTGTGAAAGGGATTAAAATACGGTGTAACAAGATATTTTTCGCTAGTGTGATGACAATAAAATGGCTGTAAATGTATCTTAATGGAAAGCGATATGTATTGGCTCTAAACAGTTACAGTTACAATTAAATCAAATGAGCACATTAATCTTGCCAGAAATAGACAACAAAGTAAAGAAAAATAAATACAAATAATAATTTTAAATAAAGTGTCATTATCCTTCTTTGGAAGAAGCCTCTAGCAGTTGTTATATTAAGAGGCATGGTTTTAAGTAAATTCTAACTCAAAACACCAAGGAACCAAATGTCATATTATCATAACTAAATTTAGAAAACATGTATTTTCCTTTTACTGTTTTATTGTTCACATTGCCAGATTTAACATATTATTCGTGTGTAAGATTTTGAAAATCTTATTGATCACACTGAGTAGGTTGACATGGATGCTTAACGTCCAGTGGCAAATATTTCATGCATGTTCAGTTGCACACTAAATAGGTAATCATACCATGACCTACATGTATTCATATTCGTTTACGTGTAACATGTACATGTATCACGATTTCGTGCTCCTCCGTGTCAGCTCTTCAACCGTTCTAAATTTATGTATATATTTGACTCAATATTTCGATTCAATTAATATTTTGAAAAAATAATCACTTGTCCGCGATTGAAATGGCATTACAAATAGAAAAAAAAACCAACAACATAGCACTCCCCTTTTTTCCAATAAACTAAGTTCAACTTGGTACATGTATATTAAATTACTTACAAAATGTCTTGAATTCTGAATACACCTTTATCGGATGGTAACAATTCATGTATGTCTTACTTCATGTAGTAACAGTAATTGTGTAGGGATAATAATTTCTAAGGTTTATATCTGGATTAATAAGTGAGTGTTATTTCACATACTAGATAAGCTGTAGGGCGTATTAAAACCGAAACGCATTAGAACGGAATATCGGTCGGTAAAATGGAAAGCTAAATTTTGCAAATCTTTATAAAAACAATATTTTTTGACGGTATATAAGTTAGATAGTGCATAGTTTAAGGTTTTTCTCGTCGTAGAACACACCGAGGGGTGTCAGTATTGATCAAATGAAAGACCGACCTATAACTTATTTCGGCGGATACTTAACCTACTGCTGGAGATACGATCGTATCCAAATGAGATGTATGGAACATTAAAATCGGAATTTCCTCTAAATTGTTCCTTAAAGAAAATTCGCTGAAAGGAAAGAAAACAGGTCCAATCAACACAAACCGTTTTATATTTGACAATCATAGTGATACTTTGCAGTTGGCAAGTTTGATTCGATTCCTCAACATTATGACATATTTTTCATATTAAAATAATTGATAGATTAATTTATTGGTGATTTGCGCCCTTTTCAACTCTATTGGATATTTCATAGTTTCCAAAGAGGACCACTGACCTTCGGATAGAAAAAAAAAAACTGTCATATTCCTAACTTGGTACAAAAATTTCTTCGCGTTGTAAAAAGTAAAATTACGAAAACAACGAACTCCCAAAAAAAACTCAAAACGGAATGTCCCCAATCAAATGACAAAATCAAATCTAAAACATACCAAACGATTTGATAACAACTGTCATATTCCGGACTTACTATTTTCTGATGTAAAATGTTAGTCATAGTTGTTTAAATCTGATTTTATTGCTAGGTAAATTTCTCATTTTGATGACAGATGCGTATTATTCCATTATATTGACAACAGTATGTAATAAAAAAAAAAAATGACCAAGTTATCGGTTTATTTCAGCTTATAAACATGATAAAGTCAATTTCTATTAATGAAACCAGCAATTAAACCATATTCACCCACATCTCAATTAAATTATTTATAAAATCATGATATGAAATATCATTATAATTTCTTAACAATTTTTTTTTATTGCTATAAAAAATCAGGTAAATAGCTTATAATGCCATCTAAGAATGCTATTTCCCTGGAGACTGTTTTATCCTTATTTCCTAGAGTTATAAAATCAAATTTTGTTTTCCCCGAGGGCATCATTAACTTGGTAGCTTTATGCATGATGAAAACAAATAATACAAAGAACAAACCGGCTGGGAATTTTCCTCGGAGTTCAGTATTTTTGCGATTTTACTTTTTACTACAACCAAGTCGATGTCAAGTTTCATCCAAGAAGAAACTTTACTGCTGGTGGATTATTCCCTGAGGACATCATTAACTTGGTAACTTCGTGCATGATGAAAACAAATAATACAAAGAACAAACCGGCTGGGAATTTTCCTCGGAGTTCAGTATTTTTGTGATTTTACTTTTTACTACAACCAAGTCGATGTCAAGTTTCATCCGAGAAGAAACTTTACTGCTGGTGGATTATTCCCCAAGGACATCATTAACTTGGTAACTTTATGCATGATGAAAACAAATAATACAAAGAACAAATCAGCTGGGAATTTTCCTCGGAGTTTAGTATTTTGTGATTTTACTTTTTGTGAGCATAAGACAGTTGTAATATCTTTAGGGTATAACAGAAAAAAAAATGTGTAGGGAGTTATCAAATTATGTGAAAAGGAATCTTTCTATGGTTTTATTGATATTCAAAAAATAAATTACTGCTATTAGCTAAGGCATTGGAAGTGACACACAAAGTGATGTAATTTTTCAACCCTCGTGCAATATATAAGAGTTCATTTGAAACTATACCGTCCTGTTTTTGCCAAACAAAAACATCTAGTATTGCATAAAGACCCCTTACATCATAAACGGAGGGTGGTGATCAGTAGTATTCATAAAAAACAGTAAAAGAAAAAAGATAAAGAAAAGTCCGAGGAATATTCAACACGGAAAGTTTATAATCAAATTGCAAAATCAAATGGTCAAACACATCAAACGAATGGACAACAACTGTCATATTCCTGACTTCTTACATGCATTTTCTTATGTAGAAAATGGTGAATAAAACCTGGTTAAAATCTAACCAAATCTCTCACTTGTATGACAGTCGTTTAAAATTCCATTATATTGGTAACGATGAGTACACAAAAAAAAAGACATAATATAAGTAAGAATGTGAAAAAAAAGGTACAGCAGTCAACATAGTGTTATTATCTTAAATACTATAAAACAAACAGATAAAGAAACAAACATTTATCATGACACATTAGCAAAATGACCGGATGTACAAGTATCGAGTAACGGCAGATGCAAAACAAAAAAACACAAAACAAAAAGTCATTCAGATAAAGCACTTTTGTAAAAACGAAAAACAAAATAATACAGGAGGTCTCATAAAACAATAACACAATGACGGGATGTATTATTACATAGCCACGTCATTTGTAGCCAATAGATATGTTTCTGTCCATGAAGAATATATTTAAGGTGGTACCTAACACTACATGGAGATAACTCTGTAAAATCAGGTTAACGTTTTAATCACGTTGTATTGTTATGGAAATATTAAGCTTCTCAATGATCAAAATTAGCGTTTGTCAAACTGCTATATATCTAACCATTTTTTTTTTCCGAGAAGGTGATTGGTTCAAATTTTTTGAAAATTTCAGATTTTTTTCAAAGGGTCAAAGTTAATATTTTGGCAAAATTTTATGAAAATTTAATCAAATTAATTTAAGCATGTCAAGTCAAAGTGTTGGGTACCACCTTAAGATAATGAAACACAGTCTTTTCTATATCATGTATATCATAACACTTTTATCCTTTATTTGTCTGCTTTCGTATCGTTTTACGAAGTAGTAAGTATACACCATGCAGATTTTTCATCTTTTATTCATTTCGTTCATGTTTTTTGTCTAAAACGTAACTATAAAAACATGCCACGCCTTGCCTCTTTGTAATTGCATGAGTTGTTAATCGCTCTTAAGCTTTGAGGAGATGTTAAATAAGAAATAATAACACTAACAGTATTAATTATACGTCACCAGAAGGATATTTGGACAATACAAATATCATCAGTGATGCACCTGACCTGTATACTTGTAAGCGATATTTCACATCTTATTTGAACACTCTAACATTCGTATGGCCTATGAGCAAGGATTATCACGCACCATAATAAAATTTCCGGGTCTTTGTTTAGAGAATGTATCCTATATTTGTTTTAGAATGTACTTATATTTGTTTCGGAATGTACTTATCGTCGCTGGGCTTCCAAAAGGTTGTAAATTACACGTTTCTCAACAACAAAAAATCTCACAAACAGGCTTTGAAAATTTTGACAAAATACATGCTTCCAAAATGGCTTATGTGAACTTGAACTTTTTTGTAACTGGCAGTGAAATAAAAACTTTGACATTTCTGGATTATCCGAGAACTTTAATTATTTTCACAGAAATAACGAAATGTACACTTATTTTATTCCTAAAGCTTTTATACAACGATTTGCAAGTTTTCATACAACATTTTGGAAGCAAATATGTCTTATTTCAAATGTTTTGATTGGTCTAACTGTATGTTATTTTGTAATACCAAAGATTTCCTCCCGCCAAGACCATTTATCTCAAAAAGTATTTTTAGCCAAAAAAGTCATATACGACATTTTGGAAGCCCAGCGATGTTATATTTGTTTCGGAACGGACTTATATTTGTTTTTGTCATGTTGACAATGTTTAGACTCGCAGGCCTATTGCAGTCACTTCCCTTTTTGCATAGATCTTATTATAATAATAATAACATATCATGGAATTTCTGTTAACCTTGTAGAACTTTAATGGTGAATAATGAGAACGGAATTGCGTGCAATTTCATCGTAAGTATTATATTTCCATCTCTTCTAACCTGAATAATTCATTACACATATTTTTTTCCCAGAAAAGCAGATTTGATTTAAAACTAGGAACATATCCATGTTAGAGTTATATCATATAATATATGAGCTAATCCATATTTAACCTAAATTGCTTCGCATTTAAAACACATTGAGGAAATAGGAACATATATATACAAAAAAAATAAAGGCAACAGTAGTATACCGCTGTTCAAACTCATAAATCCATGGACAAAAAACAAAATCGGGGTAACAAACTAAAACTGACGGAAACGCATAAATATAAGAGGAGAACAACGACACAACACTACAATGTAAAACCTAATCAATACAATCCCAAGGTACTCTCTAGCAGTAAACTATGTAACAGAAACTTTGAATTTGACAAATACTGGTTTGATTTATCTTTTTGAACCATGTTCACTCTAATCTCAATGAAATTATATGATTATAAAATCATGATATGAAAATTACTCTACATGTGATGATGTTTCATAACTATCAAATACTCGGTTAATGAACAATCATGTAATCTATATATGATATTTCGCCAGGAATGGGGGAAAATGAATTAATTTATGTAAGCATAAGATAGCGTGGGTTTAAAAGAAATCCACAACGGAGGTATCAATCTAGTAATGTGAAACAGACAGACAATTTCTATGGGCTTGCGATATTCAAACTAACAAATTTCCAATAATAGAAATAATAGAAGCTGATCAATGAAATGCAGCAAAGGGTAAATAAACAGAAATATTATTGTACAATCCTAAATGTTATATTGTCTAAGTACCATGAAACCATAACATTCTTTCGTGCTAGCCTTAACTAACTATAATTGCTTTGTTATATGATCAGAAAAAGAACAATGTCCAATTAGTGATGTATTCTGTCACGAGAGGGTGCCGATTTAGAAAGTAATTATTTATTAAGTAGTGCATAAAGACAGAAACTTAAAACTTCTAAACTCTTACAGAAAGTTTGTGATCAAAAATTTAAAAGGTACATGTGAAGGAGACTATGTTTTAGGTTTAGTTAAGGTGGTACATCTAAGATAAGATAACACTTACTCATAGTCTGATTCATTGCTACGTTTTAAAATCATGTGCAATATGAAAGCTTTTAAAAGATCATGATCAGAATGTTTACATTATTGCTAAGAGCAATTGTACACCTATTGTTATTCATTTAATCTTTTAATCCATTTAAAGTTACTCATTTTCAATAAATTAATCTACAAAGAGACATAAAAGGGAAATTTCAGAGTGAAAAAAATTACCAAAAGAAAACCAGGACGTTAGAAAAGTAGGGAAACAGAAAGGACCATAACTGTTTTCGTTTTTTACTTGCCAATGCCAAAACAAAATTTGTTAATGTCTTACATAAAATAAAATAAAGTACAAAAAGTCAAAAGTCTAAGGATGATGCCATTTGTTTTATTGGGGAGGGGGGATGGAATTAAAAATGTTGTCCTGCATTTTTTTCAATCATTGGAAAGGGGGGGGGATTGCACCAGGATCTTTTTTTTAAGCTCGGGATTTCGGGATAAGGGAATTCTTTTTTCGAACTTCGGAATAGCGGGATTTAAATTTATTTAAACTCGGGATTTCGTGCTTTCCAGCCCGGGACTTCGGGATCAGGACCCTTTCTATCCTTCCTCATCTGACATCATTGTCCTGAATTTTAATTTTTCATTCTTTAGGGACCTGCAATTTTCATTAGTTTATCCTGAAATTGTTTACATAAATCTGCTTGTTATGCCAAATTACTGTTGCTGTCTTTATTGTTCAATTGCGTGTCTTGCCTTTTTTCAAATTTCATACAAGCCTCTGACAATAAAAACAATGCTAATTAATTAACTAAATAAATAAATAAACCATGGACAATTATACAATGCTTCTGTTCGTAGATCTTCGTACAAAATTGATTAAAATCAAAACTGAATGGACTCCACAATACTTTTTTTTTAAAACCATACATGTAGTTTTTAATGAACTAGGGGCTTAGTAATTAATATACGTAGTAATGTTAAATAGGTTATAAATAATTTATAATTTTAAAATTTCTGGCATATATTTTTGAAGTGCAATTGAATATTTTATGATCATTTTATTACATGATTTATATTCATGTAAAAAGTAAGAAGATACCGAGGGGGATAATCAACCACCAGTGCATCATTAACATGTCATGGAACAAAGACAAGAAGAAGAAAAAATATCCGATTCAGTGCACAAGACAAAACAAACATGTATACACTTTCAAATTCATCTGAATAAAAAAGTACTACATCTTTCTAGTCTCTTTTTTCAACCTTTATCCTGACAGGTGTAGAAAATAAACGGGTGTCTTCTATTCCGTCCGCAATTTTAGGGAAAGTAAAGTCTATATTTAGAATCGTGGTTGAAACTGAAACTACACATGTATGATATAAATAGAACATGTTATTTTTGCGTTATCAATTTGAATTTCGAAGGAATAGCAAAATTTGATATTTTTCTTTTATTGTGCTTTTGTCATGTTTGTGTATCTTTCCGATTTTTTTTTATCAAATGCAACTTTGAAATAAATATAAAAACGAAAGTGTGGTGTTATATTGCAAGTGACAAGTGATTTTTTTTTCTTTTCAAGTCTCAATTCAAGATTATTACTGAATAATAATCATACTCTATAATAACAAGTGGTACAAAAAATAATGTGAAACTTGTAAATGCCGTGCTTTTAACTAAAAACCAGTTGGTTAGTGTATCTTATTTTCATAACCTCTGCAGAAGTACTAAAAAAGTTCTATGTTTAACGAACTTGATTTCAAAGTATAAGGATTTTGCACAGTCAGCCCTATTTCATCTCTCATGAGCCGTCATTCTTTGCACGAATAGTTTTGTTCTTCAGTTTTGAATCGTATATTTTTTTAATCTGAAGACCAATAAATTGAAAATCTTGATCATGTAAAGCATCTGCCAACTTTAAAGCTTTTCCATAGGTTTTTTGACGTGTCAAATCAAAAATCAGTTATATCCTTTTTTTGTCCCTGCAACTGAATGTCGGGTGAGGGGGGATATTGTTTTACGCCTGTCCGTCTGTCCTTCCGTCCGTCCCATTATTGGTATATATTTGGCATAACTCCTCCTACTGTTTGAGTCCTAGAAAGTTTTCACCTTGCTGTCTGATGAGTAGTTTTAAAGTACGCACAGTGCGCGCTACAATAGAAACTATTCCCTTTTCAAACACTTTATGTGAATACATGTCCATTATGTATTCCATGTTCATGGAATGGGTTGACATGTCATTCCAAGTGTGACGTTATCTTTGAGACCTACAATGACGTGTTCACGGAAATGGTAAAAGTGTTTTTTGAAAAAGATGAAGCAAAAAAGGTTAGTTTTTATCTTAATAACAATGATAATAATACTAATAATTCTAGTTCTATATTGTCATAAAAATTAACAAGATACTTGCAAAAATACATTCCAAAATTATTTACATTAAAACAGTCAACAATAAAGATAGACTTCCGGTCCATTTTGAAATTCTATTATTTTATATCAATAAGAAGATGCAGAATTTTTGAATGATAACTAATTTTAGTTTGATATTTTCTTTTTTCAGGCTGAAAATGGTAAAAAATTACATACAGAAGTTTTACCAAAATATATCGCTTTTACGGCCAAGTTGTTGAAAGAAAATGGTGAAAAATGTTTAGTAGGATCTAAGGTAACATTTATCACTTTTTATGGGGAAACATCAAGAAATATATTACAGTTATATGGATGTTGATAATTACACGCTTAAAGAATAGAGTTGGAAAACAGGGTATGTGTCAAAAAGACAACAAAACAAAAGAACAGAAAACACCACAAGGCCACCAATTAGTCTTCAACGCACCGAGGAAAATACCACACACAGCGTGTTTTATATGGCCCCCCGAACAACGATCTATAATTGTTTAGCAAAATGAACGCCACATTAATTCAAAAACATACAAATGAACCAAATTAAAAATAAAAACACAAGACTAACAAAATCTAGAGATTTCCGCAAAAATGCGACTGGGTTAATGTTGAAATTGGCGGAAAAACAAACTCAGTGGAACAAGCTTATACATTATACATAATTATAAAGGCAAATTGTACTTTTGTTTTTAAGGTAAATTCGTATTTTATTTCCCCCTTTTATATACGACGGTCACTGGTGAGTCTTTAATAGTCAAAACGTGAGTCTGGAGTACACAATTTTAATTCTGGTGTCTATAAATTTGTTTCACCTGTGTACCGTGACAAAGTGTGGGGATATTCAATTATACAGATATAGATTACACTGCACATGTTGATTTTAATTGAGAAAAGCAGTGGACCATTTGATCTAGTGACACTTAGTATTTAAGGAAAGTTTTACAAAATTGATCATGGAAAATGTTCATGGAAAATGATGTAATTCTCTTTTTTTTTTTATCTATGTACCTTTCACTTGCAGACGTTACTTTCTTTGACATGGTTGATAAAATAACCGAGGGTAAAGGTATGGAAGCAAATTTATACAAAGACTTCAAATCAAAACGTTTTACGAAAACGTGCAGAAATTGCCGAACATGAAAAAATATTTAGAGAAGCGACAACCATCTGACATGTAAATGCAGCATTACTCATCATCTTCATTGTATATGTGCATATATGTATTTTTTATGTGTATTTAAACCTAAACATGGTTCAGGAACAACGGACTAATTTATGCGATCAAATTGAAGCGGACTTTTACATTGTATTCACTAGATTAAGTATGTTCTTTTTGTACTTATTTATTTATTTTATTTTGAAGCACATTGTAGTGGGAGTTTTTGCACACAAAAATACACACACGTTCACACATATACATGTAGCTTGTCTGACATGTGTGTCTCCTAATGATAATATGACCTATAGATTATTGTTCACGAAAATAAGATTCGTCTTTTCAATATAATTATATATCTTTAAACAAATACAGAGTAAGATAATTTCCGTTGTATTACGTTCAAGTGTAATTAAAAGATGTCCACTGTATGGCCACCAACAGAGTTCAAATGACATGGAAGTGAACAGCTATAGGTCACCATAAAGCCTTCAACAATTACAAACCATATGGTATAGTAAGATATAATGCCCCAACATGAACAGGGGAAAAGGACAACCATTCAAACAAAAAAACTAACCGCCTGCTTTATGAGGCCCCTCATGGGGGGGGTCCTAGTAATCACATAATCACCATTTTTTTGCCAATATAATCACATAATCATTAAATATTTGCTTATCTTTAGTAATCAAATAATCATAAACTAAAAATACAGTCCTAGGTAATCAAATAATCATGAAATATTTGGCTTAATAATCAAATAATCATTAAAAAAACGGCCAAGTAATCACATAATCAAAAACCCCATGAGGGCCCTCATTTATGAACAACGCAATAAGCGAAAAAGTAAATTGAAATAAGAAGATTTAGTATGATTGCCAATGCGACAACTTTTTTCAACCAAAGAAGTAACTATATTTAAGTTACTACGGCATTTAGCAATAATCGAAACCAATACAGCATAACAAGCTACCCAGTGACCCGACATGGCAAAGTGAATGAAAACAATCCATACGAGAAAAAACTAACAGCCTGATGTACGAAGAATATAAAAGAAAAAAAAAATGAATAAAAAATGTGACATGGTTACCGATGAGACAACTCTCAAGAAGAGACCAAATGACATACAAGTTCACACTTTAAGATCACCATCTTCAACAATGAACAAAACCCATGTCACCGTGGTATAGCCAGATATATAGTGCACCTAAATGGGAAAATGAAAACAACGCTAAAACTAACCTCCTGATATATAAAACAACACAATAAATGAAATACAATATGAAAAATTAGATGATTTGGTAGGATTGCTAATGAGACAGTTCTCCATCAGACTCCAAATTAATGCGTACAAATAAACAACTAAAGGTCATCGTACGGCCTTCAACACTGATAACAATGAAAAAAAAACCAACATAAAGTTGACCTTAAGGTCACATTTGAAGGTCACAATAAGGTCATCATGATGCAAGACACTTAACCCCGTGATGATGATGATACATCCACATGCCAAATATCTAAGGGTTAGTTCAAAAGACGAAAAAAAATATGGCTATTATGTACTTTTTGAATATATTTTGTCCTTATTTAATGAACCAATTTGAGGGTGGGGGGTACTTTTAACTTTAATACCAAAAAATCTAACGGTTAAATTAAAAAAAAAATTGCAAGAACAACCGACTAGTATAGCACTCCAAATGCTTAGTTTTTTGAAAAAAATTCAACGACAAATTTTTTTTCCAAAAAATAATTCTTCTTCAAATACTAGAAGCACAGCATTCACTTTTCGGGGCTGATTCTGACATCCCTATTAAATTTCGGGCAAAATTTCATATCTAGAATAAAAAAACTTACAAGAAAAGGGTATCAGTGAACTAATATTCACCTCAGCTATCATTATTAGCTATGCTATTGTGAGTTTAGGATTAAGTTTTAAAAGTTTTAACATATTTAACCCATACCCATATTTCAGAAACTTCGAATTTTGGCCGATACTAGTATGTAAAAGATGCAATATTCGAGTTGCCAAATCTTTTGAACCTATGGTTCAAATCTTTTAAAATTTTTACAAGATGTTTAGGTTGACCTAGTTTATCAATGAAAAAAAAAAAATAAGAAAAATTAAACGACAGGATTGTTTAGGGGTATAGTGTTGGGTACACCCTTAAGATGCTCTGCACTGGTATATATTTATCTGCGTTCTCTCAGATTGATCTTCAATGAAGAGCTTGATCAAATTTGATGATGAATTAATGTTGAATTAGGTATGAAATTATACAAATATATTACTAATATTGCCGAACTTCAAGCCAAATTCAAAAGGCTTAATTTCCTCATCAATACTAATATTAAACGCTAAACCTTATGAAACATTTAATATTCGATTATGCCTAAATAAATAAATTTGGTGAATATACTGTCTGATGATTAGTTTTTGCTTCGCGGATTATTCAATGTGAAGAGTCAAAAATTAATTTTATGGTTCAATAAATTCAAATTAAATTATTTCATTATATAAACACATTATAAACAAGAGAAATTATAGAAAAGACTTAAAACTTGGCATTGAACAAGGTCGTGTTTTTCTCTGACTGTTTATGACGTCTTTACAAGAAATCCATTGAATAGTAGATGTGTACGGATTGATTATGTAGTTTTAGATGCATAATTTTATTAGTTGTCAGAGACTTTGAACAAGCTGTCAGTTAATTGTGAGTAGTTTCAGATCTGTACCTAGTATCGTTTTGTTGTTGGATGTACAAGTACCCGTCCACGTCCAGTTGTATTTTTGTCCATCTGACGAGTTAAGCCTTTTTCAACTGATTTTTATAGTTCGTTCTTATATAGAACTGTTATACCACTGTCCCAGGTTAGGCGGAGGGTTGGAATCCCGCCTACATGTTTAACCCTGCCACATTCTGTATGGATGTGCCTGTCCGAATTCAGAAGCCTGTAATTCAGTGGTTGTTGTTTGTTTATGTGTTGCATATTTGTTTTTTGTTAAATTTTCACATAAATTAGGTCGTTATATTTAGTTTTCTCGTTTGAATTGCTTTGCATAGTCATTTCGGGGCCTTTTATAGTTGACTATGCGGTATGGGCTTTGCTCATTGTTAAAGGCAGTATGGTGACCTATTTTCTTTTTAATTTCTGTGCTATTTTTGTCTGTTGTGGGGAGTTGTCTTATTGGCAATCATACCACATCTTCTTTTTTATATTACAAATATATAAAATAAAAAATGTTTGATTTGTGTTTTTTTATACAGTTCTTTTCTATTTCTATATTCAAAACGTTATCTTTACTACCTTAAATCCAAATATAGGGCTATTGAAATGACTATTTTGTTCAAATTACTCTAACCAGAAGTAGAGAGCGCAAATACAATGTATCATTCATTGCAAATATAACGATACAATTAGAATTGTAGGTGAATAAGTCTGAGTTGATTAGTTAACATACATAACACGCACGAAATGAAGATACAGTATTGGGTCAAAAATGATTGTCACAGTCTCTATAACTTAGAATTGTGGTGAACGAACAACAAACTTGTAAATTGCAAAATATATAAGATTACTTGCTTTCAAGGGAACTTAATACAATAAAAGCCTCAAAATTGAACAGGGAAACAAAATTACTGTTATATGAGAATTGAAAAACACAATTCCTTTTACTTTAAAAGGTGTTTGAAATTATTGGACATGTCACAATATAATCATGTTTAAGCTCACTTCGTGTTAAAAATGGCTTGTTTAAAATAAAAGGCATATCTATTGAGACTTTCAGTATGCTTTTGTCTGCAAAATGAAATCAGCAAGCTACCTCAGAATCAATGATGACGAAAGCCATGTATCTGTTGAATAACAAAGTAAAAACACTTTTCTTTGACAGGATTGTCTTGCACTGGTGTAAGCAAAGAACTTTTTTTGAAAATCAATATCGGCTTTAGCTTGAAAAAGCAATGTGAATATTGTCCAACTCCTTAGTATTATAGTTCTGTTGGTTCCTTGTAATTAAAACCTTTTACATGCATGAATCTGTATTATGTACATTGTATCATAAACTGCAGGGCAATGATTTATGAAAGCAATCCTTATACCTGTTTTCTTTCTGCTAATTGTTTTATAGCCTTCTTGTACTGGATTACACTCTGGCAAGAACTGTAACTCAATCATCATTTGTTAATCGCCTGTTGTCTTAAAACAATTGAAATTTTATGTCGCCTGATGTGATGCCAGTTTTTCTAGGTTGAATGAATGCATGATTGCAGAAACTCTTGTTAGCACGAAATGAAAATTGAAAAAGCCTCATCAAGTGTATGTTACCTAAGAGAGTAAAAAAATATGATTATCAATATTTGGTAAACCATTCGGTTGCTTAAAAAGGCTTATAAGCTACCGTTCATAAAAAAAAATTACTTTACACCGGAATTTAGAAGACTGTATATGTGTTACTGTCTATAGTTAAAAAGATAATAATGCATAACACAGAGCGCATTGGCTGAAATATATATATTTTTTCAAAATATAAATGATATAGTTAGAGTATCGGGGTTCTTAAACGCAGTTCAACACATCGCAATACTTTATATAGTTACAGCTTTTGGCCAGTACCGAAACCAAAAAACAAACGGGCATAGACCAACTGCCAACGATTAATGATGAATGATTGCTACAAACTATTACCCGAATGTAGTATAAACGACAACCTTTAAAAAAAAAACTTACTTATTGCTTAGTGAGCTGACTAATGTCACAGTCATATTTAAGAGTTAACATTGCAAACACAATCATGCCTTATGGTGTAACCTTTATCAAACTGACTACACGTAATGTGAAAAATATTAAGAATATACTCAAAACACAACTCTTAATTCCACAACTGCTAGAGCATGTAGAGGCTTCTCACGGAGTAGGACAATGACATGTTATTTTAAAAATAAATATTTGTATTCAGTTTTCTTTACTTTGTTGTCTTTTTCTGTCAAGATTAATGTTTTCATTTGATTTTACTATAACTGTAACCGATTAGAGCTAAAACATAAAGCTTTCCTTATTAATACATTTACAGCCATTCTATTGTCAACAAACCAGCGAAAAATATCTTGTAAAACCGTATTTAGTTTTTTACTGATGCAAATTTTGTTTTTTTACAAAGACTGATATGGCGATATCATCATTAAATAAAGCAGTGTTATGCTTAGGATTAGATAAAGAAACATCATTTATAAAATTAAAAACAATTCACGTCCTTAAACGGATCCTTGATGTAACACTTTTTTTTGTACTTCTGAAAATGCTTTTCAAATAGATAACTTCTGAAATCTATCAGACAAAGCCTCTTAGTCTTTCTCAATTTCTCGTTCACCCCTTTACACTCCATATTACCGTTTACCACTCTATATCACTGTCTGGCCCAGACTTACTACTCACGATCACACGCTCTCTCTTTCTCTCACACATTTTGCACTCAATCTTACTGTTTGTTACTCTCTATCATCCTCTTTTACTATCATGCTCTCTCTCACTTTCTCATATTCCCTTTTAGACTCTCTCTTCAATCTCACACATTCACCTTCTGTCATCCTCTCTCTAAATCTATATCACCCTCCCCTACTCTATTTTTAATCCTTCTTACTTTTTCTCACCCTTTTATACTCTCTATAGCTAGAGAGGGAACAAAAAGAGTAAGACAGTGACAGATTCATTCTTTCTTTCTTTTACTACTAACTCGTACTCTCTCTTATCATCTCGTTTAATTCTGGTAGACCCTCTCCCATCTCTTTTTTGTCTAACCTTCTCTCACTCTCTCTGAAAATCTCTCTCCCTCTGTCTAATAATATCTCTCATTCTTCTCTCATGCTCTCTTTCTGTCTAACTCTCCTACTCTCTCTCTCTCTTACTCTCTGTCTCTCTCTATCACTCTGTCTGTCTCAGCCACTCTCTCTCACTTTCTCACACTCTGTCTCACTTTATCACATTCTCTCACTCTCTCATTCACTTTCTAGTACTATGTCTCACTCTTTCACAATCCGTCCATCTCTCTCATTCTATTTCACACACTCTCTCACTCCCTCACTCCCTCACTCTATCGCTTTTTCTCTCTCTCTCTCTTATTCACTCTCTAGCACTGTATGTTACACGCTCTCACTGTCTCACATTCTCTCTCACTCTTACTATTTTACTCTCTCTCACTGTCTCACACTCTATCTCACTTTTTCTCTCTCTCTTTCACAAACACGGGGACACTGTCACTCAAATACTGTCTCACTCTGTCTTTCTTTCTCTTTCGCAAACTCTATCTCGCACACTGTCTCTCTCACATTCTCTTTCACACAGATACTCACTCTCACACGACAGAGAGGGAAAAAGAGAGCTACAGATACAGAGAAATGAAGAAAGATCGAAAAAATAGAAGTATTGAGAAAAAGAGGAGATTGAGAGAAAAGCGAGAGAGAGATAGAGAGAGTTAGTGTAAAGCAGATAATGTTAGATATAGACAGTGAGAGAATATGGTAAGGATTCAAAGAAATATTGAAAGAAAAGTAGAGGAAAGAATGAACAAGTAGAAAGATCCATTCCAAAATAAATTCTACAGGGCCATTTTAGACCCATAAGAAAATACACCTTATACAGGTGCACGGTTAAAGCAGTAATGGGCTCTCCTCCGTCGGCGCTGTACATAGTGACAGTCCATTAGCGAGAACACCACTGCCTACCAGAATTTTGGAAAGGCTGGCGCTCTCACCTTCAGTTCCCTTCATTAGGTAAGAGCACAGCGAACAAATTGAGAAGAATCATTTTATCGAAATAAAAATAAGGTAAGATGTGGTATTTTCTATTTCTTTATCTTGCAGTTACACTTTTCAGAAGAGACTCGTTGCAATGTTACTTTTCTGTGTTTTTATATTTTTCATCACTCTATTGAATTTGTAATAATAAAACATTAAAAAAGTTTAATTTTTATAATTATTTCAAAATAATTGAAATGAACATATTAAAGAATGGTAACTCCACTTGTTTCCTATATTTAATACAAATAATAAACGTGTTTCCATTCTATTCATGTAAAGTCATTGAGTAATTAACACAAAAAATACACTCACTCCTAACTATCTACTAGTATATGAAAAAGGGGATGTTTTGTGATTGTAAATGAGACAACTGTCAGCAAAAATTAATACGAAGTATATGTAAATAGTGAACTCTATTTTATATCAGAGATATACAAAAAATGGTACCGTTATTGTTATTATATACTAGATTTGTTCTCTATGTTGGTTTGTGTTTGGAGACTGTGTTATGTCTTTTCATTTTTCGCCAGAGCGTTGACAGTTTGACTTCGATTCATGAGTTTGAATACCCCTTGAGAACACGTTCTGGTCGTTTAATGAGGTTTATTTGCAGTTGCTGTTTTAAATTTTAAATAGATTTCAAACTCATCAATCGCTATAGCGTAAAATGAAAAGTGTGAGAAAGATTGTGAGAGAGAAAGAGATTATGAGATTGTGTGATATTGTGGGTGAAAGAGAGAGGGAGACTGAGAGAGGGTGAGAGGAGAGTGATATGGGGTAATGGAGGTCGAAAGAGGGTAAGAGAAATTAAAAAAAGGTAACAAAAAGAGTGAGTGAGACAGGGAAGAGACAGACTAGGAGAGAGTACGGGAAGGTGAAAGCAAGAGTAAGATAATACTAGCAAGTGAGAGACAGTTAGAGACAGTAAGAGAGCAACAGAGAGTGAGAGAGCAACGTAAGAGTGAGTGCGTGTGTTAGTGAGAGAGAAGGTTGGTGAGTGAGATGAGAGAGAGAGAGAGAGAGAGAGAGAGAGAGAGAGAGAGAGAGAGAGAGAGAGAGAGAGAGAGAACGAAAGAGAGCGTGTGCGTGAAAGCGTAAGTAGAAAATAGTTGAAAAGAAAATGAGAAAGTAAGATAGTTAGAGAAAGCGAAAGTATGAGAGTGATTGGGAGAGCAGAAAGGAAAGGGAAATCGGTGAGTGATTGAGAATGAGAAAGAGTACAAGAGAGCGATGGTGAGATATAGTGAGTGACGGAATTAAAGAAAGAGATGATTAAAAGGGGAGTATATAAGGAAATGATGGGCGCATGCAACGGATGGAGCGAGTGGACCGACTTTGTGACATTTCTTTGCCTTATTTTGTTTGTTCATTGGCATTATTCTGAAAACTAATAAAGATATATTTTAAACATCCGAAAATTCTTTGACCTGTCCAAAATTTTCAATTGACTTTACATCATTTACCCTTCATTCTGAACTTTTTTTTCAGTATTTAGTTATAACGTATTTAAATAGATATGACAAAGAGAAACAAGGGAAAAATAGAAAAAAAGATAAAAATATTATTAAACCTATAACCTAAACCTTTTTTTCGATTTTGCTTGCTAATATCTTCCACTAGTAGTTGATCTTGATCAACTGTTGTATTCATTTCCGCGGGTTTTTATTTGCCTTCATATTTGAAACCTATATTACATATAATTTTAACTTTAAACAGTTGATATAATAAGCTAGACATAATCAACACAAAAGTCATTATAATAAAAAAAAAAGTCAGACGACTTATGAGACGAATAATTGCAGTTTCTATACGATATTAACATTTTTGGCGAAAACTGTCTGTATTAAAATAGTACATACTAGTAAAAAAATAAGTGTACACAATATAAATATGTGCTAAGATTTATCATTGCACACACCCGGTTCTAAAATAAAGTTCATCAGGTACAACTTAAAACGCTAGACAGAAAGATAATGCAAACTCTGGCTGACCCCATACTACTACATTCAGAAGAAGACTGAATCGAAAATTCGTATTAATGTACTATTTTCACATATCTTTTTCTGTACTTTTTTTTTATTAATTCACTTAGAAGATGTTGACTTATCCTGGAAGAAATGATTGTATAATACCATCTAAAAAGACGGATTTTTGTTTGGTCTGGGTTGGACAGAGTTTTGTGATGCCGAGCTAGAGGGGAACATTTCGTATTTATTTGTATGTGTAAAATCGACCATAATTTTCAACATATGTTCCTTAACGTCACAGAAAATTGTAGACATATAGAAGATGTGTACATGCTATAATAAAATAGTTTGAGGGATACTGTATTTACCTTATTTAGCCCAGTCGATTTGTGTAGATTTTAAGCAAAATTGCTCCGATTGTGGTAAAATCATGAAATTTTGCATAGTTGTAGTATAGGTGATTGACAACATTTTCAGCTGTGGACTCACTCTAACAATTGAGATTGGCGGGAATGGCGGACATTTTTAAAATGGCGGACGTTGGATTTGAAAAAAATACTTAAAAAAAAATCATGAAAATTGTCAAAGTAATCTTTTTGCAGACGTATCCAATTGTATGTATCTGTTATCAACTTCACCTACAGGTCCTTGAAACTTGATAGAATAATTGCCATTATGGAATATTGTAGATGCTGTTTTTCCCCCAGACATTGGACTTTTTCGATTTTTTTTTAAAAGAAAGTAACTTATTTTGAAAGTCAGATCTATGTTAATTCAGAGAGAGTTTTTACCCCTAATGTGGCTGTGAACCTTGCATAATTGGCATGATTTAAGATTTTAAGCCACTTTTTATGTAATCTTTTCATTTTTGAATGTGTTGTATAACTCTCTATTGACATGATTGACGAATCAATGTCCGCATCGCAATTATGCTTTAAGAAACTTGATCAACTGTTGCAGATACGGTCGTATGCAAGAGATATATATCGAACATGCATATCGGAACTAATGAATATTTCATTTACACTGTTTCTTACTCAAAATTCGCTGCGGAAAAGGAAACACTTAAGCTTTATCAACACAAGCCGTTTGGTATTTGATAATCATAGTAAACTGCAAAACAATTATTGTCATAATCCTGATTTCCTATGTGAGTAAAGATAAATTTAAACTGGTTTCATAGCTAACTTAACTTAAAAACGAACTTACTTAATTTTATATAGTGTTATTTGCATCTTAAACGGAAGTATGTAATGTGTTTCACAGAAAAAAAAGGTTGGTAGTAGACATTTTCTTAAATCTTGATTCGGATAGTACAGATGCTTTTTTTTTGCTTAAACAGAGAGCATAATCGAAATTATCGCACTGCCTTGAAGTTTAAAAAAAGTGGAAGTCCATAAAAAAATTCTCATAATAGGACTATGTATTGTCCAAAAGTCACCATTGTAGTTATCCGGCTTAGTTGAAAAAGTACATACCATAATATCAGAAAAAAACATCGGTTTATTATTTTATAATGAATGATTCCGACAGGCTATTGTTACTGGTAAGTGTTCAACAGAATAACTTTTTTTAACGGTGTAAAATTCTCAGTTTATTTGTTTGCAAGGGAACTCAATACATTAAAAGCATCACAATGGAACATAGAAATAATTGGTAAGTAATTTAAGAATTCGAAAACACAATTATAGTAGTTACCAAATCTAGTGTAACATAATGATGGATATGTTTGAATATAATCATGTTAAACCTATTCTAAGTGTCGAAATTGTTTTTTTCTAGATACATTTGTAGAAAAACTATTGAGACCCTCGGTATTTTGTATTTTCCCCAAAATATTGGTACGCCATATACTAATCAATGTTTACGAAAGCCATTCTGTTAGATACAAACTAGATACTTTTTTGTTTGGTTGTTTTCTGGCTGCGGACTTTACTTATTTCATATTTCCTTTCAATAACTTGTTAATTACATACACAAATAAGTTCTAAATGCTCATTTGCTTCAGAATTAATTCGGCCTGCTTATTTATTTTTCAATTCGAGCGTCACTGATGAGTCTATTGCAGACGAAGCGTATATCAAGTATATATTGTTTTAATTTTAGTATTAATTGTGAGCTTAGTTTTAACGTTAATGTTATATGATTTATGCTATGCTATTTCATTACAATACGTTTGTATATGTGTTTATGTTCTTCAAAGAGAGACGAAATATACCAGATAGAGAGTCAAACTCATAGATAGAAGATAAACTGACAACGCCATGGCTAAAAATAAAAAGACAAACAGACAAATAATAGTACAGAAGACACAACATAGAAAACCAAAGACTAAGCAACACGAACCCCATCAAATACTCGGGGTGATCTCAGGTGTTCCGAAAGAGTAAGCAGATCCTGCTCCACATGTGACACCCGTCGTGTTGTTAATTTTATTACAAATCCGGTAATACTTTTATTCGATAGGTCACATTCGCGAAAAGGGTAAGGGTATAGTAGTTACGACATAAGGAACATAACCGATATCATCTGTGAAACGGTTATTCCATAACGGCCAACCAACTCGTGATGGCGTCCGTAAAATTTACTTCACCATTCAAAACTCTTGGTTTAATAACTTTCTTGTGAGTAGCTATCCTCTATCAAGGAAATCATGATAGGAAATACAAGCCTGGAACTATCGTATCAATTGGGAAATATATACTCCGTATGCAGGCGATGCTGGAATGCTACTACATAGAAATGGAAAGTTCACAATTGGGAAGCTGAAATCACCTCTTTTGTCCCAAAGTTTTGTTTTCAGCCAACCAGCATTGTCAATTTCTAGATGTAAGTCAAGATATGAGGCAGACTGTAGTTCGATGGGATAGATTCGTTCAACATAGTCACTAAGTTTTGTATTATTTAGTGAGAGAACATCATTTATATAGCGGAACGTATAGTTAAAGGATATTGTTATCTTCTTATCTTTCTTCATAAGAAGTTCCTATATGGAGTCAAACTCATAATAATAAAGAAACAAGTCGGCAAGAAGAGGGGCACAATTGGTCCCGATTGGAATTCCGACAGTCTGTTGAAAAACACGTCCTCCAAACGTAACACATATGTTGCTCATCAAGAAATCAATCATCTTGATAATGTCAGTTTCAAAGAAACTTTGATTTGAATCAGAGTGATTGTTAACAAAGTAGGATTTGTCCCTCCCAAAGACAAGATACTTGTATCTACGTTCGCCATTCTTTTTAATAATGAAACAAAGTACTACCAACTCTTTCAATTTGTTTTTTTTTTTTTTTAGTTTAGAATGGGGAATACTTGTGTTAAGTGTATTTTTTAGTATCCACATCTGATTCACGCCATCACTTAAAAAGGCATTTTCACAACATCTTTGGAGCCCGGCTTTGATTGCTGATAAGATATATGTTAATAATTTAGAAAGAGGTTTCGTTGAGCACTTGGAAACCCAGCAATAACCTAGAAAAATAGAAACGATATTAAGTAACACACAATTGTCTATATCCTAAGTGTTTTTTTTTTTCTTTATATGCATATGTTTACCCACTTACGAACTGACTAGTATACCCTATGACTTTGTCAATATTCGTTATATTTCATTCGTGTTTGGTCTTTAAATTTCCCTATCACAAACAAGTGACTCTTTGCTTTTGTGTTATTACATAACTTGATCTTTGCTGTGAAACGTTGTTGAATATGGTAATAACATCAACTTTACCAATTGTATAGTACCAGATGGATATTTAGACAATACATGTTCCTTCAGTGATGCTCATGGCCAGTACATTTGTTATCCATATTTCACATCTACAAAACTGTCATAACTTATTGGAAGATGTTAGCATGTGTATATGCCTAATGAGCAGGAAGTGTTACGCAATTGCAATATATTGAATTTCCGAATTTTTGTGAAGTGAATTTATTTTATAATTGGTACAGAATATTTCATTTAATGTTTTCTTGTTAGAAATTTTTAGACTAGCAGGGCTCGGCTAGTAACTTTCCTTTTTGAATAGTTTGTTATCCCAGACAGATAACCTTAGCCGTATTTGGTACAACTTTATGGACATTTGGGTCATCAATGCTCTTCATTTTTGTTTGGGTTCTCTTACTATTTTTACCTGAGCGTCACAGTTGAATTTTATGATGACGAAATACGCATATGCTGTACTACATTATAAGCATGGTACCTTTGACAAATATCACGTGTAGCATGTCGTAATGTTATATTGTATTGTTCATTTTTGTATTTCTCTGTCCTGAATGTTCTTCCATTTTTTGTACTGTTGTCTTATCAGGCAATGTTGTCATGTTAGTGTTATATTTAACATTGCCATAAAAGCGCGAGGTTTTACTTGCCACGCAACCAGGTTCAACCCACCTTTTTTTTTTTAATTTTCTGTACCAAGTCAAGAAAATAGTTCGTTTCTGTGCGTGTTCCATTGTCGTTTAACCTTTTGTTGCACTTCATTGTTTCTGTTATTCTTATTCTTATATTTGATATGATTTCCGCAATTTTAGTTTGTAACCCGGATTTGTGTTCCCTCAATCGATTTATGACTTTCGAGCAGCGTTTTCTACAACTGACTTTATTTATACTAATATTAACTTATCATGCAATTTGTGTAACATCGTAGAACTTGTATTGGGAATAATGAGCGCGACATTGCATATTTATTTCATATTTAGTATTATATTTCCACCTCTTCTAACCTGAGTAAGGCATTACACATAATTTTTCCAGAAAAGTAGATATGTTTTATAACCAGAAACTATCCTAGTTGTTGAAGCCACGAACTTATCCATGTGAGGGTTATATAGAATTAATATCGGAAGTAATGAATATTTTACCTAAATTGCTGCACATTCATAATTCGCGGAAGGAATAGAAACATTATACTTTATACATATAATAGTTAATCGATACAGTCCTCATGTATTTTTTGAAGTAAAATTGAATAGAATAAGTAACATAAACTTTGGAATTACCAATACTGGTTTGAGTATTTATCTCTCTGTTAATTCCCAAGTTATATAATGGAAACTTTGATGTGTTATGTGATGTGCTAGCCTATTTTGTATACTAGTAATATTGATATATTTTAGTTTTGAAATATGATGTGAACTATGAAGAGAACTATTTTTTTTACATGATCCAAAATGCAATATAGAAGAGGGACGAAAGATACCAAAGGGACAGTCAAACTCATAAATCTAAAACAAACTGACAACGCCATGGCTAAAAATGAAAAAGACAAACAAACAACAGCACACACGACACAACATAGAAAACTAAAGAATAAACAACACGAACCCCACCAAAAAACTAGGGGTGATCTCAGGTGCTCCGGAAGGGTAAGCAGATCCTGCTCCACATGAAGATTCTTGTTATGTACTTCTTGTTATATCTAATAAACGAAACGAAATCAGAGTATGTTATTACTATTGCAGAATTTAGTTTATTTCTCAAAAAAAATAATATTTCACAGAATGACAATTAAAACACTCTCACCTTGAATATCTGTTACAATTACACTCTGTGAATAATTAATACATGTATTTAAATATAATTTGTCTCTTGTATTTGACATCCCTGAGTTTGCGTTTGCTATCATGGTTTTCTTGATAGAGTTGTTTTTAAAAGATCTATACACATTTTTTACAGACGGTGGTCATGCATTTGTCGACTGATAATGCATATCTGATTGAAAGATGGTTAGATTTTCAAAAAGCACAATTAAACGTCTTAGTTGCCCTTTCCTCTTTTTTTTTTTAAAATATTTGATACATGATTACGTAAAATCTATGCAAAGTAACATTCAATAATCCAGTGAAGTTGAAATTTCATAATCAGCTAATCTAAAAACTAGATTTTAGGAGCTCTCATAATTACTCACTTGGAACTATAGCATGTAAAGGTCAAATATTGAAAAAAAATCAGACACGTTTGAAGTAAAAATATCAAAAATAGGGGTACATCGGTCTTCATTGTGTAATTATCTTTGAAACTAATAAAAGAAACAAAGGAGCACGAAAAACATACATACAAAGCTCATACGAATAAATGAAAGACAAGAATACAAAATACACCATAGAATAATAACACACAACGCAAATAAGCAAAAATGTAGGTTACAATAATTAGCATAGAACGATAACACGGGATGTATAAGTTCTGAGTCGCATCAAATGAATATCACAAAAACACCAAAAAACAGAATAAACACTGCAAGTTATATTCATAAAGACAAAAAATCTGCCAGGACACATACTTTAGATATTAAGCAACGACATAATCTATACTTTATCGTGTATTATTTGTGAAGTTGATACGTAATAGGTATATACAAGGTATTGGTACCTTCCGATAAATTAAAAAAGAAAAGCAAAAAATACATGACTTCTTTGACATACCCCCTGGTTCATCAACTTTCAGCTCAAACAATGGTGACGTTTAATAAAGTCTGAGTAGGAGCTACAAGCTCTTAAATACCAGATACGTGGGAATAGGATATCCTTAAATTAGATGAAGTTGGTATATTACTACTAAAGTCGGTAAAATTGATAATTTATCTCACTCTTCTACCTTCTCTCTCACTCATACACGCACTCACTCTTATATTGTTCTCTCTTACCGTCTCTAACTCCCTCTCACTCGTAATATCTTACTCTCGCTTAAACCTTCTCGTACTATCTCCTAGTCACTCACTCTCTTTGTGACTTTTTTTTTCGACCTCCATCACTCGTTTTTGATTTTAATAAATGATATTCCTTTATCCAATCCTTATCAAAACAGGGCATCATTTGATGATGATATCGCCATATCAGTCTTTGGACAAAACAAAAGTTGCATCAGTCAAAAACTTAATACGGTTTTACAAGATATTTTTCGCTGGTGTGATGACAATAAAATGGCTGTAAATGTATCTTTAGGGAAAGCGATATGTATTGGCTCTAAACAGTTACAGTTACAGTAAAATCAAATGAGAACATTTATCTTGCCAGATATAGACAACAAAGTTAAGAAAAATAAATACAAATAATAATTTAAACATAAAGTGTCATTATCCTTCTTTGCGAAAAGCCTGTGGTAGTTCTTGAATTACGAGTAATGTTTTTAAGTATATTCTTACTCATAACATCAAGGAACCAAAAGTCATACTTTTATTACTAAATTCAGAAAAAAAAAAGATTTTGTTTATACTGTTTTATTGTTCACATTACGTGTAGTCCGTTTGATAAAGGTTACGACATAAGGCGTGATTTTGTTTGCAATGTTAACTCTTAAATATAACTGTGACATTAGTCAGCTCACTTAAAGTGGTACCTAACACTACCGTGAGATAACTCTCTAAAGTCAGCTTAACGTTTTAATTACGTTGTGTTGTAAAAGGATTATTAAGCTTCTAAATGATCAAAATTGGAGTTTGTCAAATTGCTATATAACCAGTGTATTTTTTCTGACAAAACTGTTGGTTTAAAATTTTTTTATTATTATTAAAGTCTCAAAGTTAATACTTTGACAAATTTTTATGAAAATTAAACGAGCCAAATTAATTTTGGTGAAAGTGTTGGGTACCACCTTAAGCAATTAGTAAGTTTTCATTTTAAAGGTTGTCGTTTATACAACATTCGGGCAATAGTTTATAACAATCATTGGCAGTTGGTCTATGTCCAGTTTGTTTTTGGGTTTCGGTATTGGCCAAAAGCTTTTACTAGATAAAGTATTGCAATGTGTTGAACTGTGTTTAAGAACCCCGATACTCTATATCATTAATATTTTGAAAAAAAAAATAATCATTTCATCCAGTGCGCTCGGCTTTATGTATTATTATCTTTTTTACTATAGACAGTAAAACTTCATCACATATACAGTCTTCTTGATTCCGGTGTAAAGTAATTGTTTTTTTTTTATGAACTGTAGCTAATAAGCCTTTTAAACAATCAAATAGTTTACCAAATATTGACAATCATTTTTGTTAATCTCTAAGGTAACATACACTTGGCGAGGCTTTCTCACATTGGCAATATGGTGCCAACAAGAGTTTCTGCAATCATGTATATTGACACAGTGCGTTCATTCAACCCAGAAAAACTTGTATCACACCAGGCGAAATAAATTATCAATAATTTTAAGACAACAGGCAATTAACAACTGATTAATAAGTTACAGTTCTTGCCAGGGGGTAATCCAGTACATGAACACTATAAAAAATAGCAGAAAAAAACAGGTATGAGGATTGTTTCCATAAATCATTGCCCTGCAGTTTATGATTCAATTCACATAATAAAGATTCGTGCATGTAATAGGTTTTAATTACAAGGAACCAACAGAACTATAATACTAAGAGATTGGACAATATTCACATTGCTTTTTTCAAGCTAAAGCCGATACTGATTTTCAAAAAAGTTCGTTCCTAACACCAGTGCAAGACAATTCTGTCAAATAAAAGTGAAGTGTAATTAGTTTGTTATTCAGCAGATACATGGCGTTCGTCAACATTGATTTTAATGTGGCGTGCTGATTTTATTTGGCAGACAAAATCTTGCTGAACGTCTCAATATTTTTTCCTTTCATTTAAAAAAAGCAAGTTTTAACTCGAAGTGAGGCTTAAACATGATTATATTTTGACATGTCTATTATTTCATCTCCCAAATAAGGTAAGAGGAATTGAGTTTGTCAATTCTTATATAACTGTCAATTTGTTCTCTGTTTTGAAGCTTTTATTGTATTAGGTTCCCTTGAAAGCAAGTAATCTGATATATATGTTTTCATTTACAAGTTTGTTGTTTATTTAAAAGATAATAAGTTACAACAAACTGTGACAATCATTTGCCATACATTAATGTATCTTCAAATCGTGGGTGTCATGTGAGGTAATCAATCGACGCAAACTTATTTATACTTAATTTCTGATTATATGGTTGTATTTCCCTTGATATCTAAAAGCCTTATAAATGGGTTTTAGGTATTCCAGCTACTGTTTAAAAAATAGGAATAGTAAAAAAATGTTAAAAAAACTGAACGTTTTATTTTATTTATTTATTAACCACTGGTCAAAATTTCTTTAAAAAGGCGATGAATAATAAAGTATATCATCCATTTAATCTTGGTATCTCTTATTGTTGATAATTTTGTCCTGTTTTTTTTTTTTTTTTTTTTTTTTTAAATCAGTTGATTAAGGTATATATTGTTGTTATAGGCGTTTCTTAACATAACTTTTATTCATCATTATACTGGCTTAAGCTTTTCACTTTTTGATCTTTCTGTATATTTTTTATCACCAGGTTTCCGTAATAGTTAACAAGTCATATGTTTCTGCCTTTAAGCAATACTGAGTAAATGTCAAATTTTTAGTTGTGCACATTCTTGTTACAGAATACGCTACTTCTTGGATTAGTTATTTCAGGCTTGATTCTATATATTGTATACATATCGCCGGACAAAAGACTTGTTCTATCTGTTTCACATTAATAGATTAAGACCCCTGTTGTGGATTTCTTTTAAACCAAAACTATATTTCTTATGCTTACACTTATAAATTTATTTGTCCTGGCGAAATATCATTTACAGATGACATGCTCGTTCATTAAACGAATATTTGATTATTATGACACATCATCACATGTAGAATATATTGTCATTTTATATATCATGATTTTATTATCAATGAATAATTTTATTGAGACGTGAGTGCACATGGTTCAATTGCCATCGGATGATGACATTTAGAACAAATACAAGATATCAATATCATATAAAAACGAATACAACTGTAACGATGGCAGATGCGTTTTTATGATTCGTGATCACATGTCTCTTGCCCTCTTCCCCAACGCTAACGTCTGATATTTTAACCTTTTTCCAAGTATTGTGTTTACATACAAGGTAAAAGCCAATCTATTATCTTCTGGAATAAAAAGAACATGAAGTCTTCAGTAAATATGGTTGATGTCATTGTTCTACATATATAGTATTAGCCTTATTGTGATATACGGTTTTGTCTCATGTCATGGCATACATGGAAGCAAGTAGTTTCGTACCTAGACCATGTCGTACCCCTGCCATATAATTCCCAAAATTTGCCATTCTTACCTAATATTTACCATTTCGTACCCAACATTCACCATATTGTAACCACTATGATATTCATTTCGTACCCTATGCTCCAAATGCATCTACTATTTCGTACCTTATGAACTAAATACATGTTAACTATTTCGTTTCAATTTTTTGGTAAAGTTGTTCATGGTTTTGTTGTTTTCTTTTAAATATAACATAAACAAAATTGTGCATCTAGACGTTATTTATTTTATAAATACCGATTGGTTTGCTGAAGCAGCAATTAGAAACTTCAGTAGTTATACTTGCAATGTGTTTGCTTGCAGTATTTGTCTATAAATAACTGTTAAACTCTAGAAATATGAAGTTAATTAACCAACAAAGAAATAATTATCTGTAACTGTTTAGTTTACATACACAAACTTTCCAAGAGGTAGGAAATGGTAAACATACAAACCTTCCATAAAGTACGAAATGATATTCACATAAGTCTTCGATGATGTACGATATGGCATCCATTAAATCTCCCATGAGGTACAAAATAGCAAATCATTGAAACACATATAAACCTTCCATGAGGTACGAAATGAGATGAATGTAAATTTTCTGTGAGCTACGAAATGGCATACATGTAAATCTTTCATGAGGTGCGAAAAGATATACATACACACCTTCTATCAGGTACGAAAAAAATCTTCCACGAGGTACGAAATAATATACACGTTATAATTCCATGTGACACGAAATGGTCGGGGTACGAAATGGGGGTACGAAATGCTTAGGGTACGACATGACTATAATTCATATATACACATGGTAAAATAGTATTGAAACGTAGTTAATGATAACATTGGCATTAATACGAACAAAAAATGTATGAAAAATGTTTTATCTAACCAAAATTTTTATAACAAAATGAAGTGTTTTTTGTACAAAAAATGCATGTTATAACTTTTACTGTAGTCGAACTTTACAATGTCAGACAGTTCAAAATTATTCTTTAGATGATTGTTCACATCATGGTTGATCGTTATACGCAAAAGAAGTAGTGCTTTGTGCGCAGCCTCCAATCAAACGGATGCATCTTAAAGTCTTTTGATTCTTGCCATAAGTCGACCAATTTGTTGCTTAGGTAGCAGCAACCCTTCTTGACGAAGGGTATTGTTTATTTCATGACGTGTTTGAACGGGTGTGTTCTTTCTTGCACTTTAGGCCAAATAGTGTCCCATATATGCTCGATATGGTTCAAATTCGGGCTACGATCAGGCCAAGAAAGATAAACCGAATTCCATTGGATTAATGGATCTTCCTCCACGATGCTAATTTCCAACTTTGGCGAGCTCTGCACTATATAGGATACGTGCAACTGTGTGTCTGTTCGTAAGCAAAGGTCCTCGAAATCGTCTTATCGCACGATAATCAGTAGCGATGAGCCGATCTCGAACAGTTCTTGTTTAAAGGCTCCTGTATGGTCATCAGTCTCTTTTTTGGATTGTATTGTTTGCAATGGATTTCCTTCTGACCAACCTTCATTATGCTTGGGTTTCCCTAGCAGATGTTATAGGTGGCATTTTTGATCTCGGAAGGTCTTTAACATCGTCTATTGCCTGATTTTTATTCTCAAAACGACTTATAGTGGAATGGAGTTGACCAACAATACGTACAATTGTCACAGCAGCATACCTGCTTTTCTCATGCTGATTATCTGCCATCTTGCTGCAGTTATGAGTTGTTGATGACCAATTACAAAGTATCAATCACATAACTTTATAAACTTGGTTATTTAAAGTGTTAAACACAATGAGGATAAAATCATCTGTTTTATTGTTTACGAATACAGTAGATGCATGTGCAGATAAGAACTTATCGAGTCAATATTTATTGATTAAACTCAGGAGATATTTAAATAATGTTTAACTATTTACATTTCAAAAAATTATATCACAAAAAAATAAAGAGTGTTTTTTTAATTAGAATTTCAATTTGGTGTTGCAATACTTTTTTTCCAGGTGTATATTTGGGTCGTATACATATTTAATAGATATTTGAAATAACATATCCACTTCGTATGTATCACTGTAAACATTTAGAACAGTGAAATTGACGAAGCTTTCTGTTTTAGAAGCAACACGAATTTTGATATAAGAGTGACTGATAATATTGCACTACACTACAACTTGGATGGATTTTGCTTTGTCCACCCGTCCACAGTGAGATAAGCAGATAAGCATTTGTAATCAATATTTTTACAAAAAGATATTATAGCTGGAGTGGGCACGGGTTGACTGTCCACGGTGGGCCGGTAGAAAAAGCAAAATCCACCCGGGCTGTTGTGTATATGGTGGAAGTTATCATACTATATGGTAAAAGTCATTTCATTATATAGTTGGTGTAACTGTGATAGAACGTAGCGTGATATTTCATGTAATCCAAAGTATCAATAATAAATTAAGTTTTTCTTTAATTCTGATAATTAGCTGGAATTAACTGTCAACGAAAGCTAAATACACGCCACATTTAGAATTGTAAAAATGGATGACTCGAATTAAAGTCAACTAGAGCTTGAACTGTTTGTTTCTTGTCCCAGTAAAAGACAAGGCTGTTGATATCGACTGATGACCTTTAGATAATAATTGATCTCTGTGTTTCTGCAATAAGAATAAGCAATTGTGGTATAATTGCTTATGAGACAACTATCCACCAAAGTTCAAATGAAGCCGAATTGAGTATATGTTGTATATTTCAGATTTATGAATAAATAGAAAATAGACACAATGTCACTGCAAACGTATATGCCTTACAGGAAGAAGGCATTTCGTGGCATTTCAGTAATTTTCGTTACGATACACACATCCTAAAACTAAAATTGTAGTGCACAATTGAAGATGTCATTCAAATGAGTAATCTTGTAAGCTGTTCACAATGATAAAAGAAGATAATTCGCAATTATAGGACTTCTTTCAAAGGAGAACTGCAACTTTTATACATTTTCATAAAATATCAAAGAAGTCTCTATTTGAAGACCAGGTCTAGCTATCTTATGGTGTAAGTTTAAATTATAGAAATATTGAAAGGTTATAATTAAAAGAAACAAGTCATGGTATAAAAATGTGTACAGTATGCTCAAACATAATTGCTAGAACAGCATACTGAACAAAGCTTTACAATAATATAATATTACGTTCTTATTAACGTGTAAGATAATTACGCTTAATTGGAACAATACATATCATCAGGTGTCAACTGTTCTAAGACGCAGTTAAATATGCTTAGGAATTTCATTTTAGCCAATTGCCTGAACCGCATGCCATTAAAACACTAAATAACTAATTAGGCATCTGATTTCATGCATAATACTTTTAAAGCTTCCATCATGAGTTTGATATTTTTGGTTAGATATTTCCATAGATATTCCCTTTTTATTTCACACATTAATTATTTTTACTTTTTTCTAAACGCCTTCTTACTATCCTTTATATACTCTTAATAAGTGATGAGTACAGTTTTTGTGTTTAAACCAGGCGCGAGTTAAGAACTTGTTATCATCAGCTCAGGAGTCATTACTTTAGTACTGACAAGATTTATATAAAACCTAACTAGAATTGTCCGTTCATCATACGCTTTATTTAATAGATACTAAGGTTTGCACTCCCTAAGACACGACTGACCTTAGATGCATTTGCCTTTTTTTAATGTAATGTTTCATTAACCGGGAACGTACTTTCAATTGCTTAACTTTATTTGTAAACTGTTCGATCCAACAATTAGAAGTCTTAAATACATTAATATTACAGTTATCAACAATAAAAATTGTCTTTGTCATATTTCTATAAATATCCAAACCTAAAAAAGTTCTATGAATATCAAGCAGTGAGTAATAAAAAAGCTCCCATCAATTCCAATAAAAAAGAAATTGAAATGTTACAATGATTACAATCTGCGACAAACACAATTACCGTGATTAAACTTAAGATCCTTTATCTCTTTTCTTTATGACTATTATCTCCCACTGCTCATCAGTTTTAGTAATTGGTTTTGTTCTAAAACAAATTACGAAACAGGCTATATATAACCACTAGTATGCACATCTGGGGTAATAGTTAATCAAATGGTATTCCGTATGACCTTGTAAGTTATACTGTTACATAAGAAGACAAAAGAGATGCTATTTACATATCTTCTCATTTGCAACTGTAATATATCCTGTCAGAACATGTCGAATTATATTGAGAAACCAATTGTCATCAGTTGCAACCGCATCTAAAGACAAAATAAATCAAGCAAAATATTAACAATGAGAGCAAAATTTAATGCTTTCAATGTTGAAAATAATCAAAATAATGAAACATGGCATTGACAATGATAAAACTAGTTTTCAAGATGATAAACACTGTCTATCCCATCATACTTTGAACGGCAAAATTATTTTATGATCTGACTCTGTACCAATGTATCTTGTCATACTTTGAATGACAAAATTAATTTATTAAAATTGATTTTACTGTTTAGTCTATTTTTTGTGATAAACATTTCATGTCATACTTTGAACCACACTATTATTTTATTTACTATTATTACTTTAATTTACTGTTAAGTCTGTTCTTTGTTATATCTATTTTACGTGATTGTATTTATGCATCCCGTCATACTTTGAACGACAAAATTATTTTATCTCTACCTGTGCGAATTTCAAACGCGCAATTTTAAACCAGTACTTAAAACCTTCCATCTTTTATGGGTGCTTTTAACATAGATAAATAAAATCGTATAATATAAGCAAAATGAGGATGTTAATTTTGATGCATGCCTTTTTGTGCTTCTTCGTTACATTTGTTGTTTTTATAGTGATTAAGATGATAACACAATGTTGACTGCTGTACCCCTATTTTTGACATTTTACCTATTGTGTCTGTTTGTTTTGTTCACGCATCGGTGATAAAATAATGGAATTTGATACGACTGTCATACAAGTGAGAGGTTTAGCTAGCTATAAAACCAGGTTCAATCCACAATTTTCTACATAAGAAAATGCCTGTACCAAGTCAGGAATATGACAGTTGTTATCCATTCAGTTGATGTGTTTGAACTTTTGATTTTGCCATTTGATAGGGGACTTTCCTTTTTGAATTTTCCTTGGAGTTCAGTATTTTTGTGATTTTACTTTGTATTTGATGGGTAAATTAGGTTTATATGATAATGATGAACCAGTCACATTGGAGTAATACAAGGTCATATCACTGTTAACTCTGACTAACATGCTTTTATTTTGTACTGCTTAGTAGTTATTACATGTACACTTACAAAACACACGTTTTAATATAGCTTTAAAAGGGAAATCAGAATGGATAAGTGGTTATTCTCAAGCATAATTTCTTTTTTAAAACTATGAAAAGAGAAAAAATGAATAACATAGTTAGATTCAAAATAGCAAATACATATATGACCGATAAATTAAACATTGAAGATGATAAATGGGATGATTGAATTGTTCGGTAAACTTATAAGTGTTCTAACCAAGGAGTATATTACAAATATATTTGACAAACCTTTACCAGGATTGTTTATTTGAATTGCTTTTAAACTATGTAATAATGTACATGACTTTGCTTTTTACTGTTTTTGATTCAAGCTACACTGATTTAACTTATGTAGACAAAATTTGCCTCTGGTTTACATGACTATAATCTTGTTATCTCTGACAAGTGTATTTTATTGCAAACCGAAATAGATATAAGATCAACATTTAGAAAATGTCAGCCTTTAATTCAATGTAAACAAAAAGACATTGTTGTCAATTACGGCAGCATTTTATCTTACCATTCGAACCACGGTTTCAGAGATGTTGTTGTATGCCAAGGAAAAGTTAAACAACGTTAATTGATGAGACAACCTTGAAGCAGAATTAGATTTGCTTTGTTACATGTATCTTCTGCTATATTCATTGAATAAAAGAATGCATGAATGTATTGTTATATAACAAAGAGAACATGACTTAACGAAATGAGGGCCCTCATGGGGTTTTTGATTATGTGATTACTTGGCCATTTTTTTAATGATTATTTGATTATTAAGCCAAATATTTCATGATTATTTGATTACCTAGGACTGTATTTTTAGTTTATGATTATTTGATTACTAAAGATAAGCAAATATTTAATGATTATGTGATTATATTGGCAAAAAAATGGTGACTATGTGATTACTAGGACCCCCCCATGAGGGGCCTCCGAAATCTACAATTGCCTGCAAGTATATCATCAATCAAAGAACTACAAGAAAAACATTGACAGCTGTATAAATTGTATGAGGGTAGAAGTGAGAAGGGTATAAATATACACCTGGAAAAAAGTATTGCAACACCAAATTGAAATTGAAATTAAAAAAACACTCTTTATTTTTTTGTAATGTAATTTGGTAAAATAGAATTAGTTAAACATTATTTAAGTATCACCTGAGTTTAATAAATAAATATCGACTCGATAAGTTCTTATCTGCACATGCAGCTACTGTACCCGTAAACGGCAAAACAGATGTTTGTATCCTCATTGTTTTCAACACTTTAAATAACCAAGTTTTTAAAGTTATGTGATTGACACCTTGTAATGAGTCCTCGACAACTCTTACCTGCAGCAAGATGGCAGATTATCAGCATGAGAGAAGCAGGGTTGTCGCTGTAACAACTGCACGTATTGTTGGTCATCACCATTCCTCTATAAGTCGTTTTGAGAATAAAAATCAGGCAATACACGATGTTAAAGACCTTCCGAGATAATGAAGACCCCCTATACCATTTGCTAGGGAAAATCAAGCATAATGAAGGTTGGTCAGAAGGAAACCCACTGCATACAATTCAATCCTAAAAAGAGAGTGGTGGGTATACAGGAGCTTTTAACAAGAACTGTTCGACATCGACTCATCACTACTGGTTATCGTGCGATAATACCATTTCTGAGACCTTTGCTTACGAACAGACACACAGTTTTCCGTATCCAATGTAGTGCACAGCTCGCTAAAGTTGAAAAATTAGCATCGTGGAGGAAGATCCATTGTTCCAATAGAATTCGGTTCATCTTCCTTGGCCCGATCGTAGCCCGGATTTGAACCATATCGAGCATATATGGGACACTATTGGACGGAAAGTGCGCGAAAGGACACCCCAGTTCAAACACATCATGAAATAAATAATGCCCTTCATCAGGAATGGTTGCTGATACCTTAGCAACAAATTAGTCGATTTATGGCAGGAATCAGAAGACGTTATGATGCGGTTATCCGTTTAAATGGAGGTGGCACACAAAGTACTAATTCTTTGGCGTATAACGATCACCCATGATATGAACAGTCATCTGAAGATTAATTTTGAAATGTCTGACATTGTAAAGTTCGACTACAGTAAAAGTTGTGAAATGCATTTTTTTTTTTTGTATAAAAAACACTTCATTTTGTTATTAAAAATGTGGTTATATAAATCATTTTTTTTCAAACATTTTTTGTTCGTTTAAATGCCAATGTTATCATAAACTATGTTTCAATAATATTATACAAATATTTTAAATTATTATATTTCATCCAAAAAAAGAGGCTGATTTTTCAAGTTTTAAAAACTCAAGGTGTTGCAATACTTTTTTCCATGTGTATATAAATAAGAAACAACACCAACTTCACTAAAAACAAGAATGATGAAAAGCAGATTTGAGCAATTATGTACACTTAGAAGAATTTATTCGAAAAAATGAAATTAACTTATGATGCATCAATGATATGAACATAATTTGAAATATTATTTAGTGTTCTCAAATGCAACAGTCTGTCTCGATTGATCGATACTAAATAGAAACCTAGGGTTGTAAGTGGAGTGATCGATACAGAAAGCTTTTAAATATTTTTTATAGCTCTCGTATAGTAAGTTATATTATCTATAGTTATCATTTGTAATGAATGTATTCATAAAAAAATGGTAAAGACTGTATACACCCAAAACAGTTATTCACAGTTAATTTGGTAAATCGGCACAACCTTGCAATTGTTGTTGTTACATAAGATTACAAAATGGATGCTATTTTTTACATATGTATATAAACTAAATATTTACCATAGATAATAATATCAGAACATATCGATTAATATTAGGTAGAATTTTGAGGAAGTTCAAAGCCATGTGAGGTTACTACTACTCTCAATTCTGGTACAAGTACAAATGTAGAAATGGAATAATGAAGTACATGAGCATCAGTCTTTACAACGCAAATGATGTAAAAAAAAAAAAAAAAACATATTTGCAGATAGGGTGACGAAAACGACAAACAAAAAATATAATGAGTAAAGCAAAATTATCATATAAGCAAACGTATGTAGAACGACAAAAAATTAAGAATGAGATCATGTGAGTGATTTCTTTATAAATCTTCAAAGTCATACCATTTACTGTAAATAACATGAATAAGGCAATACATGTTTTGAGGTTGCGGTTTTGATATTTAAACCGTTACATTCGATGCTTATATATTGATAACCTTAGTTTCGTGTACTTAGTCATTCAAAATGCTGACAGCGCAATATTTTTTCTTATTTTCGTTTCATTCAGTAATACTTTCTGGTTAAAAGTGAATCTTTTATTCTTTATGATTAAAAGAACATTAACTATTAAATCAATCTGGCTGATGGCATTGTTTTATTACAAGTATAGTATTTGTCATATTGTACTATACGGAGTCGTCTCATGCCCTACTATTCATATTTAATAAATATTTGAAAATAAATATGAACTGAGTGTGCATTACGACATATTTTAACATTTAGAACTATGAAATAAGTGAACTATTCTGACTTAGAATGAACACGAATTCTGATATTTATAAGTAAGGCCAATGATATTGTACTGTATGGTTGATGTTATAATAATATATAGTGGTGTAACTGTACTAAAATTTAGCGTGGTATTTCATGTATCAATGATAAATTAGCTTATTCACACATATCCTAATAAAAAGTTGAAATTAACTGTCAACGAAAGAAAATGACGCTCTACATTTAGTATTGTGAAAATGGATGACTCGGATTGAAGCTCGTTAACTGGAGTATAATCTGTTTTGTTTGTCCCAGTAAAAGAGAAGACTGCTGATATCTACTGATGACCTTTATATATCAATTGATCACTGTTATTACTTAATATATTAAAATAAAGAGATGCTGTAGGATTGCCAATGATACAACTATCCTCCACAGTGTAAATGATGACAATTTGAGTATATTTGAGTATATTTGAGTATATGAGTATATTTGAGTATATTTGAGTATATGTTGTGAATTTCTGATTTTTTAAAAGAAATAGACATTAACAAAATGTCACTGCATACGTAAATGCCTTTTGATAAGAGATTGTAGATTGAAAATTATAAATACATAAATCTGACCAATAAGGGATACAATATACATGAATAAATGAGATATATTAATCTTCATTGCGTAATAATGAAATATAGTTTAGATGTTTGACACTTCTTTAAGTTTGGTTGTAAAATAAATAACACAAAATAAGGATAATTACAACTTAATTAACAATGAAATTATATGAAAATATAATAAATTTTCTACCACAGGAATTAATTAACTTTTTCTGAAGTTCTCAAACCCATCAATGGATCCTCAATGCACTTAAATGAAATACAATGGTGTTTTAGTTTGTCTTTTAACTTTTTTATTCAAGCATTATTGATCAGTAAACTAAACGTGCGTATGGTGTCCTTAATTATCTTATCTTTGACAATCGAAATATAGTTATTGATAAGGAACATTGCGAATGTGTAAGCCTTTTATTCAATTTAGGAAAAAGACATTGTAGTCATTTATGATCAACCTTAATCTTACCATTCTAAGCACGGTCTCAGAGATGTTGTTGTATGCGAAGGAAAGATAAACGACATTAATGGACGAGACAACCTTGAAGCAGAATTAGATTTGTTTTGCAATCTTTGGCATGATTCATAGAATGAATGAATGGATTGCTTTGTTACAAAGATAGCACTTGAAGAAGTCTTGCTATATGTAAGCCATCAATCAAACTACAATGTGAATACGAATAACATGGAGATGTTTGTGAATGTATGAGAGAAAGAAATTGAAGAGATCATCAACTATTCACATAAAGACGAGCTCTTCGAACACTACGAAATCATCCAGTTTAATTTTGTGACAAGGTAGCAATATTTTAAGTTTTGTAATATAAGTGAACTTATAATAGTACGGGCATAATATATAATTTGACGGTGAGTCTAACATGTCATCTTTTAGTTTGTTGTCTTTATCAGGTAAAATATTTGGTTTGTAATTAGGTTTTAGTGGCATTAAGTCATATTGATGTCCGTCTATTTCATCTTTTGAACTTTATGCGTTATGATGTCTATCAGATTAGTAATTTTTTCTCGATTTCCAGTCCATTAAAACGTGATACTTACACCGGGCCTGATATCCTGCGGACTTGTATGCCTATCAAACATTACTTAAATAATTCGACAATAGTTTTGATACTGTAAATGACACATATATAGAGTAAATAAGATTCAAAATAGTTCTGACTGAAAGATTGTGCGACATTCTTATAAATCCTTTCTTATAAACCAGTGTCAGTCTTTCTACACACTAGTTTGATTTTAAATCATCTGACTCATTTCATCAGCATAATTGTTAAACATTGTTATTGAAAACTTATGTAAACTGACCAGTAGTTTGGAAAAAATGATGTTCATATCACAAAACGTTTTGTTGGCCTTGTCATATATCTTATAGTATTGCCAAATCTTTGTTGAAAATGTGTCGCTGTACTAAATTAAATGTTATTCCAATTGAAATTTTAAGGAAACTCCCAATACAATTCTTATATTAACAATAACTACCACTATACATTCATTTGACCTCAATATGAACTCATTTCTGGTTGATTTCTCCTGCATAATCGAAAATAATGGGTTTGATTTGAAGGAAGACAAAACAAATATTTTCTTTAGTGGAAATTTATGAGGAATATGCGGAAGTGTAAGACTTTTATTCAATTTTAACAAAAAAGACAATGTAGTCAGCCATGATCATATTTTATCTTACCAGTCTGAGCACGGATTCATAGATGTTTGTATATGCAAAGGAAAAGATAAACGAAGTTAATGAATGAGACAACCTTGAAGAAAATTAGATTTGTTCTGCTATCTTCTGTTTGATGTCATGTAATGAATGAATGCATGAAGACTAAATTTGAACGCAAATCTGGTCGAAACAGGTTGATACTGGTCGAGACATGTCGGGATTGGTCTAGCCTTTGTCGATTTTACTTCAGACTAGATCGAGGGTATCATATACTGAATCAAACTTTTAAAGTTAAGTCGATTCAATTTTCAACAAAAAGACAATACAGTCAGTCACGGTCATATTTTATCTTTCCATTGGTTGCACGGTTTCAGAGATGTTGTTATATGCCAAGGAAAAGATAAACGAAGTTAATGAATAAGACAACCATGAAGCAGAAATAGATTTGTTTTGTTATCTTCTCCTTAATTCATGGATTGAATGAATGCATGCATGTATTGCTATATTACACAGACATCATGACTTTAACATGTTTAAGAAGTCTAAATTTTGCTGCAAGTAAGTCATCAATCAAAAACCTACACTGTGAATACAAGAAACATTGACAAGTATACATGTACATTATATGAAAGAAGACGTGAAAAAATATAATGAACGGGAGAGATAAGCAACTATGTACACTTTGTAGAACACTTTGAAAAAACTTAAATAACCCTATGTTAATTTCTTTTACAGGAGGTTATAAAATGTAAATCTTGCTGTATAATTATAGTAGGTGGATACTATAAATTTGGAAGCTGCATATATCTGTCCATCTGTCTGTTCATTCAGGTTAAAGATTTGATTTAAAGCAGATTTTCATTAAGTTCGGTCGCATCAATTCGGATCCTAGAACATCTACCAGTTAGTAAAAGATTTTACGATCAATTAAAAAATTATGAACTACTTTCATTATTACTGGACACTTATTTAGTTTATGTTCATCTCCTTTATTTCATCAGCAAAATTATAAAATAAAGGTACTGAACAATTATGTTGACTTACTAACGGATTGCATTTGTACTTATACGTTGTTATATGTTAAGTAACAATCGGTACCACAATAGGTTCTCTTGAAACATGCCTGCAATTGTTGTTCGAGTTTAATATTTTATTTGTATTTGTTTTTTATCAAAATAAAACAATACAATTAAACTCATTACTGATATGACAACTTCGTGTTTGCAATAACACATCTACTGATCAATCGTGTAGAAATGCTTGTCTGAGAGTTATTTATTTATTCAAATATTTTGTTTGTCTGAAATAAAGTACTAGAACGAAACACGCAACGAAATAAGCAAACTTGCATGGTATATTCAGTTATAATTTAATATTCTGGATTAAAGAAATTGCAGAAGAAAATAATCTCTTTTACTCTTTAAAGAGAAAATATTTGACATCGAATGCACGTGTTACACAGGAACAACTGTTATGAAATGAACATCAATTAATTACAGTAATTGCATTTTCTTGTTAGATGAGGTGCAGTTAGATCTAGAAATGAAATGACAAAAATACGAAACCCCGAAGAAATTCAACACGACATATTGATATCAATAAATTGTGCATGCCATCAGCAAGTCAATGTCTTTGATTATCATTTTAAAGGTCGATATGTAAGTATATAAATGTGTACACAATAATTCAATTCCTAGATTGGCACTAGTTCCGTTTAGTTTTGATCAATTTTACACAGTTATTTAGCAATCTGTCAATGAAGTCATACAAACACAAACACAAAATATAAAGCTGTAACACAGAGTACCATAGATGAAATACCAACAAAAATATGGCATGATAAAACATTTTATGTATCTCTTGTGTAGTAATTAATATTATCTTTAGTTCTCATTTGAAATGAGTGTTTCCATAGAACTAATATGATAAAGAATTTATACACCAAAATCAGTAATTAACAGTTAATGCTTGTATATCGATACGACCTTTAAATTATTACAGGTACATAAGATTACAAATGGGATGCTATAGTTATATAAACTAATTATTTTCCATTAATAAAAATACCAGAACCTATCGATTATTATTAGGAGAACATAAAAGATGTTCACAGTCATATGCGAATACTGATACTCTCCATTCTGCAGGAAGAACAAAGGTATATTGTAATAATGAAGTACGTTATTTCAAATAGTTAAAATAAAAGCATCAGTCTTTACAATTCAAATGATGTAAAAAACAAAACCAACACACAACATACTTGCAGATAGGATGATGAAAACAAACAGCAAAAAAGATATCATGAATGTCAGACAAGTATTGTTCTTTGTAATCTTAAACCTTTTTGTAGACGATTAGAACGAAGGCATCAGTATTTACATTTCAAATGATGTTAATAAAAACACAACATACTCGCAAATAGGATGATAAAATTGACATGCAAATAAATGATGAATGTCAGACAAGTAGTTTTTTTTTTTTTTTTTTTTTGTTTCTAAAGTTTTCTAACCCAGGAATATATTTCAAATATATTTGAAAAACTTCTTTTAGAATTTCTCTTAAACTATGTACCTGACTTTGCAGTTAACTGTTTTTGATTCAGGCTACCATGATGCAACTTGTGTAGACAAAACTTACCTCTGGTTTACAAAACTATAATCCTGTTATCTCTGACAATTATATTTCATTGCAATCCAAAATAGATTAATTTATGAGAACATTGCGAAAGTGTAAGCCTTTATTCAATTATAAAAAAGACATTGTAGTCATTTATGATAAATTTTATCGCACCATTCTTAGCACGGTTACAGATATGGTGTTGTATGCCAAGGAAAATATAAGTGACGTTTTATGGATGAAACAACCTTGAAGCGGAATAAGATTGGTTTTGCAATTTTCGGCTTGATTCATGAAATGAATGAATGAATTGTTAGACAAAAGACAGTCTTGCTGTACGAAAGCCACCAATCAAACTACAATTATGTGACTACAATCAACATGAAGAGTTGTATGATTGTATAAGTAAATCGAAGAGATCAGCAACTATTGACAATAAAACGAACTTTTTGAACAAACCAAAAACATCCACGTAGTAAAATGGTTGTAAGAAAAGTGACTCTTATAGATGTTAGTCATACTATACATCTGGTGGTACATCTGTCTGTCTGTCGTTCGTTTGGTTCATCTTTATCAAGTTAAAGACATAGTTAAAAAAAGATAGGCATTAGGTTTAGAGGCATTTAGACTTGTTTGTCTATCAAACGTAAGCTAACCTAAATAATTCGACAAATTTGATATTGTAAACGTAGACATTTATAAAAAGTGAATGAAATAAAAAATAGTTCTGACTGAAAGATATTGAGACCATCTTATAAATCTTTTTTTATGAACTAGTTTCATTATTACCACACGCTAGATGGGTTTCAAATGATCTTGTCCATATCATCAACAGAGTTACAACATTTTTTTTTGCAAACTTATGTAAACTAACTAATACATTGAACAAAAATGATGAACATGATAACAAAGCGTTTTGTAGGCCTTGTCATATCTCATATAGTGTTGCCATATCTTTTTAAAAATGTGTCGCTGTACTAAATTAGATGTTATTCCAATTGAAAATTTAAAGAAACCCAATATAATTCCTAATATCTACAATAAACATCAACATTTGACATTCATTTGACCTCAATGTGTACTCATGTCTGGTTAATTTCTCCTACATAATCGAACATAATGGGCTTGATTTCAAAAAAGACAAAACAAATATTGTCTTTGATGGAAATTTAAGAGGAATATGCGGAAGTGTCAGACTTTTATTCAATTTTAACAAAAAAGACAATGTAGTCAGCCATGATCATATTTTATCTTACCAGTCTGAGCACGGATTCATAGATGTTTGTATATGCAAAGGAAAAGATAAACGAAGTTCATGAATGAGACAACCTTGAAGAAAATTAGATTTGTTCTGCTATCTTCTGTTTGATGTCATGTAATGAATGAATGCATGAAGACTAAATTTGAACGCAAATCTGGTCGAAACAGGTTGATACTGGTCGAGACATGTCGGGATTGGTCTAGCCTTTGTCGATTTTACTTCAGACTAGATCGAGGGTATCATATACTGAATCAAACTTTTAAAGTTAAGTCGAGACTAAAGTCGATTACAGCTAAGTAATAACGAGATAATGACGAGTCGTATTAAGTAAGATCTGTGCTCGACCTTACTGGTCGAACAGAAAATATGTTATTTTGTAGTTTGTAGTATTAAGTACTGACATTGTAACATGAAAACACATTTCTATAAACGCCGTTTGTCACCCGTTTTTTCGTAACGTAACTGAGGTTTGAACTCTTTTAGACAGAATTGAATTAAGATGCATTTCACTGGATTTTGTATGCATTGTGTCGTTTACACATACTTTCAATTGATAATACTTTATCGGTATATGAATAATGTCGACCCGATAATTTAAAGTCTAAATATACTTTAGTATACAATAACCATCAATAAAAAAGAGTCATCGACTCATCCTTTGAATAATCTAACATAAACCAGTTCTTTATAGATTTAGCAGTGGATAATAAAATATCTGCCGTCAATTCAAATAACAAAAACACATTTATATGTTACAAAGACTATATCTTGCGACAAACACAATTACCGTGATTAAACTTTTGTTCCTTCTATTATAACTCAATTACTGTTATTTCCCACTGCTTATCAATTGGTTTGTAATGATTTTTCTCGAAAAACAAATTATGAAACAGGCTATATATAAACACGTGTATGTGCATCTTAGGCAATAAATAATCAACTCGTATCAGGTATGACCTTGTAAATTATACTGTTACATAAAAATATAAAAGAGATGCTTTTTATATATCTGCTAATTTGTGGCAATACATTATCGTCTCAGAACATGTCGAATCATATAAAAAACCAAGTTGTAAGTGGTTCGCATGCTACAGTCACATGAGTTATATAATATATTTTTTGTTACATTATCCGCTCATTAATTCTAATGCTATAAAGAAACTAAAGGTTCAATTCTGTTACATTTAAGTGTCCTACCGACTATCCAGATTTTCGAGTATTTATAGTACACACTTGACTTATAACATCTTGTTGTTATTTTCATTTCAAGATGAAACAATTCTAAACGCGTCCGGATCCATTCGATTGGTAGCATATGATATCCACTATACTGAATGAATACGGCTGATACACATAACTTTTGACATTTTCAGCATTGACTACATTATTACAAATAAGGAATCAAGAAACGACATGATCAGACAACCTTCAAATTGTCCATTGTTTGGTATAATGTACTAATTTACATTTTAATGTAAGATGTGTCACCAAAACACGACGAAAGAAAAAGCAAATGTTTACTTGGTTAATAAGTTTGTATCTCAAGACTCTAAGAATAGATATACATGAAATGAGTGCAAAACCTAAATAACATAGACGTCAAAGATTGCCGGTGAACATACATCTGATACTAGTCTTATGTCGAATTTATATCTATGATATTGTAATATATTCCAAAATGAAAGGATTAAAGTCTTATTGAACTTCTCGAATATTATGAAAGAATGTATAAATCCATGATGACCAACTTCTTTTCATTAACGTAGCATATATTTTGTTTGAATATAGAAATAAGACATTGGGAATATACAATTCAACGAGCTTTGTAACCTTTGTCTTACTTATTATGATAAGTTTGTCACTTGTTATACTTGTCCAGTTATGTATATGATCCTAATCACATGAGTATTCGGACAATACACGTGTTTTTTTCATCGATTGTGAGATCTCCGAATTGAGACTAGTCTAATTTGTATATTATTCAAATAATCATTTCGATAGATGTCGCCAGTAGAGGTAGATCTGCTTGGGCATCTGCCGCACTAGGATCAACATGTTCAACCCAAATTAAGTGTTGGTTTCAATTTTCACAGTCTCCAGTGTTATATGTAATGTTTGTGCTGAACTTGATTCACTTTTTGTTGTCTTTCATATTTGAATTATAGCTTTACAAGTTTTTCATGACTTATGGGTGTAAAATGACACTATGCAAGGTGTGTCTATACTTAGCTCAGTGTACAGTGGTTCACACTGTCATTACTAATACTATGAGTTTGACTATCCCTCTGGTATTTTCCGCACCTCTTTTAAACATCTCACTATTCTAGTTCTGGTCTTCCACGTGAGAGGAGAAATGTAAACGCGCAACGAACGCATCCAATTAGTTACGTGTTTTATGCATTGTACAATATTTAATTTAATAAGTTTAATACACATAACGTTCATTTTTTAAAGACATTTCCAAATACTCAGAGAGAAACAAATTAAGGGACGATTAATTATTCTACGTGAAACAAAAAGCTATTACATGGTCAAACAAGCCTCGTGAACTTGTGTTTGCCAATTATTGGTCGAAGTACCTATTAACATTTCCATTTACAACGTGTCAACATTCGACGACAGCAAATAACAAATTACAATTAAGTCTTTTTGTCTGGGATTCAAGGTTGAAATATCCACTTTCTAAATTGCTTTTTTTTTATTTTTAGGAGTCTATGAGTAGTTAGTATTAGTGCAAAAACCTAATACCATTGACCTCATCGATTTATGTTAGGTACTAACTGAACTTAACGTGAAAATGGAACAAAGATTTAAAGTGCCAGTTTCTGTAATAATCAGGCAATATAGAAAAACACTTTTGGTGAGAATGATAGCAAATTAATTGCTTATTTCCAGTGCATTTGAAATAAGTTTCATCTTGAAATACAGAAAAGGAAATGCTTTGACGAAATAATAGGTCATATAAGATACTATAGATTATATATTGGGTTTTGTTGATAAAAAAAAACCTGATAACCAGGACAGTAGGGAAAGTAAATGTAAATTTTGTGATTTAAACAAGCTCAGAATATATCATCGTTGATTATATGAATGAAAATTACTATACGAATCAATTAACCTTATACTGAGGGATGTTTGCAACAATAAATTTGTTCATACCATACCTTATTTCGGACTTAACCATACCGTAACACACAATAGCATGTAACAATGCAAGTAGGTGTGTCTTATCAGGTCAAGTTGATTGTATTTTGTGTTTCTTCCTACAAATAAACGTCTGATAATCAGGACAATAAAGTCAGAAATGTTAATGTGGTGAATTTAATCAAGCTCCGAATGTACTAGCATACAATATAATTTTGAACGCATCTTCTGATCGGATGAAAGTGTTTTGTCTATCAGCTTATGTACATAGTTTTGTCATGTGACCGTGAGTTATTACGTTTTTTATCATGATTTACTCCTGCACAAAATGGAATTCAGTTTCATAATTGAATTGTAAGGAATGCCTATAATATTATTTCTGTCTATTCAAAATAGATCAAAAATGTGGTGCACTCTTTAAAATTATCTGCTACGCAGGTTGTTGAGTATGCTCCACATATTTCTTTACAGACAGAAAAAATATTACAGTTATTCCTTAAGAACAAAAATGAATAACAATAATTTTACGACTTATTTGACCTTATACTAAAAGATATATGTATCTGCAATTATAAGATTGATCCTATTATACATCATAATAGACTTCATCCGCGTGAAAAGTATTATGTACTATATTTTCTTAGCTATTCTTATCATTCAAATTATGAGTTAAATAGAACAACTACGTACATATCAAAACACGTACATTTATAAGTGAAATGACATAACCTGATAAAATCAATATAAAAAAACCTAGGCATACAATGCTTAAGCTTGTATAAATGCAAATTTACAAAAATAGTACCAATAAGAAGACGCTATCAAATACTCCCAATCTGTGGAAAGCTTAAAAAAATGTTCGCAATCTTCTGGTAGGTTACTATTCTGTCATATACCATAATATAGATGGCTGTCTTTAAGGAATACGATGTAAACATAAAAACTAACCGGCAATGCAGGAAGATAGGATAATATTTGATGTATGCCATATATTTCATTTACAATTTCAATTATCAGCTACGTTCAGACATGATTTTATCATGTGGTCCTTTCGCTAAAACTTCATCAAATTAGTTATGCATAAGAACTACATCAATCGACACTATATGATTATATCAAACAGTCAACATCCTTAGTTGGTTGTCAGATAATCTGTGTTTGAAATGTTTCGTGGTCTAAATATTTATATATCAGTAAAAGCTTCCGATATGCCATTTCACAGATTGTGTAATATTCCCAGTTGTGACATTTGGACTGGTTGTATATTGAGTGGCAGCTGCAGCATTTCAGGAGGAGACGCAATTTCTGTATATCCTCTTTTTGCGATCTATGTAGAGGTCATCGATTCTTAATCCTAATACTTTCTGTTGGTTTTCCTATTCTTAATTGATAATTATAAGTGTGTATCAGGTAACTACTTAGTTCACTACAAGGCATAAAAAATGATAGCCGTTGTTGGTTCAACTGTTTGAAGTTCTTTTTTTAAATGAGCTTTGGTTTGAAACTGTTTTGAGTACACTAAAAGTGTTCTTTGAAATATTTGTATTTATTTGAAAACAAAATTAAGAATAGAGGTAGTATTTGAATCAGATGTTCAAGGTTCAATTTTGTACGTAGATTATTCTTTTTTAACTTTTTTTTTAAATAGAATGATTGTTATTTAGAATGTGAGTAATATATAATATTTTATTATTGTACGAATAATTTTATCTTATCAAAATCTGATGAGCCTACATTTTTACCAACAAAATCTTAACAAAATAGAATTTGAATGTATAACACTTATTTCATTATTTGTAAGCGCCTTATGTTATGTGCAAATACCTATTATCTTTTGTGCAAACACGTATTACATTATGTGCAAATGCCTATGACATTATGTGCAAACATCTATCACGTTATGTGCCAACACCTATTACGTTATGTGCAAACGCCTATTACGTTCTGGTAAACGTTTTGTTTTTGTTATACAGATCAAAACAAAACGCATCAATGATATACACTTTGAAAATTAAGATAACAAGTTTGAGCTTTCTAAAAAGCTGTTGACTGCTTCGCTGTAAAGATGTTTGCATCAGATTGTTGATTTAGAATTGGAAATATGGTATTTTTAGATATTGATTGATAAAAAATGCTATATAAATATGTTGTTCTTCTTTAAGAATGTTGATATACATCTATGCAATCTTGTTGAAAATTAAAACATTTACAAATATACAGATATGACTCTTACTTCCAAGAAATACAATCGAAAGGGACAATACAATATAAAAAAAAAGAAGATATGGCATGAATGCCAATGTGACAATTCAACTCTTCACAAGAAACCACATGACACAGAAATGAAAAACGATAGTTCACCCTACGGTCTTCACCTATGAGCAAAGCCCGCAACGCACAGGCAGCTATCAAACAGCTCCGAAATGACAAATTTTAGAAAACTATCGGCCTAACTTATGTATCAAACAGTTAACAACAAGTTTACGTGAGCTACATTGTTGTAAAATATGTCTTTCAGTTTAAAAGAATTGGTATTTTTAAATAATCATTTAAAAATTCATTACTCAAACATATTGTTGATAAAGCTTAGGAAACACAGTGAAGGATGTAAGATAGACCGTCTGTCTAGATTAAAGACATTTTAAATATGTTATAGTCTAAAGGAAACCATTCCAACTGAAGAATAAATAAATGATTTTCTATTTTTCTATTTAATTGACCTTCAGACTGTTTTGTACAATCAATTAAATATAACCGTGCAAAAAGCTAAAATAGACAGATATATTAAATGTTGACCTTTAAGACAATCTAAAATAATACTCTCAAACCGCTGAGGAAGTTATTCTGTCTTAATAGTCAATGAACAGTTATAGCTGACATCATCTAATTTCCTTTATTTCGATGAATGTAGTGTATTGCAGACACATCAACTTATTTATTAGCTATTACAGACGGATCAATGCACCAGTAGCTATTACAGACGGATCAATGCACCAGTAGCTATTACAGACGGATCCATGCACCAGTAGCTATTACAGACGGATCCATGCACCAGTAGCTATTACAAACGGATCCATGCACCAGTAGCTATTACAGACGGATCCATGCACCAGTAACTATTACAGACGGATCCATGCACCAGTAGCTATAACAGATACATCAATGTATAAAAGCTATCATTACAGTCACATCTATGTATAGCATTGGTGTAAGAGGAGACAAGATACGAAAGTAACTATTTCTATGAAAAATGTGAAAATCTACATTCTTTGTATCTCAAGTGTTGTAATACAAGAAAAGGTTACAATAGAATAGCGGTATATTAGTTTTTTATGTTCTAGATGGCAATCCAAAAGTAAATGTCTCTTAAGCGATTCTTTCAGATTTAATAACTTAATTCAAATATTAACCACTTAGAGAAAGGAACAATTTTATGGTATTATAACATTCATAAGTCGAATATGTTTTATAGAAAAAGTGTATTTGCAAGCAAACCTAAACAAAAGATGAATTGCCATACAACACTTTTCAACATAAACCACCAACGATAGATTTATATTTTGATTTATAAATAACTAATGCACATAAATCTTACATTTAAAAACAATTCAACTTAGGTGGTTTTAATAATTAGATATGATCTAATGAATAATGAAATGTTGATTGATTGTTTATGTAATGCCTGGGTGGGCCATACATTGCTTTATTTCCAAAATTTAAATCCTGATGTTTCATTCACAAAATTGAAATGACAGAGTACACTACTGAGGCATTAAATTCATAATTATGATAAACATGTGCTGTCAAATTTATATTTCTAATTCAGCGCAAACAACTTTTAAGATGACAAACGGCTCCTTATGTATTGTACTATATCTGTCACTTTCACATCAATAAATGAAATCTTAAATGCAATAGATATCATTGGATGTTTTTTTTTTTCAAAAACGATATAGTAATCAAACCCAACTACAAAAAAATACCCTATACATTCTGAGGGCAACATTCAATCTGTAGTAAAAACAACAGATACAAAGCAGAAGATGCGGTATAATTCCCAATGAGAGAGCTCTTCACGAGAGAACAAGTTACACAGAAAATTACAATGTAAGATCACTGTACAACCTTCACCATTTCAAAAAGCTCGTACCGCATAGTCAGCTATAAAAGGCCTCGAATTACTGTAGATCAATTCAAACTAACGGCCTTATGAATGTACAAAATTAAACAAAACGCAAAAATGAACCACAACAACAAACTACAACCACAAAATAGTAGGCTCCTGATTTGCAACAGGCATATACGTACAGATTGTGGCGGGTTTGAACATGTTAGCGGGATTCACACCTATAGAGTCTTTAAGGAGATCGAGGGTACAAGTATTTCAGCAAAACATCTTAACTCTTACCTTGATGCATATAATACTAAAAATTATTAAAATATCTTATATGCACAGTTGACTTGGAATTAATAAATTCAAATAAAACTAGCCGTGACTCATAATAAAATAAAATCATATACAAATGGCATACCAAAAGATTATAACTAGATATAAACTACATATGTGGGCCACACACTTTACTTTATTTCCTGAATTAAAATATTTAAAAGAGTGACGAAAGATACCAGAGGGACAGACAAACTCATAGATATCGAAAATAAACTGACAACGCTATGGCTAAAAATAAAAAAGACAAAAAGACAAACAAAAGTACAATTGACACAACATAGAAAACAAAAGAATAAGCAACACAAATCCCATAAAAAAAAACTAGGGATGATCTCAGGTGCTCCGGAAGGATAAGCAGATCCTGCTTCACATGTGGCACCCGTCGTATTGTTCATGTTATAACAAATCCAGTAAATAGTCTAATTTGGTAGGTCACATTCATGAAAGAGATCTACTAAATGCATATTGTTATGTGTTTACTTTTCTACATTTGCTAGAGGTATAGGGGGAGGGTTCAGATCTCATAACATGTTTAACCCCGCCGCATTTTTGCTCCTGTCCCAAGTCAAGAAGCTCTGGTCTTTGTTAGTCTTGTATGATTTTTATTTTTGTTTCTTGTGTATAATTCGGAGTTTAGTATGACGTCCATTATCACTGTACTAGTATACTTTTAATAAGAGGCGAGCTGAAGGACGCCTCCGGGTGTGGGAGTTCCTCACTACATTGAAGACCCATTGGTGGCCTTCGGCTGTTGTCTGCTCTATGGTCGGGTTGTTGTCGCTTTGACCCATTTCCCATTTCCTTTCTCAATTTTATGATTTTTAATTGTATATTTTATGCAAATACGAAGTATTTCGTTACATTAAATAACATTTCTGGAATATATCACATAAGTCCACAACTTGAGTTTAAGTTCTTCTGAAGGCTGGTTAGACATAGTAGTGTTTAGATATTTAAAATTCATATTTATTTTTGAAATTTTAAATGCAAACTAATTTAACATCATAAAATAAATTATCCGGTTTTTGCAAGAATATTTTTATAATACACATATTAATTAAAAACCGATAACTTGTATTGATGCCTAAAGTAGTCCGCATCCAGGTGTAGGAATTTCTCGCTGCGCTGAGAACCCATTGGTTACATTTGGCTGTTTCCTGCTAGCTTGGCTGTGGTCTGTCTCTTTGGTAAATATCGTGTTAATTATCTACTCAAATATAAGGTAATGATATATTTCATACAAAGTACTTTTTATCATAAGAAGAAAAACTACATATTATCCTAAAAAAAGTTATTTGATTTTAACATATATATCAAATGTATAACTGGTATATACAAAATAAACCTGACTGAAATAGGCTTCACATTTGTTGGTTAAATTATGCAGCAATTAAATCTAACGACAAAAAAATACTACAGACATAGAATGCACTACACAAATCAAAACTACTGAACAAAACTAATTGATGTCTGAATTTGCATGGATTTTAACTCGAATTTCTCTTTTTGTTTAAAAATGTTGTACACATTCTTGATATAGTCTGAATTTGTCTTAAACAAGTTTTAATTTTTTCTTGACATATGTCTTCACAGTATTAACATGGTCAAACAATTTCTCGACACCTTTTTTGTCATCTGATAAGTTTCATGATTCTACTTGACCAATTCTCGACTATCTTAGATCTGTTTTGATCCGTCTTGACATATTCTAAAAATTCTTAATGATTTCTTGATATGTCTTGACGTATTATTTACTGTCTTAAAGCTTTCTAAATATATCTCGACACATTCTTGACTATCTCAAATATGTCTCGACACATTCTTGACTAAAATATGTCTCGACTCTATCTCAACAATATAAATTTCACACAAAATGTGTATAGAAACATTTCTGACATTTTAAATACTTTATTTTTTGTTTTGTTTTATACTTATTTCTTATAAGTGATACTATTTGAGAATGTCGAGTTCATGCAAATTGGGACAAACAATTGTCTTTTCAGACTTTTGGACTCTTGTAGTGATGTCAACGTACATTTTCAATATCTGTGAATATCTAAAAAAAATCAGTAAAATTAAAAAAAAAATACTGAACATAATATTGTTAACGATATCTGTTTGAAACCAGCTTTAAAAATTGCCTTTTAACGTCTGTTGTGTTTGGTACCATTTGTTGCACAAAATCGCCTAACAGTCAATGAATTATTCCATCGATTTGATTAAACTTCCGACAATTACACAGACCAATCAAAATGTCAAATTCAAAGATTTTTTTTGTGTGAAACGTTTCATTTCAGGAATGGAACGTAAGTTAAACTAACAAAAAATGTAATGAAAGTGTGTAATTGTAGGAAGTTTAATCAAATCGATGGGCAAAATTATAGCACCATAAAAAGAGGTTGATGACATTTATGTCCGAATCTGTGATATGTTTATATGTTTATTGTTTAGTTACTCTTTACAAAGACATTTTACAACTGTTTATCATGTTTATAGTTCACCAAGTGTCTAACTAAATTGTAGTTGTTAAGAGTAGTAAATTATTTATACAGCAGTATAACAATATTACATCAATAACAACAAAACATCGAGTTACTTTGAACACTGATACTAAAATGCAACAACAACGTCTGAACCTGTACTAAACTGCCAACCTGTATATACTCAAGAATTGTCTTGACCGGAAATATTAGAAATCGCATGACCACAGATAGCAGCGGGAACAGTATCGTGGATATGATATAAGCGCCTTCTGTTTTCCACAAAGAAGTGTATCCCTTTTACATGTTTCCTTGGGATTAAATATCATGCCGGTCAGTTCGGTATTTTATTAGTGAAAAAGAATAGTGATACTTATAACGAACATACATTAATAGGTTTTTTTTTTATATCTGTAAATCGGATATTGAAACTAGCTACTAATGAATGTTAAACCACGCATGTTTTACATCTTTAATTTTAATGTTATCATTCTTGGCCCATTGCGCAAAACATTGTCAAAAGTCATCGAATCTCGTAATGGAGCCCCAAGCTTCATTAATATCTCTTTATATTTATCGCATATTTGCCCAAGATGGAGATAATTATTGAAACCTTTTTAGTATAATATAGCACGAAAACGTAATAGAAATTCAAACCATGCATTTTAAAATGTTTTGTTCGCACTTCCATTTTATATATATTCATCCATGGAGATGAAAATATAAGGCTTTGTAAAAAAAGTGTATTTATTTCATGATAACAGAATTACGTCACGTCGAAATATATATTGGGTCTTATGTGTTCTTTGTACAATTAAAGCATATGGTTGTTTATCAAACAGATTTATTACAAATCTGTAATTGGTTAACCAGAGGACATTTTAATATAGAAAAGACAAGTTTATTTGAATAGTAGTCAGTTCTTTGCAATATGCCAAATGATTTAACCTAGTGACTTTAAAGATATCATAAATACTGCAAACCAAGCGATTATTTTCACGGCTTTTAAGAAGAAAAATAACGCCAATTTGAATCATTGCGAATGCGTAAAACTTGTATTTTTCCTTATGTAGTTATATCAAATAATTTTTAAGATTTAATTAGACTCGAAGTGAGCTACAACGGTATAAACGCGAAATAAAGTATTTGCGAAAATAAGTTGGTTTACTGGTTACAGTATATAACTAACTGTTTAGACATAACCTACGTGTAATAACCATGGAACTGGATGACCTGATATAGTTTAAGCCTTAGTGTACTTTCCGTACTTATTAACACTGTAAACAAAGGCAACAATGGTTTACCACTGTTCAATAGTGATAAATCAATTCCAAACACGATTCGTGAAAACAAATCCGGGTTGAAAACTAAAATCCACAGAAAACATCAACTTAAAAGTAACACCACGACAAAACGGTATCAATTCTCACAACAAACTAAATTCCTGAAAATTAACATATTCATTTATTTAGCATAGCTTAGGCAATTGTCAAAATATAGACTAAAATAGTCCGATATCTATTATTCTAATGTTTTTTTAAATCGTTAACGACAGCCGTATTTTCAATGTCATACAAACGAATGACTATTTTTTTTCTAACTTGAGCTTAATGTGATTTATCCACACCTAGTAATAATGTGAGGACGAAGTCACCAATAACAGTAGAAAAATCAATAAAAAAAAAAAAAAAAAATCGGGAAAATTTTCCCGAAATTTTCATTGTACTAATGAACTCAAAATCGTTCTATTTTTTTGATGTCATGTTTTGAATTCCCGCATCTGCACAGAAATCTACAATTTACTTCCTTTTCCCGGTCTCGTTTGTATGAAACTTTGAATAAAATATATATTTATTAGTCTAGTATAAAATAGGAAGGAACGCAATATCAATTTCATTTTTAATAATTCCGTGATATGAAAAAAAGTTACCTGATGATAGCGTTTCTCTGTTTACATTGCATATGACGTCATAACTTAAAAAACGTCACAACTAAAATCCCTAACAACAGAACCAAAATCGGAAACGTTACGGTATTTCCGTTTTTTTTTTTTTAAACAAATATTTAAGTTACTAAAAAATAATTCATACAGACTTCGTCCCCATTTCCAGGTAATGCCTGCCTCATATTATAGCATACCAATGTTACACTTATACATTGATTTTTATAGACAAAACAAAAGGAAAAATATATTTCTAAATAAAAATCAAGACCATCACATACGTGCACACACTACTTGACGGTCTACTAACAAATGCTCGAATAAAATCACAAGCTTTAAAATAATAAATATAGCATTGTACTTCTAATATTTATTTTTGAAGATGAATTTCCAATATAACTTTTTAAGTACGTCTGAAATAACAAAGAAGGAAATAAATAAGAGGCTTTAGCTCGTACATTCATATAGTTCTTCAAGTTATCTGATAGGTGATTGCCGCTAAGAAATTGTCAATTGTTCCAAGTGATATGTTGAGTTGAATTTCTCCTAAAGATTGTAACGGTAACATAGTGCATGTTGCATAGTATCTTAATTTGATGTTCCGCTTATTAATGTCTTACGAGTGTCCAGACGTTATATAAAAAGTCTGCAAAACCGTCAGTGTTCAAAAAATATATGGGTTTATAACAGGCGTTTCTCATTATCTTCTTATTCGAAAAGATGAGAGTGGATAACGACGTTCGAAACAGTAGCAAATGCGAAAGCTTCATTTAAAGCCGGACATCCTTGTCACAGAGACATCACAAGCTGATTTGAGTTGAGATAGGAACTTATATAGACAAACAGTAGATACAATTATTTATGTATACGTCCTTTGGTCACCGATAGCGAGTTGTCTCATTGGGAATCATAATTCATCTTCATTTTGAACACACAGTAAAAAATGAAGAGTGATTTGGGGTCTATAAACACCAAGTATTTGACATGAACATTCAAATTAATTACAATTGTTTTCTTAATATGGAACCAACATTTTTTATCTTATACATTTATTCCAGTCTGTTGTATTGGTTTATTTTCTTTCAAATATTGGTTTTATTTTCCAAAAGCTGCCTATCAGTCACTAACGTATAAATAAAAATTACTTTTTCTGTTTAATTATTGCAGGGTTTAAGTCTTGAAATGTGACGTTTTTCCCCAAAACAAGTTAATAAATTGACATCTCAATTGTTCCGTGTTATAAACAAATCTATTGAGTATATTCATTTCCTTTTATAGCCAAATAAATTAGAGATAATGACATTTACTTCCGAATATTTGATATGTTTATAACTATATTGTCTGGTTTCTCTTTATAGAAACATTATAAAATTGTTGATAGTTAACCTAGTATTTCAAAACGTTGTTAAGAGTACTTCTAACGTATTTATCATCAACCCATCACTATTTCAAACGATAATAAAAGTAGTTAGAATTTTATCAAAATACTTCCAACACGTATGAACTTGTGATAATCTGCCAAACCGCATAAATTGAAAGCATCCCTTAACCAAATCTTCTGTATTCAATGGCTATTGCTGGCTTTTACGTCATTATGTCAAAGTTTCAGGTTTTTCTTAATGGACATAATGCAAGCTTTTATGATATATTCTTCGGTTGAGGGGGTTAGTTTTAGATAGATGTTTTATATCTGTAATAATGTGGGAAAATGCACAGACATTCAAATGATCAATGTGGATAACAGTTTAAAATATTATATTTTCGTAGACAACTGCTTATTTCTGTTATAACCGAAACACACACACACATAGTATTAACATTACGTCTTCTTTTGGTAGTTTCCTGGTAGTGGGATGTTCTGGAATGTTTTCTGTCATTTGTTAAATGATCGGTGAGTCAAACAAATATTTTAAACGCAAAGTATACACCTTATGTTGCATTGCAGTCGTTTTCGTTTGTTGGCATGGCGTTGCCAATTATCGTCTATTTATGATAGCGAGTATACCTTTGGTGTATCCTACCTCAATTTGCAGGAACCGATCAGCTGGAAGTCCACATAGTGTATCCATTTAGTATTCAATGATTTCCTGTTGACACTTAACTTTAATAAATGTTTTAAATATCCAACCTTGAATGCCTGCCCAGATTACGCAATATCGATGTTAAGATATCGCCGATCACATAGGATGAAGCAATTATAACAAACAAAACCTAATGGAAAAGCATGACCACTAAACGGAGTGAGACCAAAATTGTCGACAGGGTATAACCATATGTTTTTTTTTACGCAAAGCCGCTTTGATATGCATCCTGGTTTACTTGTTATAACAGGATGAAATATGCAGGTTAGTTGTTTTTGCAGTTATAAAGGATAGTGATACTTGTAATGGAGGTTTGTTATATCTGTAAATCGGATACTTAAACTAGTTACTAATTGATGTTACACAAATCTTGTGTTATATCCTTAATTGCAATGTTACTGATCTTGGTCCACCGCACACAACTTTGTCATAATGCATTACAGCTCGTAAATGGAGTCGCAAGCTGTATTGCCTCTTTAAATTCCACGCCTGTTTGCTCTAGATGGAGATAATTGTTTACATCATGTTAATAACATAAAACACGAAAACGTAATCGAACCATTAAATACATAGTGTATTATTATTTTCATATTCAAGTTTTTTCGCTCTTCGATTTCTTACAAATATTCATTTGTATGAAGGATTGTCGAAAAAAACAATTGATTTCAAGATAACAGAATTACGTCAGAATGGAAAATATATACGGTCTTATGTGTTCTTTGTACAATAAAAATATCGGATTGTTTTTCAAACAGATTGATTAAAGAATTTGTAATTGGTTAACCAGAGGAGATGTCTTTATAGAAAAGACAGGTTTATTTGAGTATCAGCCGTTTTTTTCCCCAATACGGCAAATAATTAAACTGACTGATTTGATGGTGTTCTGTAAACCAACTATTTTTTGCTAACGATTATTTTGCGAAACAAAAGCAGAAAAATAACGTGCCAATAATTCGCTGCGAATGTATTATTCGTGTGTTTATCTGTCCTATTTGTTCTCCCATTTATTTGTATTGTAGTCTTATGATGTCCTTTTAATGTTATATTTTACATCGCCATAAAAGCGGGAGGTTTGGTATGCCACCAAACCAGGTTCAACCCCCCATTTTGTTCTTAAAATGTCCTGTACCAAGTCAGGAAAATGGCCATTGTTATATTATAGTTCGTTTCTGTATTTGTTACATTTTAATGTTGTGTTTCTGCTGTGTCATTGTTCTCCTCTTATATTTAATGCGTTTCTCTTAGTTCTAGTTTGTAACTCGTATTTGTTTTTTTCTCAATCAATTTATGATTTTCGCCTTTATTTACACTTGTTTGTTTCCATATCTTACAAACTGCATGCAGTCTTATAGTACGTCCCTTCCTTATTAGTAATTTGAAGAAAGGCGACAGTATTATACCTCTGTTTAATGGTCATGAATCCATTACAGTGAAATCAATCCGGGTTACAAATTGAAACCGGGGTATAACATCAACTATAAAATGAAAACGACGGAAAACAGTGTTTCTTTTCTTTAAATTCTTTCAAAAACTAACTGTCTGTAAATATTTGTTTTTATTTAGCTGAACTTCGCAGCAGAAGTTTTTATCACAATAAGGCTTCATTATTGATTGACAATTGTTTATTTTCATTTTATGTTTTTTTATTGAATCGATAACGAAAGCCGTATTTTGGAATTGTCATACAAATAATGAACGTAAGTATGGTTTACTTTTTACTAACTGTGACTTGGATGGATAATTGTCTCACTTGCACTCATACCACATCTTCTTTTATCTATTGTCTCTGCAATCCTCGCATAAGTTCAATGTCTATTTTTTACACATAACAATAATATCACATACCAATGTTACACTCATACAATGATTTCTAACGTCAAAGCAAGATTTAAAATCTTTTTCAAATGGCAATTAAATCCATCGTATACATGTAGAAAAACATGTACAGTCTACTTAGAAATGTTTGAATAAATCCCACAACCTTAAACATATTGTATATAGCATTGCACCTCAAATATATATGGTGCAACAAAAATTTCAGATATAATTTCTGAAGTACCTTCTGAAATAATAAACTATGACAAAGTTGTAGGCCTGTGCTTGTAAAATAACTGTCTTACATATATAGTTCTTATTTTTATCTGAAAGGTGATAGACGCTAACAACATGTCAATTGATCTTAATGTCAACATTTCAGCTCGATTTAGCAGTAAAGATGCTTAAAGTTACAAAGTGCTTGTTGCATAATACTTTATTTTGAGGTTCCACTTAAAAACGTCTAAGGAGTATCTGCACATTTTACTTAATTGGACTGAAAGTGTCTCACATTACAAACATTCAGTCTAGAAATAATTTTTGTTCAAGTACTTTATATATGGTAATTCAGCATTCGTAAGACAAGGGATTGCTATTTTTCGTAATTGAGTTCTAGTTTTATATAGTTTCTACTGATAATTATCAGATAATGTCGGTTAAGTGAAAAGTTTCATCGTTAAAACGATGTGTGTCTATTATTACAATGAAATAATGTAATTACTTGATCCCCTTCTCGTCTTATACATCTTTTCGTGAGCATGACCAATACCTGTAAGATTTGAGCAAACATTCCGAATCAACGATATAAAATTGCGAATGAAAATGGGTAATGTGTCAAAGAGACAACCACCCGACCATAGAACAGAGCAGAAGGTCACCAACAGAAATACTAACAAAGGCCAGAGGCTCCTGACTTAGGACAGGCGAAAAAAAATGCGGCGGGGTGAAACATGTTTATGAGATCTCAACCCTCGTCAATTGGCTCGTAAACCTGGTAAAGTTGACATGATTGCATGAACATCGTCGGAGTCCTAAAAATAAATGGGTGTCATAACCTACGTTCTAATAATTTCCTTATTCAAAAAGAATGGAATGAATTACGACTTTTTTGTACAATTACAGATGCAAGAAGCTCCATTCAAAGCCGGACATGCTTATCACATAGACAACACAATATGGATTAATTTGTGTTTTACGATTGACATTGATGAACAATAGATGCATACACATGTCTGCAACTATCAAGAAGACTGTGGTATATTCATAACTTATAAAAATAACAATTACATGTACGTTGTACTAAATGACATTGAAAAAAACAGTCTTTGCTCATCCATATATATCTTAACTTGGTTTCAATCAAATTGCCGTTTAAACTCATGTATCGAGGTGTGGATTTGATTCAATGTATGTGATTGTTGTACATATATTTGGACGACAGTAAACTATTAATAAACAATTTTTGTCCATACATCAAGAATGAAATATCAAAGTCACAAAAACTAAAAAAAACTAAAAAAAACCTGAGGAACTCCGAAAGGATAGAAAGGAGCGAGACAAGGTGTGTTGCCATTGTTTTCGTTTCTTGTAATGCGTACGCCCACCTCAAAGCGAATCCACACACACTAAAATGGCACATGATGTACTAAAAAGTTTGTGTTCGTCCAAAATCATGATGCTTATTTGTAGATATCTTTTTTTTATAACAGAATCGTCCTAACCTTTACATATGTTGGTGATGATAGTAGATATAACATAGTTTGTGATAATTTTGTCAACAAATTGTTTAAATTTGTGACAATTTTAAGCTTGATATGTGTATAGACGGTGGTCAATAAGTGAAACTGTATATTAACCCTTTGAAGGTTATACTTGGTTTATGGTATATGTATGCTGACGTATAACGCAATCATATTATCTATTTGTATTTATATAGATCGATCCAAAAAGTCAAAAGGCTTTTGCGTTCTGTACACGATTGAACTATTGCATGATAGTTTAACACCAGTCATTCCTTGTAGCTTGTTTCAAATTTAATGTTCCAGATATGTCATCATGAGAGCAATCATGGAAGACAATTTTCCATTTTTATGATAATACTTCACTTTATTAACCACTGTCATGCTATTCTTCCATTTATCACGTTCTTCAAATAAAAAAACAAACTAACCCCAATCTCCATGACCTGGTGATTTCAATATTAGTTGGATGAAAGTGTGTCACTTTGATGGACGTCAGACAAAAATGATTGAATTCGGATATAGTTGACGAAACATTAATCTTTTTACATCTCTAAAGCGTACTTGCATCCGTTGAGAATACATGTTGTCATTGTGTCCTTTATTTTCGTTATCTAGAAAAGATATTGAGCCTCGATTTCCCTCCAACATATTCTTCACTTGAATCCTATACACACTCTTATAAATTATCAATTACATACATAATTTAAGATTGGAATATTGGCTTTCGATCCGAAATCGTGGACAACATTGTCAAAAGCAGAGACATTTTTTATTGTTCATATCACAGACAAGCTGGTAAAAACAACAAACCTTTCAATTAAGGTAAAAGATATTGAAATGGACTTGTCAGTCGAAAATTAACTGACAAGGTCATGGCCATTGAAAAAAAACTGAGCTGAATTGAACCTACCACAAACTGGATGGCATAAGTTTTTCCTATGTTTAACACTATATATTCTAATATTATATGTATTCATATATTTAACCTATTTGTATACCTTACAAAGACCAATCTTATGATTGCATTGTCAATGCAAATGAATACTCCGGAAGGGTAAGTAGATCTCAACGGCACATCTATAACTGTGTATGTTAACGTCGATGTTCAAATCATTGAAAGCTTGTCTACAGAATTACTGTTTCGTTATTTATCATGGTCAGATTATAATACCACCAATAAGACGATTGTAAATTTACGGCGTCCAATCGATTCGAAATAATTATGGCAACTGTGCATGAACTGTGTCCAACATTTTTAAATACACAAAGTCATGTCGTAAGTCGAGTAATTAATTGGCAAGTTAGTTTTAATGAAGTTGAAAGACATACCATTACTTAGGAGTTTTCTCGAAAGAAAAATCGATGGCAATTAGCTATTTAATAAAACTTATCATAGGGCCATAACAATATTTACATATATGTAAACGTACACTATTAAATGCATACGAACATTTCTTTTTCTTTTATAGTTTCATCGAAAAGCTTGTTTCTTTCAATTTTTTTAGTCCCAGTGGCCCTGTGGGTTCGAAATGTTAAAGTCATCTCTTTGCCAATTTTACTGAAGCCGTCGCAAGTTGAATATATACTTAACAAATCATTAACACGACTATATATTCTCATTGGCGTAGTCACATTACTCTCCACTATTCCATGTCTGAGTCTTTATTTGACGTGTCATAAAACTCGAAATATTCAACTTAATATGCACTTCAAGGCGAGTGCTACATTGTTCCTACGGTACATGGTCACCTTACATAGGTTTAAATGCATCTATGAACACCACGGTTGTGTGAGTTCGTGTTTTTTTTTTTGTTTTTTTTTTTTACTTCAGATTGATATATAGTTTTTTTTTTTCGATACTGTTGTTTGTCTTTTGCTGTTTGTTCAATTTTATCTTTCCTTGGTGTTGTCGGTTTTCTACCGATTATTGAAATTTTGATACGCCGCTTTCATATCCTATTCTACCGGCGTATATTGAATGTCTAGTTTGACTTTACTGCAGTGGCTTATTGCTGTTTTAATGTGTATTTTCTAGACATTATATCTGTTTATTTTTATGTTGGTCATACAACTTAGTTTAATATTGACTGAACATAGCACTAGTGCTGTCAAACAAAGGCAATAGAAGTATAAAGCCGTTCAAAAGTCATAAATCAATCCGGGTTACATACTTATCCGAGGGAAACCCACCATCTTTTGGAGGACAACAACCAAACAATTGAAACACTGACGTGCAACAAAAAAACACCAATATATACATAAAACATATTCCTTGCGTGGTACAGGACATTGTGACAAAAAATGGTGGGTTGGACCTGTGCTACAAATGAGGGACGAAAGATACCAGAGGGACAGTCAAACTCATAGATTGAAAATAAACTGACAACACCATGGTTAAGAATAAAAAGACAAACAGAAAACAATAGTGCAGAAGACACAACTACAAGCGTATACAATATTAATCGTGTTGTTTTGTCAATCTTTAAAAATTGTTTTGAAATTTATATTCTTTGCAAATGGTGTCTAAAGCTTGTTGTGGTAGGAAAATATGCAGAATAGATTGATTAAAAAAATGGCGTACCAAACAGTTTTCGATATGAGAGGAAACACATTTCTGTTCTTATAATATAAATAACAAAACAGACAATAATTATGACATTTTAATGCAACAGAAGATGCCTTTAATGTTTTACCGACATGCAATAATTCCATTATCTTTTTGTTTCGGTAAAAAGTTAATCATAAATTGCTACCTGAAGAGAGATTGAAATGTCAGAATGTATCCAAATTGTGTTACTGCATGTAAGGAGTTCACATCAATCAGCTATCAAAGTCGATTGTCTGCCAATTAGAAACAGACAAAAGACGCCATTGTTTTACTTTTGTCGTCATATGAAACTTTCTAAATTCTGTTTAGATAAAAATCAGTACTTTACACTTACATGTAGTTGGATATTAAGTCACGCAAGTGTTTGTTTAACTTTTAAGTGAGATATGAACATAACAGTTCAGTACTAGAATAAGACTTACTCTTTATTAAGTATATCGCATGCTTCAGATACTCTCAATGTTTTGTTTCACTCTATTTTGATTTCCACAAGTGTATGGGGACTCTTTGAACAATTAAAGATAGTATTGAAATCGTTTATTTTTTAAATTGTATAAAAATGAAAAGCATTTTCTTAAAATTGTTCTATAATCAAAAATATATGCTACTACTGTTTAAATATGCATTGTCAATACTATAATGCGTCATGAGCTCTTTTTTTTCAAAAACGGAAACACAAATGACTCCCGCATAGAATCATTTACACATTTAGAGAAAATTGCTCCTAAAACTTGTAGCATTCTGTTAATTTCCTAATGCATTTTAAATGATCGCACCAGGATATCTATGGAAGAAGCATTGAACACTTATTTGACGATTTGATTTTGACGAAACATCGCGATGCAGTTTCAGCAAACGTCACTTATGGTTCTTTGGAAGATAACTCTCCCAACTGGCCTGCAACACTCTTATTATGGAATTTATGATGACTATATTATCATCGAACCAGTGTTTGTCAAAACCAATGAAAATAACCAGCGTTTTAATTAAGACCCGATATGCTCGTTTGGCGTCTTAAGACACCATAACCTTTAACAGCCATGTTGAACAGTTGTTATTAAACTCCTACACATTATATGAAATTCAACTGAATTTGGAAAACAGATCTACTATTTTATTAAAATCATAATAAGAATACATACAAGAGAAAACTAATAAAATAGATTGTCACGTCTTACGGGAATAGTTCTTTGTTTATTTAGGATATTACAGCTGATGTAATCAGATTTCAAACAAAGAAAAATAGTTTAATTATCAGTTTAAGGATGCATCTTCCCGCCGGTATTGCATATAGCTTCGTTCGTTGACACAAGTATACAATGACATAACCGTTATAAAACTCAGTCACAAGAATAAAGGTAAAATTGTACATATCAACAATAACATCAAAGTGTGTGTTATCACCTCAAACACTAAATCGAGCAAACATAGATACATCTATTTCATTGGAATCTGTCTATAAAAAATGATTATATATTTCATTGATTTTTGCAATTGAAAATTTTTTAATTTAACATTTTTGTTTATTTTTCTTCTGTTTTAATCAAATTAGAAAATGCTGTCACAATCACGGTTTTGTTTTTGTTTTCACTTTATACAAAATTGTTATCATGGTTCATGTTATCTTTCAACAGTTTCCAATCAATTACTGATCTTACTATGTTATTTATATCATTTATAATGCCTATTTACATCTTTAAATGTGATATTTCAGGAAAAACAACACAGAAATTAGACTGATCGGATTTCCTTGTTTGTATCAGTATAATACAAACAATTATTTACACCCATTTTGAACATTTATAGAATAATAACAATGAAGATTTTTTATACTTACCTCCAGTTAAGTTGATATTTATTTTTGTTTGAAAGTTGTTTTTAATCTTGTTTGTGTTTTTTCTTCATACCTTATAAACAAATTATCGCCAATTGTCTGCCAAAGATAGAATTTAAACGAGACTTGTTTTAATTTAAAATGAAACTTGGAATAGATTCACTGCACTATGCAAATCGTTCATTTTACAGAAATTGGTTTATTATTTATGACAAACCCTTATTAAACTTCCTTAGTATATACGAAAAGGAAAATCAGCAAATAACTTCGTCAAATATAGTGTCGTATCGATAAAAATACAACATCGATAGATATTTATAGAACTGAGAAAGTACGTTTTGGTAAATACTGTAAGTGCGTAATAAACCGTCCTGATCTATATTGTTTATGGTGATTGAACAAAGGCAAATAAAAATATGCAATTAAAATATTTGAAACAATGTCCTCGAAATGGTATGCATATCCAAAATTCTCCACAAAATTATGTTCAAACGTCAATCCGATTAAACAAGATAATAAAACAGTGAATGTTTGCTGCTTCCCCTCATAGCAGTCGTCATATCATGGTTGACTCGTAGCCCGTACCGTGTACCAAAATAGGATGACATGTCTTCCTGTTGGTAAATATTCATATGAAAATATCATTTGTCGTCTTTTATATGCAATTACTATTTCAGCCAAAAAAAGTCAACAATAGTAATCATCTACATATGTTTGTACAAAATGGGATCAACATGAGGAACGGAATCTGCTTACCCTTCTACATCACCTGACTTCCCTCTGTTTTTTGCCATGTCGCTGTCACTTCAGTTTTGACGTACGAGTGTTGGTGTCCTTTTGATATAAGTCTTAGGTATTCTATGTATAACATGTTCTAGATAAGCATTTTTCGTTACTTTGATTAACCTTGAAGATATATGTTTCAATAAAATCAATCTTATAAATTTGTTCTATGGAAACGTTTAAGTATGATTGCTACTGTTTAAATTTGAATATTTGTAAAACCAGTTCGTCTAAGGAGTTAGTGTCAGTTAAAGTCGTCCACCCAACACTGCTGGTAATTTGTTTACTTAACAAAAACTTGCTAATATCATTTATAACCAATTTTATACTACATCTCAACAATTAAAGTAAAAGAATTTTGTGAATGGTTATTGTGATTAAAATACCAACGAATTATCCTCCTTATCTGACAAAATTGTGTTACTTTGATCTATTTTTTACCATGTCGTTCTCACTTCATTTTTGACGTACGTTCCTTTGAAATAAGTCTTAGGTATTTTATGTATAATATTTTCTAAATAAGCATTTTACATTACTATAATTACCTTGAAGATATATATTTCACTGAAATAAATTAGATATATGTGTTCTATTTGTTATTCTCATCGGATTTTGTCTAATGCTTAGTCCGTTTCCGTGTGTGTTACATTTTAATGTTGTGTCGTTGTTCTCCTCTTATATTTAATGCGTTTCCCTCAGTTTTGGTTTGTTACCCTGATTTTGTTTTTTGTCCAAAGTTTTACGAGTTTTGAACAGCGGTTTACTACTGTTGCCTTTATTTCTATGAAAGTGTTTGAGTATTAATGTTATTGGTTAAATTTGAAGAATTGTTTAACCAATTCGTCTTAGGATTTATTGTCAATTTAAGTCGTCCATATAGTAATGTTATACTACATCTCATCAATTACATAAAAAGAATTTTGTAAATGGTTGCTGTAATTTATATACTTACGAATTATTCTCCTTATCTGGCAAAAATGTTGGTAACACATATAATGTTGAACTATTCTTCATTTTGTTTACAATTTTTATAACAGTTCGTGTTGTCTTCTGAAAGTCTTTTATCAATTAATTAACGTTTAATAGAAATTTCCGACGATCTTATTGATATCAGTTATAAAGTCTATTTTAAAAATCTCCAAAGTTACATTTTCACGGAAATAACTCTGGAATTTTACTAAAAGAACTTCCTTGTTTATCATGTTTATGTCTGTCAAAACAACAAAAACAAATAAATCGGATACATTTCTCAGTGTTTCTACCTTGCATAGAGTAATGAAGTTATTGGCATTCAGTTCCAATTATCTATTATTATATTTATTTTTAGATTGGGGTTGTTGTTATGTTTCCTATATAAAAACACCATTACCAAATTATCGTCAAGCATGTACTTTGTTACATTTGAATTTAAGCGAGATGTTATAAAATTGTCAATTAAACAGCAACTCGAAATAGATATCAGGTCAGATGCATATCGTTATTGAATATCATGTGCGAAATATATGGATATGCCAAAGTCTATCCATTTAAGGAAAGTACATAAACAATTGCAAGAAATATAGCTTAATATCGACACAAGCAACTAAATCTCGTTAGACATATAATGATTAACTACTCTTGATTTTATTTACTATGTTTATACAGTTCGGGTTGTTTTCTGATAGTCTTCTAACAATTACTTAACTTTTAATTGGAAGTTCATTTGATGTTATTGATATTAGTTATAAGTCTATTTATATCTTAAAATGTGAAATTTTCAAGGAAATAACTTTGGCATTTTACTCGACTGACTTCCTTGTTTATGTCTGTCAGAACAACGAAAAATAAATCAGATACATTTCTCAAGTGTTACTAAGTATAACTTAGATGAAACAATTACCACGAAGTTATTGGCATTCAGTTTCAAATATCTAATATATCAATTTCGATTTGAGTTGTTGTTTTGATTCTGATATAAAAACACCATAAACTGTAGACATATGAAATTTTCAAATATGGCCTATTAAGGTAGTTCGCTATTCAGTTTCAAAATAACAAGTTTTTCATAACATTATTATATATTGATATGAGATCAATAAAGAAACCAAAAGGCGAAAAAATATATGTGTTGGGTGTTTATTTTTTAGATATTAGCCATTGAAATTTTGCCGGGAAAATATTCTCTCTTGACTTTTCATTGCTTTATTATTGACAAATTTAAGTTCTCAAAAACTATTAAAAATAACAAAGGTTTTATAAGACTTTTACAGTGTTACAATGTTATATGTGTAAAATTTCTATAAACAGAAAAATGGGGTTAACAGGCAAAATTTGTTAATGCATTCAAACGGATACAATCAGAGGATTCCGAAAATCTGACAGAAATTCGAGTAAAAAGATTTGATAACGTACACTTTAGTAGATATGATAATTGTTTTTACCAAATTGAGAGTATGTGCGTCGAAAAGAAACCAATTGCTGGGTTTTGAATGTATCATCCGATGGATAATTCACGCAGAATTATGTTTTCCTCTCGCGCTAAATTGGTATAGTTTGATCAGGATGTCAAGGGCACTACAAACAATTCTACATGTTTCATCCTAGAATGTGTTTGGTTCATTTTCATAACTATTGATACATTTTGGCCGGCTTTAAAAATATATGTATATGTATCAGGACATTACTAAGACTCCTAAAAGGATTACTTATTTGAAGCATTTATCATATAATTAAGGATATGAGGTACTTTCTTTTAAAATAGTTTTTGAAAGACTATTTGAAGTTTACATGGTGAACAAATGATGTACGTCAAGGTTATTAATAACCTTAACATGTGCTTTACAGGATAAGGATTCGGTCGAAGTAGACAAACTCGTATACTAAAAATAACTATTTGGCCTATTTGTTCGACCTTCGCTGATGAGTCTTTTGTAAACAAAACGGGCGTCCGGCGCAAATATAAAATTTCAATCCTGGTATCTTTGATGAGTTTACTTATATTCAAAATACTTTCTTTTGACTAAGGAAAGGTTTTTGTACAAGTATCATTAAACTTGATAAAAATTTGACAACGTATTAAAGTTAATAGAAATTAACCACAATTTACGCCAAATACAAGATGTTATAGATTACGCAGATAAGTTTAATATAGAAGGAGCAATTTTATTCATAGATTTTTCGAAAGCTTTCGACACATTAGAATGGAATTTTATGTATCATACTTTAGAATATTTTGGTTTTAATAAACCCTTCATAAACTGGATAAAAACCTTGTATACAAATATAGATAGTTCTATATTTAATAACGGTTGGATATCTGCCCCCTTTAGGCCCCTAAGAGGTATCCGACAGGGATGCCCGTGCTCTTCTATACTTTTCGTAATGTCAGTAGAAATAATGGCTAACCAACTAAGGCAAAACAAAAATATAAGAGGCATAGAATTAAAAATTGATAGTAAAACACATTGCTTAAAAATCACGCAAGTGGCTGATGATACAACTCTATTCCTTAAATCTAAAGAAGAAATCCGAACAGCATTAAATATAATCGAAATTTTTGGAACTTTTTCTGGATTACAACTAAACAAAAATAAAACGGAAGGAATTTGGATTGGTAAACTAAAGCATTGTAGAGATAAAGTAGATGAAATTAAATTCACGGACAAACCTGTAAAAGTGCTAGGTATATATTTCGGCATTAATAAAAAAGATTGTGAAAAATTAAATTGGGATACTAGATTTGAAAAGAGTCGAAACCTGATAACATCGTGGAAAAGAAGAAACTTAACCATTTTAGGCAAAATTCTAATAGTTAAAACTCTCATTATACCACAATTTACTTTTTTAGCAAATGTTACAGCTTTAAGTAACTCAAAAATAGTTGATATAGAAAGAGAAATTTTTGGTTTTATATGGAACAATAAGAAAGACAAAGTTAAAAGACATACTTTGGTAGCAGATTATAACCAGGGAGGGCTTAAAATGACCGACATAAAAAGCTATTTCTCCTCTCTTCAAATAAGATGGGTCTCAAGATTGCTACAGGCAAAACAAGAAAATTGGACATTGATACCAAAATTATTTTTAAGTAAATTAGGTTCTAATTTCCTCATTTTTAGAATGAATTTAAACAACCAAACTTTAAAAAAACTAGATTACATAACTAAGGACATTCCAGAATTTTACTTAGAAATAATAAAAAGTTGGATTTTATTTCATGAAACGAACATTACAGAATTGAAAAACTTTGTCGAAATAAGAAAGCAAGTTATCTGGGGTAATAAATTTATAAAATTTCAAAACAAGCCGCTTATTATGCATAACTGGATACACAGTGATTTTATTTACATTAACGATATTATTGACGATAATGGAAAAATTGCCCAAGATAAAATATTTAGAAAACTGCGAAACACTAAAAATTGGATAGCAGAAATTTCAAAAGTAAAAAACTCAATTCCAACCTCATGGCTAAAAATTTTAGCTACAGAAGAATCCATCAAATCAAAAGTAAATTTTAACAGATTATTTATCAATATAAACAAAGAAAACATTAAAATTGAAAATTTAAGCAACAAAAACGTGTATCAATTGCTCGTTCAAAAAAAAATTTCTCCAAACATTGGCATAAATAAATGGAAAAATGAATTAGAAATAAATTATGACTTTACCAAATATATGTTTAAGTTTATACACCAACATTTAAAACTTAATAAACTTAAAATGTTTAGGTGGAAACTAATAACTTGCATTTTACCGAATAGAGAAAATCTCTATAAATGGAAAATCGTAACTAGTCCGTTTTGTCAACTTTGTCAACTCAAAGACACGTATCAACACTTTTTTATCGAATGTAAATTTCTAAAAGAATTTTGGGAAATCATTAATAAAATCTTATCTCAAATGAATTTTAACAAAAACATTAACTTAAAAGACATTGTAATAGGCTACAAAATAACAGATAATGAGTATATCGGATTCAATATAATTCTGACACTTATAGGATTTGCTATCTACAAATCATACTATGTATCCGATCAAAGAAATAAATCTACTAATGTATTCAATCTGTTTAAATTTGAACTGGACGAATACTTAAGATCCTACAATCTACAAGAATATACTACAGTCCAAGTGCTTCAAACTTTAATTTCTCCAAAATAAAACACTCTTAAAGAAGATATTTCTAGAACACTTTAACTAAATAAATAAAAATAAAGAAAAGACTCACCTAAAATGTTTAAAATCCAAATAAAAAAGAAGTAAAGTAGCCTAATTCAACATACATCCATTAAAAAGCATGCTCTCTCTCACCTTTAAACAAGGTAAACCATCCGATCAAGAAAATCGATGTCACACACTCTTAAATCATGTAATTTTTAAACGAGATAATTGACACCAAACATTCAATTTCGGATAAGAGTATTAAATGGGCGTTATTTAATTTGATTACATGTATAGAAGGAAAATATATCATTTATTTCAGATCAGGGTACTAAATTGTATTACATTATTATTACACATTGTATTTAATTGTAATATACTAATATAAAATTTAAGAAAAAAATACTTATCTATATGAAACCCTGTTCTTATAGATACTAACTATTTCAGGGTACCTTACAGTTAAAGCTGTAGCGGTAAGGTCATTGTTAACAGCTTTAGTGCAATAAATTTATATTCAAGTGTTAAAAAAAAAAAAAAAGAAATTAACCACAGATTGAATTAAAATATGTATTCTTATGGTGCCGACGAAGAGATTTAGAATTGCTATATTGTGTAAGGTCAACAATAACGTGTTGTAAAAAAATATTTATTCAGATTTGATACCCATATTAAATTTTAAACAGTATCATGTCAAAATTATGTTACCGTCATAGTAAAACTGTCAGCAAGACCTCTGATATTATATATTCCGTGCATGCTACGGCCGTTGCATAATAGTTGACCACTGTATTCTACATTATGTGCACCGTGGTACTGCTTTTAGAAATGTAGTTTACCAGTTGATGAGTTCAATCACCGTTAATACTAAATTTGACTATTCTGTCATCTCCTTGCCCGCTGACTCTGCTATCGTCAAACGCAATATATATGACAAAGGCATGGCGTGCACCATATTGGTTGTAGGAACTAGTCCAACGTCCAGAGACTGCATTGAATGACTAAAAATCAAAACACTACGAATTAATGGAAATTGTGCAAAACAAACTATTCATATATGCAATGATCAAAATATTGTACTGAGCAAAGCTTTCTTCTGAAAAGGAAGACATTATAACATTTTCTTCAATATTCAGGGAAAAAAAGCATATTTAAAAATATATGTCAACAAGTGATTTAATAAAAAAAAAGTTAGAGTGTGTGTTTCATTGCAGTAAGTTAACAATGATATAAAATAAGAAAAAAGTTCTTCTTTCGTGCTTATATATACTTAAAAGAAGCAGTGCATTCTAACGAGCATTGCAGACTCGTAATAATCGTGTAATCCTTGGCTGTATGTGCACTCGTAAGTGTCCTTTAAGTGATCACATTGTAATGTTCAAGCTGTATACCGAATAAAGCTTAAGGATAGTTTAACGAGATGTAATTACTAAAATGGGAATTTCTGCGGAGAACGGTATAATTGAGAATCAAAGTTTATGACATGATGATTTATTTTCCGGTATTAACTGTTTTACTTGTGGTGTAGAAAAATAAATGCATACGAAAACAAATGATATATTGAATTTGTCACAAGAGCTATACCCGTTTAAGCATCCGTCTATCATACAACCATCCTTTGAAAGCTGACCATTGTAATCAACACTGTGTTTCTCTTCGTTTCGCTTACTGAACTGAATTTCTCTGGTAGAAACGTCCCATGCACCATTGATAGTAAATTGACCATGCTTATCGATTCCTTCACCTGTCACATTTCCTTCTGAAAAATCCATGTAGAGGTTAAATTTATGTGGGATGCTGAACTGACTATAAACTCCCATCCAGCGACCATTTCTTGCATTACATTTCGATTTTAAACAAAGACGAACATAGTATTTTTCCCAATTTGTTGTTGACACACGAATATTACCAATCGATTTAACAGCAGTGATAATTTGAGATACAGTTTCATTTGGTTCAAATGTTAACATTATTGAAGTTATCTTACTGTTCATTTCTGTTTCGAATTTGTGGGTGCTAACGTCTAAAGCTTTAATTGTTTGAGCATATTGTATTTGATTTGTACATACTTGTAATGCTTTTAAATCGTCTTCTCTACCAATAATCTCTCTCTCCTGTTTCTTTAAGATGTCTTTCTGTTTAATCAAAAGCTGTCGGCATGCATTGTATTGTTTCTGTATTTTATCTGTCATATCTTTCTCCAGTTCGTTAAGACGTTTTTCAATATCTAGTCTAAAAGACGATACGATTTGCAGAATATCATTCTTCTCCTTAGTGAGTGAGTTAAGATTTATTTCAACTTCTTTAAGCGATGTCATCAAAAATGGTCTGAGGTCTTTTAAACGGTTTTGCAAAACGTCTGCTGCCATAGTTCCTTTCCACACTATCGTGGCTAGCTCATTCGGCACAACGGTTAACAGTTCGGTAAATATTTCGAAAGACACTGGTTAAGTATAGATTGATTTGCGTTCAATAAGACGGCACAGTTTGTTTTATCACGTATAGAGTCTGCAATATCTGAAATTTCGATAAGAGAAATATTGCTCTCACTTAAATATGTTCAATCATTTAAGAACTATTTCATGCGAAGGATCACATCGCCTGTTTTTCTTAAGCATATTCCTCACACTCTATATATGAACCAGCACTACATTACGTTTTGCGATATTTTAATCCTCCTCTCATAAACGTCCAGTCATAACTTTACATCAGACACACTGAAATATTGTTGTTGTTATTGGTTTTGGTAGGCGGCTTACTTCAAACTGAAATGTAAAAAGTAAGAAACTTATCTATTTTTAATTTTTTTTCTTAATATATCCCAATATCAGTTGTTTTCATTTATTGTTTAATTGATAAATGATTGTGAACAGCTTAGACAACTTGGCCATCGAGACCTCTCGACTACTTTGTGTAATGCAGCTATCAAACCATTTTTGCAAACCTTTTCTTCCGTCTTAGATTAGATCTCAGTGTTGTGTTCCTTGTTGTTACAGATCACATATCTTTTCAGGAACATAAATGAAGGCAACAGTAGTATACCGGTGTTCAAAATTTAGAAATAAATTGAGAAAAAAACAACGATGGGTTATAAACCAAAACTGAGAGAAGCTCATAAAATATAAAAGGAAAGAAAAGGAACAACATGTACACTAAAGTGCAACAAAATCAAACACAAACACACATAGAAACGAATTATTTGATAGCAACTGCATATTATTCCTGCCTTGGTACAGAACATTTATAAAAATAACATGTTCCTGTCAAAAATACCTATTTTGACAATTAAATCTCTTTAGTGTTATTAAATTTTTAAAAATTTACCTGTAAATGTCTCAACAAAAATGTCCTGCTGTATTTTTAAATATACATATGTCGCACACTTATACTATTTTTATCCATAATAGGAAAATTTATCGTTATCCAACAATCTATACCCCGAAAAGAACAATCCTCTATTTTTGTTATTCAACAAGGCAAACTATTATAAAGTAAGACTTAAAATAAGATTTACGATTAGGTAATACATACTATGCGATATGAATATTTTTGATAACACGAGATATTACACAAATATGATAAATAATGTGTATCGTATGATGAGGGGAGCATTACAGAAAAAAAGCACATTTTTCTCATATTGAATTTAATATTTCCTGACCATGTACTTTCGTTTGAACTCACTTGTGCAATTGTAAATGTTACGGTTGTCTCCATCGTGTTCTCCTGTATCAGAAAATTATAATAATGAGACATAAGGCCAAAGTCATCAGCAGCAGTCTAGATGAGATTTATGTTTTTTTTTTTTTTTTTTTTAGAGTTTTGTGTGTCTTTTATGTCGTGCAGACGCTGGATGTAAAGTTTGATTCATTATTCCAGGAAGCAATTCCCCGCATATTTTCCATATGAAAAGTGACCGCAGTGTGACCCATCTTGTAAAAATCCGTTGATTGCAATACGCATTGGTGCCCTTAAAATAAACTATTATCTGATTGTTCATGTTAAACACGTGCTCAATATCCATGCTTTTTTTTTTATTGATGACATACAGGTGACAATCGTTAAACTTCGGCTTCAAAACACGAACTTTAATTACCTGCCGTATTTTCACAACAACACTGACCGATTGAAAAAACTAGAGGCTCTAAAGAGCCTGTGTCGCTCACCTTGGTATATGTGAATATTAAACAAAAGAAGCAGATAGATTCATGACAAAATTGTGTTTTGGTGATGGTGATGTGTTTGTACATCTTACTTTACTGAACATTCTTGCTGCTTACAATTATCTCTATCTATAATGAACTTGGCCCAGTAGTTTCAGTGGAAAATGTTAGTAAAAATTTACAAATTTTATGAAAATTGTTAAAAATTGACTATAAAGGACAATAACTCCTTAGGGGGTCAATTGACATTTTCAGTCATGTTGACTTATTTGTAAATCTTACTTTTCTGAACATTACTGCTGTTTCATCTGAAAATTGAAGGGCAGATAGATCTTGACCTGATAAACAATTTTACCCTCAGTCAGATTTGCTCTAAATGCTTTGGTTTTTGAGTTATAAGCCAAAAACTGCATTTTACCCCTATGTTCTATTTTTAGCAGTGGCGGCCATCTTGGTTGGATGGCTGGGTCACCGGACACATTTTTAAAACTAAATACCCCAAAAATGATTGTGGCCAAGTTTGGATTAATTTAACCCAGTAGTTTCAGAGGAGAAGATTTTTTGTAAAAGATTACTAAGATTTACGAACTAGAGGCTCTAAAGAGCCTGTGTCGCTCACCTTGGTCTATGTGAATATTAAACAATGGACACAGATGGATTCATGACAAAATTGTGTTTTGGTGATGGTGATGTGTTTGTAGATCTTACTTTACTACACATTCTTGCTGCTTACAATTATCTCTATCTATAACTGTTACAGTACTTTCTGTGGAAAATGTTATTGAAAATCTACAAATTTTAAGAAAATTGTTAAAAATTGACTATGAAGGGCAATAACTCCTTAGGGGGTCAATTGACTATTTTGGTCATACTGACTTATTTTTAGTTCTTACTTTGCTGTACATTATTGCTGTTTACAGTTTATCTTTATCTATAATAATATTCAAGATAATAACAAAAAAACAGCAAAATTTCCTCAAAATTACCAATTCAGGGGCAGCAACCTAACAACCGATTATCCGATTCATCTGAAAATTCCAGGGCAGATAGATCGTGACCTGATCAACAATTTTACCTCCTGTCAGATTTGCTCTTAATGCTTTGGTTTTTGAGTTGTAAGCCAAAAACTGCATTTTACCCCCATGTTCTATTTTTAGCCATGGCGGCCATCTTGGTTTGTTGGCCGAGTTACTGGACACATTTTTTAACTAAATACCCCAATGATGATTATGGCTAAGTTTGGTTAAATTTGGCCCAGTAGTTTCAGAGGAGAAGATTTTTCTAAAAGATTACTAAGATTTACGAAAAATGGTTAAAAATTGACTATAAAGGGCAATAACTCCTAAAGTGGTCAACTGACCATTTTGGTCATGTTGACTTATTTTTAGATCTTACTTTGCTGAACATTATTGCTGTTTACAGTTTATCTCTATCTATAATAATATTCAAGATAATAACCAAAAACAGCAAAATTTCCTTAAAATTACCATTTCAGGGGCAGCAACCCAACAACCGATTATCCGATTCATCTGAAAATTCCAGGGCAGATAGATCGTGACCTGATCAACAATTTTACTTCCTGTCAGATTTGCTCTAAATGCTTTGGTTTTTGAGTTATAAGCCAAAAACTGCATTTTACCCCTATATTCTATTTTTAGCCATGGCGGCCATCTTGAATGGTTGGCCGGGTCACCGGACACAGTTTTTAAACTAGATACCCCAATGATGATTATGGCTAAGTTTGGTTAAATTTGGCCCAGTAGTTTCAGAGGAGAAGATTTTTCTAAAAGATTACTAAGATTTACGAAAAATGGTTAAAAATTGACTATAAAGGGCAATAACTCCTAAAGTGGATTTTTTGTCATGTTGACTTATTTGTAGATCTTACTTTGCTGAACATTATTGCTGTTGACAGTTTATCTCTATCTATAACAATATTCAAGATAATAACCAAAAACAGCAAAATTTCCTTAAAATTACCATTTCAGGGGCAGCAACCCAACAACGAAATGTCCGATTCATCTGAAAATTTCAGGGCACATAGATCTGGACCTGATGAACAATATTACACCGTGTCAGATTTGCTCTAAATGCTTTGGTTTTTGAGTTATAAGCCAAAAACTGCATTTTACCCCTATGTTCTATTTTTAGCCATGGCGGCCATCTTGGTTAGTTGGGCGGGGCACCGGACACATTTTTTAAACTAGATACCCCAATGATGATTGTGGCTAAGTTTGGTTAAAATTGGCCCAGTAGTTTCAGAGGAGAAGATTTTTGTAAAAGTTAACGCAAGACGACGACGGACGACGGACGACGACGACGGACGCCGGACGCCAAGTGATGAGAAAAGCTCACTTGGCCTTTCGGCCAGGTGAGCTAAAAATGGTTAAAAATTTACTATATAGGGCAATAACTCCTAAAGGGGTCAACTGACCATTTTGGTCATGTTGACTTATTTGTAAATCTTACTTTGCTGAACATTAATTTATTGCTGTTTACAGTTTATCTCTATCTATAATAATATTCAAGATAATAACCATATAACGGCAAAATTTCCTTAAAAATTGCCAATTCAGGGGCAACCGGTTGTCCGATTCGTCTGAAAATTTCAGGGCAGATAGATCTTGACTTAATAAACAATTTAACTCCCGTCAGATTTGCTCTAAATGCTTCGGTTTCAGAGTTATAAGCCAAAAACTGCATTTGACCCCTATTTTCTATTTTTAGCCATGGCAGCCATCTTGGTTGGTTGGCTGGGTAACCGAACACATTTTTTAAACTAGATACCCCAATGATGATTGTGACCAAGTTTGGTTAAATTTGGCTCAGTAGTTTCAGAGGAGAAGATTTTTGTAAAAGTTAACGACGACGGACGACGCCGGACGCCGGACGCCAATTGATGAGAAAAGCTCACTTGGCCCTTTTGGCCAGGTGAGCTAAAAATTAACGATTATACGAAATTTATGCTAAAAAAATGATACAATCGTGAACAGAAGAGTAAGTTTATGATGTATAAAATTGAGAATGGAAATGGGGAATGTGCCAAAGAGACAACAACCCGACCATAGAAAAAAACAACAGCAGAAGGTCACCAACAGGTCTTCAATGTAGCGAGAAATTCCCGCACCCGGAGGCGTCCTTCTACTGGCCCCTAAACAAATATATACTAGTTCAGTGATATGTATGCATTGGTTCAAGAATTGGAATAACTTTATTTTTCACCGGTCACTCGTTTTATATGACATTGAAGAAACAATTCAATTAGGCAAATTTTACTCTTATAATTATAGTTATATCTTAAAATCTTAATCCAAATGATACAATAGTAAATTATGACAACAGGATTACGTAAAAATAAAAATGTTGTCAGATTTTTAGTGTACTCTGTGGAATAACCCCGTACTAAAGGGATTGTACAAAAAAAAAATAAACAAGTGATAAATAAAGGCATGTTTGATAATAATTAGGGTACTCCTCAACCTAAGGTCTCAAAATTAAACATAAGGGGAAAATAGTCATGAATTTTATAAAACTTCGATACATACCCGTACGTGTGATCTTTTATTATGTCGTTGCTTTATTTATTATACAATCTTCTTTTTATTTTCTACGTCAAAGCTGCAATAATTCTTTTATTTTATATTCTGATTACATAACTGATACCTCGAATATTGTTTAAATTTAACTGTACTTAAAAATATATCTTAAGGGTTATGGAATTTACTTGATAGTTCATTGTCAAACAGCGATTGGTTAACCAAAAGGCATATCAGGATGAAAGCTTTAAGTCAGTGACTTGAAATTATATAATTATACGTATAGCAACAGTTCAACTTATATATGCTCCTAAACACAAAGACGTAAATACAATGTAAGTTTAAATAGAAGCAAGTGCAGACACGTGCTTAGTTGAATCTTACAACATCAGTGTTAACGGGCTATTCATATATTCATACTGAAGTTTGATTACAATGTTCTTAGACCGACCAGTCATCGCTATACCGAATTTCCGAAAAATGTGTTACTCCTAGTAGTAGTATCACCAGTCTTTGTTCATTTATAAAAAATCAAATCAAAATAATACATTCTATGCGATCAAAGTTTTAGTCTGGATTAACCTTTACAAGGAACTTTCAAATCCGGCTTTTAATTGAAAGCCAGTGATTTAAGAGTACCTAAACATTTAAAGATTTATAAGACCAAAATTGTCAAACAATAATTGCAAATCCATATATAGTCAGGTATGCCGAAGGTGCACCTATTCTAATTTTTTAGTGATTCATATATAATTGAAATAAAAGTTTAAGAATTGTTGGTCATTAATTAATGTCAGTTCCGAAGTACTAAAGAAATGAAGATATCCATGGAAACTGACATTCCACCAATAGCGATATGGACTCAGTGCTATATAAAACACTAAATAGAATATAAAACTAGCTCTGACACCATTGTACAAAATCATTTGATATATAACAATAACAAATACATTGTGTATGTATCACAATACATAATTATCATGCTCAAGATTTCTTCAGATGTACATGTAATTTTTAATTCTTTCTTTTTAATCACGCTCTTTCGTTTTTATTTTTTTCCTAAGGTTTATTCAACGATATAACAATAAGTCATGTTATACTTCAAGTTAAAATGCCATATTTTGATTGGTTAATACGAGGGTGTTAATTTACTCTATCACATGGCTGAGCGGATTACAATTTTTTTAAATGTCACCCTCTCGTCCAGACCAATCAAAATTCGATATTTTAAAGGACAATGAATTGAATTACATCAAACTATTAACAAAATGCTTGAGTTCTACGTTTTGGCTCAGATAAAAATATAAAACATCTTATTTCGATTCTGTTGATTTTTGACGTCATAGAAAATACTTTTTAATTAAATTCATCTATAGAATACAATACTGATAGGACATTCTGTGTAATAAATTAAATAACACTTAGGTGAGTGGGTGATAGAGCAGATTGGTACCCCTCGAAAAAGCATTGTCAACCTTGGCTTCGCCGCAGTCAACAATGTTTTCTCGGGGTAACAATCTGCTCTATCATCCTCTGAGCTATGTGTTACTTATAAAATAAAAGCCTGACGTCATAAAGGGAATAGTGCAAGCAGAACATCTAACCAAATGTTAAGCAAAAGCAAAACATGCTAAAAGTAAAAGCTTATATAACTTTAGGGTACTTTTGGACACGGGGTTCTTACAATCTAATATCAAAGAATAAACGTAATTGATTTTGTAGAAATTAATCTATATTTGTTTGCTCAGGATTGCCAAAAATGTGATACTCGCAATCGATTTTTCATCGTTGATTTTATTTCTTTTATAACTGCTTATAATTCGTGTTCATTGACGTCGGTAGTAAGTAATTTTGTTATATCATTATTACATAACTTCTGTTGGGAATATTAATTGAATTTCGTTGATCTCCATGTAAATAAAGGATTAGGATGTTATTAACTAAATGTATCTCTTTTATAAAACATGATTGGTTAACCAACAACCTTACATAAATTACAGCAACTTTGATCTATTAAAACACAAGCATTTTGAAATTATGCAAATCTACGTGTAACAATACAGTTTAAATATAATTCAGTACGAAAACAATTTAAACAGTGTAATAAGCTTCGTAAAATGCCGGCAAACTATATTGACCGAACAATAGCACAAACCATGATTCGACGAAGGACACAAACAACACAATGTAAAAAAAAGACACAGAAACATAGCAGTCTACAAAACACTACAAATACACTTAAAATCAGGCAACATGGTTACATTAGAAAAAAAAACATGAATTGCATCGTGTGTGCTAGACAGCAAAGTAGACCCTCCTCTGCTGGTTGCTTATTGAACCTATGATCAAGGTTTGTATAAGTTAATTATATTAGATGAAATCAAAAGGAAAACAATCTTGAAATGTAGATTTCAAAAATTAAAAGTAAACAAATCAATGTAGATTTGTGTTAGGCTGATTGCTTTTTTCAATATTCAACACTCAAGATGCAATCTATAACATTATTGTCAGTCATGGTCATTTCAAGTATAATTATGGTTCCATTTCTAAAAAGTGTAATTAGCTTTTTTTTATATGAACTTTTAAAAAAAAATGAAGATCTGGTCTATCAATCATCAGCAAAATGTATCCCTTTCAAGCAATATACTCTTATTATCATTTTTTTTCATCGCGTTCTTTTAACAAATATTTCAAATACTTACTGCGTCAAGGGAGATAATATTGCATGACTTTCTTTCATTTTCTCTATTTTCTATCGTATCACAGTAATGCCCAAAACAAGATATTTTACAAACATAGTACATGTTACAGACATATCTATCGAACTGTTGCTGAAGCAAATAAGTTGTTTCTCTTGAGACTGTTGATGATATTAACAGAAAATTTAATACCTCTTACGCACGTAGTGGGCTAGTTGCTATAGCTCATAAGTGTCTTGTTGTGTGGTGTAATCTGACACTAGACTTTTTTAAGGATAAAATCATCTATTAACAATTGTCAAGACTCTTATTTCGACTTAAAAGAGGGACGAAAGATACCAAAGGGTCAATCAAACTCTTAAATCAAACATACACTGACAACTCCATGGTCAAAAACGAAAAAGACAAACAGACAAACAATAGTACACACGACACAACACAGAAAACTAAAAAAATAAGCAACAAGAACCCAACCAAAAACTAGGGGTGATCTCAGGTTCTCCGAAAGGAAAAAGCTGTCGCGGCCATAATAACAAACAATTGGTGTACACAATTATGACTAAATGGTTTTTTTTAATTTAAAAAAATAAATAACTTCCCAAATACATATGAAAATAGAATTTTATAATGACTTTCGGATTAGAAATCCAAGTACGAGTAAGAATACACATAATACAGATAATATACAGGGCTGATCTCAGAATAAGCTGCTCGCGTATTAGTTGTTGCGTACTCAATACTTCTCCATTTCTCGAACAAAATAAAATTTGATTAATTCATCAATCGTACATATGACGACAAATAAACGGAAAAAAAGAAGACAAACCGAAAAAGCGGTATCATTACAAAATACACTGTTCTTTGAACATATAATTGGCGAGTCGAAGAGGGGTGTATTGTAAAAACTGTTTTTTTTTTGTTCAATGAATACTTTAAATATTTTTTTTTAAATTACAATGTTTTCAATATTCATAATTTTGAGATCGTCTCGTCATAAAACATGTCTTATTCAGACTCGTATTCAGAATCCGAGTCGGGGACATTCACTTTTGTAAACATGTATTAGTCAACTTCTACGGCGGCAAGACAACCTTCTTCGTTGACCTTAGAAAAATATATATAATACATAATACATCTCATATATATATATACTACTGATAAGATCAAAATCTGTCATTGCCCTACAAAATCGTGTGTATTCAACTTTCTTAAGGATAAGATAATTTATAACATTGGTTGCAATGAATTGCATCAATTTGACAGTTAAATAAAAATCGATAATTTCACATGTGAAATAAACGTGGTTATTTCACTCTCTGACGTCATACAACTATAGGCGATGTCAAGACGTCGATAACGGCGGATCAAAACAAATTGCGAATGCTTAGAAAAAAGATATAGTTCCTTACATGTTTTACATTAATTTCTTTTAAAAAAGCCATTTGCCAATGTAATAAAAAGAAAATTAACAAGATAATTTAAATATCAAAAAATATTCAACACGTGACCGTGAACTTATGTGTTCTTCGGTCACTCGTTGAATATTTTTCTCTATTTGAATTCTTCGATTAGTTATTCTATAAATACTAGCAATTGTCAAGACACTTATTTCGTTTTAAAATTTACAGAATACAAAATTCTTTGAAGTTTGGAGATGTTTGTCAAACATTTGTTTATTTCGATGAATACTATTATTATGATTAAAATACAATATTTCGTGAATCGGAGTTATTCACTTATTATATGTATTTATCAAAGTTGTACAAAATGTTGTTTGTTTATAATTGACACGTGTTTGGTTATTTATAGTAAGGTCGGTTCGATTCATGCACGAGTGAACTCATGTGGTTTAAAGTCATCCGAGCCATTGCAGTAAAAGTATACAGTAAAATTTTGCAAAATAAATAATATTATTAATTATATTATTTATTTTCAGTTTTCAGATTTGTGGACCACAAGTATGGGGAAAACAGTACAAGCTGCTTAATACCTGTGTATTTATACGAACTTTCCACAATATTACCCTCATATTTATGATAAAATGTGCACTTGTCTCTGCAAGTGGCGTCTGCTACGTAAGAGTTTGTGGTTATTTAATAAATATCTTATGTTCATTTGAGTGCATGTACGAATTATAATTTAAAATTATTTATGAGTCAAATACCACGACGGCACGACTACATTTTCTGTTTGACCTTAGATAAAATGTAGATATTACATCTCATGTGAGTACTAATGATAATATCGAAGTCCATAATTGTCCTTGTTTATTCCCAAGATTTTGTTGATAACAAATCAACGATGATAAGTATATAATGCAATAATTTAGGCCTGTATTTTGTCTATATTGTTTTCCACGTTCTTCATTCCAGAGATCCAGTTTGTTCTAAATATGCTGACATGATAATATTTAATTCGCATTGTAATTTATTCTGATAAGTTTATATAACATACAGATTACTGGCATTTTTGGTTTTTGTTTTCATTTTCATCCTCATTTTATTTCTAACAATTTGTGAAACTTATGTTTTTACAACATGTACAATTCACATCGTTGACAGATAAAGGTAACAACTGATATACGGATATCAGCAACCCACAATGCATATTAAATATGTTGAATATAAGAACCAAAAACCAAGAGCTAAATAATCGTAAATAAAGACCGAGCTAGACAGTGAAAATGCAATTAGTTTCAGCTAAGTATTACCGACACTTTCAACAATGACTCGTACGATAATGCTTCATTTAACACTCACTATACATGTTATAGATATCAATTGTTGATCTGCTTGTAATGATGTATTGTATTTCCTATAACGAATGTTACGGATGTTGATTCTCTATCTAAGCAACCAAGTACATTTTTTTTTCAAAACACGAACAACAGCAATTTTGTTTAGAACATATTTAACTGTAAATTTATACAATTTGATATTACACAGTGCAGCCATTTACATAACGAATGAAATACAACATGTCTTCACCTTTTAAAACTATGATAAACTGACAATTAGTTTGACATGTTGATTACAATAGGAAATGACATTAATGCTTTGCCGACATGCAATCCTTACAATAATCATGTTGTTTCGTTAAAAGTTTAACATAAATTGCTTCCTCAATAAGTAATGTGTTGTGCAAAATTATCTTATATTGCTACATGCAACGATTCATTTAAATCAGATTGCAATCTTGAAACGTGACGTTTTAAAAAAAACAAATCACAAGAAGATACCATTACTATTATTATATTTCTTTGACACTCAGGTTGATTATGTCTTTTGTTCGTTGTATAAAATTAAGAGGTGGAAAATAAAAAGAAATATCTAAACTCATAAGCCATAAATAAAGAAAAATGTCATGACAGTAGACAACAGTCTAAGCAAGAAGAAATGAAACATAGTGCGTTACACAAAACCTTGCGCGGCGGTAGTTAGGGATGACAGTGATCTACATTCTCTGAGTATTCATCTCTTCGACTTTTAACAATGGACGGTATAAATAACTCAATGTTACTACGTGATTTTTAAAGAGATTATTCTCATTTGGTATGTGCTTTGTATAAATCAGCTATCTTGAATGTCAGGTCTTTCTTTTTTTTAAACCACGAAGATTATTAGTCATTCTCTGTTAAAACTTTTTCTTTTTAAATTAGATAAAGATTGATGTCATGTGTAAAATACAAATATCAATTAGTTACCGCAAAGCAGTTAAACGTACGTACACACTCCGTTGCAACCCATGTGTGTATGTTATGAGACCTGCAAAATATCTATTAAAATTTTGTTTTAACTGAACTGCATTTCGTTTCCAATACACTACTAGAAAGATTAAAAAACTTGTATTGATTCTGACTCAGATTTGAAATCATGTGAAAAAGATTATAATTCGTTTCTGATTACCATTTGAAAATTTTGATTAATTGACCTATAATATAGACATGCAAGGACTTGTATTGTTTACACTTTTGTTCATCATTTTGATGCAAATACTTCGACAAGTAGTTAAACCGACTGATGTTTGTCGTCAGTAAAGTTTATAATTTCAGAACTTTTCCAAATAACAAACATTGACCTGTAAAGACGAGATCAGACTAAACATGTGATAGAGACAAATGGCTGTTGATGAACACTGCATCTTTCCCTCTAGCATATCTCGATGTAGTTCGTCTCATTATGATGCAATCTCATTTGCGAGTACTAGTTTATTGTCTTCCTTTCTATTTGACTGTGAAATAATGGTATATAATTCATCCAATGCAAAATTGAAATTTATACAATTGTGTCAATAAACTCATCATAGATACCAGGACTAAATCACATAGTATGTTTGACTGTAATTTCAGTATTTGAACAATGACGCAGTAGATGTGATTTTTTTTTATAACCAATATGTAAAAAAAAACAGGCAATATTATAATTAAAAAATAGAGAAAAACGACAAAATTACAACAAATAGTTTAAAAAAAACGACATTTAATTTACTATGTGGAACGCATCTATCCAATCGAACTAGAGATAAAGGATACTACAGGTACAGTTAAGTCGGCTTCATCCTGTATACTACAGATACAGGATACTACAGATACAGTTAAGTCGGCTTCATATCTTGACTTACATCTAGAAATTGACAATGAGGGTCGGTTGAAAACAAAACTTTACGACAAAAGAGATGAGTTCAGCTTTCTAATTGTGAACTTTCCATTTCTAAGTAGCAACATTCCAGCAGCACCTGCATACGGGGTATATATCTCCCAATTGATACGATATTCCCGTGCTTGCATTTCCTATCATGATTTTCTTGATAGAGGTTTGCTGCTCACAAGGAAGCTATTAAACCAAGAGTTCCAAATGGTGAAGTTGAAATCATCCCTTCGTAAATTTTACGGTCGCCATCACGAGTTGGTTGACCGTTATGGAATAACCGTTTCACAAATGATATCGGATATGTTCCTTCCGTCGTAACTACAATCCCCTTCCCTTTCATGAATATGACCTACCGAATTAGACTATTTACCGGATTTGTAATCACATAAGCAACACGACGGGTGCCACATGTGGAGCAGGATCTGCTTACCCTTCCGGAGCACCTGAGATCACCCCTAGTTTTTGGTGGGGTTCGTGTTGTTTTTTATTTAGTTTTCTATGTTGTGTCGTGTGTACTATTGTTTTTCTGTTTGTCTTTTTCATTTTTAGCCATGGCGTTGTCAGTTTGTTTAAGATTTATGAGTTTGACTGTCCCTTTGGTATCTTTCGTCCCTCTTTAAATTTGTTATGCGAAAGACTGAGTAAAACGAACCCAAGTATTTTTTACATTGCATTATAATTTCATTATCATCCTACACAATATGTCTAGTTCCACGATATAGGTTACTATATAATTTTCGCTGGTATAAAACAAATGAACAAACATGATGAAATGTTCCGTGTAGCTTTCCATGATCATGATTTCTTTGTTTTGAATATCTCATTATATGAAGCGTAACACAAAAGGTTAAAAAGAAATAGACAAACAATATTTTAAACATTTACAATGTTACAAAAATAACTTAATAGTTACCATTTCATTGAACATAAAACTTTGAATAGAAATTAAATGAAGGATATGTAGATAAAATAAGAATCAATAGGAATCTTAGTTAAACGGAAGTTTGTTTCCTTAATCCATTTTATATTACAATAAAGGCAACAGTAGTATACCGATGTTCAAACTCATAAATCGATGGACAAAAAACAAAATCAGGGTAACAAACTAAAACTGAGGGAAATGCATTAAATATAAGAGGAAAACAACGACACAACACTACAATGTAACACACACAGAAACGGACCAAGCAACAGACAAAATCCAACGAGAATAACAAATATAACATCAAAACCAAATACCTGAATTTGGGATAGACAGGTACCGTAAACGAATGAAAGTTTACATTCAGAATAAATTATCTAAGTTAAGATTATACCGCAGGTCATGACGTTCATTTTTTGTCAAGCTTTGTACAAATATTCAAACAACATTGATTAGATTTGAGTGAAATGAGTCAGAGGAAAAAATGACTTAAAATAGAGTTTAACAAACTATAAATTTAAAGCTCTGCATGCAAGGGCTGATCTACTTCTTTAGAAAGATGTCAGTTCAAAGAACATTGGGAATACAGTTTCACTTGTATATAAGCGTTGTACAATAATTTTGTCACCATTTTTACGTCTATATCGCCAGTACGTGAAAAGGTACATTAAAAAACTGACTTTACACCTCCAAATGACTGTAAACCAAACAAATGCTCGCGACTTTCGTGATAAAAAACAAAACGGAAATATTAATAGTCATGATACCATACAAAACAAAGAGTTTAAAAACATCGTGAGAGTAAATCGCCTCCAAGTTTCAAGAAAAAGTATAAAATTCCCTAAAAAAAATCACTGTAAAGCTACAATGTTAAAGAAATTAAGGATTACGAACAGAAAACTTCTACGGATCCCGTTTACATCTTAAAGAAATATTCTGTATAACCTTTTAATTATTACTGACAAATGAATCATGTTTGGAACAAATAGATACCGTACAAGTTTTTAATAATCTGTATTTGATTACGTTCTTGTCTTCTTCATATATTATATTCTGTTTATTGACACAAAATATTGTAAATGAAACAAACTCATCGTTACAATTCGGTTACTGGTTTATTTTAATGTGTTTATAAGAGATATATATATTTAAACGCTTTAGATGCAAAATGTTTCAGTAAACTAGGATAACACTTGTATATTTCTCATTTTATTTACTGATGATAATTATTTTCTATGCTCTAATTGGTCGTTGTTCTTGTGAGTATCAATAGCTTTAGTTTTGTTTATAACATATCAAACACGAAACCATGCCAGTTGGTTTCTTTCTGTCATATATTTTTCTTGTTTCAGGCTGTTCGTTTTCTCTTTCACTGCCGAAATCTGCGTTATAAGCATATCACTGGTACGGTTAATACTGTTAGATACAAAGTTAACAAGTTAATAATCTTAATATTATTAAAGTTGACATATATTTTTAAAAAGTACGTGAATTCAATATCTGAATGCAATACATTTTCCACTTGTCGTGTTACATTTGGCACGTATAACTGTAATTTTTATTTAAATGATTAAAATGTTTTACTTTTTTATAATTAATGAAACGCCAACCATTCTATTTTCGAAATACATGTACGTATTATTTGAACCATGAAGCATGGTCACTCTAAAATCTTAATTTCATGCACATATTCATATTGTTGCCTTTAAGAAGAAACATTCTATTTTTCTGCTTTAATCAGAAGCAAAATATGTCAATCTCATATTGTAACAGTACTATGTTTGCAACTTAGTGTTGTTTCAATTAATTATGTATGCACTCAGAAAAGCATCAAATATTTTTACAGAGCTTTATTGTCGATAATAGGTCAATAGAACTTTGAAATTATTCATTCAGAAAATATCTTTTAGAAGTTAAGTGTAATCAAGGAGAGTCATAAAAACTAATCATTGACATTGTTCAACTCAATTGTTTTATTTATAACAAAAAATAGCAGCAAAGTCGGATATATCACAGGTGTAATTTTGCAAGAAGAAATAATTGATGCAAGCTATACTTTATTGAAGTTTGAACATGGGTAGGCATTATATTCATGATTAGTTTTGCCCTAGCGATAGTAAGAGCTAACATAACACAAATATAATGCATACCCATGTTTAAACTACAATAAAGTAAAGCTTGCATCATTTATTTAGATTCTGATTAGGACAATTAAGATAATTTCTATGTCTGATTTGTATAGACGTAGAGCGTTTGTGCAGGCTCGTCCGTGAACCTCCCCTTTTTGTTTGTAAACAAGCAAACAACTGGCAATGTTATTTTTTAGAGGGATGAGTTTTTAACAGCCAGCCTGAACGGTTGTCATATCTAGGTCAAATATATCAATTTCGAATTGCAACAAATTACAGTCATAATAAATGAATGAACGATATGTCTTAGATTTGTGTTTCCAATTCAGTATATTTGACAAACAAATTATAGAAAGAAATATGAAATAGGCTAGTCATTGATTATCTTTATAGTTTTGGGATCAAATTTGATATATTTGATAATTTTTACACATACCTATAACACACAGACTAGGATTTTTTAAATTAAAAAAATAAATAAACGTTATAATGACTTATAAAAAGTCATAACTTGCTGATTGAAGAGGTTTATGTAATCTGTTTAAAATGTAAAAGATATAGGCAGCGTATGACATGAAATTCAAAATTCAAAACATAGATTTTGATGACAAAGTGTTTGTAGAAAGAAAAATATTATTCCACGTGTCAGTTTGATAACTATCTGTAATGCAAAGCAATATACCTGACTCGTCTTTAACATAGATTGATGAGGAAGTTTTATAAATATAGCATTTTTAGGTTTATCCATTCCAATATTGAGTAGGTGTTTATAAAATACTACAAAGTAAACAAGATCCCCATTTAAATACCTCTATCATTCACCTGATGAACTTTGAAATAATCGTATTACATTAAAAAAAATAATGTGTGTTTTCACTAGATATATTTCCCTGTTTTAAACTGTTTCTTTGTACGTAATGGCTAACTTCGAGACTAAGACATGTGAACTTTGTGTATACAAATATTGTCTTGACTGTGAACAGTATCACTGCGAAAACTGTAAATCCCGTCGTAAAAAGCAGAAGATATCTATAGATCATCAGATTGATAACGCCTCGGATAATGTCGAAGATTGGACATCCAAATGTCCTGAACACCAAGAACTGTTTGATTTGATGTGCAATACGTGTAATAGTCCAGTTTGTTCAAGGTGTGTTAACGGAAAACACGAATTTTCACAGCATGCAGAGACGATTTCTCAGCTGAGGAGAAAAATAGATGAAAATCTTCGAATAAAACAAAACGAGTTGAATCATACAACGGAGACAATAGAAAAGGGCATTGATAGATTTGATAAACAAATTGATTTTGTTATAAAATCAATCACAGAAGAAGGTAATAAAGCAAAGGCCATGGTTGATGTATGGATTTCTCACATGTTACATCCAATAAAAAATAGATGCAAAATTGATAAGGAGGAGCTCACGAAGCGACTGTCTGACTCTAAACGCCTAGTCAGTAAAGGGCATTGCCTTGAAAAGCGGCGAAAGCAGCTAAACTGTACCAGACATGACGGAGATTTGATAGAAAAGTTGAAAACCCTAGATATGGAGATAGAATGGTTAAACGCTGTGGAACTACCTGGGTTTCCAGACCTATCAGTCAAAACGAAAGAAGTGACTCCAAAATCTATAAGTCAATGTATAAGTACCTTCAGATTCAGGTAAATTCAAAATTGTATGTTTCTACTCTTTCATGTTATCAATTGATTGGTGATAAATGGATTTAAGGTAGCTCGGGTGTCTTTTTTTATGTATGTTATGTTTGGTTTAAACTCAGTTAACCAACAATATTTCACAATTGAAATTTAAAGACTTAGCATCGATTAGTGTATTTTCTTTTTTCATTTGTTTGTTTCCATTTAAAGGAAATAAGTGACCCAGTGGCATTAGTCAGTATGAAAGTGTATATTAGATTGCAAGTATGTATGTCAAAGATGTGATAGGTTATACCAGGGTATAATGTTAAATTGCGTAAATTTGAAACAGATATATGCAGGAGCCTATTCAGAGGTCGTTGTTTGTTGATGCGGTTCATACGTGTTTCTCGTTTTCATAGATAAGATCATTTGTTTTCCTGTTTGAAACGTTTAACACTAGTCATTGTTAGGTCTTGTTATACAAGTCATACCTACCTGTTTGGGTCCGTGTTTTGAATGCCGTAGTTTGACCATTTATTGTTTACTTTGTACACGTTGTGAACTGGATGGAGAGTTGTTCCATTGGCACTCATCTCATATCATTCTATTTTTAAATATATATATATACCCAAAACACAAACTACTGTTTGACGACTGATATGTTTACCCTTTACAAAACATTTAAGTCAATGAACAACTGCAGGTAAACAGCATAAACAAACCAATTAAACCCGTCACCCTGCATTACAACAAAATTTAGAATTGAAATGGGGAATTTTTCAAAGAGACAGCAAAGCGACCAAAGTGCAGAAAACATTCATAGGCCATCAATTGTTTTTCAAAACAACTTCTGCTATTTTTACATCTTTAACCCTTTTTTTACTTGTAGAAGACTTGCAGAAAAAGCAGAAAACATGCTCGAATTCTTCTACAGATGTGAAAATTGTGGGTACGAATTGCTAATATACATAGACATTGACATTCAATGTGTATTATGGTGTATTTTTCATGCGTTAGTGTACTTGGACCTTTTTTTTTACAAATTCCCCTTAACAAATACATACACATGACACAATTCCCGATAGAAGAGACAATAGAAAATTAGCAGGCCTTTGAAAAATGTCAATGTTGAATGTGAAATGCAGGTGGAGAAAGAGTACTAGATTAATTGGAATACAAAAAAAAGGCAACAGTAGTAAACTGGTGTTCAAAGCTCATAAATCAATTGAGAGAAAACAAATCACCTTTACAAACCAAAACCGAGTGAAACACATCAACTATAATAGGTAAACAAAGGATCAACATTTATATATAAAAAGATATAATTGAATCGCGTTATTTTGTTGATCTAAACAACTTAACTGTCTATATAATCAAAAGCCTGATAGACCAGTTAACTTTGTTTAAGGAATCAATTAATTGATGCATTTGTTCGTTCACAATTACTAAAACGCATAAACATGATAAAGAAAAAAGTCCGTAAAAATTGAAAATGTTAAACGCTACTAATTAAAGGAATGAATGATAGAAAACAACAACTGACACATTGCTGACTTGGGTCGAACTTTGATTTATACTTGACCAAGCATCCTACTTACATGGCAGTTGTTTATAATTCCTTCACATTGATACTATCGGATAGGTAATCTTATATTGAATACATTTTTGAACTCAAATGGAGTATTTTAGAATCTAAAGGATTCATGGTAGAATTATCCCCTACATTCAATAAACTTTGTTGATTGACTGATGAACAATAAAACAAATAAATATCTATCAATACAGTAGCATTATTTTCCTTGTCAAATAAGGACAATGGATTAATTTGTGCTTTGGATTCTGAAGCATAATTATATTAACACATTTTTATCAAATGTTGTCGCATAATCCAGTTTTATTCGTCATACGAGGTTTAAATAATATTTATAATTAGTTTATTTATTGTTTAGTATACCATGATTGTTTTTGAAAGCTTGGATACAGTATCATGAGAAACATTCGTTTTTTATAGGTGGGAAGAAATAAACTATGTATCATGCTTACCTAGTTCACAAAGATTGTAAGTATTTTAAAATGCAATTTACAGAACAGTTACGCTCAAAATAAAACGTTCGAAATATTTACAAGTTTGAACGGTAGGACTACTACAAGTTTGTTTCCGGTTATATAATACTGGTATTGTTATTTTGGAAATAGGCTGTGACTAGTAGGTCTAAACATATTTCTTCTTATTCTAATCTGTTGTAAATTGTTGGTGCTTGAGACATGTGAGACATTTACAATACATTTTGACAACTATGTAATGTTGAAAACAATATTAAGTATGTGCTCTTTTGTGGTTTTTTTTTAAGGGTACTGTCTTATTTACGAATACATTATGTTTATTGTTATTAGAAAAAGGTAAAATAGAAGCTTACAATTAATCAATTGGTATGAAGGTGAAGTTCAAAGGCCATTTGTTTAACCTCTGACTAAAGAACTAATGATACTATTTTTCCTAAACGTCATATACATAATTATATATTTAGCTGTAAGTTCCGTAGAAGTTAAAAGTTTTATTAACTTTCTACGCATACTGTATTGGTAATATGTGTATAAGTCAGCATTGGCACGTGTTGAGTATACTGTACAGATATCGTATTTAATTATTGTCTTAATGGATCGGAATAAAATAAACGCCCCTTTTCTTTTAATGTTTTGTTAGATCTTTACTTAATTTCTATTTCCTGTTAGCCATATATTGACTAACATCTAGAAACTGACAATGAGGGTACGTAAAAAACTAAACTTCACGACAAAAGAGATGATTTCAGCTTCCCAATCATGAACTTTTCCTTTATAATGCAACATTCCAGCAGCACCTGCATACGGAGTACTGATCTCCAAATCGAGGTTTGTTTTTCCTATTGTGATTTCATTGTTAAATGGTTGCTACTCACAAGGAAGCTATTAAACCAAGAATTCCAAATTGTGCAGGTCAAATCATCCTTTCGTAAATGTTACGGACGCCATCACGATTTGGTTGACCGTTATAAAATATACGTTTCACAGAAGATATCGGATATGTTTATTATGTCGTAACAACTATCCGTTCCGGCTTTTACAAATGTGACCTATCGAATTAGACTATTTACCGGGTCTGTAATTACACCAGCAACACAACAAGTTGACACATGTGGAGCAGGTTCTGCTAACCCTTCCAGATTCTCTGAGATTATAGCCAGTTTTTAGTGGGGTTCTATTTGATTAGTCTTTAGTTTTCTTGTGAACTATTATTTACCTTTTTTCGTTTTTAAGCCATGGCTTTGTCGGTTTATTTTCGATCTATGAGTTTAAATGTCCCTCTGGTATCTTTCGCGCCTGTTTTGGGTCCTCGAAATTATAACAGGCAGGACACAAATTGTATTCAACAAACTATTAATGAAAAAGGAAACTAGAGTTTCCTTTGTAAATATTTCTAAAGAAAGGAAACATTTAATAGTGTGCACAATAGGTAAATGTCCTGTTTCGATGACAGATTTGTTTGCTATTTGATTCTGTTTGAAACTGAAACAAAATGAATATGCAGTATTAGTTTTTAAGAAAACGCTCGTTTTAATATTAAAACTATTTTCAGGACAAACTTCCCTGTTACAAATAAATACCCTGGCAAGGTCATGAAGGTCGTATAATAAAAAGTGTGATAAAAATTGTCTAAAATAATTATGTTTTTCTATTCGTTAAAGTTTATTTTGTATAATTATCTATTAACACTTAATGTACTTTATAAATAACAATCTAATTTGTGAAGATGTTAGAACATTCATCTACATTGATGTTTAAAGCGCAAAAAACACGTAGTCATATGTTGCATAAAGAGTCATAATAGGATACCACGTGGTACATACTGTAACTCGAGTTACTATTATATACTTGATATAGTTATGAATGAACCTTGTCGAGTTTATTCATTGGTATTGTCATTATTATTATCAAAATTGAATAACGATGGTTGAGTCTAAGTGATAGTCAATACCAGTGTATTAAATCTGTGTATGTTATGGTATAATATATCTGTGTTGCGGCTCAAAGGATTCTTTTCTGATTTAAAGGTGTCATAAGAAAATTTTAATCAGAATGTGTTTTAAACTATACTTTAATTATATATAACAGTAAGAAGCAAACTCATATATCGAAAATTAACTGACAACGCCACGGCTAAAAGAAAAAGTTTCGTTTTCAACCGACCTTCATTGTCAATTTCTAGGTGTAAACAATATAGTTCAAAAGGGAACATAATAAAATATCGAAAACTATAGATAGATAGATAGATAGATAGATAGATAGATAGATAGATAGATAGATAGATAGATAGATAGATAGATAGATAGATAGATAGATAGATAGATAGATAGATAGATAGATAGATAGATAGACAATCATGGTGCCCAAAATTTGAGCTATACAATCAAATGAATTACAAAATAAAGCACAGAAAATGATTAGAATGATTAAAGTACATTTAAACAAAAAACCGCATGAATACACATTTACACTAATTAACCTGATATAAACCAAGTTATTGACAAAACATAGTTGTTATGGGTGCCACTGTGACCTGGAGAAATTACATAAATCTTTATAGTTCTAGGTCTATGGGAGACAACTCCTGATCAATTTTATTTCCTATATATATATATCTATATATATTTTTCTTCTATTTTTTTTTTTCAAACAACAATATTTTCTATAATTTTCTTTCGTTCTTCAAAAAGGGAGTGCAATAAATTAGATAAGTTTGAAGTAACAAACAAATCTTCAGATGAAAGAATCCAAACAAATTTCATTTCATCAGATAATCTTGAAAAATTTTTGAATTTTGAATTTAAATTAGATAGATGTTGAGATCGAGTATCTTTTAGAACAGGACATTTTAAAAGTAAATGTAGTTCGTCTTCAACTGCGTTCTTACATAGCTTACACTTTCTGTCTTCAGCTTTAATTCCAATATACCCCCCTCTTTCGATTTCAAGATCATGACAGCTAGTTCTAAATCTTGTGATTATTTGCCTGTCTTTTTTTTGAATTCATTTTTAAATATGGTTCAAACATAAAAATAAATTTAAATTTTCTGTAAGTTCTTAATTTATTGCCAGATTGTAAATTAGTACACTTCCCAGAATTGCTTTTTATATGAATCGATCTATTCCAGAAAAGATTGTAAGGCCGAAAACAGCCGTCTTGTTGTAAACTGGTTTGCATAATACCATAAATAATAAATTGTGTTGGAAGAAAACACTGAAGCCTTTATGTTGTTATGTTTAGGGTAAAATGTAAATAGCAGTAATTTCAGACTAGATATTACACACAACGGGGTTTGTTTTTTATTGAAAATTGAGAATGAAATTTGGAGTATGTGTCAACAACCCAACCAATGAGCAGAAAACAGCCGGAGGCCAGCGATGGGTCTTAAACACAGCGAGAAAATCCCGCAACCATGTGCGTGGTTCAGTTGGACGCCATCACGAGTTGGTTGACCGTTATGGAATAACCGTTTCACAAATGATATCGGATATGTTCTTTACGTCGTAACTACAATCCCCTTCCCTTTCATGAATGTGACCTACCGAATTAGACTATTTACCGGATTTGTAATCACATAAGCAACACGACGGGTGCCACATGTGGAGCAGGATCTGCTTACCCTTCCGGAGCACCTGCCCAGCAGACACAACAACGTTGAATCAACATTGAATAAACGTCAGATTTCAACGTTGAATTCATGTTGAAGAATAGTGTTGGATTGAAAATTGATATGACGTTGAAAACATAACGTTGTTTCAACGTCAGATTTTAACGTTGAAAATAGGTTGAATTTTGGTCGAAATTTGGTCGAGGTTTGTTGAAAACAAGTCGATTGGTGGATGAATTGTGGTTGTTGTATGTAGAAATCAGGTCGAATGTTGGTTGTTCTGTGGTTAGTGTATGCTGAAATCAGGTCGAATGTTGGTTGTTCTGTGGTCAGTGTATGCTGAAATCAGGTCGAATGTTGGTTGAAGTGTGGTTAGTGTATGTTGAAATCCGGTCGAATGTTGGTTGTTCTGTGGTCAGTGTATGTTGAAATCAGGTCGAATGTTTGTTGAACTGTGATCAGTGTATGTTAAAAATAGGTGGGATGTGTGCCCAGGTAAACTTTTAATGTGGTAAATTTGGAGAATAGGATGTTGAACAATGGTTGAATTGAGCTTTTTTAACAGCTGAAATTATTACCCTTTATTATATCCATCAATGCCATTTTATGCGTAATAAAACTGTCGCACAACTATATGTTGGTGGTTGGTGTACATGTAGTTTGTAGTTCTGTTGGTATACATTTGTGTGCCTTCACTTTTCTTAATAGACATGATCTTGCTTTACTTATAACTAATATGTTCACACTCAAAATATGTGTGTGACATAACACAGTAGTTATATAACAAGTTACCCACATATGCCCCTTACAATGTCAAACAAACACAATTAATCTGATTACTTAATTTTATTTTTAAAAAAATAGTCCATCTGCTAGACATCTTGTTCTGTTGTTCCATATTGTGGTCTCTAATTTTTACATTCGAAACTTGTTACTACAGCATCTGCAACAGAGAAAAAAAACATATTGTACTATCTTTACATAACTGGGTTAATTTCATTATGCAGCCCAAATAAAGAACACTAGTGTCATATGAATGATATAGTTATTTCTTTAAATATTTATCAATAGCTATCATGAAACTTTTTTAAAACTTGAGTTCAGATAGTAAATAATAAATCATTTTAATACAAACAAACCTAAAGAGTTTAGTAGACAAAGATGAAGGGCCAATTTAAAAGAAATTGTGACCAAAATCTCACACACTTTTATGTGAAAAAAACAATGGTGTATATTTCAATACTAACCTCTTATTATTTCAATCGGTCAAGCTTGGGCACCATCCATAGGCATATTTATTCTTTTTACCCGAGATGTACTTAACAGACATGGATTTTTTTGGTGAGACATCATCTACAAAAAAAAATCGTTTATTTAATTACAGCATTTTCAAATTATTAATTCCCTCCTGAACTTATAAATAACACGCTTACAAAATTTGGACATCCAAAACCTTTCATTGGGAACTTTCTGATTTGAATTTTCCTCGGAGATCACTATAATCTATTGTTGTGATCTTAAATTTTTTCAATAATTGGTTGAAAAACTTTAAGTCCAATAATTATTATTGTAGCATTACGGGAAGTTTGTCCATTCGAGAATCAAACATGATTCTGGAATCAGTGGCAGATCCTGAAATTTTCATAAGGGGGTCCACTGACTTAATAACAGAGGGATGGGGGGCTCAAGTCATGCTTCAGTGATTCGTTATATAATCAACCAATTTTTCCCTCTCAAGGGGGACCACAAGCATTGAGATTTTGCCAGTCACTCATCTTGAGAAACAATACTGCACCACAAGCACCGAGATCTTGACAGTCACTCATCTTGAGATACAATACTGCACCACAAGCACCGAGATCTTGACAGTCACGCATCTTGAGAAACAATAATGCACCACAAGCACCAAGATCTTGACAGTCACTCATCTCGAGAAACAATATATGTCATACTTTACATCTAATTTTTTCATGATCTTTCATCAATAGATACTTTCGGCATGGTTGCTAAACTTTGAATCTGTGTTTACATTTTTCTTTAAACTGCAATATATTCCAGTCTTTCGTGATACGTCTTATTTAATTTTCATTTGCATGCCTATGGATTAAGTTTAGACATTAAAAATAAAAGAATATTTGTTTTATTTCCTTGACTTTTTTTGTGCTGTAACAATTCAATACGGTCAATTGATAAAGCATCTATTTAGACGTTATCATATAGACCACTTTGAAAATGGACAGATCATTGTGTATTAATTTGTTATGGTCACACATGTTTCTTATCTGCCGTATTGCTTCATTGATAAATCCTCAGAATACATGCTGTGAGTGACATCTATTCTGACCCAGAGAAAAGAATTTGTTTGTTTTGAACAGTTGGAAAGCTGACCCCGGTTTGACCCCATTTCTTAAAGCAACAATGGACGTCATGTGATTACCATATATGGGCATTTTTTTACCAAAAAAAGTGAAGCTCGTTTTTTGGAATTTGTAGTTTTTTGCATGAATTAAAACTAATTTCCTTTTAAGTGAACATTCTTGAGTATATAAGAAATATATTACTCAACTCAATTATGGATTAAACTCATTTTTTTCTCTCAAAATGTGTCTTCAAAGTCAAGGTGTTGACGAAAAAAATTGGTCACAGAAAATTAAAATCGTAATTTTCTTTCTTAACTTCTCGGGAAGCTATGCTGAATTTAAATTATGTTATGTAACATAACTTGGACTATGATGTGTCAAATTTGTGCCAGTTGATATGCTAAGATACGCAAATGTGCCAGTTAGATGTGTCGATATTTCTGACGAAGCCGCGGGGCCGACGGTAATTCACGAGTTACGTCCCTTTGTTTGACACTATCATGAACAAACTATTGTTATTTCAAGCAATATGCTGTTATTTACATGTGGATATTATTAAAAATTATCTTATTAAATATATTTTGATACTGTAAACATGTGCCAAAAAATAGAGAAACACATTTTATCACTTTTCAGAACTCAGTCCCTGTGAAATTGGCCCTATGTGTCCCTATGTGCCATAATAGGGTTAATAATTTAATATTAATTTAATATTCTAAGAGTTAATTTAATATTCATGTTTTGGTAAGTATTTTTACTGCTGCAACCAAATTATTTTAACACAGAAATAAATGTTACTCAATTTATACAAGGGGTAGTCTAAATATTCATGAATAATGGATCAAGACAGTATTAATTTAAAATGATAAAAAACAGGAATTCCTTTTCATTACTGACACTTGCAAGTTGGTCCTACCTTTTTCATTTAAACATAAAAGAGATCATAATGAAAGTATTCTGAATGTAAAATCTTCATTATTTTAAATTTATAAAAGGAAACTTAGTTTGCAATCCTTGTATGAACAAACTAAATATAACCATGTTGTCTCATTGATTTCATGCAAGTTATAGTTCTAATGAATGGACTCAAATTATAAAAATAACACACTAAACCAATAAATAAATGGTGCTGGTCATGAACTTGAAAATAAATAAGAACAAAATAGACTTAGTAATATTTTTCTTTATCTATTTGAAAAAAATAATAATAACATTAAAAAAACTATGCATTTTTACATTTATATAAAAGTATTTTAGAGCAGTTTCTGGGGGCTAAGTCAACAATTATGTTTTAGATCACAAGTCAAAATTAAGTCACACTTCATGTCAGTATGATAATGCTTTGAATGAGATTGATTAAAATGATACTCTGAAAGAGATTGTTTGAAGGCAGCAACCTTTTGTTTTCAGGGAGGGGGGACTATGGATTTTTGTCCAGACATGTTGAAAACAATTCTTCTCTTTCAATTTTAGCATTTCATTTAATGGCAGCTGAGGGTAAAACAAACATTTTTTTTTTCTCAGGGTCAAAAACAAATTATTTTTTATCCAAAAATTGGAAACAAACTTTTTTTCTTCAAAACAATCAAAAGCCACCACCCCCTACCCCCTACAGAAAATCAAATGGTTGTTGGCTGCCTAAGTTGAAATTTAGGACAATACTTTCTCATTTACTTTTGCAGGATTCCTTTATCACAAAAAAAAAAGTATTATTTTAAACAACGAATGTGTTTTATGTCAGTGCATCTAAAGCAGTTAAGGTTGTGCAAAGACAGTATAAGATTTCCTTACCTTGGTTTAGTTAAGTCATACATTTCACTGACTTAAAGAGAATAATTAATCCAGTCAAATATTCACAGCTGATCTCGCCATTACTTTTTTAAACAAACATACTAAATGTGTGTACATTGACTGTGTTCAGATGCCAGGTGACATCGATGTGTAAGACCGAAAAACTATAATGTCAAAAAATGTCTTTCTTTTGGAATTTAGTTCAAACGGGGTTTGCCAAGGGGTAATAGAACGTTATACTTTATGATTTTTTAAAATTTTGAGATACGTATTATTAATTGTTTGTATAGTACATATAGTCTTTGTTAATCTGTGAAAAATAGAAGAAAATAATTTTAAACGACGATCAACGGCATTACGGGATCGTTAAAACACGGCCAATTTGACATGTTTGAGATTTTTTTCCTTTTGATAATAAACTCTATGCTCAACAAATCGAAATAAATCTATTTCAGACCCTAATGGCAAGTAGGAAACTGAAAAAAAGATAAACTTCCAAATTGGCGCCAAAAAAAAATCCGCGAAATTAACGCAATTTCAGAATGGCGGGTTTTAATATCAGTCCCATTGTTGTCTTAAGAAAGTAGCAACAACGGTCGTTTCTAAGGGCTTGCTTTCCGACTGTGAATGTGTTGCAAGGTCAAGAATGCCATATGTTGTAAATCTTTGACTTGTAATTATATCAGCATATAAAACATGTAAAAGAACTAGTATGAGATCGCGTAGGTGAACTTCAATAATTATATATTATTATTTGCCAGACGAAGATATATTTTTTTTCAATTTCAACCGATGTTCCATGATATATTATGACTACGCCCTCCCAGTATCTGCAATGATAGAATTCTTTGCCATACGCTTTTGCTTTAAATTACCAAATCAATGTTCATAAAAACACTCTCCCTTTTCAAGTCTTAACATAATAAGTTGCCGCACCCAATCAATGTACAAATATATATCCCGAGACTACAAAGACATGTGTGTATAATTATAAATTATATCTGATCTGCTTAAATCACTATACTCATATCATGCATATAATTACGGTAAACGCTACACTATTGTATATCTTAAATTATCATATAACTATGAAAATTATACTTACTTTACACTGCTGAGAACAACTCTTAACTTGATGTGGTAATCAAATTGGCGCAAATAAATAATTCAAAATGTCGGTTTCCTACGCATGTGCCAATCAGACAAAGATATCCGTTACAAGTAATTATAATAATTATGATAATTTTATCGCAATTTAAAGATTTATTTATATATGAAACAGTAATCATTGAATTTATTCAAAAACATCATTAAACCAATAAAAAAGTCATCATTTAAGAAAAAAGGGAAATACACAAAATTTGGTTCAATCTCATCTTGATTGAAATTTTGGTCGACACTTAAAGTCATCAACCTTAACTAAACCGTTTATCAACGTTATATTTTCAACCAATTAAAGGATTGAACGCATCAACTCAAATTCAATGTTGATTCAACGTTGGCAGTTCAACGTTGAAAATTTTAACCACAAATCAACGTTGATTCAAAAACGTGATTTAAACGTTGATAGAATTGACGTTGATACAACGTTGATTTTACGTTGATCAACGCTACAACCAAATTTCCACATATTTTCAACGTTGGTTCAACATTGTGTGCCTGCTGGGTGAGATCACCCCTAGTTTTTGGTGGGGTTCGTGTTGTTTATTCTTTAGTTTTCTATGTTGTGTCATGTGTACTATTGTTTTTCTGTTTGTCTTTTTCATTTTTAGCCATGGCGTTGTCAGTTTGTTTTAGATTTATGAGTTTGACTGTCCCTTTGGTATCTTTCGTTCCTCTTTCCTTTGCCCCAAAACAAAAAAGTGCATTTTAATATCTATCTCAGACATAATAAATAAACAAGTGTATTACATTTGAATAGATACAGTCTATTCCATGATACAGAAAAGTAGTATGACATCAGTTTTACAATACATAATGCGATTTGTTTTCTGTTTCAGCTCGTAAGTATCAAGTGAAAAATTATGAAAGCGAGAATCATGATATAAGTATAACGTTTTCTTTTAGAATTATAATTTATTCAGTTGAGATTGTACATTTTTTCCTAGAATTCAATTTGTTAAACCATTTACAAATAATGTATTGTGCTCTTGTTGTATTAACATGCTTTATTTGTTTTCCATAATAACCAAATTATATTTTCAGCCTGTACAGAATACACGCCTTTCCTTTGTATTATGGTGAACATTGTTTACCATTAAACAACATTAACACATTATTTAATGAAGCGATGTCGAAATTCAAAACAAAACAATGAAAATGTATTTAAACATTGAATATATTTGAAAATTTAAAAGGTCGTTAAAACATCAAAAATACACGCCAATATTCACATACTCCGTGTGTTCTAAAACATTCGTTCAATTCTGTCTTGTTAAAAGTGTTTCTAAGAATTTCGTACCTTTTCCTTTTATAACGAAAAGGCATGACTTGACTATGAAAATATTGTTATTGTTCAGTATGTTTAGTTCAGCATTTTAAATCTATAACAACCCTTGTGCTATATTTCTTTATATAATTATTTATGATTTCAAACGTATTTGTTGTTATAACATGTATAAAGTGACCATAAGCCCACTTATTTATGGTATGACATTCACTATTCTGACTTGACACTGCGAACTTAATATGTTTATTTCTTAATATCTGAAACTTTTTTATGTAATGTTTCATTTACTTTCTGGCATTTACAAAATGTGTATGACACTTTCTATAAAGTGATAACCATGATAACATCTGGAGTAATCTGGATTGTGTATATAAAATTTGTTTTATAACTTATTGCAAGACATTTATACATTAACAAATGTACAAAAAGACAGACTTAATCATTTTAATTATAAGTATTAAAACATAATCTTGTATTTTGTTTTTGTAGTATGTAAGTGCATCAAGTTCAAGTTTAAAATTGATAAGTATATTTCTGCAGTCATAGTCATTCAAAGCATACACAAACCCATTGTTTTCTCATATCTATGTTAGTGTGTATTCCAGCAGTTTTATTCTAAATAATAACAATGCAACGGTGATGATATTATATCAAACGTTACCATACATAAAATATATGGAACAGTAAAAAACAAACGTAACAGTACTGTATTATCAACAGAAAACGGGATCTGGAATAACCTACGCTTATAACCTATCGTTTTGAAGTCAAAATTATACGCCGATTGAGGGCATTTAAAGGCAAAAGAACATAACAACAAAAAATAGCCATACGTTATAAAGATATAGTGTCATTAAGTTTTGAAAAATTTACATTAGGAATACCAAAACATTGATAAACGAGAATCGGAGGACAGCTATTTGAGTGGAAGTTGAAACTGGATGATTGTATATCCATTTGAATTCATATATTCATGCCTACACTCGATAATTTCTTCGTACTGTAGTCAACTTCCCACAAGGTATGCTATACAAAAAATATGTGTATATACTGAAGTGAACGCTAATAGTAACATATGACATACAAATTTTACTATATTTAAATTGTAAATATAAGTACAGAGGTGAATATTTTACGCATGATCAAGCTTGTAACACTCATACGGAAGTCAAATGGTAAAACAATATCAATATGTACCGTACACGTAACAGTTCTAGTTTTTATGCTGCATATAGGTTATATTTATGTGTTACAATACTTAAATCATATGTCCTGGTACACACTTTATATAACATAGTTATTTTTTTCAGTCCGTAAGTACCAAGTTTAATTCTGAACTTGTTGGAGCAGATAAGTATATATCAGTTATTTGAACTAGATTAAATATACCATTCCATTTTTCAAATGAATCATACACTAATATTCAAACTACCCCATATTGAAACTAAGTTTCATACATACAGTGCAAATCAAAATTTGCAATATTAAAAGCACTAGAATAAACAAATCTCATAAATTCAAATCCACAACATTCCAACATATCTAAATGACATTATATACATACACAATCAAAATACAATTTTCTACGCTATGCCATAAATAAACAACTTTTGTTCAAAACATCGTTCCCTTTTAGATTTAAAAGTTTTTCGTGGAAGATTTATCTAATTTAATGGCTAAATGTGTATTATAGTTCGCTTGTAACCGATCAGCTCATTGGTGTGTTGAAGAGCTACGATACATTGAGCACGTTGAGTCGTACAGTCAAACAATAATATGAAGGAATATTAAACATTATTTCAGTTAAAAAATTATATCACTAATTATTAAGCAATAGTACAGTTAAAAAATGATGTGAAGGATTATTAAGCAGTACATTTTGTAGCATATATGTCAATTCAATATGTTCCAAAAATAATGGGATTTTTGCTGTGTAGCCATTCTGTACAATTCACTCTTTGCTATTTCAGCAGATCAAATCTATTTGTTATTTAAACAACCAATTGTTTTGGTTTACTTATGGCAGGATCGTAACATTCACAAAAACGTTAAACAAAAATTGAAAATCCCTTTATATACCATTGTATACATATAGGATCTTAACATTCACAAAAACTTTAAACAAAAATTGAAAATCCCTTTATATACCATTGTATACATATGATAATAACTTGAACATATTTATTTAGCGCCCGCCGGATTTCAAATCATTTACTGAACAATTGCATTTACCATGTTAAAAGAAAGTTACGGTTAACGTGCCAAATGAACCGCAAAGAGTAATATCGTGGAGCAGGTTTCTGATTTAATTTAGATTTATACGCATTTAAGATATTCATTCATGCCTAATGATTTAGTGTTAGCTATTATCATATATGTATTTCTCCTCATTTTTCCTGTAACATATTACTGCTGTTTTTACAACCGATAAAAAAAAACTGTCACAACACATAAAAAGAATAGTATAGCTGATATATTATATAGCTTAGAATTCAGAATGAAACTTTAAACGTGTGTATTATTTTCTTTTCATTCTAGTTTCTGTCCTTGCTCCGGTAAGCCACCGTTTTTCATGCAATGGACGTAAGTAATTTAAACATCAGTATACGTTTCTCATACAGAATACGCAAAACAAAGATTGTCGTGTGTTGTATGTGTGTCATATTTTGTTGTTGTTAATTGTTTTTTAAACCATCAGGCCATTCACTGATGTGTCCTTAAATTAATTGACATTTAGCATGTAGGGACCGTTTAACGCTAGCTATTGGCATGGGTAATGTTAATTATCAAATATCGTGCGATATTTTGGAACTTGTACGTCATCATTTGGTATCTGATTGCATTGCCTATCTCATCAATTTGTTTTTAATGTACTGGTTCCAAAACAAATAAAAAAAGCCATGTTGTTATTAGATTTATATATATCTAGAGTTTGACATGCATCTTTTCACAAGGGACGTAGTAACAATGCAATGCAGAACATATTCAAAATGTTCTTCTCTTCATTCACTATGAAGATACTGTATTTATTGTTCTGTATGATAGTAATGTTATTCGAAAACTGATATCAATTAGATATGAATTATTTGAATAAAAGAAGTAGAAAACAGTCAACTTACAAGGTGTGTGTAATGACTTACGAGTTTTCAATAAAATAGTACAATTTAATAAGTAGTTTATCGTATAATGTAATGCTGGTCGGACAAGTTTCTCTGAATATTTTACAATCATAAGGAAATGTATACACAGATGTTCATTTCTTTTAATTGAATACGTATGATACATATTTGAGACTAGAATGCCAAACTAAATGTCACCAACTTCAGCTCAGGTGGACATAACAAGGCCTGAGAGAGTTGAAACCTTGGTTTTGAGATACTGCCGTACAAAATGTATCACCTGAGATCAGATTTGATGGTGTTCGTGTTGCTTAGTCTTTAGTTATCTATGTTGTGTGTTAACTATTGTTTGTATCTTCGTCTTGTTCTTTCATAGCCAGGGTGTTGTCAGTTTATGTTCGACTTATGAAATTAAATGTTTCTCTGGTACATTTTCTCTCTTTATTGTTTTATTTGTTTATAGACAGTTTATGAAATGTATTTTATAAATGATATCAATACCAAAGCACTGACTACTTAGCTGTATATTCATTTTGGGACATATTGTCCCGGGGCAGCGATCATATAGAGTCAGTTTCATAAGGAAATAAGATGATTTATACTTTTTTGTATGCAACTGATGCGTTTTTATCTGAATTTATAATTTAACTATTTGAGAACAAACACTGCATGAGTACTAAGGGTGTTATGATAGAAATAAAAAAAGTAATCTACTGTTTTACAAGCGAAAAATAAGAGTCATAAGCAAACACAATATGTAGCATGACATTTTATCAACCAATCACTTAGAAAAATTCGTACAACAAATTTAATACAGTTTATGAATCGTATTTATTTTTATTACAGTCCAATGGAGTGTATCAAAAGCGATTTGAAAAGCTGAAACGCAGCAATACAGTTCCAAGGATGTTTTGAATCAATTAATAGAGTTTAACAGAATTCGAAGGAATACCGCGTCAACTTTTTGAAGATGTTATGTAATTGGTTTGAATTAATCGTGATGTTATGGCTTTTTTTTTAAAACAAATTATGATATAATATTACTGTAGTAATTATAGATATATTGATGTTAAGCTTGCTACATTTTATAGTTATTTTTATTTTTTTTTATATATTTTACAACATTTGAAAGTGAATATTTGAACGATCCAAATTCAACATGTTCAATATGTAGATAATGTTGTTTTTTTTACTTTCTGGAATGTAAGCTTTTAATTGCCATACGTTTTAAGCTGAAAAAAAGTAGCTAGTTTTTCCTAAACCTAAGATATATATTTGCATCAGTTCTACATAGATGGAATCAACCACTTACTTTATATAGTACTATTCACTGAATACAAATTATTGCTCTCTACATTGATGGACGTCCATGCTTTATCTAAATAATATATATAAATGCAAGCAGTTCACGTGACTAGATGTCATTTCTTTTTAGTTTCGTCGGTTTTCTCCACCAATTTTATGATTTTGACTTTATATTTCTTTTTGTGTACCATAGAAAACTGGTATTTTCAAACGCTACGAAATATACACCAACTAAATAATCATACTATCAATGCAATGCTTTTGGAGAAAATATGATATTCAAAATTGGGTTCATGTAAATTAATAATAATAATATTAATAAAAATGTGTTAGTTCGAAGTGTTGTTTTCATATAGCCTTACTTTTGTGAATAATTGTGTCAATTTATTTATCAATGTTCCTCTCTGATCCTTTCTTTATACTTCATGCAACCATGAATAGGATCAGGATATCTGTGTTGTTTGCACGACAGTTTATCATTCACTGGTTAAATATTGACAAAGCAGACTTGTCTATGTTTAAATATTCGATGGAATAAATTTAGTAGTACAAATACATCTAACACTTGTGAGCATTTCGACAAAAAATGTCTTGCCAGTGATGATTGAGACCAAAATATTTTAAAAAGCGTATAAAAAAAAATATTTATTGCTTGTAACCCAAATGCTGGCAAGAAATTAGATTTTTGTATGAGAGAGATAGTATTTTAAATGTTTTGTTAATAACACAATATCTGTATTTTGATGTCAGTTCCACAGTTTTTGCTACTGAGTAAATGATACACGCTAAAATATCTCGCATTCTTTAATTACCACTGACTTAAATTTGAGTCTCGAAAAATGAAACACCAGGCGACTGCTATGCAAGTACCAACCACCATACAAATCCAAACTCATTCGAAAAATCTAAATCGGATAATGGCACAACCATCTACGTTAAAATCAAAACGTTTTTATTTATGCATCATTGTGGGTTTTCTATTAATTATTTCTGTAATCGTAATGCTGTTCCATTGACATATGAACCCCATCTGAGTATCTTTCTAGTTAACACTCAATGTTCCCTTTACACTACTAGCTGGGGGGGGGGGGGGGGGACACAAAGCAATACAAAAAGCAAAGTAGATCAAAAACACCGAAAACAATTGTATCCTTACATTATAAAAAACAACATAAGTTATATCTTCCAAAGGTTAGCATATGTTGTATTGGGTTTAAAATCCTGATATAATACACAATCAGCAAAATTTCCTCAGAGAAGGTATTGACAAATATCGGAATCGTCTATATACGACGTATGATATACGTTTATAAGGAGTTTGGCATTGCTCGTATATTTTTTTCAGTTGTTATCTGCACAGATTGGCATTAAATGGAACCAAACAAATTTAGGCAGCGATTCGAATGTAAAATTCAAATGTTTATCACGATTTCTTCCAATTAAACAAACACAGATTTTACAAAACTTTGAAGTAAGCCGTATTATCATACCTTTTTCATGAATAATTTTCAACATATATATACGATTGCAGTGCATGATTTCTTAACTAACCGCAGTATAATAAGTCTATTCTTTTGGGAATTTCAACCTGGTCAGGACTGACTGAAACCCGTCCGTCGAATTAGGCAACGGGAATAAATCTTAGATGGAATGACGTTACCTTTTCTCCCTTTGTAATGTTGAAATGTAAGATATAAGGGGGTGGCTGAGATTTAAAAATTAACTTCAGTCTAACCCCGTTACATTTTATTCTCTTAGGCGTGTCAATGTGTGCTACGTCAGCAATGTTTGTTGTCCATAATTGTCTTATGTCATATAGTCTTAGCCCTCTATGTATTTAGAGAATTATTTGTTGCATGGAATCGTGACATATTATGTTTATGCGGTCAAATATCTATTTGTCGCAGACTGTGTGAATGCATCAATATTGCTGGTGTTTTTTTTTATACATGTGACGTTTTGTGTTTCTTTGATAAATTTGACTTGGATCTGTACTTTTAAAGATCCCGCCATTATGTTATTGTTCTATTATAATGCCTTTATGTTATTGTTCTATTTTAATTTTGAAAATATCTTGAACGACAAAATTATTTTACTCGAGTAGAGGTTTTAACTCTATATGGATTCTTAAAAATGCTAAAGATCGATACAGTCTGGATTATTTAAAAAAAAAATATCGTTTTTTTCTGAAATTAGCTCTAACAAAACTTTTGATTTTTCAACCCTGTACATAATATTTCACTTCCCCATGTGAAATCATAATTTTGAAAATATTTTGAACGACTAAATTATTTTATATTTATTCTGGTGTGACGTTTACATTCTGACATCAAACACGCAACTCTACAGTCACAGGACTTCAAATAATTCAATCCTTTATGGGTTGATTTTAAATACATATACAAGTAAGCAATAAATGTGGTTGTTGAATTTGATAGATGTTTTTGAGCTTCTTTGTTAAATTATTTTTCAAAGACCTTTTTTTAATTTTTTTTACCGTACACCTTTAACATTACAATAAAAATTATGAATTACAATTAATATATATCTTTATTTTTATTCCAATTATAAATAATTCTTATATCATTTGCATATCTATACTTGAATTGGATTGGTCAATTAGAATATTTATCTTGGTTTACACTTCGATAAACCATGTTTCCGAAACTACTTTATTACTCTATTCATGCGTGATACACATTCTTGCTAGGATACTGGGATTTTCAGAAAATTGAGATTATAAAACAATTGCATACCAGTTGTTTCTATTCTAATACATATATAACCAAAGAAAAAGATAAAATAAATGCCCTAAAGCTTTGAAAATGTATAAAAATTAAATTTTAATAAAATTCCGCGAAATTTCATGAAGGATTTGGCGAATTTACGTCATGGCAAAACACGACGTGACACGAATGAAAGTTTTCAAGGGAAAGATTATTTCGTAACGTGATCTAACGTGTACGCTTCAAATTCGGATAATATCTAATTAAAATGAAGTTTTTGAGGTAGGTGCTATTTCATTTTAGATTCTGTTGCATTTATCGGACATTGATGGTTTTTAGAAAGTCAAGATGACGGCGTACTGCTTAGTTACGACATGCCATTGTGCTTTTGATGGTAAATATAGTCGCCGTCAACCAAATAAAGTAAATTAATAATGGCGTATGTTTGGCTGAAGAATTATAACGATTAAACACATTTTTTCTAGAGGTTATTGATGTGTAAACCGGGTCTCTTACTCACAAACTTTACATAAAAGAAGGACTTTTATTCAGTTTGTGAGTAAATCGCCCCGGTTAACACATCAATAACCTCTAGAAAAATGTGTTTAATCCTATAATATATTTTGTATTGGGGCTTAATCGACTTTACATATGGGCCGGATCGACGTTGGGCCAGTTCGACCCGAAAACGTAGTTTCTTATTAAACCGGTGATCAATGGCTAAAGAGACTTTTATGACTTTCATTAACCCTGGTTTGTTATCTTATTTGGAGTTTTTGAGGTAGGTGCTATTTCATTTTAGATTCTGTTGCATTTTTGGACATTTATGGTTTTTAGAAAGTCAAGATGACGGCGTACTGCTTAGTTACGACATGCCATTGTGCTTTTGATGGTAAATATAGTCGCCGTCAACCAAATAAAGTTAATTAATAATGGCGTATGTTTGGCTGAAGAATTATAAAGATTAAACACATTTTTTCTAGAGGTTATTGATGTGTAAACCGGGTCTCTTCCTCACAAACTTAACATAAAAGTCCTTCGGACTTTTATTTAGTTTGTGAGTAAATCGCCCCGGTTTACACATCAATAACCTCTAGAAAAATGTGTTTAATCCTATAATATATTTTGTATTGGGGCTTAATCGACTTTACATATGGGCCGGATCGACGTTGGGCCAGTTCGACCCGAAAACGTAGTTTCTTATTAAACCGGTGATCAATGGCTAAAGCGACTTTTATGACTTTCATTAACCCTGGTTTGTTATCTTATTTGGAGTTTTTGAGGTAGGTGCTATTTCATTTTAGATTCTGTTGCATTTTTGGACATTTATGGTTTTTAGAAAGTCAAGATGACGACGTACTGCTTAGTTACGACATGCCATTGTGCTTTTGATGGTAAATATAGTCGCCGTCAACCAAATAAAGTAAATTAATAATGGCGTATGTTTGGCTGAAGAATTATAAAGATTAAACACATTTTTTCTAGAGGTTATTGATGTGTAAACCGGGTCTCTTCCTCACAAACTTAACATAAAAGTCCTTCGGACTTTTATTTAGTTTGTGAGTAAATCGCCCCGGTTTACACATCAATAACCTCTAGAAAAAATGTGTTTAATCCTATAATATATTTTGTATTGGGGCTGAATCGACTTTACATATGGGCCGGATCGACGTTGGGCCAGTTCGACCCGAAAGCGTTGTTTCTTATTAAACCCGTGATCAATGGCTAAAGAGACTTTTATGACTTTCATTAACCCTGGTTTGTTATCTAATTTGGCGGCATTTTTTTAAAGGTCATGGTTGTCTTTCTGATATTTTTTTACATTTTTTTTTATTATTTTATTTTTTTTTGCATTTTGTATTAGATAAAATCCATTCATTCAGTGTATGTTCTCTTGTTTTTGGGTTAATTAATATGTCACTGGTTGAGTTAAACCATTTCAATAAGTATTTTATAGTGTGTCTTTCTATGTTGTGATTTTATACCATTGTTTAGAGTGACAGTTGATGTCTATTAAAATGTTTAAACCTGCTGCATTTGTTTGCATCTGTCCTAAGTAAGGAACTTGATGTTCAGTAGTTGTCCTTACTTGATGTGGTTCATAAGTTTTTCACGTTTTTTATACAAATTAGACTTGAATGGTTTTACACTTGTCATTTGTTTAGCCTTTTATAGCTTGCTGTTCGTTGTGAGCTAAAATTCTGTGTTCAAGGCTGTACTTTGACCTTTAACAGTTAACCTTTACAAATTGTGACTTGGATGGAGAGTTGTCTTATTGGCACTCGGCACTCGTACCACATCTTCTTATATCTACTAAATTTTATTAAAAGTTTATGAACGACCACAGAAGACAGAAAGTCATGACAAAAGCTAACACTGACCAAACAGGCCATTAGAGCTAAAAAAGTGTGACATTGTGACATCTTTTTTTTATAAATGAGACTACACCAGAGAATACATCATATTTACAGCTATATAATGATACTACATCTATATTAAAGATCTGTATATTTGTTCCTATATTTTCATGTGAAATGATGATTTGAGTTTGATAATGGTAGTCATGGTAGTATTTAAAAAGTTGAAAAATATGTCTTCTTTTACAAATTCAAATAAAGGTAGAACTGTGGATTCATTATTATTCGTTGGATACCAATTTTCGTGGTTTTCGTGGGTACAGGTAAACCATGAATTCAAATGTTCCACGAATATCATATTTTCAATAGACTTTGTATACAGAGATTGGCAAAACCACGAAATCAAATATCCACAAATATGCAAGTTTTCAGCAATCCACGAAAATTGATACCCACGAAAATAGATGAATCCACAGTATTTTATCCAAGCATAAGAACTGTTTACATCATTCTATTGAACTTGGCAAAAATCTTCAGACAAAGATAGCCATTGATGACAACATTTCTGTACATAATCAGATAATCTGATATGAAACCTAATGCATTATGACTTTAATTCTTTCCAAAATAAGCTCTTTATTTTGCAATAAATCCACAATTATGGTCATTTTCATCTTGTTTGCAACAAAACTATACTTCTGTACATTACTTCTAATCAACTGAAATTGAAACCAAAATGATAAAATGCATTGATCTCGTCTTTGGGCTGAAAACCAAAGTTCTTCTCAAACAATTAAGTAGAAATGCATTGACAGAAAAAATAGTTATGTTGTTGTTATGTAATTCATCTCCATGAAACAGTAACTACTCTGGTTCCCATTGTTTCTCTTTGAATTTCAGAACAGGGCAAATCCAGCTATTTAGGGGTGGAGGGTCCCAACTATATGTCCCCATTTAATAGCATTGGTCTTTAAAAAAACCTGGTTCCCCTTTGATCTGCCACTGCAGAAGAATCTCATGCATCTACAGTATTTGTCATTCTGACTAATGCATCCAGCAACAAATCTCGATCTTCTTTTTTTAAAATGTCCATTGGTTCTGAGTAGTATATAAAACTTCTTTCTCCTTCAACACTTCCAGATTTTATTTCCTTGTGATGATTATAACTGTATTCCAACAGAGTGAATGTAACCTACAAATAAATAACATACAGTAAGATGAACATTTATATACATTTTATAGATAAGACTTTTGGTTTTCCTATTTGAATGATTTTACACTACCATACAGAATTCTATGACATCGGTGTCCATTTAAAAAAATTCCTATTTACCAGTAGACTTCCTGTTTGCCGATTTAAGAACTGTAACTTTTCCGAAAATGTCAATGAGTATTATAAGAACAATAAACTTTTTCTCTCTCGTTTCTTGGGCCACAAAAGGGGAGCGCACTAAACACCCAAAAAGACGGAAGCCATTTTCGGCACTTTATCCCTTTTAAGCTTGCTGTTCGGTGTGAGCCAACGCTCCGTGTTGAAGACCGCATTTGACCTTTAATGGTTTATTTCTACAAAAAAAATCTTGGATGGAAAGTTGTCTTATTGGCACTCATATCACGTCTTCTTATATTTATTTTTTTGGGGGGTTGTAGCCATCTGATTAGCTAAGGCCTGATTATTATAGTTTTCTTATGTTGTGTTGTTACATTTATGTACATCGAGTCAGAAGCTTGTAATTCAGTGGTTGTTATTTGTTGCTGATGTTTAGTATGTTTGTTTTTCGGTAATTGTTTTCTTTTCTACATAAATCAGGCTATTTTTTACACTTGTGATTTTGTGGCCTTGTATGCACAGCTTGCTTTGTGATTTTGCTCTTTGTTTAAGGTGGTACATTGACAGAAAGTTGCTAACTTCTACCTTATGTGTTCTCTGGTAGAGAGTTATCTCATTGGCAATGATACCACATCTTTTATATAATCATGATAACTGTGTATAACCATGTTTTAATGAATGACAAAAAGTCTAGAAAGGCCACACGGAAGATTTAACCGATTTCCCTATACCATGTATTAAGTGCCAGTACAAAGTTATCTATTATCTAGTCCAGCCCTGGCCTCAGTGACTCTTTTTTTTTTGTCACTGACAACAAAACAAAACCAGATGCTCCCCAGGGCGCAGCTTTATACGACCGCAGAGGTTGAACCCTGAACGGTTGGGGCAAGTATGGACACAACATTCAAGCTGGATTCAGCTCTAAATTTGGATTGTGATTAAATAGTTGACACAGCATAGGTTTCGGACACAGAATGAATGTGGTCTAATACTTTTTTTGCCTTTGAGCAATTCACTATGCTGTTGAATATTAATCCTCTCAAAAAAAAATATCTATGAAATCTGAAATGAGAAAAATTTACCCCCCCCCCCCCCCCATTTTTTTTTCACATCCCCCTTTCCCTTTTTCCAAAACTGATCTCAATTCAAATTTATAATGGAGTTTGCAACAATAACTACTCATTTAAATACATCATAAAATATTAAAATGTAACAAAAGGTGCTTGTTATCACTGAATGGTAGATTGTTTTAATTTATCAGTTGGTAGTAAAAGTGAATATACATTGTATATTGTATAAAACAATGATTTAAGTTGATTCTAAACTTCTGAACTACTATTCTGGACAAAGAAAGATAACTCCAATCAATTGAAAATTTCTTGCTATTGCACAATATTGTGCAATTAGATATTTCTTGCTATTGCGCAATACTGTGCAATTGAAAATATTTGCTATTGCACAATACTGTGCAATTGAAGATTTCTTACTATTGCCCAATACTGTGCAACTGAAAATATTTGCTATTGCACAATACTGTGCAATTGAAGATTTCTTGCTATTGCGCACTACTGTGCAATTGAAAATTTCTTGCTATTGCACAATACTGTGCAATTGAAGATTTCTTGCTATTGCTGAATACTGTGGAATTGAAAATTTCTTGCTATTGCATAATACTTAACATAATAATTTTGGAACCTGATTTGAACCAACTTGAAAACTGGGTCCATAATAAAAAATCTAAGTAAATTCAGCATATCAAAAAAGCCCAAGAATTCAATTTTTGTTAAAATCAAACTTAGTTTAATTTTGGACCCTTTGGACTTTAATGTAGACCAATTTGAAAACGGGACTAAAAATTAAGAATCTACATACACAGTAAGATTTGGCATATCAAAGAACCCCAATTATTCAATTTTTGATGAAATCAAACAAAGTTTAATTTTGGACCCCGATTTGGACCAACTTGAAAACTGGGCCAATAATCAAAAATCTAAGTACATTTTTAGATTCAGCATATCAAAGAACCCCAAGGATTCAATTTTTGTTAAAATCAAACTAAGTTTAATTTTGGACCCTTTGGACCTTAATGTAGACCAATTTGAAAACAGGAACAAAATTTAAGAATCTACATACACAGTTAGATTCCGCATATCAAAGAACCCCAATTATTCAATTTTTTATGAAATCAAACAAAGTTCAATTTTGGACCCTTTGGGCCCCTTATTCCTAAACTATTGCGACCAAAACTCCCAAAATCAAACCCAACCTTCCTTTAGTGGTCATAAACCTTTTGTTTAAATTTCATAGATTTCTATTTACTTATAAATACTAAAGTTATGGTGCGAAAACCAAGAATAATGCTTATTTGGGCCCCTTTTTGGCCCCTAATTCCTAAATTGTTCAGACCTCAACTCCCAAAATCAATCTCAACCTTCCTTTTGTGGTCATAAACCTTGTGTTTAAATTTCATTGATTTCTATTTACTTATACTAAAGTTATTGTGCAATAACCAAGAATAATGCTTATTTGGGCCATTTTTTGGCCCCTTATTCCTAAACTGTTTGAACTAAAACGCCCAAAATCAATCCCAACCTTCCTTTTGTGGTCATAAACCTTGTGTCAAAATTTCATAGATTTCTATTAACTTAAACTAAAGTTATAGTGCGAAAACCAAGAAAATGCTTATTTGGGCCCTTTTTAGCCCCTAAATCTTGAAAGTTGGGACCAAAACTCCCAAAATCAATCCCAACCTTCCTTTTGTGGTCATAAACCTTGTGTTTAAATTTCATTGATTTCTATTTACTTATACTAAAGTTATTGTGCAATAACCAAGAAAATGCTTATTTGGGCCCTTTTTGGCCCCTAAATCTTAAATGTTGGGACCAAAACTCCCAAAATCGATCCTTTTGTGGTCATAAACCTTGTGTCAAAATTTCATAGATTTCTATTCACTTTTACTAAGGTTAGAGTGCGAAAACTAAAAGTATTCGGACGACGACGACACCAACGAGATACCAATATATTAATATACGACCAAAAAAATTTTAATTTTTGCGGTCGTATCAAAATGAGATACTGAGGCCAGGGCTGGATTAGAAAATTATCATGTGTTGTTTTGTTTCTATTTGTCTTTTTATCTGCATCTGTTTTTCTGACAAGTGCAGAATGTGTCTCACGAAAAATCTTACAACTTAAATTTATCAAAAGTTATGTAAGTATACTGAATTGTGTAGGACTTATGCATTGTTATGATCAACTTTAGTCTTAAGTTTTTTTGTGAAACTGACTCCTTTGTGTTGCTGGACAGTACAGTTTGTTGACAAAATAATGCACAGTGCAATTTTTTTCTGCAAATCCTGTTTTCCTTTTTATGTATTACATTGACATGATTGTATATTATATTTAGGAGTTTATACCTGTGTTCCTACAACAATAATTCCAGGTCGGAACTTTGACTTTTTTGTTTTACAGTCAAATGTATTTCTCCATTTGTTATGTTCGAGTGTATGCATCAGCAGATCCCCAGCGTGCTGACATAGTACTTTCTCTCTTATTCTTCCATATATAACAGGTTCCTCATCAGATTCGTCACTGGACATAGAGCATGAAGATAGACTTCTTCTAGATCTTGATCTCTCTGGGTATTTAAATTTCACATCATTTCCATTTGATTGTACAGACATGCTTTCATTCTGAAAAAAAAACCCAACATAAAATGATCAAATCCTTAAACTACCTGTAATCATATTATTTTAAAAATGTCCATGGTTAAATTTGAGTTGTGAAACTGGGCTGCATTTAGTGGGCAAGCTGAAATAACAAAATCCATATCAGCTATATAATGCAGATATTGTGATCTAATTCTGGTTGAATTGAAATTCTATACTTTAAGCTTGTAAGAAAATTATAAGATATGTTTGTTATCAATATTGAGAGTCTGATTTATCATTTAATACATTGTCAAATACATATCATCTACATGTATTTCAACAAAAATGTATCAATCATATTCACCAGCATTCATTGTGAAATTTGATCCCCACTACTGTGCTAAGAAAGACAACTTTATGGAATATAAATAACATAAAAATAACAACTATTCTGTTAAATAATAATGAAAATGATTTTCTATTAAATTTATCTGGAATTATAAGATTATTTCATTGTGCACACCATTCACTTCTGTAATCAGTTTTATACAATTTACTGGTTCCTTTATTGAGGGCGGTCGGAGGGGTCCTGATCCACAAATCACAGGCTTAAAGACATGAAATCCAGAGGTCCCAAAATTTAAAAAAAAAATCCCAACATCCCGAAATTTTAAAAATAAGTCATGAATCCCGAAAGGGTCAATCCGGAATTCCCGAGCTTAGAAAACCCTATCCTGACGTCCCAAAAAAGGTCCTGCCCCCCTTTTTATTCCCCAAAATTATTCATTATACTCTTGCCCCCAATAATCATCTATTCTAAAAAAAAGAACTGGCTAACTTTTCCTACAGTATATTAATAATATTCATATTTGTTTTTGTCTTATCAAGATTATTCTCTATTCTGTAAACCCTGTCGAGAAATATAGATTCTTACATTGTTAGCAGTGGATTATCGTGTTTCTCCAATCGAGATAGTTAAATTATGAAATTTTAAGTCCGAGCCTTGGCGAGGACTTAAAATTTCATAATTTAACTATCGAGATTGGAGAAACACGATAATCCACTGCTAACAATGTAAGAATCTGTTTCTCTAATGACCAAAAAACCTATTTTAGTTTCATAAAAAAATTAATTCTCCCAACCATGCCTTAAACTACGTCATCCGGTGTTACGCGCCAGCATATTTATACGCACATAAGTCTTTTGTTTAATTTCAAGTATTATCCAAAAGAACACAATCCAATTCAATTTGAATTCCAACATATTCATATTTAATCACAAAAAGAACATTAAAATAGTTTTTATCAATTGAACGTTGATAAGAAAAAAGAACTTTTTTCGCGTAGAATGAAGTTCACCGCTCACTGAAATAAACACGAGGAGAATGAATGAAGTTCAAAACGGCTGACCACAGTAGTTTATTCATCTTGTGAACTGTCACTCTCGATAACAAATCGGCGTTTCTTCTGAGGAGGCTGAACTGATGGTGATGTATTGTTAATATTGATATTAAATGTCCCTCCATAAATAGGTGCCCCAAAGATATAGTTCATTCCTGAACGCGGTGCATCGTGACTTTGGCTTTGCCCAACCACGAGTTGTGTCTCTGTTTGATGAACTGCTTGACGTCCCATCGTAACCGTCCTCGTTGTCTGCGAAGACTGTATTTGTTGCTCATTTTCATCCTGGTTACCTAAGATGCATTGACGTCCCATCGTAACCGTCCTCGTTGTCTGTGAAGACTGTATTTGTTGTTCATTTTCAGCCTCATGATCCTGGTTACCTAAGATGCATTGGGCTATCTGTTTATGTTTCTGAGGGTTCAGTTTTGAGTAAGTGGTGATACTCTGTATGTTTTTGTGTCCAGATTTCTAAAAAATCAGTAAAAAAATCATAAACTTTCTAGTATGAACCATATGTGAATTTTTATGAAATAGTGTGGATCTGAGGAAGAAGTAAAGGTGGACTAGAATTTAGAATTGTGAAATATTAAATAAGGGTGTCTCATTGACAGATTGAGGGGTTCTGATCCTGGATCCAACTTACTGTTTTGTCAAATTCCTGTATCCGCTTACACTATGTATGTAACTTTGTAAGCAATTCTCATTTTTTGTAAATTCTTGTGTCCCCCCTAGTCCAAATAATTATGACGTCTCGTTAGGCTATTTTTTTATATTTTTTTTGGGACGCTGTACATTGATGTACGGCGTCCAAAAAATTATAAAAAAATAGCCTTTCAAGACGTCATAATTATTTGGACTAGTGTCCCGTTGGACTTCCTAACACAGTACAGTACAATAATTTGACTAACATGTGTCATGCTCTCAAAGAGTTAGCAATTCAGGGTTGCACTTAGACCCTAATGAGATCCACAAATAAAAAATAAATAATCCGACAATTTTAAAAAGGATTTCTTCAATTTTTGTGCTATTTTTACATTTCCTGACCGGTGTGAGAAAAAATATTTCTCCTCACTAGTGAAAAATCTGTTCTTGGCAAGTGATTGATTGAATTTCAATGGTTCAAATTTTGCCGTTATATAGCCTTTTTGTGCTAATGCGGCGTCAGCTGTGTGGCGTAAAGCAACTAACAATGAATCAATGAATTTAATCTTTGATAAAATTAGAGAAACAAATTCCACCGATATGTGTTTCCATTTTCAACAGTTAAATTTTTAATATTGAAAAGCTCAGCAAGCCTTGTGTTTTAAATTGTAAAATTTAACGTTAACTGTCTCGAGTGGAGAATTTCGTAACACTCTGTGAAATCTATATTTTCATATCTCCAGTTACAAAATTTTCTTATCAGATGATTGTTCAAAATTCAATCATGACAAAAATTGAGTGGATGAAAACTGTAATTAATGTAGTCAAGTGGTGTTGTAGTAATATTTTTATGATTAATAACCTGTTTGATATGATTATGTTCAATTCCCTCATCGTCAAGCTTCTGAAGCATAAACCTTCTAGCTGAATGGTTGGTTAGGCGCCTGTTTGTATTGTCATCTAGAGGTTGGTTCTCATCATTTTGATTGTGTTCTTTAATAATACCTACAAGTATATGTACAGTATTAATAATTAAAAGCAGTGATTAAAAGAACATGCTGGTTATACACATGTACAGTGTTTATATGGGGAAATTCAAATATGGTATCAAATTTTCTTGATTTCTTCTGAATTTCCTATTGTGACGTCATGAAAAAAGACAACCATGATGACGTCACTTACATGTATGCCTTCAAATTGATATTTTATTGTGTGTTTTTCTATGTTGTGATGTTATACTATTCAGTTTTGTGTCAGTAAAAGGGAGAAGGTTTGGTACCATTAAAACATTTAATCCCTCTGCAAATGTTTGCACCTGTCCTAAGTCAGGAATCTGATGAACACAACAGTAGTTGTTGTTTGTTTATGCAATTTATACATGTTGCTTGTTTCACTTGTTTTTATAAAAGACCATTGGTTTTCCCGTTTGAATGAATTTACACTTTAAATTTGGGCTCTTTATAGCTTGTGTTATCCAAGGTTACATGTTGAAGGCTGTACCTTGACCTGTAATGGTTTACTTTTATAAATTGTAATTGGATTGAGAGTTGTTTCTCTAGTTTTCGTGCTATTTTCACCTTTCTCGACCGGTGTGAGAAAAATATTTCTCGTCTCTAGAGAGAAATTTGTTCTTGTTCTCAGCAAATGATTGGTTGAATTTCAATTATGACATCAATTTTTTTTGCTTTCTTCTGAATTTTCTATTGTGACATCAGGAAACTAGGTGAATTTAAAAATTTAACTGTTTGAGTGGAGAAATATTGTAATACAGTCTTGATGCAGTTGTGAAATCTATATCTCATTGGCACTCATACCATATCTTCCTATGCATGTACATTGTACCAATAAAGAGCACAACTTTCAGCAAATCTCTCAAAAGGAATATCTCGTGTATTATATTTCTCCAGTCTTGACAGTTAAATTTTAAATATATTCAAAATCTTGGCACGCCTTGCATTTTAAATTTTAAAATTTAACTGTCTCTCGTGGAGAAATATAACACGTAATATGTGTCTTTGTGGCATGTACAAATGTTTTATGCTTGCGTTAAAACTTACATGTAATCTTTTTTTTTAGGTTAAAGGATAGAGTTTATTTTGGATTTTTATCAACCTTAAACAAAATTTTAAGACGGCAGGGTTGATGAATTTTCTGGATATATCGAGAATTTTTTATAAAAAAAGGGGGGAAACATATCAACCAAAGTATTGAGTATTTGACACAGATTATTCTACATGTACATGTATTTAAACTATCCTTGTTAGTACAATGGTCAGTACACTCATCTACAGATGAGGGATCTGGGTTCGATTCCTGGACTTGGAGTTTACATGTAGAGTCAAAATGTGTCTATTTACTCTTGCTTAAATTTGAATAAAAATGTACAAGTAACTTAATTTGACCATTGTTGAAATTTTAATTATCAACATGTTGTTCACAGTTCTACCTTCATATTGGTAAATACTCAATGATGACTTTCATTTTTTTTTTAATTTCAAAACTAAACTGATTTATAAAAGAAACAGATTAAACAGTTATCTGTCACTGTTGACAAATAGGTTTCTCAAATCTTTCTCCAATCAATGAATTTGGGAAAACCTGCACATTTCTTGAGTGGTGTGAGTAAACTATTTTTCACCACTAGTAAAATATCTGTTCTAAATCAAAATTGATTATGACGTCATCATGTTTTGTTTTTTTCAGAATTTTCATATTGTGACGTGGGGGAAAAAAGGCGACCTTGCCTGATGACATTGCATATTTTAAAGGAACACAAGTTTCTAAAAATCTTTGAAAAAGAATGATACAAATCATTAAACAAACTAATTTCGACACTATAAGTTATAACTCGTGTATTACAATATTTCTCCACTCTCGACAGTTAAATTTAATTATTTAAAAAGCTCGGCAAGCCTCGCTCTTTAAATAATAAAATTTAACTGTCTCGAGTGGAGAAATATTGTAATACACTTGTTGCAGTGTATGAATCAATATATACATTAATAACAAGTAAATGTACCTGTTTACAATATTTTATTACCTGTATTTAAAGCCATTTTCTTCATGAATTTTCCTAATTTATTGATACCAATTCTTTGTGCCTTAAACCAAAGGGCTGACTTGTCAGGGTTGTTGTTCTCCTGAATGTAGAAGGGATCTTCAGGCTTACTATATTTTGTAGGTCTTTTTGACTTGTAAAGCTTGTATGCAGCTACAGGACATTTTGTTTGATCAGTTGTGGCCCAGGCCCTTTGAGGAATTTCTCTTGTGTTTTTCAGATTTGCTCCAGTTCTTGTTTTAGTATTTCTCTTGTTCATTTGCAAGTATTCCTGACTTTTAGAGTCTTTACATAGTTGGACATCCCCCCATGTCATCTGATAATGTTCAGTTACACCACGTAGGCCAAAATATATTGTGTTAAAAAACCAGAGAGTGTGCAATAGAGTTGTAGGATTGGACAAGCCCAGCTGCCCAGTTTTAAACATTGCTTCAATGTCATCATCAGTGAGTGTTTCAGCTCTTTTATCACCATTTCCTTTACCCATTTTTTTTAACGCTATCTGTTTTGCCGTAAGAACATCTCTGGTTTTAGCAAATTCTACACTTTTACTTAATTCATAGCCATAATCATTGCTCCTCAGTATTCTATCAAATGAACACATCATTCCACGTAGTGAGGATGGCTCATACTCTTCTCCATCAGTTTTTCTCACAGAGAAAAAGTACTGACATAAAAGACTGTTTAATTCTTCAGGTGGAATTTTATAAATTTCTCTTTTTTCATTTTTCTGTTGTAGGAACTGTGTAAGTGTGCGCATATCACTTATATTTTTTCTGGCAGTGCCTTGATTTTCCTGATCTTTAACAAATTGTTCTACAGTTGATTCATCAACTGGAACAAACTGTCTTGGTTTTGATGCTTTTGAACTAGGCTTTTGTGTAGGTGCTTGAGGTGGTGCTGACACATTTACAGGAGCTTCATTTGGCGTTTTATCAACTTCATTCAACTCTGGCTCAAACAGATACAGGAGTTCATCAGGAACATGTGGTGGGGAGTCATGTTCTAATGGGTGTGTGACTGTTCTGTCAGGCTCAGAAATAATGTCAAACCTGTATCTGGCCTCAGTTACAAGTTTACCACCTTCTAGCTGAATTTCCCACAACGGAAACCCAAAGTTGTCTGTTTTACCTTTTATAACTCCCATTTGCCCCCCTACAAGTCTGACTTTTTGTCCCCTTGTCAAGTTTTCGTTGAGCGACATTTCTTTCTTATAATGAAAATTGCAGACGACGAGTTCTCGATAGTTTGTTTACACGTTACTAAGATGTTTATCGAAGAAGGCCGAGAATTCTTGTTAACCTTGAAAAAGTAGTTCCAACAGGTCACGAACTTTGATTATCCAATCAATTGCTGAGAACAAATTTCTCTCTAGAGACGAGAAATATTTTTCTCACACCGGTTGAGAAGTGTGAAAATAGCTCGAAAATTAGAGAATCTAATATTACAGTCAGGGTACTACTTGGAGAAGTAAATAATAATATTTTAAGTTACTTATATAAGTAAATTTGTAAGATAGATACTTATACCTGTCATTTGCCTGTGTATTTTAGTTACTTAAATAAATAAATGATTTGAATGGCTTAGTTATGTCCCTTAGACCATTTTGTAGATATTCAATTGTTTTAACTAAAACTAGTAAAAAGGTCATACTACATTGTACTATGTTCTTTTCTTGAATTTCTCTAGACTTCTTTGGTCTAATAGAATTTTTAACCGTCTGTCCTTTGCGGATGTCTTTACTAGTCATTTAAGTGTTATGTCAAATTTTCATGGACAATGAAAATCTTTAAAAAAAAACTGCTGATACCATGTATTTTTTATCCAATTAACAGAGACATATTTTAGAGTCTTTCCTTCAAAATCACCTAGTGAGTACATTTTTGTACTACATGCATGCATGTGTGTCAACACCTATTTACTGTAGATTAATTCATATGTTGGTTTTTTTTCATGAAATTGACATTCATACCGCATCTTCTTTTTTATACTTCCTTCTTTGACTGATTCATTTTATCATAGTTTTTATATATTGAATAATAACATATTATACATCTAATATGTCCCATAATAGATATTAACAACTACATGTATCATAACATATATTACCTCTAAAATGTCTACAATAGATACTACAGACACAGCATTTAATGGAGAGGTGATAGATTCTAATGAGTCTGCAGAAGTCAGTATAATATCTGGTTCTGATGATACCTCACATTGGAGAATGTCTTGCTTTGAACTCCATTCAGAACCACTCCTGCAAATAACAAATATTTTAGACACAAGAATTCAATTTTAAATAACATACATTGTAGTATATTTCTATATATCATTTTTTTTTAATCTTTGCATACAAATGATCTAGAAATCTAAGATGTTTTTAAAAAGGTTTTTTTTTACAAATTCACACATGCAGGCCTAGGTCATTAATTTTGAACAGCGCTTTATACCTCTACATGTATATGCATCAATTTTTGCTGAAATCCAAGCACATAAAAGGATGTTTATCAAAATTGTATATTTTTCAAAAATAAAAGTAAAATTTCCCTCACTATATGACATCTTCTCGTATATAAAGGACAACAAATGCAACTTAGGAATAACAGATTTCCCAATATATTAACTTTCTTTGATTTCTAACATGTCTAAGGTTATTGAACAAAAGGATATAAATCATTCTCAAATTTTGTGATTTTTTAACAAAATAATCATGTTAAAAAACTTTTTACTGCAAATTCATTTTTAAATATTCATAACAATTCTGTATACATGTATGGTATATAAACAAATTCATAAAATTCTGACTTCGGCATGTATAGAAGTCTTGACAGATGGACCGTTTGATAAGTATAGGCACTGCCAATTAGTTGGCCCCTACATGTGTATGTATACCTATAGTAAACAAAATATTTTGTCTTTATCATCATTGCTTTTCTAATATGATACAGGCATACATTTTGTACATGAAATCAGGAGGGACCTAATTTTTTACTTCCAGAACATATATAGAAATTGTCTCATTTCATTTACACAAATTTTATTTACCTGTACTGATTATTATTCACTGAACATTGTGAAAATTCCCAATATTTTAAAGGTTCTGTCTTACACCATCAACCATGTAAATTACATGTACAAATGTACATTGTTTTGAAAATTTTGTGGAGTTTGTGTTATTTTCCTTTAAGCATTGTAGACATGCATGGTAGATGTTCAAGTATTCATTGACCTATAATGGTTTACTTTTATCATGTTTATCAATGTTTATAATTGTTATTTGGATGGAGCGATGACATCATGTCTCATTGGCACTCATACCACATCTTATATCTATATCTATTGAATTGTGAAATACAATACCTTAAGGTGGTACATGTACATACATGTAACACTACAGGGAGATAACTCTTAAAACTAGCTGAATGTTTTAATCTCCTTCTATTGATAAGGAATTATTAAGCTTCTCAATGATCAAAATTAGTGTTCGTCAAACTGCTTTAGTATGCATACAATGTATACCCAATGAAATTTTTCTAAAAAAGTGTGTGATTCAATTTTTTGGAATATATTTTGAAAATAAATTTGTTATATCCTCATTTTTGGTGGGTTGATGCTACTCATGCTTTAGTTTTCTAAATTATGTTCAAGGTTCTGTTGTTAGTCTTTTCCTGATTTTTAGATTTTCCAATCCATTTATATATAAATGAGTTAGAATATTGCTATGATATTTATTAGCCTTTCTTTCATTATATAATCAGATAATAGCTATAGATGTAGGATGATTGCCTAAGAGACTTGAATCTTTTTACTGCCATCTACAATGAGCAAAACCAATAATGTATAGTAACCTAGAACATGAAGAAAATGCCCTGGCATGAGTTTGATTGCCACTATTAATAAACTTACATAGGTATCAAGCCACACATCTTTACAAAAGAGTTAAACAAATCCATAAACACTCCTTTGGATACTTTGTCTGGTTGAGATCGCTTCATTGCAGAATGGACCATCAGCACTGTATTTCTAAGAAAGTCTTCAGCAAGCCTGAAATTTAAACCATCACATGAACAAAATAACTTTATACAGTGGCGGATCCAGAAATTTTCATAAGTGGGGGCCCACTGACTGACCTAAGAGGGGGCATGCTCCAGTCACGCTTCAATGATTCCCTATATAAGCAACCAAATTTTTTCCCAAAAAGGGGGGCCCGGGACCCCTGCCCCCCCCCCATAATCCGCCTCTGTTATATGAAATATTTTGTTCATTTGTTTAGTGATTAGATGATTTATCACTAAGTGTTTATAATTTATGAGAACTATCAAATGCTATTTACCAATCTATATCTAATTTGATATAATTGATAATCAGATTAGACTGATTGTTTTTAATTATATATATATATATATATTATATAACACCTGTTATAACTGGCTCAGAATTTGTAAAGAGGATACATTTTTAAATTTACACACGATGATTGAAACAGTAATTTGTTTCTTAAATAACTGTAGGTGAAAAAAATCTGTTTGATTTTTTATACTGTAATGTGAATAAACAATTGCTTAAAGCAATGTAAAAACAATTAATGTGAATCGACCTAGGGATGTTAGAAAGTACATGAACAATGATGAAAGGGCAACTTCAACATCAATGGGGGCGAATCTGAAAGGCAGTGAACGGACCCTGACCTGACATGCCTAATATACAGCAACAAGTTTCTACATCTATCGCTTAGTGACATCATCATGACTATTCTGTCACAGGTGTCAAACCACTGAAAAAATTACAGGCTACAGACGAATCCAGGTCCGTTCACCCTGATTCATGATCGCCCTAGTACCTGTTCCCCCTGCTACCTGTTCGCCCAGGGTCCATTCGCCCTGATTTTTATTTTTCCCAATTGTTGTCTAGTCGCATAATTTTAAGTATTTGAACAAAATATGTTAAAGTTTGTTGAAAAATTGACAGAATATTTATATTGTCGGTTTCCATAAATTTCAAGAATATACATACATGTCAGTCAGGGGTACTACTTGTAGAAGTAGTTTTTATTTACTTGAAAAAGTAAAAAGAAATAACTTATATAAGTTAATTTGTAGGATACTTATACAAGTGAATTTTATTTTACTTGTATAGGTAAAAAAAAAGACTTTACACTTAGTTATGTCCCTTAGACATTTAGATTTTTTTTACGTATATATAAGTGAAAAAGTCATCTTATCTTCATTTCTTAAATCATGTAAATTCTTAGGATTTCTTGGCTCTAATAGAATTTTGATGTGTCTGCCCATTGCTGAGGCTTAAATTAAAATATTGTTTGTTTGCAGTTTACCGACCGACCCTTGAAAATCCTCCCGACTGTGAAAATTTTATTGCTTTAAATTTGAAGAAATTTTTTTTAATACTTCTATTGACGCGATCTGGAACTTTGGGTCCTTTCCGGAAATGATTTAAAGTCTGGGTCAATTACGCATTTCAAGTTCGGTTTTTCTTAGCTTCCCGTCAAGCGTTCATGTGACCCTTTAATGATAAAGCACATGGAAATTGTTTACAGGTATCCATGAAGTCACGGAGGAGTACTTTACGCTGTCTTCTTGTGTCAATTTTAATACAAATAACAAACAAAAAAGTTTATTAGTAAACTGTTTATACAGATTCAGGCACATGTAATGATGTGTGATGATATCATTGACGATGATGCAGTGGATATTCATAACTGACACGATAACCATTCTGTCTCAAACAAATCGGGTACAGAATCTGTGGAGCCTGACTTTATGGAACCAATTTCAGTGGTTAAATAATTCGACAGCAGCTTGAAGTATGGCATATTTTCTACAAATCGTTGTGAAGACGACAAAGATGAAACCACTCCTCCGTGACTTAAATCTTCATGGATATCTGTAAACACGCCTGTACGGAGAAATGGGCTCATTTGAAATGTTAATGGATATAGATCATGCCAAATCAATAAGAAGCAACCCTAACTACATAAAGATGTAGAGAAAATGAATGGTTAGCTTGAAAAATACATGTCTGAATACATGTATATTTCTTTAAAACAGTTCTAGTCATAATGACATTCCTTGTTTATAAGTGTTCCAGTATTTAATAATTATACCATATTTTATGTCATAAATTGAATAATGACACTATGTTAAAGTTTCAGTTTTGGTTAAAAAGTTTTTTTATCTGAAAATGCCTGTTCATTTGATGTTGGTTTTCAGCATGTCCAGTGTTTGTTGTTTTAAAATGGTTTTTTTTCTTCACAAGAAACTTGGTTTAGTGTAACTGCTTGTTTAAACTGTATTTTGGCTGATAAAATAAAATATTTTTCCTACCTACCGACCCTTCAGTCTGAAGGTACAGTCGGAAAACTGTAAACAAACATATTTTTAAGGTTGGCCTGATGTCTTTACTAATTCTTTAAGTGTAATTTCATGGACAATGAAAATCCCATTTGTCTGTTACCATGGTTACAAATGTATCTTCAGAACATTGGTCATTTACAAGCCCCAAAGGAGCAATTTTTGAAGGCTTTGCACAAATACTTTAGATCTTTGCACAATCAGTTTCTTTGTTGAATTGATGAATTACAACCAAAAATTATGAGCTTACCTGAGAAAAATCATTAAAGGCATGATTTTACATCTCAAAACTTGAGAATTTTGGTGGGATTGTAAAAAAAAATTACTTGTATAAGCAATTTTCTTTTCAAATTAAGGGGAGATTATTCAAACATTATAATTTCCTTAAATAAGTATATTTTTTTTATTTCTTCAAGTAAATAATAATTACTTGTACAAGTAGTATCCTTGACTGCATGTACCATAGATTAGAAATATTTGAATAAGTTTTAATATTCAACTTCAATGCCCTGAATATTAATATTTTTTCAGTAGGGCGAACAGACTTATGGGCGAACGAACTCAGAGCTAACGGACCAAGGGTGAACATGTTATAAGGGCGAATAGACCCGATACCACTACATGGTACCTCGAATGACCAAATAACACTGTTATTATCTGAATAACACTTGTAATGACCGAATAACACTTGAAATTTTAATATTGGCACACATTGGTGACTTTTAAACTTTGATTATTTAATTATTATATATATTATTGATGTATTTTATAACTCAAAAATGATTTACAAAAAGCAGATAAGTTCATAAAAAAACTTTTTAAATTTAGTGTGCCCATCGAAATCACAATGGCCGCCATGTTCAATGTACACACTAAATAATGAATTTAAAATGATCTTTATGAAATGATCTGCTATCTGTAAATCATTTTTAAGTTATAAAATACATCGATTATATAATATTATTTAATAATCAATGTTTTAAAGTCACCAATTTGTGCTAATATTAAATTTTCAAGTGTTCTTCGGTCATAACAAGTGTTTTTCGGATAATAACAGTGTTATTTGGTCACTTGTGTTACCCTACCACTATACAGTCTAACTCTGGACAGGCACATACAGTCATGATACAGAATGTCAGCTAAAAAGCTCAATGCAAGTTTATCATACATTGTCATATGAACTTGATTACTTTTGAGAATCTTTTTTTATTTCATTTGACTTACACAGCATCCTCCTGTTTGATCATGTTCAAATTTTCTTGGGTTTCACTCAGACAGTCATTACCAAAAGTTATGTCATCTATAGAGTAATTAAAAGTTATATTTCTCTGAAGCCTTTGGACTACTTGGTTTTGTTCAAAAGATAACTCTTTGAACATCTTTGTTTGACTGGTAATCAAGTCTAATAAGTTTAAGACCGGTGAAGTTTCATTGTAGTAGAAAAGACCAACTGTTCGTAGGTCCAAACTGGTCCATTTGCACGTCCTGTTCTGAGGGTGTCTATTATCCCTCGAGGTACCATCACAAGTACTTTGAATCCAGTTGTCTTGGTCACTCTCTTCCGTCATGTCTAGTAACTGTTTACTGTCGCTAGTTGAACATTTTTCAATTTTATTTGTTGTCTGTAAATCAAAATACGGCGGGTCGAGAAGGGGAGATAATCAGTGAAGGTTTCTCTAATTACCTAAAAGTTCACCTTAAATGGACCCATAACGGACTTGGACTAAAATTAACTCGACCCTTGACCATAGAAACTTTATTTATATAATAGTTCTTGAAAAACTGGTTAGTATCGTGATATATGGACTGCTCACATGACAGTGGTATTGACTAAGATAGTGATCATGACTGAGCCGAAGGGTAGTCCATGTATCACGATAATGACCAGTTTTTCAAGAACTATTCAATGTTTATTTCATTGAGAAACCATGTTTTACGATTTCTATGGCAAAGAGTGACGACCAGTCGTAGTAATACTTCCATTCATCTTTAATAGTGCAATTTTTAAGTATATAAATATTTAATCAAGTCCTCTTTAATTTTATAATTAACGAAAAAATATAATAAACAATTCAACATTACAACTTATATAATATTAAAAAAACAGGAACATGTTTTATAAAAGGTACATCTCTCTAAACAGAGAAACCACGCCCCATCGGTCATTAACAGAGAAACCACGCCCCAGCGGTCATTATCAAACGGAAACCGCTCCCCAACGGTCAATATCAGACGGAAACCTTCCCCAACGGTCAACATGGTCATATCAGACGGAAACCACGCCCCACCGGTCAATATCATGTAAAAGTTCGTTAACGACCGGTTTTCTGGTCCGTTTTGTTCTGTTTATGATCGACCGATGGAATTTATTACTGAAGATTAATGAATGTCATGTGACCCCTTTTTATCCAATAAGAGAATCTTATTTTCGACCGATATGAAATAACTGATATTATTTCATATCGGTTGAGAATAAGCTTCTGTTATTGGATAAAAAGGGACCACATGAATTTCATTATTCCTCAGTAATAACTTCTATCGGTCATTAACAGAACGAAACGGACCAGAAAACCGCTGACCGGTCGTTATCGGATTTTGACATGATAATGACCGATGGGGTGTGGTTTCCGTCTGTTAATGACCGTTGGGGCGTGGTTTCCATCTGGTAATGACCGCAGCCCTAGGGCGTTATTTCTCTGTTAATGACCGGGGGCGTTGATTCTCTGTTTATCTGTTTAGAGAGATGTCCCTTCAATAAAACATTTTCCTGTTTTCAATATTATATTTAATTAAGTTGTTGAATTGTTTACCATGGTATGTTTTGGTAAATTATAAAATTATAGAGCACTTGGTTTAGTATTCATATACTGAAAAATTGCACTAAAATGAATCGCATCATTGCTACGAATGGTTTTAACTCTTTGCCATAGAAATCGTACAACTACTCGAGTTTGCTTTAAACATTTTGAATCTATGAGAATTTTCTGAAACATGGTTCCTCAATGAAATAAACATAACAGTTTTTGAATAACGAGTCATTATCGTGATACTAGTATATGGACTGCCCGTAGGATAGTGGTATTGACTGTGACAGCGATAATGACCTCGCCTTCGGCTCAGTCACTGCATGAAATGATGCATTTAATATAAAATTAAATGCATATGTTATGCATATTAAATTTCAAATTACAAAAAATATTATGCATTTACTTTGCTGGAAAATTTCTAATTTAATATAGATTTAAACTAAATTTAATATTGCAAATAAATTCCCAAATTTCAACCTAGTTTAAAGGTATTTTTAAATCTAAATAAATTTCAAATTTTAAGAATTTAAGTATACACTAAATTTGAATAAATTTCTAATTTAAAGAAATGTTTATGTAAATTAAATTTGAATAAATTTGAGATTTAAAGAATTTTTAATATGAATTAAATTTGAATAAATTTCAAATTTAAAGAAGTTTTGATATAATTTAAATTTGAATAAATTTGAGATTTAAAGATCTTTTAATATAAATTAAATTTCAATAAATTTCAAATTTAAAGAATTTTAAATATAAATTAAATTTAACTAATTATGTAATTTAATTACATGTAAATTCAAATAAATTTCTTGTTTATGACTTATTTAAATTAGAACTTCCATCAAATTTAATGCAATTTTTTAAAGTCAATATAATCCTGTATAACTACTTACAAAACAATAGTGCAAATGAATAATAAAGAAAAGGCAGAATTTTTCCCTCTGCTTTTTGGAAAAGGGATGTTGGGGATTTGTTTTTACTTTAACCCAAATATCTGGTTTGAAAATATCTAATTAAATAAAAAAACAAAAATTAGGAAAAACAGGAATTTTTAATGGTGATAACTTTGTAGCTACTGTACATATAAAATTGATCCTCCAACTTTTCTGATCCATGTTTACAAAGTATTAGACTTGAAAGGCATGGATTGCTGCTCTGTGTATTTACAGTAGAATAATATTTGTGGTTTCAAATGGCAATGTGCAAATGTATAATTTGTCAGTAACATTGAAGACTGTATTTTTCAGATGAAACTTAAACAATAATCCAACGAATACATGTCACTCATTTGCAAAGCTCAATACCATTTTGTAAATATGCCTTTACCTATATGTAAAGAATTGCAACGCATCTGAATTTATATAAGAACTTGAAGAGTTAGAATCTAAGACATACAAAAAACACAAACACCAGATATAAACTATAGGACAAGGCTATCTATGTGTGATTTGGATTTTGACAATGGCAGCAATATACAATACAGGAGATAACAAAAACTTTTGGACAAAGCATAACCATACACAACAATTTCTAGCATTTTCTTATTGTCATCCTGTCTTGGGCATAGTTATTTTCACTTCTAATCGGGTCAGAATAATAAAAAAAAACAATTTTGAGTTATCTCCCTTTGTATATACTTCAATAAAAGAAACAAAGTATCTAACAAATTAATTTTATTCAGATACTGACAAATTAGAGTTGTTTTGGTGATAAATTAAAATAAAATGTCAAAAAGTTTGTTATACAATTTTAAAAACATTTAAAACAAATAAAAAAACACTTTTGTTTAAAAAAAGTCAAGTTCTACATCAAAGAACCTCATCAAATTCAAACTAATTAATAAAATAATGGTTATTGACAAATTAACATGCTTACTTGTATAGATTATTTAAGAATCATAACAATTGGGTTATAACAAAAAGCAAACATAGGCACCTCTAAATTTCAAGTTTGGCATCATAAAAATATTAATGAATAATCTCCCCTGCTAGCATTATTTGTCAATTTTAAAAACTTCAAAAAGCAAAAAACAAAAAACATAACATTATTTACATGATTAACATTATTCGTAAATTCACAAGAGTGCACACACTGAAATGTCTCGCCTTCTTTACTTATCATTGATATTATGTTGATAGTCCTAAGTATAAAGCTTTATTAAAAACTCACATAAACTTAACATTAACCAAGATAACTAAACAAAGAGCAATGAACCATGAAAATGAGGTCAAGGTCAGATGAACCATGCCAGGCAGACATGTACAGCTAACAATGCTTCCATACAACAAATATAGTTGACCTATTACTTATAGTTTTAAAAAAAGACCAAAACACAAGAACTTAACACTGAGCAATAAACCGTGAAAATGAGGTCGAGGTCAAATAAAACCTGCGCGACTGACATATAGATCATAAAATATTTCCATACACCAAATATAGTTGACCTATGGCATATAGTATTAGATAAAAAGACCAAAACTCAAAAACTTAACTTTGACCACTCAACCAAGAAAATGAGGTCCAGGTCAGATGACATCTGCTCGCTAGACATGTACACCTTACAATCATTCCATACAACAAATATAGTAGATCTATTGCATAAAGTATGAGAAAAACAGACCAAAACACAAAAACTTAACTATAACCACTGAACCATGAAAATGAGGTCAAGGTCAGATGACACCTGCCAGTTGGACATGTACACCTTACAGTCCTTCCATACACCAAATATACTAGCCCTATTGCTTATAGTATCTGAGATATGGACTTGACCACCAAAACTTAACCTTGTTCACTGATCCATGAAATGAGGTCAGGTCAAGTGAAAACCGTCTGACGGACATGAGGACCTTGCAAGGTACGCACATACCAAATATAATTATTCTATTACTTATAATAAGAGAGAATTCAACATTACAAAAACTCTGATCTTTTTTTTCAAGTGGTCACTGAACCATGAAAATGAGGTCAAGGACATTTGACATGTGACTGACGGAAACTTCGTAACATGAGGCATCTATATACAAAGTATGAAGCATCCAGGTCTTCCACCTTCTAAAATATTAAGCTTTAAAAAAGTTAGCTAACGCTGCCGCCCGATCACTATCCCTATGTCGAGCTTTCTGCAACAAAAGTTGCAGGCTCGACAAAAAAAAACATCCTGCTGCTCGAACATTGATTAAAATTTCATTCCAAATGCTGTATGCAAGAATAAAAATAATAAGGTGTAATGAAATACTTCAAATATGTACAATTGAATAAAATAGCACACAAATAAACTTTTATCAACAAAATTATGTAATGTCAAGCAAAAAATTATCAATATTGAATATGTACTTTGACAATTGAAGAAAATAATAAGTTTATATGCTTATAAATATATTTGGTGTATTGACTGTCTCCTGATTAGCTAATATTTTTTAGTTTTATTTTCAATTTTTTTTGTTTACAAATTTTATGAAGTCAACATGTGCATGATGTGTGTACTTTGTTGTTATTTATATAAATAAAATAAAAAAATTCTTTGAGCCTTATTTTTGATAGAAATTTATTTATAATGAATGGCAATAACTTATTTTGATTTTATTGAACCATAAAATTAATTTTCAACTATTTACATATTACATAATCCTCTTCGCAGATTATCTAATGTGAAGATTCAAAAAGTTATCTCCCTTTGACCAAGCGATTATAAATAATGTGAAATCTTACAGGAAAAATCTTGACAGCAAATACAAGACACTGAAATGAGCCACACTCAAATTATTATTCAGCATTTAATTAATTAGAAAAGGCAACAGAAAGTTTAAGTAAAAAGAAATATGTGTAGCTTAACCAAACACATTAACATAATCTGATGTCACCAATATGCTGCACTTGTAAATAATTTTAATAAAAAATGCAAATGTTGAAATAAAAGAGCAGTAATTCATTTTTTTACTTTAAAAAATAATCAAATTCAATAAACCAAACCACTTCATTTTAAGGGTTCCCCCCTTAAACTGAAAACTGTCAACTATAATTCAAAAGTAAACATGAAGGTATTTTTGTTCTTGCAAATTCCAAAATTTGAATTGGTCCTTATTAAAATTTAAAGAATTTTTTATTGATATCTCTCAATTTTGTGTCATATGCCCTTAAGTAAAAATCCATGCAAGTTCTGTACATTTCTTGTGACAAGGCCTCTCTGATTTACTTGGACCTCAGCTCTTTGCCTTGTGCATTCAGCTGTCTCTGGTATTTACAGTCTAGTAAATGACTTTAGTTTATCCATGTAAGATTTAAAATCTTGTGACAGTCAAATCCCAGTTGTGATCAGGCGAGTTTATCTACAGAATCACTGTCCCAACTTGACATTAAATCAATTTGCATGGCCTTTCTAAGTTTGTCCTTTTCTGACACTGGCAGTTTCTTGGTTTAAAGGGCCTTAGCTCTATTTTGTAGCTTCTGTAATAAAGTAATAAAAAAAAATGTTTAATTTTATTAAATTGACAAGTGATATATATGTGACAAAAGCAATAATTTTCTGCATGCAATTATTCTATCTTAATGCAGTTGTAATCAAAATCATATATTTAAAAGATATTCTAATGAGTGACCCAAAAATATCTCGTGGAATAACTCTATAAAAAGAATAGCTAGAAGTTGTGATAAATTTTCTATTTTCAATGGACCATGAAATTGGGGTCAAACCATTAATTTATCCTTAGAAAGATCATAACATAAGGCACATGTATATTTATTTTTAAGTTGATTGGTCGTTAACATCATTAACAACTATCCTGACCAAAAACTTTTACCAAAACTTGAACCTAAAGCGGAACAGATGAAAGAATAAACAAACAAAAGCATGGATCATTAAACATAAACCCCTTCTACTATTGTAGGCTGGCATAACAATTTATTACAACTATTACACATTGTGATTTATTTATCAACATCAAAAAAATTATTGATTTGTATCAGTTTAGTTTTTCAATTATATTTTAAAACTAACTCCTTCTATCATTGTTTGGTCTTATTCACGGTGTAGAATATATACAACTTTTATAATTTGATGTGTGATCCCCTCAGGGGTTCAGGCTTATATTTTGGCAAGTGTTTGATGTGTCTATGGGCACTATGGAGGTCTAAAATTAGGTAGCACCCCATTTTTTCCCTAGGGAGATTGATATTGGAATAGCTCATTATTGAGTTTGTTGTCTTTATCAATTTCAATATAAATCACAATATCAGGTACAGCAATTTTTTTTTCTTTTGACATATAAGAAGTATTTGTAAATAGTATTAAAATACAATCAGCTGTATACAATATAACCAAAACAAAAATCTGAGACTGGATTACTGCCCTTTTATCTATTTATTATTTGATCTATGAAATAATATTTAATCAATAGAAATGTGAAAATTTCAAACAAGATTTAAGTCAGTTATTGTTTGATTTGGCTAATTCTACTAAATACACAATTATTTTGATTTTTGTTGTTGTTGTTTTTTTTTCCTGCAATTATTTTGTAACACTCTAATAAAAATGAGTATGAATTCAATCCTCCATGATTCTATTCATGCTATTTGTTAGATGTCTCTACTCTCATTGGCAACAACACTTCATCTCCTTATAAATTAATTTTTGCAGGCCTCAACTAACAGTATTTTCCATAAAATATATAAAACAATAAAAAGCTAGTACAATCATGACAATGAGTACTATTAATTTATCCCAAGACTTGGTCTGGTCATGTCAAATTAATGTAATCATCAAATAGCTTACTTCAAAATAGAACCAGCTGCTGTTTTACATGTCCAGACTAGATTGTTTATGCCTATAAGCATCACAAACAGCTGCTTACTGCAAAATAAAACATAAAAAGTTCCTAAAATAAATGTGTATTGCCAGGAGATAATTAGTTGAATTTAAACATTCATATTATATTTGTTAAACTTGGTCTAAGGAAAGGGTGTACAGGATTTCCAATACTCAATATATATATATATGTCTAGCGGGACGGCTGCAGTGCAGGCGATTTGGTGTCACGATATCACAGTAGCATGGGTTCGAATACCCGCGAGGGAAGAACCAAAAATTTGTGAAAGCAAATTTACATGTACAGATCTAACATTGTTAGGTTGATATTTAGACGAGTTGTATATATATATATAGATGTATATAGCCCAGGTGGTCGTGTGGTCTAGCGGGACGGCTGCAGTGCAAGCGATTGGGTGTCACGATATCACAGTAGCATGGGTTCGAATCCCGGCGAGGGAAGAACCAAAAATTTGCGAAAGCAAATTTACAGATCTAACATTGTTGGGTTGATGTTTAGACTAGTTGTATATATATATATATATATATATATATATATATATATTTTACAATGTTTGGCTATTTGAAACATTATGATCACATGCATATATGTATATATTCTGACAGACATTTCAACATACATGTAATATACATAAGGTATATTTATAGATTTTAACAAGGCTAAGTAAGTATATAAGCTGATAATACTAAAAAGGCATATATGTACATGTAACTCTATCTTTTATCAAAGACAATGGCACGTCTCTATCTGAATTACATGACTTACAATGTACATTTATATCTTTTGAAAGATTTTTAAAATCATAAATTCAGAAAATGTAGACAAAATATATATATATACAATATACAATGATATATACCTTTATATGTGAAGGAACATGGATGGCTGTTGTATTCCCTTATCTTTGAGCATCTGTTTCTGCTTGAAATCGATTCTCTGTAACAATTGGTGCAATTCTTCAATTTTTTCACTGTCATCAAGATTTCTGTTTGGGAATCCATCATCTTCTTTATTAGCTAAGTAAAATAAATAAAATTGAGAATGGAAATGGGGAATGTGTCAAAGAGACAACAACCCGACCAAATAAAAAACAACAGCAGAAGGTCACCAACAGGTCTTCAATGTAGCGAGAAATTCCCGCACCCGGAGGCGTCCTTCAACTGGCCCCTAAACAAATATATACTAGTTCAGTGATAATGAACGCCATACTAATTTCCAAATTGTACACAAGAAACTAAAATTAAAATAATACAAGACTAACAAAGGCCAGAGGCTCCTGACTTGGGACAGGCGCAAAAATGCGGCTGGGTTAAACATGTTTGTGAGATCTCAACCCTCCCCCTATACCTCTAACCAATGTAGAAAAGTAAACGCATAAAAAAAAACTTTTTGAGAAAATGTAAATATTCAACATGATGTTCATACAAAATGATATTAAGTTTAAATTCTTTTATATAAATGCCTTTTAAACTTGAGTCGCTGAACTGTAGTAACATGTATATGTTACAGTAAATAGGTGAAATTAGGAATTACATGTAATTACTAAACACTTCAGTAAATACCTGTAATTACTAGCCAATTTAGTAATTACATGTATTTACTAGTTTTTTTTTTTTTTGTAGATCTTCTTTTTTTTTGTCATTTTTACAGCTATTTACTAACTTGATGTTTTTGTTTTAAAATTAAAAACATAATTCAAGATATCAAATAAGAAAGTAAAGGGGTAGGGATTTTAACGGCGCTAACTTGAGGATGTAGGAATATAATGCACATCCAAAGTGCATACTCTTTAGTGTTTGTGAATTGAAACTGGAAAATGGTTGTTTTATAGGTTTTGAAACTCCGTAAATATATGTATGCAAGACAATGATATCTATCCAAAATCAAACTAAAATCTCCATCATGCACTGTGGCTCAAAACTTTAAAAAAAAACTTTCTCCAAATATCCTGGATTTCTACCAAACTTCATGAACTTGGACAGAAGCTAAATGTTTATGATCATAAAATAATATCCAAAAGTAAAGTTTGAAAAAAAAATCCTTTTTTTTGTATATTACTTATAAATGGACTAGTTTTGTCCCAGTTAACATTACATACACTCTGTAGTTAAAGTTTTTAAAACATTAGATTTTATAAACCATCCTGGATTTTTACCCAATTTTGACTGAAGCTTCTTACAGTACTAGTCAACAGATAGTATCTAGAGGAAAATTTTAATATTTTTTCCTCATTTTTGTTGAGCCTGCGATTAACAGCAAAAGTAACCGAGACTACATGTATTTGTTCTGCAAAAACCCTTACAATTTTAATAGCTTAATACATCGATAACCCATCTCCAGCTAGGGGTTGATTTGAAGGTCACATGAATACGTATTCAATGAGGTCCAAATATTCACTTGCAAGTGCACAACTCATCAACCTTGTTTCTCAGCTAATTTAACAAAATAAAACCAGAATGGCTGCTAACAGTGAATTATAATTTTACAATATCATTTTTATAAATGATTTAACAACAAAAAAAAGATATTTTTTTTATATATCTCGAAGCTAATGCACATAACAGTTCATTCCAGTTCTTAACCTACATAACGTTATCTTATCTTTATAAGGTAATAAGTCTAAATATTCTTCATATTCAACGAGTTCTTTAAAAAGTTAAGACATAATGCTTTGGGAGAATTTTCCATTTCTGATTTCCATGTCTGCTGAAGTTGGTCAAAAATTATCTGTATTATAATGCTCAACTTACATGACTTAAACCATTTTGGATTAAAACTAAAGTTACTCTGATTTAACCAAATATTTGAAAGTCCATATTTATTCAAGATATTTTTTATACATATCAACCATTCAAAATTTTAAGTGTACTAACTGATCTTCTAGTTAGTATTACACAGCTAAAACAATGTTGTATTATGGTCAGGTGAACAAAAGTTATGGTTGTGTTAGCTGTCAGTAAATAGGTGTAAATATTCATTTTAAATTTAGTAATTACTGGTAATAACTGGGCCGTTTAAGGAATTACTTGTATTAACTAAGTGCATGAAGTGCATCGGGAATTACCTGTAATTCCTAAATTTTAGTAATTACATGTAATTCCTAATTTCACCTATTTACTGTAACATATATAAACAGCATGTAAAGGTTTGAAATGTTTCCAAAAAAATACTCAATAATCATAATATAAATGAAGGAAGTATGGTAACCTACATGTATGTATCATTTGTTTGGCTATAGTAATTGGATCAACATCAGTTGGTCTTTAGCGGATAGCATTTATTTTGGAAACATACCACATTGTTTACTTTAATCTAATTAATCTTCATATACATACATGTATCTTAGTTTTCTCGTTTGAATTGTTTTACATTGTCATATCGGGGCCTTTGTGGTATGGGCTATGCTCATTGTTGAAGGCTGTACAGTGACCTATAGTTGTTAATGTCTGTGTCATTTTGGTCTCTTGTGGACAGCTGTCTCATTGGCAATCATACCACATCTTCTTTTAATATATCATTAAGCATTTGAATCACATGCACTTGTTTCTATCCATTGGAAGACCCACTATCAACGTATATTTTCGAGAAGGTACCCAAGTAATTTTTTCACCTCTCCGCTTAAAACCATTATTTCTGGTAAATATATACGTTAATAGTGGGTCTTCAAATAGATAGAAACAAGTGCCTGAATTTATACCAATATCAAGGGTACAACTGATATGTCACCTGGGTAAGTAAGGTACATGTACCTATAGAACAAGTCAATTATCCAATAATCTTAAAAACTATAGCACAGTTTGTTATTATTCCGTGACAATAAACAATAATTTGGTTTGCACGACACTTTGACCATGTCCCCTCCTTTTAAATAAGGTTTTGGGAATATGAAATATATTGGGCATGCATATCAGATTAATCATAAAAAGTAAATTGATTGTGTAAGGTTATGTAATATATAATGATCTATATTAAAGTAATGCGGTTACCAAATCGAAAATCATGTTGAATTTGAAGTGTGTTCTTCTTTTGGGATTTGAAAATCCCGCAACATGACGACTTAAACATTGCTATAATAGAAAACACTCGAGACAACCGAAAGGTGCACGGTCGCACTAAATACCAATAATATGTTATTAAGCCAAATAAAATAATGTATCCTAATTGATAGATTGATATGATGCGTATATAATATAATTGTTTAAAAGATGTGAATAACAGAATAAATGACAGACACATGATCTCCAGAAATTAACTAGTAAAGATAATAAAGTATTTTCCTGGTCTACTTTTTGGTCTTAACTTACACTTATTATAACACCATTACAAAAAAAAAACGCGGGACATGACCAGATAATAAATATAATTTTTCATACGTACAAATCAAGTTGATCGAGTTACCTGGACTCATAATATTCACATAATATGAGGCAGGCATTACCTGTAAATGGGGACGAAGTCTGTATGAATTATTTTTTTGTAACTTACATTTATATATTTGTTAAGAAAAAGAAACGGAAATACCGTAACGTTTCCGATTTTGGTTCTTTTGTTAGGGATTTTAGTTGTGACGTTATTTAAGTTATGACGTCATATGCAATGTAAACAAAGAAACGCTATCATCAGGTAACGTTTTTTCATATCAAGGAATTATTAAAAATGAAATTGGTATTGCGCATTCCTTCCTATTTTATACTAGACTGATAAATATATATTTTACTCAAAGTTTCATACAAACGAGACCGGAAAAAGTAAGTACATTGTACATTTCTGCGCAGGTCCGGGATTTCAAAACATGACATAAAAAAAATTGAACGATTTTGAGTTCATTAGTACAATGAAAAATTCGGGAAATTTTCCCGATTTTTTTTTTTATTGAATTTTCTACTGTTATTGGGGACTTCGTCCCCATATTAGTATAACCCTTAATATATATTTCTCAAATTATTGCTTTAATAGTAAGCATAGGTACTTGGGTACAGGAAATTTTTTTTACCCTCCCAGATAGCAATACTTTGTTGGGCCAACATTGGTGATTGGTTGGCACAGTTGGTAAATAGTTGGCGTTGGCAGCACAACAAGAAACCGACGTTGGCCCAACAAAACTCAGCCAACAGTTATTTTGACACTATTGGCCCCTTGTTGGCCCAACAAAACTCAGCCAACAGTTATTTTGACACTATTGGCCCCTTGTTGGCCCAACAAAACTCAGCCAACAGTTATTTTGACACTATTGGCCCCTTGTTGGCCCAACGACTTTCCACCAATTGTCATTTTGGTGTTATTGGCCCAATGTTGGCCCAACATTTTCTTACCAACTGTTATTTTTAAAGTAGCTTGCCCAACGATATTTGACTTACGTTATCCATTGGTTCAGTGTAAGATCTTCTGACTGAAACTACTGAACCAATTTTATTCGAACTTTATTTGAATGTGTTCTATGTTATCATAGACTGATAGAGACTATAGATTGTGTTTGAAGGGCATTGGGGACTTAGTAAAAAATCAAATAATAAAGTCTTCCCAAATAGGACTATTTTAAACTCTCTGTGCCAAGAGCTAGAAAATTCTTAGTATTTTGAATCATTCAAAAGTTTTTAAAACAGTATATTTATATAAAAAAAACATATCATTGATATTTCATGACAATATTGAAATATGAGCCAACATTGTGCCAACAATATGCCAACGTATTAAGTTCTTATCTCCCCGTATTATACCATAGATTTTTTTATTTTTTTTTAGATATTATTTCAAAGTGCAAACCAAAAAATGTGCTCTTCATTCTCTTTATCTAATATTTTCAAATCTGTGTAGTCATTTAAATGTATTTATCTTAATGATTGAATAATTTTATGCACAAACAAAAAATACTTAAAACCAGCCCAAAAAAACAAATAAAATTTGAATATAGTTTCTGCAAGTTGTTAACCTAATTAATAAACTAAACTCAGCTGCTCATTTGACACGAGTGTAACATCACACTCTCCACATGACGGCTGAGATTGACCTGCCAACATTATATATTAGAGATATTTTTTTCTTAATACATAACATGAAATGCATGAAAAACATATTTGACAGACTGAAGCCATCGTTGGCATACTGCTGTTCGACCAACATTGGTCCAACATCATTTAAAACTAGACGACGTTGGTAGACTGTTGGCAAATAGTTGACATTGTTGGCAGATTGTTGGCAAATAGTTAACCTTGTTGGCATACTGATGTTGGGCCAACAAAGACCCAACATGTTGGGCCAACTGAGGGCCGATGAGCAAAATGACGTTGGCCCAACATAGTTTTCCAACATTGGCCCAACAATGTTGCCAACAGAATGCCAATATTGGCCGAACACATGTTTGCTATCTGGGCTACCCTTTTTTTCCAAAATCTGTTATATTTTCGTTTTCTCACTTTCGTATTATTTATTTTTTTCGCGTCTGTCTGTACGTGTCATTAGAACATAAATACACTACAAATTACTTGGTTTTGCTATTTACTATCAATTCCAAGTTTACTATCCACAGCGGTCACGGATATATTACTAAAGAGAGTGAATTTTAAAATAGAAAACGAAAAAATAACGGATATTGGAAAAAAGGGGGAGGGTAAAAAAAATGGTGACATCCCATTAGTCTGACAACCATTATTCGGACAGCCCAATACTCCGACAACATGTACTATTCTGACAGCCGATTATTACGACAACCCATTACTCCGACAGCCCATTATTCCGACAATATGCGTTTTTCTTAGTGTATGGATAAATTTTCTCTAAAAAAAAAAAAAAACCCAACTCCGCTCTCTGATATTTGTGGTTGTCCGTTTTGATTCCAATTATTTTTTGCATGCGGACATTAATTTTGTCTCAGTATATTAGAGTTGATACACATGTTTATAGCAACTGCTCAGTCCTTAACCTCGCCCCTCTTTCGTTTTGCGTGTCTAGTTACTTTATTTATCTTTATATTTCGTTGTTTGTGTGTCTACTATCAGTCTGTGCTGTTCTAGCTCGCTATTTCTTGCATGTGTGTCTTGATCCCCCTTTTCACGTATCAGGGGAGTGAGGTTCCCCCACTATGAACTACATAAATAAATAATACATCGGAGTTGGAAAACACTACCCGCCCTCTTTGGTCGCAACACTTTCTCTCCTTGTATCACTCATCTGAGTTTTATTTAAATTTATTTTGTTGCAGAAATAATGGGATAAAATAGCGTCAGTCAAAATTAGAAAAACAAACGGAGACAAATACGTACCCAGAACCTAAAAAATAAGAAGACAAATAGGACGAAATATGTGCTCAGAAAAGATGAGCAATTCCAATCATGATCAATCATGAATACGGTATCATGTTCGGGAATGAGAATCCACGAAATACGGAGACAGTACATGTAGCACTTCTAATAGCGATCGTTCAGACATAATCCGAGAGATGACACTCAATATTTTGTTGGGAGACCGATTTTGTATCCTAAGATTATTTTAAATTCTAGAAAGATATGCCTCTTTTTTAATGATTGGTGGAGATGCAGGACTGCATGATGATTTACAACAAAACTTATTACGAAAAACAAATATGACGGACATGAATATTTCGGCAATTTCTATCTAAATATGCATAAGGAAAAGTGATATCGGGTCAGTGACTGTATATGTCATAGAAATATACAGTCAACGCATTTTGACTGCTCAAGTAGAACGAGTGCAGCATAAAAGACAATAACAAACTAGTAGAATAAGACAATGTGTGACATTCTTGTCCTTGTGTCTTTGTCAAATTGTTTAATTGTAGAAACTTAGTAATATGTGTTTTGTGGGAAACTTATTTTTCATTTAAAAATTGGTTTCAAGAAGAAACATATTTAGATATCATTGATTTTAAGAAAGGTAATTTATATGTTAATTCAGAATCGGTGCTCTTCCATTACATGAAGAATTGAAAATGCTAAATACTCAAAAAATCGTATTGTACAGCTGATAAAGTTTAGGATGAGCGTCATTTTTCAATCGAATGCTCACTTCATTATAATTTGAGGGAGGAATTCTTTCGCCATATTTCTAGCACATATCAGAACTTTAAAACGTAAGACAATTATGATTAATTTCGAAGTGAACACAAGAAAACTTTACTATTATGGAGAAAAAAATGAGGATCATATCGTTAGTTCTTTTGAATAATGTAGTACATGTCTGGATACTGACTGTTAATTGATATTAATACGTATTTTTTTTTATATTTTGTCTTATCTCCGATTGTGACTGAGGCTTATAGTGCTATAAATATAATTATATCATATTAGTATTGTAATGTCTTAATGTTGACACAATCATTAGACTGGCCGCCGCTTCGAAAAAGTGGGGGTATACTGTTTTATCTCTGTCTGTCCGTCCGTCCAACCGTCCATCCGTCAGTTCGCCGCCCGTCCCATAACTATTTTCGTTGCATCTTTTTCATGAACTACATTACAAGGATTTCTGAAAGGTTTATTGAAGTCAGTTATATCGTGTGATGCTTTTTCAAACTCATTACTCATTACATGACAGCCAAGTTGAAAACTTTTGTCACATTTTTCTCAGGTACTACAATACCATGATTTTTGATATTTAACTTCAAGGTTTATATAAGTCAGTTATACTGTGTAATGCTTTTTCAGATTCACAACTCAAAAACTTTCTATCTACCGAAATATTTGGGCAGGGTATCATCAGTAGCTCGCGCCATCAATGCTTGTTGTTGATTTACATAGATCCTTTAATTTGGAAAATAAAATATTATTTTCTGTTTTATTCTATATACAGATTTCGAATTGAGAATTAACATTGAAAGTATACGAACTACCTTAGCCTTGTATTATATATACGGAGTTATTTCTTAAAATATGTTATTACAAATATAAACGTAATAATACAGACAGACACATTTTATTTTACCCTGATATCCTGATACTTGACTTGATAAGTGTCGGAATTATAGGTTGTCGGAGTATTGGGCTGTCGGAGCAATGTGTTGTCGGACTATTGGGTTGTCAGACTAATTGGTTGTCGGACCAATAGGCTGTCGGATTAATGGGCTGTCGGAATAATGGCGTGTTACCAAAAAAAAACAAAGTTCCGATGATAGTAAGACCCTTATTACTATACACATCCTTGATTCATGACAGTGATATATGCATTATAAACTGTATACAGAAATATACAAGATATTGACTTCTAAATTAACTTAATGTTACCTCAGTTACTGACTCCATGTTGACATTATTGTGTAATGTTGGTGTTAAATGAGATAGGTGTTGAAATTTTTCGTCGAATAACTGAATTTGGTGTGTCGATATCTTCTGATCCTCCACATGCCCCGGGCAAATCCAGAGGCGCTAACCGGGCATTCTTTTGCATCTGACCGAGAAGACTTTCAGAAGGACTGTATAGACGAATCTTTAATTGTTTTAGAACCTTCATCAGACCCGAGTCTTGCATGGAGATGGACACTGATAGACTTAAGTATACTGGTACATTGTATTAACGATTTCACTACGAGGAATATCATCATCTTCAGAATGTGAGAGACAAGCAAATCCGCCAGACGACATATCCAGACAGACTTAGTCAATGATGCAAATAATATTCTTGTAGACTTGTAGCCAGACTGGTATATATATATATATATATATATAAGCAGACTGGTGGACGTGTAGGACATGAAGGCAAACTGTTAGAAACGTAATCTGGCGGGTAAACATGTATATCGACTTGTAAACACGGAGACAGACTGACGGACACATAGAGACCGCGGTTAAAACGTAGTGACTTGTGGACATAGCCAGACTGTTGAAAAATCATATGGACAGACTAGGGGTCTATAAGAAAGACTTGTGAAAGTAAAAACAGACTAGTGGATGATTGAAAAACTGGTGAACATGTAGAAGACTTGTGCAAATGTAAATTGACAGAAAATATTTGTCAGCCTAAAAATCTAATTCTAACTCTATTGGGTTTGATTTTCAGACTTACATGTATATGAATACGAAATCTATATTCTTTGGGGGGGGGGGGGGGGGGGGGTATTATGTTGTAGGGCAAGCTAGGGTAACAGTTATCAAAGCCCCCCCTTTTTCAAATAAACGAATTTTTTTATTAATCTTCATTTTGTCGGATTAGAAATGTTCTATGATCTCATCTATGATTTAAGTATAAACTAAAGGACACTTTTTTACTTGGTTGTGCTATAATGGATTTAGTATTACCATTTTTTTCAGTTAAGAACAAAAATGAAAATAATGGATTATTTAAGGTTCTCTCATTAAAATATTCAACATAATGATTCTTTATTTGCAAAACAAACAAAAAACAATTTTGATTATGGCAAATACATAGACTAAACAAACATAATGAAAATTTGTAAGGTTAAATTAACTGTAATATTTATTTCCAAAATAAATTCAACATCATGTCAGCTCATCGGGTCAATTTAATTAGCCGGATATCGTTGCCTTTACCAATTATTTCACACCACATTTTACACTAGTTTAACAAATAATTCATACTTTTTATACTGATTCAGAAGCGTTGTCTATGTGGTTTATTTATTATAAAAGTTGTAAGTCACTGGGTCATTATCAAACACTACAGGAAATTAAACAATGTATAAATTTGTCTTTGGTATACACGTCTATATACTATACTGACTAATATAAGTTCAGCAGCGCATATTTTAATATATTTCAACAAATAAACAATACATATTGTCTGTGTGTGTGTTACAAGTATGCAAGTGATCTAATTATTACAGGAAATAAATGGAACCATAATGCGTGATTTTCTTTACTTGAAAATGGAAAAACTTGACAGAAATTAAGATAGATTTGACTTGAATGTATCTGTTGTTTTACCTTTTTTGTAAAGCAGTATATTTTGAATTTGTTAATAGTATAGAATTTTTTATTAATCTAATCAAGAACCCATAAAGGGCATCATTTTACAACACAATATGTTAGTATACTAGTATATATAATGCGACGTAGGTAAAGATTTTTCTTTATAAAATATTATCATTTCCAATTTTGATGAAAACACATTATGTGGTCAAGAGGATAGCGTTTAAAAACTAAAAAAATGCTTGCACTTCGCCATTTTTTAAGTTAAATGGTCAGTTTCATTTGGCCTTATTTACATTTTTTAGTCGAGCGTCAATGATGAGTCTTTTGTAGACGAAATACCCGTCTGTCGTGAATGTAAAATTTCAATCCTGGTATTTATGATGAGTTTATTTACCATATTTACAAATATCTTTCTATTAAATATACCAACCGAGCTATACACTAGCTGTTGGCGCTTTTAATCTTGGTTGCAGTATTGAAAATAAATTGTAAAAATGAAACAATGTTACTTTTCTTAAAAGAGGATTTACGTATTCAGCTTCTTTTTTTTTAGAGTGAATGGCAATATATATTTTTTTTTAAACAAATACATGACAGGGTGCTGCCTGAACTAAAGTGAGGGGTATCTCCAGTCAGTTATTCCCTTTATGGTATATAATCAATAAAAAAAATCCCACAAACGGGGGACCCGGACCCGGGCCCGCCCCCCCCCCCCCCCCCCAAAAAAAATGGATCCGCCTATACCAACCGAGCTATACACTAGCTGTTGGCGATTTTAATCTTGGTGTTATTTAACATTTGCAGCTATTGAGAATAAATTGTAAAAATGAAACAATATTACTTTTCTTAAAAGAGGATTTACGTATTCAGCTTCGTTTTTAGAGTGAATGGCAATATATATATATATATATATATATATTTTTATATATTTTTTAACAAATACAGGACATGGTGCTGCCTGACCTAAAGTGGGAGGTCTCTCAAGTCAGTGAATCCTTATATAGTATATAATCAATAAAAAAATCCCACGAAAGGGGGACCCCCCCCCCCCCCCCAACTGGATCCGCCTATACCAACCGAGCTAAACACTTGCTGTCGGCGCTTTTAATCTTAAGCTATTGAAAATAAATTGTAAAAATGAAACAATATAACTTTTCTTAAAAGAGGGTTTAAGTATTTAGCTTCGTTTTTAGAGTGAATGGCAATATATTTTTTTTCTTTTAACAAATACATGACAGGGTGCTGACTGACCTAAGGTGGGTGGGGGTCTTTCAAGTCAGTGATTCCCTATATAGTATATAATCACTAAAAAAAATCCCACGAGAGGGGGACACGCCCCCCCTTCCCACTGGATCCGCCTATACCAACCGAACTATACACTATAGCTGTTGGTGCTTTTAATCTTGGTGTTATTTAACATTTGCAGCTATTGAGAATAAGTAAAAGAGACAACGACTCGAAAACAAGCAGACGATAGACGAAGGCAATTGGGTCTTCAACGCGGCGAGAATTCCACGCAAAATACGGATATAACAGAAAATGTTCTATAATTGCCGATCCGACACATGTATTGTAACTATCCATGCACCCATCGATTCAATCGAAAAACTCGACGTACGACCTTCGACAATAAACCAACACATGCGAAATGTATATACGTAACAATTTATAAAATGTCCCGATGTGACAAAATGTGAAACAATAGCCTAGAGTATGTAAAAACAAGAACAAAACAAAAAACAAAATTTGATACGAAAGCAACCATTGCATCCCTGAAAAATAACTTTCAATTCAGAAACTCAAATGTATTACGATCTTAGAAATCTTAGAATTCATGGCTATAAAGCTGAAGAGAAATGTTTAAGCAAACTGAGCACTATGAGGTTTTGATTTTTTATAAGTATCAACTGCAATTTCAAGCTTATTTTATGACCTCACTTTCATCGAAGGGTATATTAATTTATCGCCTACAGGTTCGTTCGTCTACCCGTTCGTCTGTTCGTCTGGTTTGTCTGGCTATCACCTCGTACAGTTTTTGAGTTGCAACTGAAACATTTAAGTCAAATATCCTCAAAATTCAAGGTAGTTGGATACATTTTATTATAAAATGCAGAGAGAGATCATCGTTTGTCCTGCTTCCTCTTCCGACATTTTTTTAACTATAAATTTATAGTTTTAATTAATATTTCAGAGGTTGTCTGAACATACAATTGAGATGTTCATGCATGTATTCCTATATATGCATCTTGATTTTTGTCAAAAATTCTTAAATGCCAGGAAGTTGAACCTTAAAAATTATGTATATAACCAGCATCTATAGAGCTACTCCTACATTTTTTTAAGCAAAGACCTTGATATCTTGTAGGATGCAGAGGCGTATCAAAGGAATGCGGTAGCAGGTGGGCCTCCCCCTTTTTTTGTGTTATTGATTATAAAGAGAAGCACTGAAACATGACTGGCACAGGTCCCCTTTTCGGCAGTACTGAGACCCACTTTTGAAAATTTCTAGTTCCGCAACTGGGATGTTTTACGCATAATAGTGATGTGCAAGTCCATATTTAGTCTTAGATACATGATTTGTTTTATTAGTTGTTGGTGGCTTTGAACTAGCTGTCAGTTAACTGCGAGTACTTTGAGATATGTTCCTATAGTGTCTTTTTGTTGGGGATGAACAAGTACCCGGCCACGTCCACTTGTAGTTTTGTCATCTGATGAGTTAAGCCATTTTCAAACGATTTTAATAGTTCGTTCTTATGTTGTACTGTTATACTATTGTCCCATGTTAAGTGCATGGGGTTGGGATCCCGCTAACAGGTTTAACCCCGCCACATAATATAAGAATGTGCCTGTCCCAAGTCAGGAGCCTGTAATTCAGTGGTTGTCGTTTGTTTATGTGTTACATACTAGTATTTTTTTTTCGTTCAATGTTTTATATAAATAGGGCCGTTAGTTTTCTCTTTTGAATGGTTTTACATAGTCATTTCGTGGCCTTGTATAGCTGACTATGCGGTATTGGCCTATCTTATTGTTGAAGCCCGTAGGGTAACCTATAATTATTAATTTCTGTGTCATTTTGGTCTCTAGTGGAGAGTTGTCTCGTTGGCATTCATACCACATCTTCTTTTATATATATATAGGATATTTTTTTTAAATATACATTCATATACATTATAACTAATAATTGGACTAAATCAACTATGGCTGGGGTATTTAAACGTGTCTTATAGACACACATAATTTACGTTTTACTTCTGTATTGCTTTTTGCTAAATGAAATGTATGCAAACCTATGTTGTTTTATGCAGTGGTGTCACAAGGGTGATGGGGAGGGATCTTCTGCATGCATATGTAGTTCCTAAAATTTTATACTATATTCATTTAAATCTGAATTACCCGGCATAGTTTTCTCGTTTGAATTGTTTTACATTGTCTTATCGGGGCCTTTTATAGCCGACTATGCGGTATGGGCTTTGCTCATTGTTGAAGGCCGTACGGTGACCCTATAGTTGTTAATATTTGTGTCATTTTGGTCTTTTGTGGATAGTTGTCTCATTGGTAATTATACCACATCACCTTTTTTATGTAGTCTTTCTAAAACATTCGATGAACATCTTTTCATTTTCGCCAATACATTATTTTTTTTCATTCGCCCAAATTTTAGATACATGGCGTAAACACACACTAGTTAATTAATAAAAAAAAAACACACTTCTTTCTGCTATTTGCACCCGCCTTGTTCGCCATGGGACATGAATGTGTGATAATCATATATAGGCGGTATGATATAACTTATATTTTTTTGTGAACGGGATGACGATCGGAATTCATTTTTGTTAACTTCGGAAATTAGTACATACATGTACATGTAAAAAAAAAAGTTCTTATTAATAATCGTGTCAAAAATATCGCTCTAATATATATTTTGACAACCTGGCAGTCAGCACTGTTCTTCTTTATAATTCTTAAATGTATCACCCTACGCGACATGCGTTGCGGTAGAAATAAAACTTTTTCATGGGCGTCCGAACGTGTCCGTGTTTCTGTCCAGCCACCTCTCATGTAAAATTCCTTGTCAATTGTGAATCAAACTTATATCAGAGATGAATCGTCACAAATGGCTCGGACCAGTATTGAATTTCAACATTTTTTAAAATATTCGATCTCTCTTTTGCACCGATTATTATTACTATTATCATCATTATTGATCATTATTATTACAAACCTCTACTGTTCGCTATTTATATACACATGTTATAAATTGTCATAATAATTGTTGTTCCTTGCAAATAGGCTGCTGTCGTTTTCATCTGGCGCAGAAATAACTGGTTTGTGTGTGTGTGTGTGGGGGGGGGGGGGGGGGGGGGTCCAGTCTGTTGGGCTAGTAGAGAGAAAACTCAAGTGAAATTGGGTAAATGGCTATCGCAGTTTTGCGGTGACCATTCCTTCCCCCATGAAATCGAGGATTGCTTCACGTTTGACATTATATCTGACGCTCGAAGCCGTCATCCATGCATTCTAAGATGTTGTACTTGTATATGCTGAACTTCAAGTTAGCCATCTCATTGCTGGTCAGCTGCACGCGTTGAAAACTGTAAGAATAACGGTGCAGTTTTTCATGGATGTAAACAGAGTGCTTTTATCTTAATTTTACTGGTATGTTTTTAAACAGTTATACCATTGGCATTGTCCCACGTTAGGGCGATGGTTGGGATCCCGCTAACATGTTTAACCCCGAAACATTATGTCGGTCATGTGCCTGTCCCAAGTCAGGAGCTTGTTATTCAATGGTTGTCGTTTGTATATGTGTTTCATATTTGTTTTTCGTTCATTTATTGTACAAAAATTAAGCCGTTCGTTTTCTCGTTTGAATTTTTTTACATCGTCAGGTAGGGACCTTTTTTAAGCTGATTATGAGGTATCGACTTTGCTCATTGCCGAAGGCCAAATGGTGACCCATAGTTGTTACCTCTTGAGTATGTTACAACAGTTATATACATGTTATGATTGACAATTTATAACTTATGTACTGGCTAACGGAAGAGATTTATAATGATCAAAACGACCCTGTAAGTAACATGTACACAAACAACGCAAATGAAACACAAATTCGGCAAAAAAGAAATAAAAAAAAATCAGCGAAAAAGAAATGCAGATCAGACCTGTGCAAATGATGAGTAATCAATGATGAGTAATCAATGATAGCGTTAAATTAGAATTTGAATGTTATGGTCCCATATCATGGTTTAAAAGAATTAGGGACCAAAAACTGGCCATAATAAGCAAACAACGTTTTTCTGGTTTCCGGACAATAACTTGTGTAAAAGTGTATTGATATCTATAAAATTATACTACAAATATTTGCACAAGGGAGGGAGGGTTGGGTTTTATTTTGTTGGTTATAGCTCAAACCGTTCAGGAGTAAAGTGCAAACAAGAATGTAAACACAATACACGGATACCCAACTCGCACTATCATTATCTATTTTCAGTAGATAGTGAAATTGGGGCCAAAACTCTAATTTGGCATTAAAATTAGAAATATCATAGTATAGGGAAAATGTGTACTTAGTTTCGAGTTGATTGGACTTCAACTTTATAAAAACTACCTTGACCAAAAACTTTAACCTAAAGCGGGACAGACGGACGACGAACAGACGAATGGACGCACTGTGGCACCGTTAAAGTCCACAATTCCTCTAAAGTCCACAACACCGCTAAAGTCCACAACAATTTTCCGCTAAAGTCCACAACGCCGCTAAAGTCCACAAAATTTCCGCTAAAGTCCACAAAATGACCTCCGCTAAAGTCCACAAGAAAACACCGTTAAAGTCCACAACAACAAGTTCCGCTAAAGTCCACAAAAAAGCACCGTTAAAGTCCAAACATTTTTTTTTCATTATCAAAAGACAATTTTCTGTTTTTTACACCCGATGTTATAGATCTAATTAAAAGCACGGACTTTTGTTCTTAGAAAGTATTTCTTGTCAGCATAAATTATATTTTTGATGAATGAAAAAATTATAGTATTTGCTTTATCGATTTTTATGCGATTTTCTATCAATCAAACAGACAACATTTCTGAAAAGTTATCTAACTATTATACTCTTTTTATTTCTTAGTAAATATTTGTTCATCCACAAGAAACTCCAACATAGCGTTCTCTTTATATATATGCTGGATACATAATTTGGAGCTTATATTTGATATTTAAATTTCCTTTGCAATATCTATAAAACATAAGTAAGATTTCCATTCCGAGTGTCTGTTAGGTTCCACAGCAGCCAAAACGGTCCGTAAATCTCAAAAATAGACTTGGATCCATCATGTTCTTTTTTTAAATCAAAATAATGATAAAGAATACCACACATTCATGCATTTTGTGGTGCTCAGCAGATTTCCATCACTCTTTGGTTTGCATATAAAAAAGAAGATATGGTATGATTGCCAATGACAACTGTCCACAAGAGACCAAAATGACACAGACATTATAAACAACTGTTTGTTTTGTTTTCAAAAAGGAAAATGAATTTGTTTCAGAATGAAAGATGAATTGAATAAATTATACGCGGATGTGGTTCTGTATTTTGTATTATCCATGATGAGGTTTTTTTTCAACAATGCTACATGTATATATATGTTCCAGACAATAAGAGTATATCTGATTTGAACCCTTACGCGTACAATGTGGACCATATAAGTATACCTGAACGTATACTCGTACCGTATGAGTATACTCGTATGGTTTAGTATGAGGTCGACCATACATGTGCATTTGTCAAATTTATCAAGAGTCAGAAAATGAAATAAAAACTTTAACCAAATAAACTAGAGTCTCTAAAGAGCCTGTGTCGCTCACCTGTATTTACTGATCCTTTGGAAATCATTTAAAATAAGGTTAAAATCATAATTTATAGTATAAGATATCATTAGATACTATAATAATATCTAAGATAATAGCAAAGAACTCAGGGGCAGCAACCCAACAACTGGCTGTCTGAAAATTTCAGGGCAGATATATCTAGATCTGATGAACATTTTTGCCACCGTCAGATTTGCTCTAAATGTTTCAGTTTCAGAGATATAAACCAAAAACTGATTTTACCCTATGTACTATTTTTAGCCATGTATGCCATCTTCGTTCGCGGGCAGGGTCATCGGACACATTTTTTAAACTATATACTCTTATGATGATTGTGGATAAGTTTAGTTACACTTTGTTTAAGTAATTTCAGAGGGAAAGATTTTTGTAAAAGTTAACGATGACGACGACGACGCCGGACGACGCCGAACGCAAAGTGATGAGAAAAGCTCACTTGGCCCTTCGGACCAGGTGAGCTAAAAAGTGACGCTACATTTTTTAGTATGAAATTAAGTTCAAATGCTCAAATTGCAATTGAAGTTATGGAAGTACATACATGTATATTTTGGAAGATAAGTTTTTAGAACATTTAGGAACGTTGTACTTCAAAAACCGATAAGCCAGTAAAGTAAAATGGTCAGAAGTATTTGTCACCTATAATTAGTTGTTATACATATATCATGAAATCTACGGGTATTTTTCATAACAAATATTAGGAACTATTTCATGTAAGATTTTAATCAAAATTAGTACCAATAGAAGCAGACCTCTCATAGGTTTATTTGTTTATTTGGTAATTTATCTATTTTGAAGCGTTAATTCTCAATTTCTGATGATATAACACAAAGTTTATATCTTATCCATCTTATCCAAAAAATTTGATTTACACCAAAAATGAAAAACAAAACTAACCGAAGAAAAGTATGACCAAATAAAAAAAAAACTTGCCGACGTATTTGTGTGTTGAGAAATCCAGAACTAATAAACATAAGTGTCTATGAGCATTGGAGGGTGTGGAAATCGGATAAAGACAGGATGTGGATATAGAATAAAGGCGATAGGAACGTTCATCTTGCATTGAACCCGAACACCAACAATTGTTGAACTATCCTATAGTCATATTGATTGATAAAATGTACGTCACATCAAAGTTCACGGTATCGCTTTTAGAGTTAATTTCGTTTCTTTATTCTCTTTTAAAGATACTTTTTTTAGTATTTTGAAAAGGCTAAATGGAAGACTAGTATGAAGTTTTAAGCTGAAACTTTTACGAATTATGTAATATCAAAGAATGTTTCTGTTCTTTTCAATACAATTTTATTGGTTTAATACTGTAGAACAGATTTAGCGTTTTGTGAGTTTATAGAAATTAATCTTGTGAGTAATTTTACATGTGATTAAAACACTTTACCAAGATAAACAACTAGTGTATGTATATTTTTTTAAACCCCATTTATGGGCATTGGTTTTTCCTTTTGAATGGTTTTACACTTGTAATTGTTGGGACTTTTATAGCTGGCTGTTCCGTGTGAGCTAAGGTTCTGTGTTGAAGGCCGTACCTTGACCTATAATGGTATTTTATCAATTTTAACTTGGATAGAGAGTTGTCTTATTGGCACTGTGACTCGTACCTCATCTTCCTATATCGATCAAATCAGGTTTTGTTGTGACATTTTGGTAGAAACACATTCAACGCATCGATATCTGATACTAATCGATAAAAATATAACTTAAAGCATAGAATATTTTCTTTTTTATTTGGAATTTATCATACTGGCTTCATTTTTCCGTTCTGAAAATCATAACAGAATTTAATAACGTTAAACGTTGGTTAAAAGTTTTGCGACAGGAGACCTTTGGGAATTCATAAACTTAGTATTTTTTTGTTTAATGATATAATCAAGATTGTTGCATGCCGTTCAAATGTTATAGATTAGGAGGCACATTTGCTTTGTACATTAATTATGTCAAAAAGTGATTATATGCAAAGAATAAGAGAAAAAAAATTACTTGTTGAATGCAGTAATAATAAATAACGAATTTACAAACTTTTTAGAAATGATGTCCAAATTGGCCATCAAGATCAAAATTGATATAACAAAATCATATACCGATACTGTACTTTTTTCATGTATCAAACTGATAAAAAAAAACTACCGAGAAGAAAGGCCAATGCTTTGTATTGTACTAACGGGATAAAAATAACGAATAATATGTTTTTAAGACTTTTAACAATAAAAAAAATTGGTGTGGACTTTAACGGTGCTTTTTTGTGGACTTTAGCGGAACTTGTTATTGTGGACTTTAACGGCGTTTTCTTGTGGACTTTAGCGGAGGTAGTTTTGTGGACTTTAGCGGAAGGTTTGTGGACTTTAGCGGCGTTGTGGACTTTAGCGGAAATTTGTTGTGGACTTTAGCGGTGTTGTGGACTTTAGAGGAATTGTGGACTTTAACGGTGCCACAACGCACAAAGCAGAAAACATAATGCCCCTCTGCTAGCGTTGGTGAAGAATACAAATGGGTATTTTTAATGATTTTCGGAATATCAGTATACTAGTAATAATATCTATAATTTAAAGCACAAGATTCATAAGACCCAGAGGCCCCCTCCCCATTTTTGTGGGAACAAAATGGTTGATTGTATAGGGAATCACTGAATCATGACTGGAGCGCCCCCTTTTAGGTCAGTCGACGGGCCCCTCCTTATGAAAAATTATGCATGGATCCGCCACTGAGGTTTCATTCCACAAAAGAAAGTTTGGGTCGATTTAGGGGTTAAGGATATATTGCTTAAAATTGTTATAATAATAGAGGCCAAAACAAGACTTTTTGAATACTTTGTAAAACCTAGATAGTTATTAATCAAAGAAACAAAAACCCTTTACTTCTCCGAAATCATTCCAACTGAAAATGTCAGTTTAGTTGTATACATAGAGATGAACGCGTTACGGACATAATTTTGCATTTACTAATCAATACTTGTTGAGTTGTACAATTCATATTTCACTAACTGTTCTTCAATTTTCACTGAAGTTATATAAATATAATATATATGTTCGTGTTCCTAAATTCATGTCTTTAATGTGTAAAGATGTTTAGTAACTTTTTATCACAGTAGTATTGTCAGTTAAAATATTTTGGTTAATCTTTGGTGATGTATTTTTTTCCCTTAAGTTAAAGGTACATAGAGCAATATGATCTCTTTTTAAAATGCATCAATATACTTTTCTATTGAACCGTCTAAAATATATTATAAGCTTATATAACACATTCACCTTTTAAATAATTTCAATACATCAGTTTTATTTAAAATTAAAAATAATTCTTCTTCTGAACAACCCCCCCCCCCCTTTTTCTTCTTTTTTTTATATGTTGTATCGAAAAGAAAGGATCTGAATCAGAATTTACATCTGATTTTTATCTGTGATCATGTTTCATTGAACGCAGCTGTGTACCTAGTTGCATGGGGTTGATATAAATGACATGTTAATTGGAAGTTATGCAGTTACTGATAAGTTTCCTTGTCAGTTTTACTGGATAATTTAAGAGTGTTAAGGCCAATTCAGACTGGAGCGTTGTCAATGTGCACAACTTGTGTTTTTAAATTATAAAATTTCAATAGCAAGGTCAACATTCCAAAACTGAATGATTACCTTTGGAAGACAAAAGTTTAGTCGGAAGAATAGCCTGCTACAATATTGTACAGATGCTCGAAAAGCATCTTTAACTGTTGTTTTTGGGAGAGGAGTCGTCAAAATTATAAAAGAGGATGTGTCAAATTCAGAGGCGGATTTAGAGGGGACCAGGGAACCCCCCGGGTTTCTGGGGGAAGTTTGGTTGATTATATAGAGAATCACTGAAGCATGACCAGAGCGGACCACCCCCCCCCCCCTAATCTTAGTCAGTCCGTGTGCCCCCCACGTATAACATTTCTGGATCCGTTAGTTAAATTCCCTATTCTCATACTATATATTTTTCTTATCATGGAACTTAATGCATTAATTCCCAGGGGAAGGCTATAGGGATAGCTTGAATAGGTCTTTCAAGCTTCATTAATATATGAAAAGGGTGGGAAATTTAAAACGGTCAGGGTTATTTCCAAATAAGTGTCTGATGCTAGTAGTATTTATCGTGTTGCGGTTAAAACCACATTAAAATTTTGTAAATGTGTCAGATGTTTCCGGCATTATTTGTAAATTTGCACCCATTTGACATCAAAAATAGACTGTAGGAATTTGCAAGTGTCGATAAGCTTTGTTTTAAAAATGTTTTAAGAGGAAATGGCAATGTAGCGCAAATCAGATCATTATATAGGTGTAGGTCTCCATTTTGGTATATAAATATCTGGAAATATACATAGACATGTATATCATGTTTAAACAAAAATATACATTAGAAAAGGGACAGGTTATAAGCAGATCCGGGTGGGTGGGGTTAGGGGGGGGGGGGGGTCGACGGGGTCGCCCCCCACCCCCATTTCCTGAAGAAAAGGGTTGATTATATAGGAAATCACTGAAGCATGACTAGAGCGCCCTCCCCTTAAGGTCAGTCATTGCCCCAAACCCCTAATGAAAAGTTCTGGATCGCCACTGCAGGTATATGGAGTCTTAATGGCTGACATCTACCTCCAAATAAATGAACAAATTAAATTCAAGATTAAACGGCCTTTTGGGAATAACTTTTTTGAAATGCCTATTTATTTTGATATTTATAAACATCATACAATAATATTTCAATAAAATCTTACTCGCAATGGGGATTCCTTGAAAATAAAGAGAAATTGTCTTTCAAATGACAGCACGCAGAACATGTATCTATATACATGTATGTTACTGTACGGCTTCGTTATCGATCCGTAGCATACCACATCGTCTTGGTTACATGTATATGCATAATTGTGTAAATTATGTTTGCATTTTAACCCGTTTGGGTATTATGGTTTGCAAAAAGATTATCAGCTAATTAAACTACTTATTTGGGTTTTTTGGGCCGCTAATTTGGGCTTAAATTTTATTTAAAAATTACCAACTTGACTGCCAAAAAAAATCTAAAAATGTATATATTATAGTCCAGGCATGTTTCATATTAAAGAATTCCCATAATCAAGTTCTTATCAATATTAAAGTCAAACATCGAGTAAGAAAAGAGAAGATAAATGTTTAAGTATCGAGTTAACAAAGTAGGTTCACATTGTCGATCGGACTCAATCAACACTGATCGATGAAGCCACCAGAAGATTGATTTGACTCGTTCAACGAAAATGTTCGGGTGTCTATCTTGCTTGACACTGATTCCAATTTCTATGCGATAACCTTTGAAAGTCAATAAAATTCGAATAGGGATCAAGAAGTAGAATCCATGCACTAGATATTCGTCGGGAAATGTTAGTATATATATAGAGAGATCAAGAAAGGTCATCATACAAATATTTGAGGTAAACGGACAGAAAGTCACAGGACAAAAGTCACAAGACAGAAAGTGAAAATTTGATAGGACAAACTAAGTCACACTTACAATCAGTCACGCCGTTGCCGAGGAGGCATTAATTTTTAACCTTGTCTGTTCGTACGTATACGTAAAAATGTAGTAATCTTATCGGGGCCTTTTATAGCTGACTAGGCGGTATGGGCTTTGCTCATTGTTGAAGGTCGCATGATGACCTAAAGTTGTTAATGTCTGTGTCATTTTAGTCTCTTGTGGACAGTTGTCTCATTGGCAATCATACCACATCCTCTTTTTTATAAATACGTCCGTACGTTCAAAAAATGTATCCGTTCTTTAACTTTAGTTTGCCTTAACCAAATGTAAGAATCTCACACACAATGCTTATCACCACATAACACATATCAAGTTTGAATTTTGGTCTCAATAATTTTCACCGTTCCAGAGTTATGCCTTTTACAAATATGAAAAATTGCTGAATATTTCGTTTCCTGTCTCTAACTCAAATTTGCCTCAACCAAATGTTATGAAGTTTAAAAATGCTTACTGCCACAAAACTCACATCAGGAACACACTTTTAATGTTCTTGATTTATGAGCCTTTATAACGTCTTATGCAAGCGGGGGGATTATCTGCATATGGCCCATGCACACATTTCCTATTTAGTTTTTTTATTAAGTGTTTTCTTTTTCAAAGAAAACTAATCTCAGAACTAAATTGTGACTATTTTGCCAAGTGACTTTTTGTCCGTGACTTTTTGTCTAGTGACTTTCTGTCCTACATATTTTAATGGTCAGTACTTGATAAGCTTGACTTTTACTTGATAAATAAATATATACGACGCTTGGAGCTCAATGCCATTAATCTGCGTTTTATCTGTTTTCTAGATTTATTCGAACAATACTTCTTTATCACTGGCTGACTACTGCCACCATTAATAAATCCAAACCTGACCTATATTCGACTCTACCAAACTCGATCGCCTTTTGATTCCTATACTTAACCATGCACATGCACGAGTACAAATGATCGCTACAAGACTCTATGAAAGATATCCACACAGATAGGAAGATGTGGTATGAGTGCCAATGAGACAACTCTGCATCCAAGTCACAATTTATAAAAGTAAACCATTATAGGTCAAGGTACGGTCTTCAACACGGGGCCTATGCTCACACCCAACAACAAGATATAAAGGTCGATAAAAAATTACTGGTGTAAAACCATTCAAACGGGAAAAACCAACGGTCCAGGTCTGATCTATATATATAAAAAAAAAATGATAAACGAGAAACACTCTTTCGATCGAGGTATAATATATATCTGTTATTAGGGGCTGAAGGGTCCTGCCAGTCCATTCCATTATTCAAAATATTCATTTCATTATTTAAAATTGGCTATTTTTCAATGTTCACGCGTAATTCGTTAGTTTTCTCGTTTGAATTGTTTTACAATGTCTTATCGGGGCCTTAAATAGCTGACTATGCGGTATGGGCTTTGCTCATTGTTGAAGGCCGTACGGTGACCTACAGTTGTTAATGTCTGTGTCATTTTGGTCTTTTGTGGATATTTTTCTCATTGGCAATCATACCACATCTTCTTTTTTTATATTTCCTCATTTTTACGCATGTTGTTGCATTTAGGTCCTCCGTAAACCCTCTTATAGTCATTGTGAATCAAAATATAGCTATAGTGTCACAGTCAATTTTTTTTTTATATTTATTTCACTATTCACCGCTTCGATTTGAATAATGAAACATAAACCATTTTATTATTCATCATTCATTTTTTAATATTGAATAGTGAATAGTGAACTATGAATAATGGACGTACTTCAGCGCGGTTCATATATGATATATGGGTAGGCCCAAATTGAATACTAACTTTTTTGCAATCTTTATAATGTTCATGTCGTGTTTTTGATACTTTTCGTATTTCATCGAGCACCCATAATATTTCATAATTGAAGGATGGCTAAAATATAGAAATAAGAAATATATTGTTTATTTTCAAATACCACAAATATCTGCCAAAGACCAAACGACGGTAAATTAAACAAACAAGTTGATAGACGGCCTTCAACAATGAGCAAAAGCCATCAAATGTAATAAATTGTTAGACAATTCAAACGAAGATCACCAACAGCCTTCGGTATGTTATGATAAAACATGATAAGACAGAAAGCAAAAAATTCAGGTCCCTGAAAATTTGATTTTACCCTGAACACAGACTTTAATTTTACATGTGACAGAATCACGTTGTTTTATATTTCGTGCTTAAGAAAATAGACACATGCATGGCCCAGAGGCGGATTTAGAGGTTTTTTTTTAAGTTGGCAGCCCCCCCCCCCTCCCAATTTTTGGTAAAACAAAAATGGTTGGTCAAACAGGGAATTGCCGAGGCATGATTGCAGCGTACCCCTCTTCGGCAGTCAGTGATCCTCCCCCTTATGAACATTTCTAAATCCGCCACTGCATGCATGGCAAATCAGAAAATAAAAGTCAGGAATAAAAGACCAGTTTAAAAATCTTTGTTTTCTACTAACACTGTCTATATTTTAAAAAGAATATTTAAGATAATATCTTATTTGAAAACTATTTACTAGTAGGTTTGTTTGAAATTGGTGAGAGAAAACAATGTTGCAGGGAGAATAAAGATTTTCATTGAACTTTATATTTCACTCTAAGTCATAAGCCCTGATTTTACACATAATTTACAGTTTTATCTCAGCATGTTATCAGTAATCTGTTACATATATAAACTTTGTGGTCATACTTTCTCTATGGTTCACTAATTGTAACCAGATGTATGTTGACTAAGTAAACCTCAATGTTAAACTGTTTTTATCAGAAATTGTTTTGTATAATTGGTATGTCCCTGTCCTTCCACAGGTTTCATTGTATTTTCTGCTCTCTCTGGTCAAAAATATGATGATTTTGAAAAAAAATCTGGGACTATTAGACCCCGTTTACACTGACAAATAAGATCGATCTTATCGAACGCGGCCCTTGTCTTTTTAAGATCGATTCAAATAAAGATCGATTCAGTTTCGTTGCCAGTGTAAACAGGGTCTTATACTATTAGTATAATAGTCCAGATAACATTTATAATAAGAAAAAAATACAAGATTGATAATGAAAAAACGAATATTTATTTTCTATTCCTTGTATTTCTTAATCTAATTTAATTTAATAAAATGTATGGAAAAAAAATCTAGATAAATTTCTCATTAACTTAATGACTTCCTATTTTTTAAAACTATTGTTGAAGTGAATTCAGGAAAAAACAAAGATGTACCATAAACAATTATTCCAGCATCGACAAAGGATCTGATATATATATATATTTTCGTGCGTAAAAATTAACTCTTAAGTAGGCACGAGGTATGCATTGCCCTGCCTGTCTAGTTTGTTTAAATGATCAAACAAACTTTCAATTCCAAGTGTAATACGTAGCTGTAATTAATAGAAAACAAAAACTAACAGATCTTGGAAAAAGGGGGAGGGCTTAACAAAAATATTGTCCTTGATCTATGGATTCATTTTTTATTTATTTTAAATTTTAGATATTGATTGAACTTAAACATACTTTGGAGTAAAGTAGTTTTGAGATTTTAGCTACCATTTATTTTACTTAAACTGCGGAGTCCTTGGGACTTTTCTGCGTGACAATTTTTTTTTTGGCTTACGGTAATTCATCTTCTTGAATATTTTGTTTTCTTGGGAAAAAAGTTCTCCCTTGATGTCTTTAGCAAAGGTTTTAGGTCCAAAGTTGCATTCAATTTCTCCTGATTATAATTTTGATAGACACCATTGACCCTAAACAAGAAAATCTGGAATAGGTGCAAAATGAAGACTTGCTGACAAGAAACCTGTATTTGAAAGACAATCTACTGTAACATTTTTTGCAAGTGTCTGAACGGTTTATTCAATTTCATTTCATTTTGAATATTTTATAAGTTAGTATAAACTATACGAAGATTTCAATTGAACAATTTGTTTAACTTTAAAAATCATCAGAATTAATTAATCTATAAGTAAATTTGATAATTTCCAAGCTGGAAACGTTACAAGGTTTAAAGAAAATCCATAAAATAGGGTAACAAGAATTCTGATGATTTGTGACCATAACGAATCACCTTCACAATGTTATTCTATGAAACCCTACTATAGAAAATTCTAAAAGGTTCTATACGGAACTAGATACTAGCTTTTGATCATAAACAAGGTTCTATCCAAGTTTGGCAGAAATCAATGACAGTTTGAGAAGGTTATTATCATTTTTAAACCTTTTACCACAGAATGAATATTTGTGGAGGCCGCAACCAACTACGACGGAATGTAGGATGGCTATGTATCGCTTTTGCGACTAAAGTTGCAGGCTCGACAAAAAGGGAGAAATATTAAAAACAAGAAAAATATCTGAAAAAACTGAAGAAAATAAAACATGATAGTAAATTAACTAACATGCGATACAAAATTTCAAGAAATTCCATCAAGTAATATGGGAGAATATTACAGCACACACAACTATATAAATCGAGATATAAATGTTGAAAAATAAACTTTGAAGTCCAAAGAGAATTTGAGCAAACTGGATTTTATGACAATATGCACATGACTTTGTTTCATTTTAAGATAACAAATCCATATTTATTTAAGTACAAATGCAGTAACAGCAACACATGATTTTCAAAAACTTGAAAAACATGAACTTGTTTCAGCTACCTGTATTTACCTATCTGGTTAATTAGTATGATTGTTTTGATAAGCATTCCTTTTTGTTGTAATAACTACTTGCACCTTTTTTTTTTGGCATTTCTAAAGATATCTTACATATGTCTTCCTATGTAAGTCAATAAAGGCATATTGCCAAATTCCATTTCTACAAAAACTGAGGTAAATATGTCATTTGATATATAACATGGTGTAGCTTTTGGTGTCATTTCAACGTCGCACACGCCCTTGTCAAAATCAATTTTATCAAAAGATAAACGAAAAATATTAATTACACCCCAAATGACTATCCCCCTTTCTCCCCCATAACAGTACAATGTATTTATCAATTTCTTCTTTTCCAGCCTTGCCCATTAATGCTTGACAATATCTGAACCTATGTCATTCTCTTTTTAAAAGTGTGTAATATCAACTTCTGATATCAAACTTTCACATAGAATCGATTCTAAATTGGCTAGATTTGATTTAGTCAGTTCTATACATAGAACAGTATTAAGAACTCTTTATCTTAAATGTAAATAAGTCTTATTAATAATAATATATACATATTGTGAAGCCAAGGTGGTCGAGTGGTATATATAAATATATAAATATATACAACTCGTCTAAACATCAACCTAACAATATTAGATCTGTAACTTTGCGTTCGCAAATTTTTTGTTCTTCCCTCGCCGGGATTCGATTAAAACTGACGAGGAAAGGTAACACACGGCCGCTGAAAGCTTTATTATTGTGGAGCCCAGGTGGTCTTGTGGTCTAGCGGGACGGCTACAGTGCAGGCGATTTGGTGCCACGATATGTCAGTAGCATGGGTTCGAATCCCGGCGAACCCATGCTACTGAGATATCGTGGCACCAAATCGCCTGCACTGTAACCGGCGCGCTAGATCACACGAACACATGGGCTTCATAAAAATGAAGCTTTCGCTGGCCGGGTGTTACCTTTCTTCGCCAGTTTTAATCTAGCATCGTACTACAGTACATGCTATAAAAGGCATGAAGATGTTATTTTTACAGATCAGCTAAATTATCTATATATATAGTGAAGGATCCTACAAATTAATGTAAGATACAGTCACAGAAATAATTATATTTACAAGTACGTCTGAACCAGTGACAATTTTACAACAGATGTATCTATCGGATCACCAGCAGTGATGGTGATACATGACTGTGTACATTCTGTATATACAACTCGTCTAAACATCAACCCAATAATGTAAGATCTGTAAATTTGCTTTCGCAATTGTTTTGTTCTTGTGATATATATATATATATAATATATATATATATATATATATATATATATATATATATATATATATATATATATATATATATATATATATATATATATATATATATAGGGCAGAACAAACAAAAAATGCGAGAGTAAATTTACAGATCTAACAGTTCTACCTATAACAGTTTAATACAGTTCTATCTAAAACTGGTTCTGACAGTTCTACTAAGAACAGTTTTTGAGGTAGAACTGTTCTAGGAGAGTTTACAACAGCTCTATGACAGATTATTCTGACAATTCTAACGAGAGATCAGAAGTTATATCCACTGTATGGTTCCAAAAGAAGGTCCTGCATTTATTGTTCCCCTTCTTTTTTTTTTAAATCAGGTCGTCATTTTGCACTTTTTTTTTTGAATGACTCAGAGGACATAAGAGAAAAAGGTAAGCACGTGTAACCTGCCCCAAACGTTAGATTGTGTTTACGATAGAAACAAAAAGAAAAAAAAGCTGTTTACTTAATAAAACAGAATAAAAAGGGTGGGTTACGCCAACCTTGATATCCCTTTCCCAGTCTAGGCGTATCAGTGCATGTCCGTTGTAGAAAAACATCTTCCTATATCTATTTGAAATACATCCAATTTGGGGTCCTCATTGCGGTCTGCTTTTAAATCATTTCGATTTCTTTCAGAAACAAATAAAATACAGAATTGTGAAAAATATAAAATTCAACTTTTGAACATGTTCAGTTCAATATAACTACATATGTACAGTCATTTTAAAAATGAATTATCTTAATTTACTTGTCATAGTGTTTCTGAAAAACGAATGCGCGCCAATGTAATTACGCGAACGTAAAAAAAACAAGGAGTAATTGTAACAGGATGCTGTTACGAAGTCTCCCAAACAAAGCTCCCATAACTCGCCATATTCCTATGGTACCATCCATTTACAAGTATTCAAACAGGAGGGGGTGGTGGTGAACAGCAGGGACTTCACCTACATTTCATTAGATTTATTTTATCGTCCCATACAAGAATATATATGGTTTAGGGGTGGGGATCTCAATCATTTAAAAGTTGTGGGGTGGGGTGACCCCATGGACTCTCCCTATATTTCATTTGATGTGCTTTATTCTTCCATTCAAGAATATATATGGTTTAGGGGTGGGGATCTTGACCGTTTACAAGTTTTCTATCAAGATGGGGGTGGGGTGACTCTCTAGGGACTTCCCTTTTATTTCATTTCATTTGTTTTATTGACCCCTACAATAATATAGATGGTTAAGGGATGGGGATCTGGGCCGTTTACTAGTTAATAGCACGTTCTCAAATTGAATGGGTTGGGGGTGACCCCCCATGACATTCCCATTAGTTTTATTTCATTTGTTTTATTGTCCCATTCAAGAATATATATGGTTTAGGGATGGGGATCTGAATGGTTTACAAAATAATAGCATATTCTCAAATTGAAAGGGGTGGGGGTGACCCCATGGACTTCCCTTTTCTTACATTTGATTTGTTTTATTGTCCTCTACAAGAATATATATGGTTTAGGGGTGGGGATCTGGACCGTTTAAAAGATAATAGCACATTCTCAAATTGAATGGGGTGGGGGTGACCCCCGGGACTTCCTATTAGTTTCATTTGATTTGTTTTATTGTCCCATTCAAGAATATATATGGTTTAGGGGTGGGTATCTGGGTCGTTTACAAGATAATAGCATATTCTCAAATTGAAGGGGGTGGGGATGACCCCCATGGGACTTGCCCTATGTTTTATGCAATTTGTTTTATTGTCCTTTGAGCATTTCTGACGACTGCATGTGTCTATCACTTATAGTTTTCAAGTAATATTCTTTTGAAAATTTTAGAAAATAAAATCCCATAGGATTCTATTGTAAACCCCTCCCTTCTTTCTGCCCCCCCCCCCCAAAAAAAAAAATACCCCTAAATAGACCCCAATGCACAAACGAACAATAAATTGCTCATCTAGACATATAAGTCTAACATTCTATGAAACCCTAAGTTAATCTGACAAGCGATTTGTAGAAACGCTGCGGACAAGTTCATTTTTAAAGTGGCGGAAGAAGAGGAAGAAGGAGAAGAAGAAGAGGAAGAAGAAGAATAATAAAAATAATAAGAACTGAGCAAAAACAATAAGTCTCCAAACTTTGTTTGGGAGACTTAATAATCACAAAATGCGCGCAAATGAACTTTCACTTACGGAAAAGCGATTTATGTTGTACAAACGGGTATCATTATTTGCGAAAGAGTCGTTAGCAAAATACGACGACTGGGAAAAAAAATCCCGTTTACTTCGTGAATATTGTGAAATTTGCGCTATTTTTTTTTAAAGAATTATCCACCCATCTGTAAAACTGTGTTGAATATATTAAAAAGAAAGACAAATTTTAAAATGTATAATCTTAAATCTTTACGCTTTCCAATGTAATGGGAGATAACTTATTTTTAAAATAAATATTTTCCTCTGAAACAGATATGGGTCATTTTCAAAAAATGTCGAATTTTGAAATTGAAAAAAATATTAAAAGTTACTTATTCAAACAACCCTCTACATAAGCAAATCAAAACAAACAGTACTTTAAGAACAACATATTAAAAGATGCAATCTTAATGATGTCATACAAGAATATGTTGAAACATTTTTTGATCGGTGGTACATTATTTTGTCTATCCTGTTACCATTTTCAAAAGAAATTTTGGGTTATTAAGAAAAGGTTTAGATAAAATGTTAAGCTTGTTTTACGTAGACAATTAGATGGTTTTCAAGAGAATAAACTTCTATATATATTCATTCTGTAATATGATAGATTATTTGCCAATTTTCCAGGTTGTACTGAAAAATGCCTCTAAAAATTGGTTTTCAAAGGTTGTAAAAATTACCACCAGTAATGCAAGTCTAAGATAGCAATTTATATTGTTCAGCATTTTTTCACCCTTTCAAATAAACCCAACATCAAGTAAATCCCTCATAAGTTAGTTTACTTTTCTCTATATTTCATTGGTAACAGGAACGTACGTTTCTGATATATTACTACATAAAAGTCTATCCTGTTACCTTTTTGTCTATCCTGTTACCGATATCAGTATTGCACCTGCGAATGCTTAATTGGGAAGATTAAGACGTTATAACCTTAAGATGACTTCAAACAACGAAATATTTCATTCGTTTTGCACCTATATGTTAAGATAAAAAAATTAACGACGTTTTTGTCTACAATTGTCTATCCTGTTACTGTAACCATAGCAACCGTAGTAACAGGATAGACATAACAGGATAGACAAATTTCTTCGTTTTTGATTGCTGTTGTGAAATAACTACTCCCTTTGGTGAAGTGATTATGTTTTTCTATTGTGAATTTGGTTTCCAACACGTTATTGCACTTTTTACAAGTATACTGTTGGTGTATTTAATCAAAATTGGTGGTAACAGCATAGACATGAAAAAAAGTACGCTATATTTTTTTCACTAAATGTCTTGAAATTTCTTTTCTCTACACTGTCGTTCAAGAAAAGAGGCGTTTTAAATGTAAAGATTACTTTGTACTTTTGAGATCAACACTGACTGATTCAATATTCATAGGGAGAATAATTTAACGGCTGATTTAAGTAGCGGTAACAGGAAAGACATGAACCTCCTGTACGCAGATTCGATTTAGTTTGTAGATAATATGTTACATACAATGATATAGAAGCTACGATTTTTCGTTAAAGTAATATTTAACGTTCTTAAAAAGTCCCTTTTGCAGATATCAAGCCGATCAGAAAATCGCAAAAAAATCATTTGAAATGTGATTTTCTGACACTGTACGCAGACAAATACCCCCAAAATGGGTCTTAAATGCAGTTTAATCTTATCAAAATAGATGTAAGGTGTGTTTATTATTAATGTTCTGAATCACAAATCTGACAAGCTTTCATTTAAACCATTACAACTGAAATTTCCATTAGAAATAAAAAAGTTAGCATGGGTGTACTGAAAATTCGACATTTTTTGAAAACGACCCATATGATTGTTGACAAAAAGAGTTACATCCCATCATAAATATCATCAAAAAAGTAATACGATAATTAAAAAATATCTGACAAAGTGCACTGTATAGAAGTAAATTTCGTATATATATGATTATTATACATATCAAATGAAAGAAAAATGTCAAAATGTCAAAATATATTTAGTTTATAATAAGGGGGATAATCAAAACTGCTTGTTTCTAAAAATATATTCTATTTGTGTTGTTGATATGTACATATGTACTTCGATAAATACATGTTGTTTAAACTATTCATAACTGAATTATTCCTTATAAAAGACGATAAAAATCAATCAATGAAATTTAGCCATTATCCAAGCTCTTGTTATTTGTTGTGTTTTGTATTTTCTATTACTGGGATAAAAGATAAACAGAACGTCCATGGAAATCTGACGAAGACCTTTACTTACTTGAAAATCTCTAAAGGTTTGGGGGATTTTCAAGATTTAAATATTGATTTACGTAAGTTGTAAATATTTTTTCAACGAAAGTTTCTTTTTTCTTCTTCTTCCTTTTGAACAATTATAATAAGCCCGATCGTAAAGTCGTCTTGTTTTCTTAATAACGTTTTCGCTCCATTTTATTTTGTACAACATGTATTCATATGACAGTAGTGAAGCCTTGTTGACCCTTAAAAAGAAGAGTTACTTCATCATTGAAATTAAACAAGAAACATAATATAAAAAAGAAGATGTGGTATGATTGCCAATGAGACAACTATCCATAAAAGACCAAAATGACACAGACATTAACAACTATAGGTCACCGTTCGGCCTTCAGCAATGAGCAAAGCCCATACCGCATAGTCAGCTATAAATGGCCCCGATAAAACAATGTAAAACACGTTACCAAAACTGGCATTAAATTTCAAATTTACCGAAAAAAAATTGATCCGTATAAACTTGTTATTTAATCTAAATTAAATTTCAGTTAAATCGTCTGATATTAGTAGTTTCGATAAAAAATAAACGTATACCAAAACTGGCATTAAATTTCAAATTTACCGAACAAAAATTGATCAGTATAAACTTGTTATTTAATCTAAATTAAATTTCAGTTAAATCGTCTGATATTAGTAGTTTTGATAAAAAATAAACGTATATTTAAACGAAAAATTTAACGGTGATAAACTAGATTTAAACCTTTTAAATAACAAATTTAAACTGCTATTATTTTTCAAATAAATAACAAGTTTAATAACCCATAAATCGGAATTAAACTTAAGAAAATAAGAAATTTAAAAAAATTATTAAACTTTCATAAACTACTAAAATAATTCTTCATAAATCAGACCTGAAATTCAAAACTAGAAATTTAATTTATGAATAAATTTTGTAAACGTATCATTTCATGCAGTGAGTCATTATCACTTATCTTAGTCAATACCACTGTCCTGTGAGCAGTCCATATATAACGATAATGACCAGTTATTCAAGAACTATTATATAAGTAAATAGAAAAAGAAAAAAAAATAGGGTCACCATTCATTTGCGCTCTCAATCTGCCTTCGAAAGAAGCATACATTTTTGTAAAGGTGCTTTTTCTGTTGAACTAACTGTTGAGAAATAAAGATAATATCGAAATAAAAAAAGAAATTTATTACAGAAATCGCTCAAATTTTACAATAAAATTGAGATAGGAAATGGGGAATGTGTCAAAGCGACAACAACCCGACCATAAAGCAGACAACAGCCGAAGCCTAGGCCACCAATGGGTCTTCAATGTAGAGAGAAACTCCCGCACCCGGAGGCGTCATTCAGCTGGACCCTTAAAAAACAGTTTAGTTATAAAAGTACAGTTTATTTGGAAATTATAATAAAACATATAGGTCACCGATGAGTTAAAAAAGATATTTCAATTTTAATGACAAAAAAAATGGCATTTTTACACCAAAGGGAGATAATTTCGAACTTATTCAATGATATATGCATATTAAAATCATCTGGGGCCAACACAAATTGATTTGTTTGAATGATTTGTGTACCATATGATAAAGAACCCAGCCAACACATAATATTTTCATGATATTATTGACTGGTTATATATATGTTTTTCAAAAATATTTACCAAAAAATATTTTATAGACATTTTTTTTACATCAGAAATTATGCATGAATGATATTTTAACAATAATGGTGGGAGATATTATGGACATAATTGTGCAAATCGTGATACAAGCATGAACTTTGGTATAAAGGTTGACTAAATGATACTTATAAAAAATCCGCTGCTGGCCAGAAAAAAAATCAATTTTTCAAGATGGCCACCACACATTTTGGAAGTGGCGCCATTACAAATTGGCAATAATTCGTTAATCCTTTGAAAGGTGTGTTATATGTAAAATCCAATGTTAGATTTGATAAAAAGTAAATGACAGTTCCTAAATCACGACTAGACAATACATTAATGAAACTAAAGGTGACTTCCGGTTTCAAAATGCCGGCAAAAAAGTCAAAAATTTTAATTTTTATACTTTTAAGCAACTTCACAAGCCTTAGGGATGGAAATCATTGAAAGATGTGTTATAGGTATAATTTAATGTAAGTTATAATAAAACATTAAAAACAGTTCCTAAGTACGACAAAACAACACATAGATGAAGAAAAGTAGTGATTTCTGGTTCCAAAATGAAGGCAAATACGTAGAAAATATTTTTATAATTTCCATCAACTTAACAAGTTATAAAACTCTTTGTTAAGTTTAAATGCCTAGTTTGGTAAGAAAGACAGGTTGCTTATCTTATAATTATCTGACTGTTGCCTATACAACAACCCGTACAAAGAAATCCAGAACGGTAGCATTTACAGTTACCAACACAGCTGGATTTTTGCCTCTGCATTTCAAAAGTTCCTGACACGAGGATGCAACGGTAGTCAATTTCGGTTTCCAACTGTCATTGATTCTTCCTTTCATCCAACCCCAGTGTTCATGATTTGGTACATGTACCTGTCATAACCTATCCACAATGTGTTCTACCTAGAACGGCATTTCCAACCGTGGCTGATCTGCAGTTACAATTGATGTTTCTCCGGGATTCACCACATTTTCGCCTTATCCATCAAATACCTGAGAATTGCCTTGTAGTGCATACAAATCGCTTTTGATGTCTATAAATAGTTTGCACATGCACAAAAGTGTGAAACACATGTGTATCATAACCTGGAAAAATGTTATTAAACCAAATCCAAAAACATTAAATATATAGTAAATAGTTCAAATGTTTTTGAAAGAATTTGGAATGTTTTCGCGCATGCGCAAATACTTGATATATCAAATATTCTTTTTTAAATAATATGTGATGTAAGGAAGGAAGCTGCCAAACCTGATAATTGGTTTTTATTAAAAGAAGTTCAAAGAAAAGTTTTCCAGAAAAATCTGTATTTTCAAACTGAAGAAAACAGCCATTTTAGAAAATGGTCGTGGCCATCTTGAAAAAAATATTTTTTTGAATGGCCAGCAGTTATTTCTTAAAAAGTATATGATAATGATGCGTTGTGGTAATTTTCATGCTTGTATCATTATTTGCACAATTCCCTCGATTTTGCTTGCTAATATCTTCCACTATAATATTTCATCCCAATGTTTGATTGCTAATATAAACACATTTTTTGTAAATATTTTTTAAAATAAATAGATAAATATTCTTTGCTGAAGTTTTTAAAACATTAAATAGACAGTTTTATAAATGAGAACAATTGTATGCCGAGGAGATATTTCTTTGCAATATTCAATCAATATCTGATGGACATTTTTATATAACACTAGAACACACCTGTGATATCGCGGGTCTGTGGCTGAATTAAAGAATATAATTATGCGTAAGCCTTATTTTAGTATTGGTATTGTCATCTGATAAAGTAATGCCGATTATAAGATGCACAGTTTTCTCTGCTTTCAACATCTTTCTGTTTGAACCCGTCGACCTGGAACTTATCAATTATTGGTATTATTAATTTTATTTGGAAAACAAAAGTCCCTGGAAAGGAGTATTTTTTATCAACAGCATTGTCCTTAATGAGTTATAATTAAAGTTGAATTCTTTGATTCCCTGTTTTACGTCATTCCGACTTACAAATTGAAAACTGTACATGCTGTACCTATACGCCTTATTTTAAGTCCAGAATTATATTATTCGTATTGTCATCTTAAAAAGTCATACTGATTAAAATACTACAATCGGGAACAATGTAACAATGATTGAATTTAGTAGTGTCAACCCTGTGATTACGACCCGTGTATATAGCAAAATCCTAAATACAGTGTTTGGTGGTGTGCCTGTCAGATGCGGAACATACAGATAAGGTAAACAGGTAACAGGTGAATATACTATTGGTATCGGTATCGGATTCGACCCGGAACTTCTTAATTATTGGCAATATTAATTATGTGGGAAACAAAGGGGACTGGAGTGGTGTAATTTTTAATCAACAGCATTGTACTATATTAGTTAGATATAAAGTTGAATTCTTTGATTCATCGTTTTTACGTGATGACGGCTGATAAATTGGACCTCGTAATTTTAGTATTATAGATTTAATATATATATTTTTTAGATGTGTAAAAGAAATATTTATAAAACATTTTTGATTAATATCTATGTAAAGCATAGGTTTAATATATAATAAAATATCTTTTTGATGTAACATCAATATAATTTTCTTGTCCTAATTAAAAACATAAAATGGTAATATCTAATGAATATTTCAATAGCATCATAACAATATATTTTTTCGATTTTATTTAGAAAATATTAGTTAAAGACTGTTTCATAAACATTTTAAGATAATATTTCTTATTGATATTTGTAAGATGTACGACAAATGTTTTTCTAATGTTTGTAAGTGATATTTGTGTGAAGCCCATGTTTGATATGAATAAGGAAATAAGTTTTATATAATTTTTTAATCAGATAAACATGAACGTCTCCTCAGTTTTGATAGAAAAGTTTTAACAATTCTAATCTAACTTGGAAGAAAATTCCAATCAAGTCAAAAGTAAAATAATCCAGCGAATAACGATTGTGTTTGAAGAGCATTAAGGACTCAGTAAAAAATCAAATGATATTTAAAGTCATACCAAATAAGACTACGATAATATGTGCCTAGAACTAGAAAATTATTTGTATTTTGCCTAATTCAAAGTTTTTAAAACAGTGTTTATAAAAAAAAAAAATATCAGTGATATGTCATGCCAATAAAGAAATATAAGCCAACATTGTGCCAACAATATGCCAACTTATTAAGTACTTATCTCCCCCTTTATACCACAAAATTTATTTTTTATATTATTCTAACGTTCTTACAAAAAAAATGTGCTCTTCATTCTCTTTATCTAACATTTTCAAATCTGTGTAGTCATTTAGATGCATTTACCTAAATGATTGAATAATTTTATGCACAAACAAAAATTATTTAAAACCAGCCCAAAACAACATATACAATTTGAATATACTTTCATTTTTTTATTTTTAATTCAAAGCTACAAATCAATGACAGTTGCAATAGTACTGAATTTTTAAAGATAAAAAAAAAATAGTACTGAATTTATATAAAATAATATGTACCAGTAGATTGTATGAGTTGACTGAACATCATAATTCTTTACATCATCTTGACATGAGAATGGATACATGGTTAACAGACTATACTTTAAAAAAAAACATTTGATAGACATCCATAAAACATATCCTGGACATGAGAAGAATATTTTGTCCAGATGTTTGAAATATGTTGTCTGGATATTTTCAGTTGACACTGAATAATATCAAAATTATGTTATTTCAATATAAAATCAAGATATTTAAAAATAATGCTCTTTAAACATTCAGAACAAATATTTCCAGAAAATATGCTATTCACATGAGTATAGCCAGACAAATCATGTCAAAAAAATGTTTTTGAATGATATTTTGGTGACATTTTGCAATATATTTTAAAAATATCAATAAAATGTTTTTGTGCTACCTGGGTAACAACTACTTATGCTACTAAAGGTAATAAATAAAATTTGTGATGAAAAACAAATGTTTATTTTTTTTCTGAAATTTTTATACCCTCGAGCCTCCTTAATCATGTTAATAAAAAGCTTTTTAGAGATTTAGTAAAAGATCTGGTATCGGATCGAGATTAAAATAAATTCAAATTCTACTGAAAAATCTTGTATTTTCAAAACGCGGATCAAATCTGTTTTTTGTTTTAAGTTTGTCAAGATTGAATTCAAGTTTTGTTTTCGTAGCCGTTCATTTTGTATGTTATTAAAACACTGAATGCTCAGGATGACTTTTCATTAGAACTGATAGCGACAGATCATTATATCGATCGTAGACAATGCGTGACCAGACAGACGCAGGAGTTTGAACATTTTATTTACCTGCAACACTAAAACGCCGATTTGCGCTTTTAACTTTGATATAATGTATACATGAAAAAACTGACTAGACATTTGCGATATTTACCTAAGACCATAGTTCATTGTAGTTGTATACCTGTAATCTGAAGAAAATTTACCAAAGTCATGGAAAGTTCACTAGGACTTTGTGAGTGTACGTAATACAATGGACTTGTCCTGCTCGAAAATAATAGTAAAGAAAATAAGTATACTGAACGACTTTAGAAACGCAACCCCAGATTATTTTTGTGTTATTTTTTAATAAATGTGTCACCGTCAAAAGCAATGACTGCCTGTTACAAATGCCAAAATGATTGTCAGAAAGGTCAACAAATTCCGTCTGACATGTTTTGGGTTCTGTTTTACACCTTCTGATTTTGCATTTGTTCAACCCATTAAATGGTTTTGGCAATTATGCGGTTGGAACTTGAGTGCTTTAAAGGTTTTCCTTCAGTCGATTCTTTGGCAATTCAGTTGATGGGAAACCTTTATGGCATGAATCTGTACTCAATAGCACTCGGCAATTTGATTAGCAGTTGACGTTGCGGCCGTGAACATCTCTGGCAAATGACGTTGCGTAATCAAAGTCTGTTGACGTTTCGTTGTCACTACACGTTGATCTGTTCATTGATGGCCAGCAACACATCTTGTCTACTTGAATCGTTGTCGGAAGGACAGTAAGACGAGTTTCTGAAGTCGTACAGTATGGTTGCAGCACGTTTCTGTTTTCATGTTTGCAGTATTCTTAAGGGCGAATTCAGTTTTTTTATTTCTCAGTCTGGGCAAAATAGAGATGCAACATTTTAAAACTGGTTTAAGTGAGGTAAAGGATTGAAAGAACTGTTTCACAAAGCAAAAAAACCTGCAGCAATCTTTCATGGGTAAAAAATTTCGCTTTTCAGAAATTCGTGCGACTTCAAAACTTCGGTTTGTTCAATAACCACAGGTTAGATAGATTTTGATTTTTTGTAAGGAGAAAGAAGTATGATAAGCATGAAAAGAAGTTGTAAGACAATCAAACAATATTTGGTAAAAAAAATCAACAAAATGAGTGTTGCGTTTATAAAGTCGTTCAGTATATATAATATAGTGTTATTAACTGGCTGTTTCTGTATTGGCACTGGTATAGATTCAGGTTTGCTGTTTTTGGCCTCGAAACCCGTACGGTCGAGGGCCAATACAGCTGACCGAGACAGCCAGTTCATAACACTTTTATCAAATAATCCAACTTTTTTCAATACAGACTTGTTCTGAATGCTGTATTACATACATCAAATGTGAATATAGGGCCAATATTACCAATACGGACTGGCAATGAATCCTGAATTACATGCACAATATATGTTTACATGTAATTCAGGATTCATTGCCAGTCCGTATTGCAAATATTGGACCGGGACGAAAAGCAATATAATAGATCACGTGATTTATATGAGCAGGACGACGTCACCTTAGGACACATGCCGTTTTGGTATTATATTAGGGCTGTTTTAATCGTATTATTTAATAAGTTAAATAAATCTACCTTATTTGCCCGGGTTGCCTCTAAAAGAGTGCGCTAATGTAATGATGTTTGCCCGCAAATGGTGATGCGCGAAAATGTAATGCACCGGTTTGGTTTCTCAGTAATTGATAGAGAAAACGGAAAGTCGTCTATGTATCTGAAAGTGAAAGAACATAACATGGCTTCTTTGATCTTATTAAACGAGGAATTAAATTGTTCGTCTTCGTGTGTTATCATGTTACTATTTTACTAATGTACTGAAAAGCCAGATAAAAGACAGAGAAAATAAGCTCCTCATACGGCGCAATAATGAGGACTATAAAAAAGTTTATTTTGCATATTCATTATTTAAATGTATTTTGTTTTAAACCGGTCAAATTATGTTCTGACTTCAAAGAGTCAGTCAAAAACTTCACTTTAGCTAATTATTACAACTTCTTAGTCTGGCATTGTCATATGCATTTAAGAATGTATGGGAAAATCAGATAAAAGACACCCACTAATAAAGTCACAATAATGAGGAGTATAAAAAAATTTGTTTGGTATATTTTTTATTCAAATAAATTTTGTTTACAAATTTCATCAAATCATCTTTAAATTTTATTATATTTTTGTATTTTCATGACCTTTCTTTTCTGTTAAGTTAACACATGGAACTTTTGGTTGTAAAATATATTATTTTAAACCATTTGACTGCTGAATTGTTTCTAATAAACCTATCAATTAATTAACTCAACAGTAGCAGATTCAGATAAGGGAAAAAGGGGGAGAGGGGGGCTTAGAAGAAGAATACTTAGTTTTGATTGGATTTAATTTTCTCTGTAAACTGACTTTAACAGGTCAAATCATGTTCTGACTTCAAAGAGTCAGTCAAAACTAAACTTATTTCAACTTTTAAGTCTAGGATTTTCATATTAATTTTAAAATGTATGGGAAACCAGATAAAAGACTGATGAAATAAGGTCCCCTTAAGTCACAATAACGAGGACTATACAAAAATGTATTTGGTATATTTTATATTCAAATGTATTTTGTTAACAAATTTCATCAAATTAATATCTTAAAAATTTATTCTATTTCCGTATTTTCATGACTTTTTTTCTGTTAAGTTAACAAATAGAACTTTTGGTTGTAAAAAACATTATTCTAAAAACCATTTGACTGAATTGTTTCATAATTTTTTTTTAACTCAACAGTAGCAGATTCAAATAAGGGAAAAAAAGGGGGGGCTAAGATGAAGAAACCTAGTTTTTATTGGATTTTTTTTTCTGTAAACTGACTTTAACAGGTCAAATCATGCTCTGACTTCAAAGAGTCTGTCAAAACTAAACTTATTTCAACCTTTAAGTCCAGGATTTTCACATTGATTTAGAAATGGATGGAACATTTTTTTTTGATATATTCAATATTCAAATGCATTTTGTTTTTTAGAGATTTTCATCAAATTATCTAAAAAAAAATATATTGTATTATTTCTGTATTTTCATGACTTTTCTTTTCTGTTAAGTTAACACATGGAACTTGTGGTTGCAAATTTTTTTTATATTTTGATAACCATTTGACTGAATTGTTTCTAAAAAACTCAGTAATTAACTAACTCAACAGTAGCAGATTGATATTTAGTGGGGAGGGGGATTAGAGGAAGAACACCTAGCTTCGATAGGACATTTTTTTCCTGTCAACTGACTTTAACAGGTCAAATCGTGTTCTGACTTCAAAAAGTCAGTCCCATCTAAACTTATTTCAACTTTTAAGTCTAGTTTTTTCATATTGATTTAAAAATGTACGGAAAAGCCAGATGAAAGACAGAGGAAATAAGGTCCCCATACAGCGCAATAATGAGGACTATAAAAAAGTTTATTTTGCATATTGATTATTCAATATTTAAATGTATTTTGTTTTAAACTGGTCAAATTATGTTCTGACTTCAAAGAGTCAGTCAAAAACTCCACTTTAACTTATTATTACAACTGTTAAGTCTGGCATTGTCATAAATATATGCATTTAAGAACGTATGGGAAAACTAGATAAAAGACACCCAATAATAAAGTCACAATAATGAGAACTAATATTTTATATTGAAATATATTTTGTTTACAAATTTCATCAAATCATCTTTAAATTTTATTATATTTCTGTATTTTCATGACCTTTCTTTTCTGTTAAGTTAACACATGGAACTTTTGGTTGTAAAATATGTTATTTTAAACCATTTGACTGAATTGTTTCTAATAAACTTATCAATTAATTAACTCAACAGTAGCAGATTCAGATAAAAGGGAAAAAAAAGGGGGGGGGGCTTAGAAGAAGAAGACCTAGTTTTGATTGGATTTTATTTTCTCTGTAAACTGACTTTAACAGGTCAAATCATGTTCTGACTTCAAAGAGTCAGTCAAAACTAAACTTATGTCAACTTTTAAGTCTAGGATTTTCATATTGATTTTAAAATGTATGACAAACCAGATAAAAGACTGATGAAATATGGTCCCCTCAAGTCACAATTTTGAGGACTATAAAAAAAAATGTATTTGGTATATTTTATATTCAAATGTATTTTGTTAACAAATTTCATCAAATTAATATCTTAAAAATTTATTTTATTTCTGTATTTTCATGACTTTTTTTCTGTAAAGTTAACATATAGAACTTTTGGTTGTAAAAAAACATTATTCTAAAAACCATTTGACTGAATTGTTTCTTAAAAAAAAATTAATTATCCCAACAGTAGCAGATTCAGATAAGGAGAAAAAGGGGGGAGGGGCTAAGATGAAGAAACCTAGTTTGATCGGATTTTTTTTCTGTAAACTGACTTAAACAGGTCAAATCATGTTCTGTTAAAAAAATGTTGAGGAGAAAATACTTAGAAAATCAGACTAAGTTTGGTGACTTTGTTGTCCTTCAAGAAGTGGTACATGTACATATAAATACATAATATTTTCACTACAACTATCTATTGGGTGTTTTTTAAATAGATTTTTTAGCAACATTTATAACTTTGTAATTTATGTTCAATTGTACACTTGTTATTCTTAATATATATTTTTTTGGGAACAAAATCTTGTCAGGGTTTCTTATGGTACTAGCATGACAAGAGCATTCATATTCTTAAATACTCTAAACATTAAAAGCAAGTCATTATCTTCAGATCATTCTGAGTCTTTCTGGCCTTATTAAATTAAAGTCAGAACATTGAGACTTTCATAAGTCAGAACATTCAGACTTTTATAAGTCAGAACATACTGACTTTCAATATTTCAAATAAAAGGTTAATGCTTTATGTGGCTAAGCATCTGGGGTAAGAATTATAGATGTGTAACTTCATAGGAAAACATATATGCCATATAATTAGGGATTGACCCTGTATGTCATTCAAATCTTCTTGAAATGACGAACAGGAATATTATATGGTCTAGTGGTGGTGATCCAGACCATTGCAAAAAGGGGGGTGGGGATGACCCCCATGGACTTTCCCTTTATTTCATTTGATTCTTTGTATTGTCCCATATAATAATATATAGGCTTAAGGGGTGGGGCTCTCAACCGTTTACAAGTTTTCAAACATGAGGGGGTGGGGTGACCCCAAGGGACTTTATCTTTATTTCATTTGATTTGTCTTGTTGTCCCTTACACTAATATATATGGTTCAGGGGTGGGGATCTTGACCATTTACATGTTTTCACACAGTAGGGGTGAACCCCCCCCCCCCCCACAAGGGACTTCCCCTATATTACATTGGGTTTGTTTTATTTTCCCATACAAGAATATATATAGTTTAGGGGTGGGGATCTCGACCGTTTACAAAATATAAGAACATTCGCAAATGGCAGGGGAGGGGGTAAACCCAGAGACTAGCCCGGTATAATTCATTCAAATCAATTTGACATTATAAAAAGGAATATATATGGTTTACAGGTGGGGATCTCGACCATTTTCAGGATATAAGATCATTCTCAAATGACAAGGGGTGGGGTGACCCATAGAGACTAGCCTGGTATATTTCATTATACTTTACAGAGAGAACAAATTGAGTTTAGGGGGCAGGGATCTCGACTGTTCAACATTGTCAAATGACAGGTGGGTCTCATTGGGGTCTAAGCGTGACGCGGGATTGCCGATTTTTTGTAAGCGTGACACGGGAAAGTCAAATTATTGTGTCGTGAAAACGGGAATTGAGGTCTTGTGGGACCCGGGAAATGACAAAAAAATAAGAATTGCTTACGTACAGAGTGTAAGCGGGATACGGGAATCTGACAAAACAGTAAGCGGGATCCGGGATCGGAACCCCCCAATGAGACCCCCTGACAGGGGTAGGGTGATCCCTGGAGACTTACCCTAATTTCATTTGATTTGTTTTTAATATCATATTCCATGTTCATAATTGAAAACCCCGTTTTGTGAATCTCTGTATAATGTTCTCAAGTTAAAATCATTTTTAAAATAAAAATAAAAAAAATATTTCGGTTCTTTAGTTAAACCATCCCTTCCCTTTTTCTTTATTAAAATTATTCCGATTTCATTTCATTTTCATTAATATCAATATTCAAAAGATCGTTTTTCTCATTGGGAGAAACGAAAAAACAAATATATTTATAAGCCGCAAACTCGGAAAGGTTAAAAAGTCACTTCATGATTGAGTTTAAAAATAGAACAATCACGTGATGATGTTCAGCTCGAAGCAATAATTTTACTTTTAAAATTGCACCGACTGGTTATTAATGTTAATACTGTTTAAGACAACAGGAGTTGTCTCCCGAAAATAACAGTTCATTATCATAACAACATTTTCTGACCTGAACAAGTCAGAATTGTCAGACACCAGGTCATCTCAAAGGCCACGCGTCCGTATTTACAGGTCACGCGCCTTCACGAAACAGCAAAAAAATCACTTGCAAAGACCTTCTTCACACGCAAAAAATATTAAAATGGCCATGAAAATACGGAGGTAATATGTATTACCTTCTGAAAATGACCACATTGACCTAGATTTTCACTAAAAAAACGTAAATAATCACTATATTTTCAATAACTTCTCGTTCGAGAAACTCCCAAAACAACGACTCTCAAACACGTGATCTCTTGCAGAAAACCACGTGATCGTATGTGTCTTAGATCGGCGGCAAATTCAAAATATCTTCTGGTTTGACGGACTCGATGGAAAACTATGCAAAACAAAAATTGACCCGTACAGGTCAGAATTTCAAAACATTTTCTGACTTGAAGAAGTCATTTTATTCTGACTTGTTTATGTCAGAGCTCTGACTGATGGGCGAACGAACTCAGAGCTAACGGACCAAGGGTGAACATGTTATAAGGGCGAATAGACCCGATACCACTACATGGTACCTCGAATGACCAAATAACACTGTTATTATCTGAATAACACTTGTAATGACCGAATAACACTTGAAATTTTAATATTGGCACACATTGGTGACTTTTAAACTTTGATTATTTAATTATTATATATATTATTGATGTATTTTATAACTCAAAAATGATTTACAAAAAGCAGATAAGTTCATAAAAAAACTTTTTAAATTTAGTGTGCCCATCGAAATCACAATGGCCGCCATGTTCAATGTACACACTAAATAATGAATTTAAAATGATCTTTATGAAATGATCTGCTATCTGTAAATCATTTTTAAGTTATAAAATACATCGATTATATAATATTATTTAATAATCAATGTTTTAAAGTCACCAATTTGTGCTAATATTAAATTTTCAAGTGTTCTTCGGTCATAACAAGTGTTTTTCGGATAATAACAGTGTTATTTGGTCACTTGTGTTACCCTACCACTATACAGTCTAACTCTGGACAGGCACATACAGTCATGATACAGAATGTCAGCTAAAAAGCTCAATGCAAGTTTATCATACATTGTCATATGAACTTGATTACTTTTGAGAATCTTTTTTTATTTCATTTGACTTACACAGCATCCTCCTGTTTGATCATGTTCAAATTTTCTTGGGTTTCACTCAGACAGTCATTACCAAAAGTTATGTCATCTATAGAGTAATTAAAAGTTATATTTCTCTGAAGCCTTTGGACTACTTGGTTTTGTTCAAAAGATAACTCTTTGAACATCTTTGTTTGACTGGTAATCAAGTCTAATAAGTTTAAGACCGGTGAAGTTTCATTGTAGTAGAAAAGACCAACTGTTCGTAGGTCCAAACTGGTCCATTTGCACGTCCTGTTCTGAGGGTGTCTATTATCCCTCGAGGTACCATCACAAGTACTTTGAATCCAGTTGTCTTGGTCACTCTCTTCCGTCATGTCTAGTAACTGTTTACTGTCGCTAGTTGAACATTTTTCAATTTTATTTGTTGTCTGTAAATCAAAATACGGCGGGTCGAGAAGGGGAGATAATCAGTGAAGGTTTCTCTAATTACCTAAAAGTTCACCTTAAATGGACCCATAACGGACTTGGACTAAAATTAACTCGACCCTTGACCATAGAAACTTTATTTATATAATAGTTCTTGAAAAACTGGTTAGTATCGTGATATATGGACTGCTCACATGACAGTGGTATTGACTAAGATAGTGATCATGACTGAGCCGAAGGGTAGTCCATGTATCACGATAATGACCAGTTTTTCAAGAACTATTCAATGTTTATTTCATTGAGAAACCATGTTTTACGATTTCTATGGCAAAGAGTGACGACCAGTCGTAGTAATACTTCCATTCATCTTTAATAGTGCAATTTTTAAGTATATAAATATTTAATCAAGTCCTCTTTAATTTTATAATTAACGAAAAAATATAATAAACAATTCAACATTACAACTTATATAATATTAAAAAAACAGGAACATGTTTTATAAAAGGTACATCTCTCTAAACAGAGAAACCACGCCCCATCGGTCATTAACAGAGAAACCACGCCCCAGCGGTCATTATCAAACGGAAACCGCTCCCCAACGGTCAATATCAGACGGAAACCTTCCCCAACGGTCAACATGGTCATATCAGACGGAAACCACGCCCCACCGGTCAATATCATGTAAAAGTTCGTTAACGACCGGTTTTCTGGTCCGTTTTGTTCTGTTTATGATCGACCGATGGAATTTATTACTGAAGATTAATGAATGTCATGTGACCCCTTTTTATCCAATAAGAGAATCTTATTTTCGACCGATATGAAATAACTGATATTATTTCATATCGGTTGAGAATAAGCTTCTGTTATTGGATAAAAAGGGACCACATGAATTTCATTATTCCTCAGTAATAACTTCTATCGGTCATTAACAGAACGAAACGGACCAGAAAACCGCTGACCGGTCGTTATCGGATTTTGACATGATAATGACCGATGGGGTGTGGTTTCCGTCTGTTAATGACCGTTGGGGCGTGGTTTCCATCTGGTAATGACCGCAGCCCTAGGGCGTTATTTCTCTGTTAATGACCGGGGGCGTTGATTCTCTGTTTATCTGTTTAGAGAGATGTCCCTTCAATAAAACATTTTCCTGTTTTCAATATTATATTTAATTAAGTTGTTGAATTGTTTACCATGGTATGTTTTGGTAAATTATAAAATTATAGAGCACTTGGTTTAGTATTCATATACTGAAAAATTGCACTAAAATGAATCGCATCATTGCTACGAATGGTTTTAACTCTTTGCCATAGAAATCGTACAACTACTCGAGTTTGCTTTAAACATTTTGAATCTATGAGAATTTTCTGAAACATGGTTCCTCAATGAAATAAACATAACAGTTTTTGAATAACGAGTCATTATCGTGATACTAGTATATGGACTGCCCGTAGGATAGTGGTATTGACTGTGACAGCGATAATAACCTCGCCTTCGGCTCAGTCATTATCACTTATCTTAGTCAATACCACTGTCCTGTGAGCAGTCCATATATAACGATAATGACCAGTTATTCAAGAACTATTATATAAGTAAATAGAAAAAGAAAAAAAAATAGGGTCACCATTCATTTGCGCTCTCAATCTGCCTTCGAAAGAAGCATACATTTTTGTAAAGGTGCTTTTTCTGTTGAACTAACTGTTGAGAAATAAAGATAATATCGAAATAAAAAAAGAAATTTATTACAGAAATCGCTCAAATTTTACAATAAAATTGAGATAGGAAATGGGGAATGTGTCAAAGCGACAACAACCCGACCATAAAGCAGACAACAGCCGAAGCCTAGGCCACCAATGGGTCTTCAATGTAGAGAGAAACTCCCGCACCCGGAGGCGTCATTCAGCTGGACCCTTAAAAAACAGTTTAGTTATAAAAGTACAGTTTATTTGGAAATTATAATAAAACATATAGGTCACCGATGAGTTAAAAAAGATATTTCAATTTTAATGACAAAAAAAATGGCATTTTTACACCAAAGGGAGATAATTTCGAACTTATTCAATGATATATGCATATTAAAATCATCTGGGGCCAACACAAATTGATTTGTTTGAATGATTTGTGTACCATATGATAAAGAACCCAGCCAACACATAATATTTTCATGATATTATTGACTGGTTATATATATGTTTTTCAAAAATATTTACCAAAAAATATTTTATAGACATTTTTTTTACATCAGAAATTATGCATGAATGATATTTTAACAATAATGGTGGGAGATATTATGGACATAATTGTGCAAATCGTGATACAAGCATGAACTTTGGTATAAAGGTTGACTAAATGATACTTATAAAAAATCCGCTGCTGGCCAGAAAAAAAATCAATTTTTCAAGATGGCCACCACACATTTTGGAAGTGGCGCCATTACAAATTGGCAATAATTCGTTAATCCTTTGAAAGGTGTGTTATATGTAAAATCCAATGTTAGATTTGATAAAAAGTAAATGACAGTTCCTAAATCACGACTAGACAATACATTAATGAAACTAAAGGTGACTTCCGGTTTCAAAATGCCGGCAAAAAAGTCAAAAATTTTAATTTTTATACTTTTAAGCAACTTCACAAGCCTTAGGGATGGAAATCATTGAAAGATGTGTTATAGGTATAATTTAATGTAAGTTATAATAAAACATTAAAAACAGTTCCTAAGTACGACAAAACAACACATAGATGAAGAAAAGTAGTGATTTCTGGTTCCAAAATGAAGGCAAATACGTAGAAAATATTTTTATAATTTCCATCAACTTAACAAGTTATAAAACTCTTTGTTAAGTTTAAATGCCTAGTTTGGTAAGAAAGACAGGTTGCTTATCTTATAATTATCTGACTGTTGCCTATACAACAACCCGTACAAAGAAATCCAGAACGGTAGCATTTACAGTTACCAACACAGCTGGATTTTTGCCTCTGCATTTCAAAAGTTCCTGACACGAGGATGCAACGGTAGTCAATTTCGGTTTCCAACTGTCATTGATTCTTCCTTTCATCCAACCCCAGTGTTCATGATTTGGTACATGTACCTGTCATAACCTATCCACAATGTGTTCTACCTAGAACGGCATTTCCAACCGTGGCTGATCTGCAGTTACAATTGATGTTTCTCCGGGATTCACCACATTTTCGCCTTATCCATCAAATACCTGAGAATTGCCTTGTAGTGCATACAAATCGCTTTTGATGTCTATAAATAGTTTGCACATGCACAAAAGTGTGAAACACATGTGTATCATAACCTGGAAAAATGTTATTAAACCAAATCCAAAAACATTAAATATATAGTAAATAGTTCAAATGTTTTTGAAAGAATTTGGAATGTTTTCGCGCATGCGCAAATACTTGATATATCAAATATTCTTTTTTAAATAATATGTGATGTAAGGAAGGAAGCTGCCAAACCTGATAATTGGTTTTTATTAAAAGAAGTTCAAAGAAAAGTTTTCCAGAAAAATCTGTATTTTCAAACTGAAGAAAACAGCCATTTTAGAAAATGGTCGTGGCCATCTTGAAAAAAATATTTTTTTGAATGGCCAGCAGTTATTTCTTAAAAAGTATATGATAATGATGCGTTGTGGTAATTTTCATGCTTGTATCATTATTTGCACAATTCCCTCGATTTTGCTTGCTAATATCTTCCACTATAATATTTCATCCCAATGTTTGATTGCTAATATAAACACATTTTTTGTAAATATTTTTTAAAATAAATAGATAAATATTCTTTGCTGAAGTTTTTAAAACATTAAATAGACAGTTTTATAAATGAGAACAATTGTATGCCGAGGAGATATTTCTTTGCAATATTCAATCAATATCTGATGGACATTTTTATATAACACTAGAACACACCTGTGATATCGCGGGTCTGTGGCTGAATTAAAGAATATAATTATGCGTAAGCCTTATTTTAGTATTGGTATTGTCATCTGATAAAGTAATGCCGATTATAAGATGCACAGTTTTCTCTGCTTTCAACATCTTTCTGTTTGAACCCGTCGACCTGGAACTTATCAATTATTGGTATTATTAATTTTATTTGGAAAACAAAAGTCCCTGGAAAGGAGTATTTTTTATCAACAGCATTGTCCTTAATGAGTTATAATTAAAGTTGAATTCTTTGATTCCCTGTTTTACGTCATTCCGACTTACAAATTGAAAACTGTACATGCTGTACCTATACGCCTTATTTTAAGTCCAGAATTATATTATTCGTATTGTCATCTTAAAAAGTCATACTGATTAAAATACTACAATCGGGAACAATGTAACAATGATTGAATTTAGTAGTGTCAACCCTGTGATTACGACCCGTGTATATAGCAAAATCCTAAATACAGTGTTTGGTGGTGTGCCTGTCAGATGCGGAACATACAGATAAGGTAAACAGGTAACAGGTGAATATACTATTGGTATCGGTATCGGATTCGACCCGGAACTTCTTAATTATTGGCAATATTAATTATGTGGGAAACAAAGGGGACTGGAGTGGTGTAATTTTTAATCAACAGCATTGTACTATATTAGTTAGATATAAAGTTGAATTCTTTGATTCATCGTTTTTACGTGATGACGGCTGATAAATTGGACCTCGTAATTTTAGTATTATAGATTTAATATATATATTTTTTAGATGTGTAAAAGAAATATTTATAAAACATTTTTGATTAATATCTATGTAAAGCATAGGTTTAATATATAATAAAATATCTTTTTGATGTAACATCAATATAATTTTCTTGTCCTAATTAAAAACATAAAATGGTAATATCTAATGAATATTTCAATAGCATCATAACAATATATTTTTTCGATTTTATTTAGAAAATATTAGTTAAAGACTGTTTCATAAACATTTTAAGATAATATTTCTTATTGATATTTGTAAGATGTACGACAAATGTTTTTCTAATGTTTGTAAGTGATATTTGTGTGAAGCCCATGTTTGATATGAATAAGGAAATAAGTTTTATATAATTTTTTAATCAGATAAACATGAACGTCTCCTCAGTTTTGATAGAAAAGTTTTAACAATTCTAATCTAACTTGGAAGAAAATTCCAATCAAGTCAAAAGTAAAATAATCCAGCGAATAACGATTGTGTTTGAAGAGCATTAAGGACTCAGTAAAAAATCAAATGATATTTAAAGTCATACCAAATAAGACTACGATAATATGTGCCTAGAACTAGAAAATTATTTGTATTTTGCCTAATTCAAAGTTTTTAAAACAGTGTTTATAAAAAAAAAAAATATCAGTGATATGTCATGCCAATAAAGAAATATAAGCCAACATTGTGCCAACAATATGCCAACTTATTAAGTACTTATCTCCCCCTTTATACCACAAAATTTATTTTTTATATTATTCTAACGTTCTTACAAAAAAAATGTGCTCTTCATTCTCTTTATCTAACATTTTCAAATCTGTGTAGTCATTTAGATGCATTTACCTAAATGATTGAATAATTTTATGCACAAACAAAAATTATTTAAAACCAGCCCAAAACAACATATACAATTTGAATATACTTTCATTTTTTTATTTTTAATTCAAAGCTACAAATCAATGACAGTTGCAATAGTACTGAATTTTTAAAGATAAAAAAAAATAGTACTGAATTTATATAAAATAATATGTACCAGTAGATTGTATGAGTTGACTGAACATCATAATTCTTTACATCATCTTGACATGAGAATGGATACATGGTTAACAGACTATACTTTAAAAAAAAACATTTGATAGACATCCATAAAACATATCCTGGACATGAGAAGAATATTTTGTCCAGATGTTTGAAATATGTTGTCTGGATATTTTCAGTTGACACTGAATAATATCAAAATTATGTTATTTCAATATAAAATCAAGATATTTAAAAATAATGCTCTTTAAACATTCAGAACAAATATTTCCAGAAAATATGCTATTCACATGAGTATAGCCAGACAAATCATGTCAAAAAAATGTTTTTGAATGATATTTTGGTGACATTTTGCAATATATTTTAAAAATATCAATAAAATGTTTTTGTGCTACCTGGGTAACAACTACTTATGCTACTAAAGGTAATAAATAAAATTTGTGATGAAAAACAAATGTTTATTTTTTTTCTGAAATTTTTATACCCTCGAGCCTCCTTAATCATGTTAATAAAAAGCTTTTTAGAGATTTAGTAAAAGATCTGGTATCGGATCGAGATTAAAATAAATTCAAATTCTACTGAAAAATCTTGTATTTTCAAAACGCGGATCAAATCTGTTTTTTGTTTTAAGTTTGTCAAGATTGAATTCAAGTTTTGTTTTCGTAGCCGTTCATTTTGTATGTTATTAAAACACTGAATGCTCAGGATGACTTTTCATTAGAACTGATAGCGACAGATCATTATATCGATCGTAGACAATGCGTGACCAGACAGACGCAGGAGTTTGAACATTTTATTTACCTGCAACACTAAAACGCCGATTTGCGCTTTTAACTTTGATATAATGTATACATGAAAAAACTGACTAGACATTTGCGATATTTACCTAAGACCATAGTTCATTGTAGTTGTATACCTGTAATCTGAAGAAAATTTACCAAAGTCATGGAAAGTTCACTAGGACTTTGTGAGTGTACGTAATACAATGGACTTGTCCTGCTCGAAAATAATAGTAAAGAAAATAAGTATACTGAACGACTTTAGAAACGCAACCCCAGATTATTTTTGTGTTATTTTTTAATAAATGTGTCACCGTCAAAAGCAATGACTGCCTGTTACAAATGCCAAAATGATTGTCAGAAAGGTCAACAAATTCCGTCTGACATGTTTTGGGTTCTGTTTTACACCTTCTGATTTTGCATTTGTTCAACCCATTAAATGGTTTTGGCAATTATGCGGTTGGAACTTGAGTGCTTTAAAGGTTTTCCTTCAGTCGATTCTTTGGCAATTCAGTTGATGGGAAACCTTTATGGCATGAATCTGTACTCAATAGCACTCGGCAATTTGATTAGCAGTTGACGTTGCGGCCGTGAACATCTCTGGCAAATGACGTTGCGTAATCAAAGTCTGTTGACGTTTCGTTGTCACTACACGTTGATCTGTTCATTGATGGCCAGCAACACATCTTGTCTACTTGAATCGTTGTCGGAAGGACAGTAAGACGAGTTTCTGAAGTCGTACAGTATGGTTGCAGCACGTTTCTGTTTTCATGTTTGCAGTATTCTTAAGGGCGAATTCAGTTTTTTTATTTCTCAGTCTGGGCAAAATAGAGATGCAACATTTTAAAACTGGTTTAAGTGAGGTAAAGGATTGAAAGAACTGTTTCACAAAGCAAAAAAACCTGCAGCAATCTTTCATGGGTAAAAAATTTCGCTTTTCAGAAATTCGTGCGACTTCAAAACTTCGGTTTGTTCAATAACCACAGGTTAGATAGATTTTGATTTTTTGTAAGGAGAAAGAAGTATGATAAGCATGAAAAGAAGTTGTAAGACAATCAAACAATATTTGGTAAAAAAAATCAACAAAATGAGTGTTGCGTTTATAAAGTCGTTCAGTATATATAATATAGTGTTATTAACTGGCTGTTTCTGTATTGGCACTGGTATAGATTCAGGTTTGCTGTTTTTGGCCTCGAAACCCGTACGGTCGAGGGCCAATACAGCTGACCGAGACAGCCAGTTCATAACACTTTTATCAAATAATCCAACTTTTTTCAATACAGACTTGTTCTGAATGCTGTATTACATACATCAAATGTGAATATAGGGCCAATATTACCAATACGGACTGGCAATGAATCCTGAATTACATGCACAATATATGTTTACATGTAATTCAGGATTCATTGCCAGTCCGTATTGCAAATATTGGACCGGGACGAAAAGCAATATAATAGATCACGTGATTTATATGAGCAGGACGACGTCACCTTAGGACACATGCCGTTTTGGTATTATATTAGGGCTGTTTTAATCGTATTATTTAATAAGTTAAATAAATCTACCTTATTTGCCCGGGTTGCCTCTAAAAGAGTGCGCTAATGTAATGATGTTTGCCCGCAAATGGTGATGCGCGAAAATGTAATGCACCGGTTTGGTTTCTCAGTAATTGATAGAGAAAACGGAAAGTCGTCTATGTATCTGAAAGTGAAAGAACATAACATGGCTTCTTTGATCTTATTAAACGAGGAATTAAATTGTTCGTCTTCGTGTGTTATCATGTTACTATTTTGTCAAAGTGTGGTTAAGATCCCTTAATTCCATTAAAAATAGCGAAATCAAACTTTATGGCGATATAATATGTTCGGCTATACATGATGGAAAACACTCATACACAGTATACATGGTATGAGAAATGTCTGTCAAATGATCTCAAATTAGTTGCGTTCACAAGATAAAACCAGTACTCATAAAATAAGAAAATCCCGATAACCCGGGCCCCATAAAAATGGTCGAAGCAAAATGCTGATATAATATGGTGCAGTACAACTCTCCATTTAAATAACAATTTATAAAAGTAAACCATTATAGGTCAATGTACGGCCTTCAACACGGAGCCTTGGCTCACATCGAACAAAAAGCTATAAAGGGCCCCAAAATTACAAGTGTAAAACCATTCAAACGGGAAAAGCAACGGTCTAATCTATACAAAAAACGAAAAACGAGAAATACGTATAAATCGCAATAACAAACGATAACTACTGTACATCAGATTCCTGACTTAGTTAGGACAGGTGTAACCATTTGCAGCAGGATTAAACGTTTTAGTGGTAACAAACCCTCTCTCTTTCTGAAACAATAGCATATATATAACATCACAACATAGAAAACCACACGATAAAATATCAATTGGAAGGCTTAACTCAATCAAAAAAACGTAAATTAACACACTATGAACGAATATATTTGATCAGCAATACCTGAAATCAATTGCACAGATAATCAAATATTATAGGGACACACATTCAAGGCCAAAAAGCAAACAAACAAGTCCAAACAAAGCCACGGTAAGACCGCGAAATATTTAACCCTTCGAAAATAATCACTTTAAAAAAAACGGTTTTAAAAAATATCTACAGGTAGATGAAAAATAACTTTGTCGTTTTAGGTATACTACTTATGTGTATAAAATAAGCATGAGATATTTATGTAAAACGGTCTCAAAAAATGTGTTGTAACAGTTGTAAAAATACTTCTGGACCAACAAAGGGTCAAAGTCCACTACCTTTCCTTACAATAGTCAAATCAAAATGGCGATAAGTGGTGGCAAACAGTAGTACCAAGTGTTAGAGCTTTCTGACAAACAATCTCAGAGGAGTTGCATTCACAAGGTGTAATTGTCAACATATTTTCCCATAAATAGTCAAAGTATTACAATTCACGTCAAGAATGGTGAAATCAAAATGGTAATATAAATTGGCAAGCTACACATGATTGGAACCAATCCTCCTATATATATAAAGTTTTTATAAAACGGACTGAAAGGAGTTGCACATAAGTATAATTCGCTTTTGAAAATGCACATCATGACGATAATGTTTTGTTTATCCTGTAAAATATTACTTCAAATAAATATACTTTACTTATCTATATAAGAATGTCTATAAATATATAATCTTAAGTGAACTTGTAAGTACCGGTGAAAAAAACGTCCTGTTAAAAGGAAGTTTGAAACTTTACTTAAATGATTTCTTTGTTAAAAATGAAACTGAGAGTTGGAAAGTTTCTTACATACATTTAAAGTGCAAACCACTTGATTACAATGTACACAAGTAGACAACACCCTACAATTTCACTATGATGCCAGATCTAGCATTTGTTCATTTTCAACATAATGTTATGCAATATCGCATTGTCAATTCAATTTTTAAGGATGTTTGCTTGTCATGTTTTGGAATTTTTGTCCGATTTTCGTAATCCTCTGGTTTTATCCATTTGAATGCCTTAAACATTTTTGCCCATGAACCCCCATTTTTTCTTTTGATAAATCTTTTACATGTATAATTATTAGCTATATGTAAAAGTATTATAAAATCTTATTTATTTTTTAATAGTTTTTGAGAAATTTAACTGGTCAATGATAAAGCTATGAAAAATCAAGAGAGAACATTTTCCCGCCAAAATTCCAATGGCTAATATCTCGAAAACAAGCACATTCACCCCTATATTTTTTTTTTTACTTTTTTGATTCATCCATTTATTTTCTATCAATGTTTACTAGTTTTATGAAAAGTTATTTATTTTGAAACCGAGCAGCAAACATTCGTAAGTCAAGTTCATTTTAACATATGTTGAGCGTGTGTGAAAATATCTTCATGGTTTTATGTTATTCCTAGCAAAAGTGTTATTCTTTTCATAACAGATATTTAATGTGGTTAGTCTCTGATGCATGACTTTTTATTATTAATTGTTTTTGGCTTTAAACTAGTTGTCAGTAACTGCGAGTACTCTCAAATCGTATTTTCTTGTTAATTCGACCTGTTGATACTGTTTATAATGCTTTTTTGTTATTTTATATTTATATGGATCTTATATATACCAACTTCTTCTTACTACATTTGTATAAACTTCTGATGTGAATATTTTTGAAGGGTTAAACATGTTAAATATTTCGCAGTGGTGATTTGCCATGGCTTCGTTCGGAGTTGTTTGTTTGCTTTTTGGCCTTGAATGTTTGTCCTCAATATTTTATTAATTGGGCATTTGCATTCAGATATCGCAGATCGAATTTATTCGTTTATAGTGTATTAATGTTCTTTTTTTATTGAGTTAGGTCTGCCAATTGATATTTTATCGTGTGTTTTTCTATGTTGTGATGTTATGCTATTGTTTCAGAAAAAGGGAAAATGTTTGGATTCATTAAAACGTTTAATCCCGCTGCAAATGTTTGCACCTGTCCTAAGTCAGGAATCTGATGTACAGTAGTTGTCGTTTGTTTATGAAATTTATACGTGTTTCTCGTTTCTCGTTTTTTTTTATTATTATATAGATTAGACCGTTGGTATTCCCGTTTGAAAGGTTTTACACTAGTCATTTTGGGGCCCTTTATAGCTTGTTGTTCGGTATGAGCCAAGGCTCCGTGTTGAAGGCCGTACATTGACCTATAATGGTTTACTTTTTTTAAATTGTTATTTGGATGGAGAGTTGTCTCATTGGCACTCACACCACATTTTCCTATATCTATTAGAATTTCCACTTCAAAAATGAATCCAACAAAGATTATTTCAAGCTCGTAAAGCATTGCAAAGAAAGAAAAAGCCTAGTTTGGGGATCAGTTTAATTGAATGTTTGAAAAGATGAAAAGTATGTTCTTTAAACAACAAGGCAAAACAGAAAAAAACGTCAAAATGTTTTTAGAAATTCCAAATTTTCTTTAGTGATCTTCAGTGGTCGACAATTTCAATTCTAATAAAACTACGTTTGTAACGTTAATGTTGATTGGATAACGTCACTTATTTTCATGGCATCAATTGACAATTGATGCTATGGAACGTACTCGCAAGCGCAGACGATATATGACAGATTTTAAATACACGTTTCAACTTCGTTTGCTGTCAGTTTCATTAGAATGAGATAACAATATTGTATTTTAAGCTCCGACGATCGACATCAATTAATGATTTGATGGTTGCAAATACCCGTTTACTGTTTTCGCTCACGCGTCGCCATTAAACTTAATTTTCGACCATCATGTCACCAATTGATGCCGACGGAGCTTAACAATACCGTTATCTTCCTAATTTCATGTATTCATACACTGTACAGTCAATAGACAGTACACATCTACAGTTAAAACTCGACTAAGGATTCGAGCTTGCATGAGGGAAGTTACCTTACATTGTAACTCCAAATGTTTTGTTAACAATCTCCGTATTATCATATTATCACAAAAACTAGTGGAGCCATATATATAATGACAATAGTTAAGTATTCAAGTAAACAAGCATAAGCAACAATACCAATAATGACATAAAATGCCATACAGTATTAAACATGGAGCATATCGGAAAATGTCGTTTTTTCAGAAATGCTCGAAGAAAACATATATTTAGAAATTGATTTTTTCAAAAAATATTTTTAAACATTTTAATCGAGATACATGTCAGCATAATCATGTTAAATGATAACAAATTTCAAACACAATTATTTTTTTTTACATTGAGGATACCATTGCGCCCATATAGACAAAGAGCTGTTTAAATTGCATGATCGAAACTTTACACTCAATTTTCAAATATATCAGATGAAAATGTACTATTACGTAACGGAATTATATTTATATACTATATTTACATAATAATTCTTCCGTAAAGTATTAAGTGCATCCACATGTGTAGTTGTGTTGCTTTAGTATGGACATAATTATATGAAAGTTGAGGGTAAGAATATATATATATATATTTATATTTATCCATAGTATACTATGTATTGTCTTGTGTACTATTACATTTGAATTTGTCTTTTTTTTATTATTTAGATATGACGTTGTCAGTTTATTTTCGATCTATGAGTTTGACTGTCCCTGTTTGAATATATATATATATATATTTATATTTATCCATAGTATACTATGTATTGTCTTGTGTACTATTACATTTGAATTTGTCTTTTTTTTATTATTTAGATATGACGTTGTCAGTTTATTTTCGATCTATGAGTTTGACTGTCCCTCTAGTATCTGTCGCCCCTCTTTTAAAATAGCATGATTTCTTTTGTGTGCAAATTTTGTAAGCTTTTTTTTTAAAATTCAGTTGAAATGGCGATGAAAGGGTGTACAAGAGAAAAAAGTTATACCATTTGATAAGTTTATATTTATATACGAAAACCCAACTTAACTTCTTATAATATGGTTGATTGATTGTTGGTTCTCTACGCCGCATTAGCACAAAAAGGCTATATCGCGGCGATCTTATAAAATGTAACGGACAAATGTTTCACAAAGAATAGGAACATTGTGAAGAATTTTAATTACTAGTTTACATATATGGAGGACTGCAGGCGCATAACACGTACCTCATAAGTGCTTCTAGCCTTTTATTAGCTAAAAGATTATGACATGCCTTGTTCCGTATACAGTTAAAATAAGTTATATCGCAATTACCAGGTACAATTAATCAACGATAAATGACAGTGTAAACACTTTCTCCAAATAAGCTACGGAATGAAAATTTGAAAACCCTAGTTTTAGGTGGGGATGTTACTCAGTCAGTGTTCGATGTTGTGTTTTGCATGCTGTTGTTTGTTTTTTGGTCTTATTCGTGTAATGACATGGCGTTGTCAGTTAATTACCATTTTATTGATTGAATGTCCCCTTCAATTTAACATACTGTAATTAAAACAGCTTGTCATTCAAAACACAGGAAGATGCACACAAAAGGCAAATGATATAGTAGTTAAGCTTAAAACCGTGAAAAAAATGTTTAGGGGATACCTCTGCGAAAAAAAGAAATCGTCGTTTTAGTTTTAATGACTTTTATACACGTATATGTCTACAGTAGTTGCACTTACTTTTAGTTAAGACTTCCGTATGACGTTATAATACCAGACTGGTCTCTTCTTTGAGATATAATATACTGTATTGCTTCATTTCTGCAACAAGATGTGAATTTTTATGACCAATCAAACATATACCAAATGCGTCCGTTCTATTACAGGCAGATAATTTAGTATGAATATGAATATTGAAAGAACGAACAACCAAGGTGTAGCAGAAAATGGAAACATTCATGGAATGAGAAAAGGGTCGTATTTGGAAAAATATGGAGTTAAACATTTTCCATACCGTGGGAGACGAAGGTTCACCCCAATTCTCCATCAACATTTTGACGGTCAAATTAGTATAACAAACGATGTATTTGGCCTAACTATTCAGCAATTTGAACGGACGTTTAGAGCCTGTTTGGAAAGAAGAAAACAAAATTCTCAATGGATACTTAATTTAAGATATCCTGTGAAATCGTCCAACAAATACCTTGAATATTTGGAAAATTGTACAGGTCATATTGAAGGTAAATTAATATTATTTATTGGAAAGTAAGCAATCCTACAAATATAAAACACTAACGTAAAGGAATGATATCTATATATAAAAAAAAACATTGAATTGCTTCCCCACCAATTGCAACATTCATCATGTTCAGCATCAACAACAGAGTATTATGATAAAAACGGATCTGTAATACAGTACTGATCCGTCTGGGGATAGACTCGATGAATCGACATATATACCTGTTCAGCTCACCCGGCACAAATAGGTCAAATTGAATTTTCTCATCACTCGGCGTCCGTTATCGTCCGTTAACTTTTGCAAAGAGCTTCTCTGAAACTACTAGGCAAATTTAAACAAACTTGGTCATAATCATTATTGGGGTCTCTAGCATTAGTTGAGTGTTGGTTGTGGAATATCTAGACTAGTTCACAGATAAAGATGAAATGTTTACAATTTAACGTCGTACCGACAATCCCGTCACTGTTTCCTCAAACATCACACCACTTAATTGGACTGATAACTTATATGTAGGGACATACGCAACATACGACGAATGCCATACGTTAGGCAGGCTCTGCTCAGACTTCAGGAATTCCTGAGACCACCTCGGTTTCAAATAGGGGTTCGTGCTGCTCAGTCTTAGTTTTGATGTTGAAACTTGTCTTTTTGTCGTGTGTCGTTTTTATCAACATTTGGTGTGATCAGTTTACCTTCGATTGTTTGGATATTTCTTTAGTATATTCTCTCTTATTTTCTGTAGCTATACGCTAAGGGTATTTTGGGTATAGTAATATTTTCAATGGTAGTCGTCTTTTGGTCAGCAGTAAAACCCTTATCAAAGTGGATATGCATGCATATCTTTTTGACAATGCGGGATGATTTCGCATTCACATTTGATCAGAATGGAGATGTCACATCCGTTGTCTTCTGTTGAAAGAGTGCAACGCTTTTCAACGTTAAAAACCACGAAACAACTCTTCCGTAGGGAAGGGGGCCCATAGGGAGCTTGTTGCAATGCAACATGTCTGCGTGTATCAAACAAACCCTAGTTGTACAGTTGCAGTTTAAAAGTCCCGCACTTCAACTGTCTCAAAAATGAATGTAACCATTTATCTTTGAAAGTCAAACATAGCAGTTTACCATTATATTTTAAAATTCATTAAAAAAAATATCCATATATTAATTTTTATCTTTTAGGTTATGTGCTCTGGCCCGGTTTTAATGTTAATAATGTATACCTGTATGAACAGCTTGTTCAAATAGTCGGAAAAGAAAGAGACATACATCATAGACAACGGTTATTTCTGCTTAAAGATATAATAGAAAGTATATTGGACATTTCTAATTTACAATATATTACAAGTGGAAGCATATCTGAAGGACTTGATTTACCCGGCAGTGACCTTGATATAATGTTAGTAATTGGTGATGTAGAAGTGTTTAATATGGCGGAAAATATACAATTTTCACGAAAATATACAACGCTGATGATGGAAACAGACCCCTTGTATCCAGGGTTCACAAGATTGCAGTTAGCTGCAGACGACTATCATTCTTCTTATCGTTTGATCAAAGATTCTCTAGTACCACGTTTGCAAACCAACACAAACGGTTTTTATGTATCAACCTATAAATTCCTTCAAAATATTCAACAAATATCAGAGTCAGTTGAAACGGTATTACACGGTCCATGTTTGTCAGATTTATTTGAGGAAATGGACTTTGCGTATTGTCTCCGTTGTAAATCGTTCCCATACAATGCAAGCAATTGGATAAATCGTCATAGGAAACATTGGCCACCTAATGAAGTAATCGATACAATTGTGAAGAACGGCTGTTTATTGGTACCTGTTGGACCTAAAAAAATGACAAACGATCAATTATTTTGGAGGTTATCTTTTTCTGTGGCAGAAAAGCAACTGGTTCATTCGTTTAATTATACGCAATTATTATGTTACGGCCTTCTTAAATTAACATTGAAACATATCATTAACAAACAACCTGGTGTAAAGGATTTGTTATGCTCCTACTTTCTAAAAACAACGCTATTCTGGTTATCAGAGAAAGTGTCTATCGAGACATTTCAGTTAGCTAACATATTTAACTGTTTTTTCTTGTGTTTAGATACATTAAGATCGTTTATTAACAATTGCTACTGTCCTAACTACTTTATACCCGAACAAAATATGTTTCAAGGAAAGGTCAATATGAGAAATAATAAGAGATTGCTAAGTATCCTTCACAGTATTGAACTTGACGGAACAGCTGGACTAATATCGAATTTATTTTCCGAAGGTGCTACTTTAGATTGCCTAGCACCTACTTTTAAATGCAAATCTTCCACGCAGTTAGATTTTTTCTTTTATAAATATCTCTCCGTATTAAGGTCTCAATTGCATATAAATAACTGTTACCGAGGAATGATTACTGCTAAATCTTTCCTTCAGAATGAATCATCTATCTTTGTACGGGATGTATGTAAATGGTGGATCGACAGTATCAATCATTTTGTGGTGCAACTACTTCCTCGTCCATTTTTGGGACAAAACGTCAAAAATAAACAAAATCGTTATCATAAACATTTACTGCAAAGTTTACAAACAGATGCTGTGAATGGTTGGCTGTTATACGCTTCGTTTTATTACGTAATTGGACAATACAAAGTTACACTCCGAATTACAGATTATGTTTTATCAAAGTGTACACATGATAAGTTATATATAGGCGGTTTAACTTTTCCCCAAGATATAATAAATAACTATGCCCAAAATATCTGTACAAAAAATGTAACTCTTATTGAAAAGGCGAAATTGGCGACTATACATCATTTTACATACTTGAAACGTTCTTCTTTAATACCTGCGGAGCTAAGCCTGGAGGTGGAAAATAATGAATTGTATGTACCTCCTGTTGTTTTAACTCATTGTCTTAGAGTTCTCAGTTTCCATCATCTCGATGAAACATTCAATACAATACAAGCATGGCAGGATTTGAACTTAACTATTAGAGAACTGTATTTCATCACAAGCTCTCTAAAATCTGAAACATTAACAATTTTCGGTGTGTGCTGTGAGGTATCTGGTGATATTGATTCAGCTTGTGTGTGCTACGATGCAGTTTTACAAATTAATAAAGGGACTACTTGTACAGCAGGCATTAGGAAAAAAGAACTCTTGAAAAGACGAAATGTTAGACTCTAAAAATACTCATTCTGTAAATGGATTTGATATTTTCTTTGCTGCATATCTTATATATATTTGTTTTCTGTAAATCTAAAACAATTTATAAATACGTTTTTTTGATTCTATGTTTGATAAATCATTTTTGAATTGTAACTGTATTTGTTTTCTGTAAATCTAAAACAATTTTCTATCTTTTTTTTTTGTATTCAATGTTTGATAAATCATTACTAAATTGTTACATATGTATACTTCGTTTTATTACGTAATTGGACAATACAAAGTTACACTCCGAATTACAGATTATGTTTTATCAAAGTGTACACATGATAAGTTATATATAGGCGTTTTAACTTTTCCCCAAGATATAATAAATAACTATGCCCAAAATATCTGTACAAAAAATGTAACTCTTAATGAAAAGGCGAAATTGGCGACTATACATCATTTTACATACTTGAAACGTTCTTCTTTAATACCTGCGGAGCTAAGCCTGGAGGTGGAAAATAATGAATTGTATGTACCTCCTGTTGTTTTAACTCATTGTCTTAGAGTTCTGTGTTTCCATCATCTCGGTGAAACATTCAATACACTACAATCAAGGCAGGATTTGAAATTAACTGTTAGAGAAAGGGATTTCATCACATGCTGTCTAAAATCTGAATTAACAATTCTTGGTGTTTGCTATGAGGTATCTGGTGATATTGATCCAGCTTGTGTGTGCTATGATGGAGTTTTACAAATTTATAAAGGGAATAATTGTACAGCAGGCATTAGGAAAAAAGAACTCTTGAAAAGACGAAATGTTAGACTCTAAAAATAGTCGTTCTGTATTAATGGATGTGATGTTTTCTTTGCTGCCTATCTTAAATATATTTGTTTTCTGTAAATCCAAAACAATTTATATATACTTTTTTTTTCATTCTATGTTTGGTAAATCAGTATTGAATTGTAACTGTATTTGTTTTCTGTAAATCTAAAACAATTTTCTATCTTTTTTTTTTGTATTCAATGTTTGATAAATCATTACTAAATTGTGACATATGTTTACTTAACTGATCATTTTGACTTGTAGCGAAGTGTCCTAATTTTTTTTATTTTATCTTAGCTCACCTTTCATGGACGACTAATATGAGGATGTGATATACAATGCAAACTTAAACATAGACGTTTATATATGATCCTTATTTCGATGTTTTTATAAAGGACTGAGAAAAAAACATTTCCCAAGAAAAAAACAAAAAAATCGATCTCCTCCATCGAAAACAAAATGAAAAATATGTCGTCAGGTCATAATAAAGATCACTAAATTAATTTTTGTTTAAATGCAGAGTTTTAGTAGATATATGCAGATCAGATTTTTGAAAAAAGTTAAGAAATTAGTGAGGGAACGAATAAGGTTAAACAGATCATCAGTGAACAACGGGGAATATTTAACTATAATATTTCAGAAAGCTGAAAACTTCAGTATTGTTAGTTCCCATATAAGATGCCAAAAATAAACTAAGTTCGGAAAATATTTGAGATTTCCTTCTCAGTAATAAATGAAGTGGACTAACTGTATTGATTGCCATGGACAATTATTAGACATGGATAGAGAATTAATAGACATTTTAATATGACGTGCTTCTTTTGCTTTGTAAACAACACCGTGATAATATACTCGATATATCAATAAAGCACAGATTCAGCTATACACATAATAATGGATGTTACAAAATACCTCCTACGTAAATCCACATGTATCAGAACCCGTTTGCAAACACTATGCCAATCTTTTTGTTTTATAAACTGTAATTGAAAACAGAATACATTGCCACATAGCAGATTATATGTATAAACTATATCAGGTCTCCAATTATGATCTTAACAGTTACATATTGGATATCAACTAACGTTGTTCTTGTATGAAATTGATGAATTATAGACTTTTTTTTCGAATGTATTTTATATAATTATGTAACTATCTATAGAATTTTTCTAATTACTGTTTATATACTTAGACATGTTAGATGTTGTTAGAATATGTTAATATTCCAGTGTAATGTTTTTAATTCTGTTCTTATAATATAAAATGTAACATCTTCATAGATATATCGTTCTCAGCGAAAATGTTCAGATTTGAAATATATGAAGATTGCAAGATTACATTATTCTAAAACATATAAATATTCATGATATACTACTCGTATAGTATAGAAAACCTGAAATGTGTTTTCAGGTATAAGTAGTTATATACTAATTGTGTTTATAGAAATACCATCTTAAATAATTTGATTGACTCATATGTTAACAATAACTACGTCCAAATTACATCTACTTAATGTGCTTAGTTTTGTCCTTAAACGTTACGAACAGCCGTTCTATATAAACAATTCACTTTACGAACGGGCACCTTCAAAGTTACGTACAGCTTTTTGTTATATTTAACGTCGTATAAAACCATTTTTTCGCCATTCTATCTTTAGAAGGCTTGATATTTGTGTTGACCTACATATTTCACAGACAAATACCAAATTTTCTCTACCAGTAATGCTTTTATTCGAAAGTATTTAGGAAATATAATATCTAATCGGTACGGTCATCTGCCATATTGGGCCGTCCGTAACGGAAGTTACGAACAGCCGCTTTCCACAAGTGTACGTCGACAGAAATGTATGAACGAAAGTTTTTCAACATTGGAGGATTTATACAACAATAAAATAAAATAAAATAAAATGGATTGAGTTGTATAATGTTATATTTCAGAGTATATGTTAGGGAATCTATAAGTCACTTTGACATTTTGAGACAAATGAATGTTTTCCCATTGTAGACAGACCAAATTACTACTTTATATTAACAAAATTAAACATGCAATTTTCGCCACCTACTTGATTTTTCATGCAAAAAAATTACTGTAAACATTCGTAACCATATTTGCTTTCAAATCAAAGGACGATAACAATGTCATCGAATCAAGTACTCAACATGATTATGCCGAGTATTTATCTACTTATTCAAAAACTTCAAAGATTTGGAAAAATGATTATGGAACAAGGACTTATAAGGGAAAACAATGGTATTATTACCCGGAATGTATGTGTGCGTGTGTAAGAGTCTGTTTTTTTTTAAGAAGATTGATTTTCAAAATCGCATTTAAGAAGTTACATATAATCTTTTAAGAACATCCATTTTTTAGAAGATTGATTCTCAAAATCACATTTAAGAGGTAACATCTGATCTTGTAAGAGCCTGTATTGTTTGACAAGATTGATTCTCAAAATCACATTTAACAGATGCCTTATCATCAATAATCTATCATATGAGTAGGCATATTTTAGCATATTCAGTTTCTGGGCAAATTATGTACTTTCCTACTAGTTGTTTATATATTTAGTTATAACAAAACCTTACAAAATGTATTATGTACTGTTATAGATAAATGAAATGATTTGTAAAGCACTTGCATCAAATCATAAACAAAAAAGAAACCTATCTTTTCACCCAGAATATGACCTACCGAATTAGACTATTTATCGGATGTGTAATAAAATGAGCAACACAAGGGCGCCACATGTTAAGCAGGATCTGAATACCTATCCGGAGCAACTGAGATCGGCTGAGATCAACCACAATTTTTTGGCGGGGTTCGTGTTGCTTTGTCTTTAGTTTTCTATGGTGTGTCTTGTGTACTATTATTTCTCGGTCTTTTTATTTTTTAACCATGGCGTTGTCAGTTTATGTTCGATCCATGAGTTTGACTGTCCCTCTGGTAGCTTTTGCCCATTCTCTTTAATATGCATCTCTCTGCATGGTTAACTTTATGTTAAGTTTGAATTTTAAGTTAAGAAAATGTTAACATGGATCAAACAAAGGAACACAGCAGAACCAGAGTGGTCCGGACTATTCCAGTGTGAGTGAATCGGGATTCACGTCGACTCCGGATTAGTCCGGACTGTCCGGTATATTTCGTAGTAAGGGAATCGTATTTATTGTTGTAAACGAGGTAAAGATTTGATTTTTCATAAGTCTACACTATGTTGTATTATGATGATGATTCATTTGATTGTATCTGTGAAATTTACGCAAATTGCTGTATGATGTCGTCTCATCATATACTACTGAATTATTCCTCTTTTTTTTAAACAGTAATGATTGATGAAATAATCAGTTTTCAAAGGAAACAAATCACTTAGCTTTATGTACTCACTCTACTTTCCTACTAATTGTTTATATATTTAGTTATAACAAAACCTTACAAAATGTATAATGTACTGTTATAAATAAATCATGATTTGTAAAGCACTTGCATCAAATTATAAACAAAAAAGAAACCTATCTTCACCACGAATATGACCTACTTAATTAGCACTGACAAGCAGTTTCTATTTCACCAGATAATTCTGAGCACACACCACAAATTGTTAAAGACAATGATAGTTGTTCTTGTGAAATAAAGAACTTTTCCTCCACAGCCAAACACAAATCTCTCAACGCTTGTTGTCTGTTAAACGAATCACCGAGATGATAATAGCATAAAAATTTCAGACAATGAGACAACAAAACAGGAGGTACGGTGATGTAGCCTGTTTGGATCTCAAGTTGTAACTCATTGGGTATTAAAGACGAATGCTGTAAGTATCTAATAGGAGGAATAGTTGCTAATCTTAACTTTTCATTCAATGTTATGGATTTTATATGGACAAACTTAGCACAGTAATTGATCTGTCTTACGAGATAGAATACCAAGCCTTGATATACCTTATCCGGTTTACACTTTGATAGAACATGATCTACTATTCGGAGTGTAATATTAAACTGTTCGATAACATAGTAAAACGATGCATATAACAGCCACCCAGTCACAACATCTTGCTGTAGGGCATCTTGTAAATGTTTATGATATCGGCTTCTTATATTTTCGATATAATTGTTCTGACCCGAGAAGGAAGTTGTTGTGGTATATACTGGATAATATTCGATATCCATATTCTGCAAACATAACGTATATATACTTTTGATTCTGATTGGAGCAGATATTGAACGGCTATTAATCCACGGAAACAGAGAACAAGATTATTGGGATTTCCAAACTGAGCAAAAATCTTATAACACAAGAGGTCTAGCTGTATTGAGTAGTTATTTTTCATGGTTGATACTAGGACTTTAGAACATACATTCGTTCCCAGTTCTACAGTTTTATCACAAATCATGCTATCGAGAATTCTGAGCAATATTTGATTATTGGTCATATCTATTTTTGCCCTGAACTATATTTTGTTCAGGTATAAAGTAATTAGGACAGTAGCAGTGTTCTACCCACGATCTTAAAATACCCAAACACAGTATAAAACAATGAAACAAGTTTTCTTATTGAAATATCTCGATGGATACTTCCTCTGACAACCAAAACAACGTTGTTTTAAGAAAATATGAACATAACAAATCCTCTACACCTGGATTTTTGTTTATGATGTGTTTCGATGTTAATTAACGTAGAGCATAGCATAATAACTGGGTATAGTTAAATGATTGTAAAAGTTGTTTTTCTGCAACCTAAAATGATAACCTACACAGGAACTGATTATTTGTGAATGTTTTAAATCCGATTGATACCCGCAAACATCCAAATCTCATTATGGTATCAATAACTGCATTCGGCGGCCATTGTTTTCTTTGTCGATAAACCCATTATTTTGCATTGTATGGAAGTGTTTTATTACGGAAACAAACCGCTATATCCAACGTCATACATTTATCTGAAAAACATGGACCATGTGAAGACATAGGTATTGTATTTATGGTTGCTTATTCAAAATTTTGTCAGATTCCTATTGTCTATATTTGTCTAGAATAGATTACCTCAGCCGTATTTGGCACAATTTTATGGAATTTTGGATCCTCAATGCTCTTTAACTTTGTACTTGTTTGGCTTTATAAATATTTTGATATGAGCGTTACTGATAAGTGTTTATGTAGACGAAACGCGCGTCTTGCGCACTAAATTAGAATCCTGGTACCTTTGATAACTATAGACATATAAGGTCCAAAACGTATACTCCTCTTAAAAAATCTGTCATCGTTTAAAAATGAACACCATAACTGATTATACCGTAGTTTTAGTTCGTTCAAAATTATTCTTTTCAAATTGGATTTCATAGTAAAAACTTTATAAATTTATCACCAGCACAGGCTCTTAATTTCTTTTCAGGGACAGATGCCTGTGAAAAAACATGTACTAGTAAATATTTTATTAAGATATTTGTCAAAAGGTCATCAAGGTAGCACGATACAAAGATTTTATGACTCGAGCTCCCAATTTTTAAAATGCTGTTACTTTCTTAATAATGCTTGAAAATTTATAAAAGTGGTAGTTTTGGATAGCTAACATATTTCTCTTTCAAATTAATGCAAAGTTAGTATTATGCAACATTTGTGTAACCAATTATAATGTTAACTGTGTCTAAAATATTTATCACCAAATTTCCACTTTCAAATGAAATTAGCTTCTGCATAGGTATCCCTAGAGGGTTGATTTTATTATATGTTGTTCCTATGGCCATTATCTACAAAAGGGTGTCTCAGATTTCAGATAGAATGTATAGAACAAATTTTACACCTAATCAAACATTTTCTTCTTTAATGTGGTTAAAATGTTTACACTAATTAGAGATTGGTGAGAGAATGGAATACCATGAGGACAATTTGAGACACTATTTTGAAGCCCATGATGTGTTGTTTAAGATTTCGTTAAAACATTTTGTAAAGTTAAAGAGATGATAGAGCTAAATTCATTCAAGTGAACTGACCCAGATTTTGCCACTAATTACATAATAATTGATTACATAATGATTGCATAATAAAAATATTGCAACCGTTTAAAAGATTAATCTTTTATCTATATATAAATACCTCTTTTATTATTTTCTACGCATTCATAAGAAAGTTACAGCATATTAAAGGTTAGTGATTGGAAGTACCTTAAGTACAACATTTCCAAATATTCCACTCTCAATAAACATGGTATAAACAAGGAATTAAAGTATGCGTCATTGTGTGTTCTCATTGTACTAGCTTGTCAAAATATATCTTGAATTAAAAATGGCGAAATAAAACTTGATGGCAGTATAATCTGCTCGGCTATACACGATAGCAAACACTTCTACACAGTATAAGAAATGTCTGTCAAATGGTCTCAAATTAGTTGTGTTCACAAGATAAAACCAGTACTCGTAAAATAAGAAAAGTTCGTAACCCCCTTAAAAATGGTCGAAGCAAAATGATGGTATTATATAGTGAAGTACTCATAATGGCAAACAATAATATAAGTATAAGAGCTTTATGTAAAACGGTCTCAGAAGAGTTGCTGTCAAAACGTCAAATCAACAAATGGTCAAAGTCCAATAACTCCCGTAACAAAAGTCAAATCAAAATGGCGATAAGTGGTGGCAAACAATAGTACCAATTGTAACAGCTTTTTTTATGAATAATATCAGAGGAGTTGCAATCACAAGGTGTAATTGTCAACATATTTTTCCATAAATAGTCAAAGTATCACAATTCTAGTCAAGAATGGTCAAATCAAAAAGGCAATATAAATTGGCAAGCTACACATGATGGCAACCATACTTCTATATAAGAGAGGTTTTTATAAAACGGACTGAAAATATGAGGTATGGGCTTTGATCATTGTTGAAGGCCGTACGGTGACCTATAATTGTTAATTCCTTTGTCATGTTGGTCTCTCGTGGACAGTTGTCTCATTGGTAATCATACCATTTCCTTTTTATATGAAAAGAGTTGCATATCATTATAATTTGCTTTTGAAAACGCACATGACGATAATGTTTTGTTTATCTTGAAAAATATCACTACAAATAAATACACTTTACTAATCTTTATTATAATGTCTACAAATATATAATTTTAAGTGAACTTCGTAAGTACCGGGGATAAAACGTCCTGTTAAAAGGAAGTTTGAAAATTTACTTAAATGATCTCTTTGTTTAAAATAAAACTGAGAGTTGGAAAGTCGCCTACATGAAGTGCAAACCACTTGCTTACAATGTACAAATGTAGACAACACCCTACAAACTTCACTATGATGGCAGATCTATCATTTGTTCATTTTGAACATATGCAATATAGCATTGTCAAATCAATTTTTAAGTCAAGTTCATTTTAACATATGTTGAGCGTGTGTGATAATATCGTCAGGATGGTATTATGTGATTCATAGCAAAAGTGTTATTCTTTTCATAAAAGATATTAAATGTAGTCATTAGATTTTTCCACTCAATAAGTAAATTCAACAAACATTATTTCCAGCATGAAAATCTTTATAAAGAAAACAGAAATGGGAACTAGTTTCATTGAGTATTTAAAAATATAAAAATAGTGTTCTTTAAACAACCAGGCAAAACAGAAATAAACCCTCGTCAAATTTTTTTATAATTTAAAATTTTCTTCATTGATCTTCAGTCGTCGATGCTTCCAAATATGTATTCATCCACTGTAAAGTCGATAGATTGTCAAAATCTACTGTTAAGACTCGCGACTAAGGATGCGAGCTTTGCATGAGGAAATTTAAGTTAACTAACATTATTGTAACTGCAAATGTTTTTGTTAACGGACCCCGTATTTGTATATCATCACAAATTATTCAGTTGTTCGAGCCATTATGGTGGTACCTGACACTACAGGGAGATAACTCTGTAAAATCAGCTAAACGTTTTAATAACGTTGTGTTGTTCAGGGAGTATTAAGCTTCTCATTAATCAAAATTAGTGTTTGTCAAACTGCTATATAACCAGTGTAAATTTTCTGATAAATTGGTTGGTTCAAATGTTTTAAAATTTTTACATTTTTGTCAAAGGGTCAAAGTAAATATTTTGTCAGATTTTTATGAAAATTAAACGAGCCAAATAAATTTTAGTCAAGATGTTAGGTACCACCTTAAGTATCCCAATAAATAAGCACACGAAGCAACAATAACAACATAAAACATGCAATACAGTAATAATGTCGTTACGGAAAATGTCGTTTTTTTTCAGGGATGCTCGAAGAAAACATATATTAAGAAATTGATTTTCAAAAAATAATTTTTTTACATTTATAATTGAGATACATGTAAGCATAATCATGTTAAAATTATTACAAATTTCAAACACAATTTAAACATTGTTTTTGACGTTGAGAATACGTCTGCATCCATATATAGACACAGAGCTGTTTTAATTGCATAACCGAAACTATGCAGTTCATTTTCTAATATATCAAATAAAAATGTATTATTACGTAACGGAATTATATATTGTGCGAAAACAAATCGTCGTTTTATTTTTTATGACTTTTATACAAAAGTCATGTTTATGTCTACAGTAGTTACACTTACTTCTATTTACGATTTCCGCAACGACGTTATAATACAAGACTGATTTCTTCTAAAAGATATATCATGAGACTGTATTGCTTCATTTATTCTACAAAATGTTAATTCGTATGACCAATCAAACATATACTAAATAGGTCCGTTCTATTACAGGCATATAATTTAGTATGAATACAAATAGTGAAAGAACGAGCAACCAAGGTTTAGCAGAAAATGGAAACATTCATGAAATGAGAAAAAGAACGTATTGGGAAAAATATGGAGTTAAACGTTTTCCATACCGTGGGAGACGACGATTCACTCCAAATCTTGATCAACATTTTGACGGTCAGATTAGTATAACAAACGATGTATTTGGCCTCACAATTCAGCAATTTGAACGGACATTTAGAGCCTGTTTGGGAAGAAGAAAACAAAATTCTCAACGGATACTTAATTTAAGATATCCTGTGAAATCTTCCAACAAATACCTTGAATATTTGGAAAATTGTACAGGTCATATTGAAGGTAAATTGACATAATTTATTGGAAAGTAAGCAATGCTACAAATATTAAACATTAACGTAAAGGAATGATATCTATATATAAAAAAAACACACTCATTGAATATGCTTGTACTACTTTCACACCAATTGCAACATTCATCATGTGAAGTATCAATAATATGATAAACACGGATCTGTAATACAATACAGGGGACAGACTCGATTTATCGACATATATACCTGTTCAGCTCACCCGGCACAAATAGGTCAAATTGAATTTTCCCATCACTCGGCGTCCGTTATCGTCCGTTAACTTTTACAAAAAGCTTCTCTGAAACTACTAGGTCAAATTTAAACAAACTTGGTCATAATCATTATTGGGGTCTCTAACATTAGTTGATAGTTCGTTATGGAATATCTAGACTAGTTCACAGATAACGATGAAACGTTTACAATTTAATGTCGTACCGACAATCCCATCATTGTTTCCTCAAACATCACACCACTTAATGGGACTGATAACTTATATGAAGGGACATATTGGGCAGGATCTGCTCACACTTCAGGAATACCTGAGATCACCCCGGTTTTAAATTGGGGTTCATGCTGCTCGGTCTTAGTTTTTATGTTGAAACTTGCCTTTTTGTCGTGTTTCGTTTTTATCAACATTTGGCGTGATCAGTTTACCTTCGATTTTTTGGATATTCCTTTAGTATATTCTCTCTTTTTTTCTGTAGCTATACGCTAAGGGTATATTTAAATATAGCATAATTTTCAGTGGTAGTCGTCTTTTGGTCAGCAGTAAAACCCTCATCAAAGTGGATATGCATGTCTTTTTGACAGTGCGGGATGATTTCGCATTCACATTTAATCAGAATGGAGATGTCACATCCGTTGTCTTCTGTTGAGAGAGTGCTACGCTTTTCCAACGTTAAAAACCACGAAACAACTCTTCCGTAGGGGAGGGGACCCATAGGGAGCTTGTTGCAATGCAACATGTCTGCGTGTATCAGACAAACCCTAGTTGCACAGTTGCAGTTTAAAAGTCCCGCACTCCAACTGTCTCAAAAATGAATGTAACCATTTATCTTTGAAACATAGCAGTTTACCATTATATTTTAAAATTCATTAAAAAAATATCCATATATTCATTTTCATCTTTTAGGTTATGTGCTCTGGCCCGGATTAAATGTTAATAATGTATACCTGTATGAACAGCTTGTTCAAATAGTCGGAAAAGAAAGAGACATACGTCATAGACAACGGTTATTTCTGCTTAAAGATATAATAGAAAGTATATTGGACATTTCTAATTTACAATATATTACAAGTGGAAGCATATCTGAAGGACTTGATTTACCCGGCAGTGACCTTGATATAATGTTAGTAATTGGTGATGTAGAAGTGGTAAATAGGGCAGAAAACATAAAATTTTCACGAAAATATACAAAACTGATAATGGAAACAGACCCCTTGTATCCAGGGTTCACAAGACTAAAGTTAGCTGCAGACGATTATCATTATTCTTATCGTTTGATCAAAGATTCTCTAGTACAACGTTTGCAAACCAACAAAAGTAGTTTTTATGTATCCACCTTTAAATTCGTTCAAAATATTCAACAAATATCGGAGTCAGTTGAAACGGTATTACACGGTCCATGCTTATCGGATTTGTATGAGACAATGGACGTTGCTTATTGTCTCCGTTGTAAATCGTTCCCATACAATGCAAGCAATTGGGTTAATCGTCATAGGAAACATTGGCCACCTAATGAAGTAATCGATACAATTGTGAAGAACGGCTGTTTGTTGGTACCTGTTGGACCTAAAGCAATGACGAACGATCAATTGTTGTGGAGGTTATCTTTTTCTGTGGCAGAAAAACAACTGGTTCATTCGTTTAATTATACGCAATTATTATGTTACGGCCTTCTTAAATTAACATTGAAACACATCATTAACAAACAACATGGTGTAAAGGATTTGTTATGCTCCTACTTTCTAAAAACAACGCTATTCTGGGTATCAGAGAAAGTGTCTATCGAGACATTTCAGTTAGCTAACATTTTTATCTGCTTTTTCTTGTGTTTAGATACATTAAGCTCGTTTGTTAACAATTGCTACTGTCCTAACTACTTTATACCAGAACAAAATATGTTTCAAGGAAAGGTCAATATGAGAAATAATAAGAGATTGCTAAGTATCATTCACGGTATTGAACGTGGCGGAACAGCTGGACTGATATCTATTTTTTTCATCGAGAGTGCTATTTTAGATTGCCCAGCACCAACTTTCAAATGCAAATCTTCTACGCAGTTAGATTTTTTCTTTTATAAATATATCTCCCAATTAAAGCCTAGAACGGATATAAATAACTGTTACCGAGGAATGATTATTGCTAAATCTTTCCTTCAGAGCGAATCGTCTATCTTTGTACAGGATATATGTAAATGGTGGATCGACAGTCTCAATCATTTTGTGGTGCAACTGCTTCCTCGTCCATATTTGGGACAGAATGTCAAAAATAAACAAAATCGTTATCATAAACATTTACTCCAGTGTTTACAAACAGATGCTGTGAATGGTTGGCTGTTATACGCTTCGTTTTATTACGTAATTGGACAATACAAAGTTACACTCCGAATTACAGATTATGTTTTATCAAAGTGTACACATGATAAGTTATATAAAGGCTTTTCAACTTTTTCCCAAGATACGATAAATAAATATGCCAAAAATATCTGTACAAAAAATGTAACTCTTAATGAAAAGGCGAAATTGGCGACTATAAATTATTTTATATACATGAAACGTTCTTCTTTAATACCTGCGGAGCTAAGCCTGGAGGTGGAAAATAATGAATTGTTTGTACCTCCTGTTGTTTTAACGCATTGTCTTAGAGTTCTTTGTTTCAATCATCTCGGTGAAACCTTCAATACACTACACGCGTTGCAGGATTTAATCTTAACTGTTAGAGAAAAATATTTCATTACAAGCTGTCAAGTATCTGAAACATTAACAATTCTCGGTGTGTGCTATGAGGTATCTGGTGATATTGATTCAGCTTATAAGTGCTACGATAAAGTTTCACGTATTCGTGTTGGGACTAATAATACAGCAGAAATTAGAAAAAAAGAACTCTTGAAAAGACGAAATGTTAGACTCTAGAAATAGTCGTTAATGGAACTTTGCTTTAATACACATTTTGAATGTATTTGTTTTCTGTCCATCTAAAACAATTTTATCTATTCATATATTATCGTTGGTTATTTCAACGAGATTGTTTTTCACGCTTCAGCTGGTACGGCGAAAGTGATAAAAGCAATCGAGACGAGAGGACCAATGATAATCTGTGTATCGCTCTATTACTTATGAAGACGTTGTTAATGTCCTTGACAACAGCACGTGTGTCCTTAGTTTCTACAGGAATATTCCTATATATATATAATTTTTATTTTAGCCTGAATAAAACCTATCTTTTCTTTTGATATTTTCAAAGCATTTTCAAACAGCTACCTTCTCGTATTTTATTTTACAATTCTTCATTTAGTTTCGATTTTAATCAAATAATGATGTTTTTTCTGTATTATTCAGTATTATTCAAACAAAAGGTGTCCTGTCGTTTTAACTCATTGTCTTAAAGTTCTTTGTTTCCATCATCTCGATGAGACATTCAATACACTACAAGCAAGGCAGGATTTGAAATTAACTGCTAGAGAAATGTATTTCATAACAAGCTGTCTAAAATCTGAAACATTAACAATTCTCGGTGTGTGCTGTGAGGTATCTGGTGATATTGATTCAGCTTGTGTGTGCTACGATGGAGTTTTACAAATTCATAAAGGGACTAATTGTACAGCAGGCATTAGGAAAAAAAGAACTCTTGAAAAGACGAAATGTTAGACTCTAAAAATAGTCGTTCTGTAAATGGATGTGATGTTTTCTTTGCTGCCTATCTTAATTATATTTGTTTTCTGTAAATCCAAAACAATTTATATATACTTTTTTCATTCTATGTTTGATAAAACAGTATTGAATTGTAACTGTATTTGTTTTCTGTAAATCTAAAACAATTTTCTATCTTTTTATTTTGTATTCAATGTTTGATAAATCATTACTAAATTGTTACATATGTATACTTAACTGATCATTTTGACTTGTAGCGAAGTGTCCTAATTTTTTCATGGACGACTAATATGAGGATGTGATATACAATGCAAACTTAAACATAGACGTTTATATATGATCCTTATTTCGATGCTTTTATAAAGGACTGAGAAAAAAACATTTCCCAAGAAAAAAACAATAAAATCGATCTCCTCCATCGAAAACAAAATGAGAAATATGTCGTCAGGTCATAATAAAGATCACTAGATTCATTTTTGTTTAAATGCAGAGTTTTAGTAGATATATATGCAGATCAGATTTTTTTAAAAAGTTAAGAAATTAGTGAGGGTACGAATAAGGTTCAACAGATCATCAGTGAACAACGGGGAATATTTAACTATAATATTTCAGAAAGCTGAAAACTTCAGTATTGTTAGTTCCCATATAAGATGCCAAAAATAAACTAAGTTCGGAAAATATTAGATTTCCTTCTCAGTAATAAATGAAGTGGACTAACTGTATTGATTGCCATGGACAATTATTAGACATGGATAGAGAATTGATAGACATTTTAATATGACGTGCTTCTTTCGCTTTGTAAACAACACCGTGATAATATACTCGATATATGTATACTAAGCACAGATTCAGATATACACATAATAATGGATGTTACAAAATACCTCCAACGTAAATCCACATGTATCAGAACCCGTTTGCAAACGCTATGCCAATCTTTTTGTTTTATAAATTGTAATTGAAAACAGAATACATTGCCACATAGCAGATTATATGTATAAACTATGTCAGGTCTTCAATAATGATCTTTACAGTTACATATTTGATCTCAACTAACGTTGTTCTTGTATGAAATTGGTGAATTATAGACTTTTTTTTTCGAATGTATTTTATATAATTATGTAACTATCTATATAATTTTTGTATTTACTGTTTATATACTTAGATGCTGTTTATTGTATGTAAATATGTCAGTGTAGTGTTTTTAATTCTGTTCTTATAATATAAAATGTAACATCTTCATAGATATGGAGGAAATAAACATAATCAATCAATCAATTAGAAGAAATATAAAAATATCGTTCTCAACGAAAATTTTCAGATTTGAAATATAGAGTGAGGTGCTCATTTTCGCCACATCTTTCCATGTTTTCTACAGTTTATGTTCAGGTCTAAATGGTTTTGAAGTATACTGATATTTCTATATGAAGATAACTTCAAATGCAAAATATACTTAAGCTTGAAAACCGGTTTGTTTTAAGAAAATCATCTGAAAAGTTAGATTAAAGGGTGTTTGAAATTTCCGGATGTTTTGTCAATGGGGGACACATATTTGCCGTTTTTACACATCTATTTAAAACCAAATAACCGCAGCTTTGAACAATTTTTATCAAATCAATTGCATTATAGATGAATAGCAGACATTTCAAAGGTATAAAGAATTCAAAATTAGGGCATTCAGTCAAATATTTATTTAGAAATACTTCTTTGAAATCGTGATTTTTATTCAGGAAATTGTCCGAAAATCGTTGTCCGTTTTTCGGTCATTTTCGGTAGGAGCCGCAATTTTGTCTCAGTTTAAAAAAATATTATATTTGTTATAAAAATTTACGGGAACATTTCTTCCATTTCAGCCATCCTTTGAAGTTTTTACACCTCAAAATCCTTAAACGGCGAAATTGTGTCCCCGGCGAAAATGAGCACCCCACTCTATGAAGATTGCAAGATTACATTATTCTAAAAACATATAAATATTCATGATATACTACTCGTATAGTATAGAAAACCTGAAATGTAATTTCAGGTATACGTAGTTATATACTAATTGTGTTTATAGAAATACCATCTTAAATAATTTGATTGACTCATATGTTAACAATAACTACGTCCAAATTACATCTACTTAATGTGCTTAGTTTTGTTCTTCTTTAAACGTTACGAACAGCCGTTCTATATAAACAATTCACTTTACGAACGGATACCTTCAAAGTTACGTACAGCTTTTTGTTATTTTTAATGTCGTATAAAACCATTTTTTCGTCATTCTATCTTTAGAAGGCTTGATATTTGTGTTGACCTACATATTTCACAGACAAATACCAAATTTTCTCTACCAGTAATGCTTTTATTCGAAAGTATTTAGGAAATATAATACATAATCGGTACGGTCATCTGCCATATTAGGCCGTCCGTAACGGAAGTTACCATCAGCCGTTTTCCCCAAGTGTACGTCGACAGAAATGTATTAACGAAAGTTTTTCAACATTGGAGGATTGACACAACAATAAAATAGAATAAATGAATAGAGTTGTATAATGTTATATTTCAAAATATATGTTATGGAGTCTATAAATCACTTTGACATTTTGAGACAAACTAATGTTTTCCCATTACAGACAGACCAAATCACTACTTTATACTAACAAAATTAAACATGCAATTTTCGCCACCTACTTTATATCTCATGCAGTAAAAATTACTGTAAACATTCGTAACTATATTTGCTTTCAAATCAAAGGACGATAACAATGTCTTCGAATCAAGTACTCCACATGATTCAACTGTATCTACGACAAGCATTTATCTACTTATTATAATATAAACAAAATGTGGTATGATTGCCAATGAGACAACTGTCCACAAGAGACCAAAATGACACAGACATTAACAACTATAGGTCACCATGCGGCCTTCAACAATGAGCAAAGACAATACCGCATAGTCAGCTATACAAGGCCCCGATGTGACAATATAAAACAATTCAAACGAGAAAACTAACGGCCTTATTTATATATAAAAAAAAAATAAACGGAAAACAAATATGTAACACATAAACAAACGACAACCACTGAATAACAGGCTCCTGACTTGGGACTGGTACATACATAAATAATGTGGCGGGGTTAAACATGTTAGCGGGATCCCAACCCTCCCCCTAACCTGGGACAGTGGTATAGCAGTACAACATAAGAACAAACTATAAAAATAAGTTGAAAAAGGCTTAACTCATCAGATGGATAAAAATACAAATGGAAAAACTTCAATGATTTTGAAAAATGATAATGGAATAAATACTTAAAAGGGAAAAGAATGGTATTATTACCCCAAATGTGCATGTGTATATTTCCCCTTGTAAGAGCCTGCATTTTTGTAGAAGATTGATTTTTTAAATCACATTTAAGAGTTACCTTTTGATCTTGTAGCGGAGCCTCCATTTTCTGTCAAAATTAATTCTCAAAATCACATCTAAGAGGTTACATATAATCTTGTAAGAGCATACATATTTTTAGAAGATTGATTCTCAAAATCACATTAAAGAGATGCCTTATCATCAATAATCTATCATATGAGTAGGCATAGTTAAGCATATTCAGTTTCTGGGAAGATTATGTACTCTACTTTCCTACTAATTGTTTAAATATTTAGTTATAACAAAACCTTACAAAATGTATAATGTAATTTTATAAATAAATCATGATTTGTAAAGCACTTGCATCAAATTATAAACAAAAAAGAAACCTATCTTCACCACGAATATGACCTACTTAATTAGACTATTTATCGGGTTTGTAATACGCAACATGAGGGTGCAACATGTGATGCAGGTTCTGAATATCATTCCGGAGCACCTGAGATCGGCTGAGATCAAACCCAGTTTCAGGCGGGGTTCGTGTTGCTTAGTCTTAAGTTTTCTATGTTGTGTCTTATGTACTATTATTTGTCTTTTAATTTTTTTTAGCCATGTCGTTGTCAGTTTATTTTCGATCTATGAGTTTGACTGTCCCTCTGGTATCTTTTGTCCCTTCTCCTTAATATACATCTCTCTGCATGGTTATCTCTATGCCTGTACCAAGTCAGGAATATGACAGTCCTTGTCCATTCGTTTTTGATGTGTTTTGTCATTTGATTTTGCCATGAAATTATGAACTTTCCGATTAGATTTTCCTCTGAGTTCATTTTTTTTGTGATTTTACTTTTTTCTAAGTTTAAATTTAAAGTAAAGAAATGGTTAACATGGATCAAACAGCAAATAATAAGGAACACAGCAGATTCAGAATGGTCCGGACTATTCCGGTGTCGGGGAATCGGGATCAATGTCGACTCCGGAATAGGCCAGAGTGTTCGGATTATTCTGGAGTGAGGGAATCGGGATCCAAAACTTAAAATCATATTTCATATCGTATTCATTGTTGTAAACAAGGTAGATATTTGATTATTCATTGGTCTACACTATGTTGTATAATAATGATGATTGATTTGTTTGTATTGGTGAAATTTACTTAAATTGCTGTCTGATGTCGTCTCATCATATATGACTGAATTATTCATCGTTTTTTTTGGAAAACAGTAATGATTGATGAAATAATCAGTTTTCAAAGGAAACAAATCACTTAGCTTTTGTTAAATATAATGATCTTTTTATATTTTCCTCTCGATTATTAAGAAAACTTCAAATCTCAAGTCTTTTTAAGAGCCTTGTTTTCCTGATTTTTGCTGTGATACAAATATTATTGTCGCAACGAAAAGCTTTGTCGTAGCACTGACAAGCAGTTTCTATATCACCAGATAATTCTGAGCACACACCACAAATTGTTAAAGACAATGATAGTTGTTCTGGTGAAATAAAAAACTTTTCCTCCACAGCCAAACACAAATCTCTCAACGCTTGGTGTCTATTAAACGAATCACCGAGATGATAATAGCATAAAAATTTCAGACAATGAGACAACACAACAGGAGGTACGGTGATTGAGCATTTTTGGATCTCAAATTGTAACTCATATGGTATTAAAGACGAATGCTGTAAGTATCTAATAGGTGAAATAGTTGCTAATCTCAACTTTTCATTCAATGTTATGGATTTCATATGGACAAACTTAGCATAGTAATTGATCTGTCTTTGGAGATAGAATACCAAGCCTTGATATACCTTATCCGGTGTACACTTTGATAGAACATGATCTACTATTCGGATTGTAACATTGTACTGTCCGATAACATAGTAAAAAGATGCATACAACAGCCACCCAGTCACAGCATCTTTCTGTAGGGCATCTTGTAAATGTTTATGATAGCGGCTTCGTACATTTTCGATATTCTTTCTTCTGACCAGAGAAGGAAGTTGTTGTGGTATATACTGGTTAATATTTGATATCCATCTTCTGCAAACATCACGTATATATACAGATGATTCTGATTGGAGCAGATATTGAACGGCGATTAATCCACGGAAACAGAGATCAAGATTCTTGGGATTTCCAAACTGAGCAAAAATCTTATAAAACAAAAAGTCTAGCTGAATTGAGGAGTTGTTTTTCATGGTTGATGCTAGGACTTTAGAAAATACATTCGTTGCCAGTCCTACAGTTTTATCACAAATCATGCTATCAAGAATTCTGAGCAATATTTGATTATTGGTCGTATCTATTTTCCCTGCAAACATATTTTGTTCAGGTATAAAGTAATTAGGACAGTAGCTGTTTTCTACCCACGACCTTAATTTACCTAAACACAATTTAAAACAGTTAAACAAGTTTTCTAATTGAATTGTTTCGATGGATACTTCCTCTGATAACCAATATAACGTTATTTTTAGAAAATAGGAACATAACAAATCCTCTACACCTGGAGTTTTGTTTATGATGTGTTTCAATGTTAATTTAAGTAGACCGTAGCATAATAATTGGGTATAGTTAAATGAGTGTAAAAGATGTTTTTCTGCATTTGAAAATGACAATCTCCAAAGGAACTGATTATTTGTGACCGTTTTAGGTCCGATCGGTACCAGCAAACATCCAAATCTCATTATGGTATCAATAACTGCATTCGGTGGCCATTGTTTTCTTTGTCGATAAACCCATTGTTTTGCATTGTATGGAAGTAATTTATTACGGAAACAAACCGCTATATCCAAAGCCATGCATTTATCTGAAACACATGGGTCATGTAAAGACAAAGGTATTGTATGTTGCTGTTGAAAAATTGAAATGAATTTATGGGGTGCAAGGTATAAGCCTTCGTCGGTTTCTGTGACCATTTTTTTTCAGAAGTGGACTTGATGTCTCGAAACCGCCAGCTAATTTCAGTCTGCTAAATCCTGGATAATTAGGGTCTATCTCCATCACCAGTGTTGCAAATTCATTTGGGATTGGTATATCTTGTTCCCTATTGACGACTTTAATACCATGTAAAACGTACATGATATCAAGATCACTGCCAGGTAAACTCATACCTTCAGCTAAACTTCCACTTGATATGTGGGTAAATCCTGTTCCGGGATGCATACTATTTGTAATTACATCTTGTACCAAAAATAACCGCTGTCTAAGACGTCTATCTGTTTCCTTTCCGACTATATTTACAAGTTGTTCATATACGTATTGCTGGTGAGAATTATCTTCAGACCAATATGTATAACCTGAATGATAAATATATATATTATGTATTTTATGCACCACCAATACGTTTTCTTAGCTGTATTTGGAAAAGATTTGTTTTAATTGTCAATTATCGTCATCAAGGTTTTGTGATTTCAGCGTCTCTGATGAGTCTTTTGAAGGCTGTATCGCTGATTATGTATTTCAACTTTAATGTGATAAAAACTTGGCTAGTGGTACCTGATGATATTGTACGCTAAGTTGTCAGTGTGTAGGTGCTGATAAGATTTGTAACATTTTTTTTAATTGTTCTTTGATTGATTCAGAAATTATTCAGAAAGGAAGTTTTCAAATGTCGCTTGCAATGTTGATCTTATATATTATTGATTAATTTCGATGGCTTATGGTCAAATAACTCTCGTCACGTGTTCTGATAGTATCATCATTGACTTTCACACTTTTGAGTTGATGATAAACTTAAAGCTAGAAAAGTGATTCGAACGGTTGAAATTTATTAAGTCTAATTTGTATTCATTTAAAATCTTTCATTCGTCGCATTGTTAGACAAGTGCGATATACGTTTGTATGATTTGAACGCCTCTTTCAACTTTTACGGCCGTTTTTTATATTGTATGAATAATGCATCTGGGCATACATAGACAGTCAGAACAATTAGTGTAACAGTTTTTTTGCCAACATAAAATCAGTGTTGTGTTATGTCTTTAGCACATGTAGAAACCCGCGATCCCTTGTAGAGTTGTCCCAAATCATAACAGAATAATAAATAGATAGATATTCTAAATGTTTATATATATAAATTATTGTTTTTGCTTAAAATTTAATCGATGGTCAAAATTGTTGTGAGGAACGTGAGATTTTCACTTTTTTAGTTACTGATTATTTTTGTTTGTCGACGTAGTCGATTTTGGATTTCCAATTGTTTTATAAGGTGCTACTGGTAAGCCTAAAATATACAAAATATAATTCGCCTTGCTTACCCTTCCCGAGCATCTGAGATCATCAGGGGTTCGTGTTGCTTATTCTTTGGTTTTCTATCTTATGTCATGTGTACTATTATGTGTCTGTTTTTTATTCATTTTTGGCCCTGGCGTTGTCAGTTTGTTTTCGATCTATGAGTTTGACTGTCCATCTTTTAGCGTACTAAATAATATGCACGATGTATACGTGTAGTATGATATTGTATGGTTACCTTCATCATGATCTTCACATTTCTCTAAATATTCAAGGTACTCGTTCGAAGATTTAACAGGAAATCTTACATTCAGGATCCACTGTGAATTTTGTTTCCTTCTTTTCAGACAGGCTTTGAATTCCTTTTCAAACTGGTGAATAGTGAGACCAAATACGTCGTTTGAGATACTTATTCTACCATCAAAATATTGTTGGAGAATAGGTGTGCGTTTTCGTCGTCCGCGGTACGGAAAGCGTTTAACGCCATATTTTTCCAAATACGTTATTTTTCTCATTCCATACACATGTTCATTGTCATCTCCACTTTGATTACTGCATTTATTGGTATGCTTATTCATTATGACAGACCTTTTATATAATTGGCGAACAGGTAGACTTGCATGGTTGAATTAAGATTCCCAATCGGTTGACAAGGTCTATAATAGAAAATTAACGTGTGATTCAAACTTTCACAGGACATAATCCTAGTAATGCATGTGCATGATATAATATGCATCTTTAATAAATGCTCTAAAAGTGAACTATTTTTGTACATAATATAAACCAACTTATTTTCGCGGATACTTTATTTCGCGTTTATCTTATTCTAGTCAACTACGCAACGATTTTATTTCGCGATTTTCATATTCATACTACTAATTTTCGCGTTATCTTTTCACTCTCGAAAGTCGCGAAAATTTGTGGGTTAATAGTATTCAAATGTCGTGGACACAACAATGATGATTTTATCTGACAGAGAATCAATATCAGCAGTATCAATTTTATCCTGGTTCTCCGTACTACGTTCCAGGTATTAGCTAATAGCCATACCCTCTCACGTTATATTGGTGTATGTTTAACATACTGAATATTGCGATCGGAAACCAGTCTATATCAATCTTAACCCGGGCTCTCATTTCGGAGTAAGCTTTCTAAAGTTGATAATGTTGTCCATTGATATATTTCAAAGTGTCTTGTGTATGCAGACTGTATGTTGCATATGCATTATTGTTGAAAATTATATATTCTATAGACTAGTAAATGGTCCTCTACACGGAAGAGCTACTAGTTATTATGAACGATGGTCAAGAAAAAACCCAAACAAATCAGACCTGAAAATACCCCACAGTGCACTTTATTCATACGTATTAAAAAGCTGTAGAGCAGAAAATGGTAGTGTGATCCTTTATCTCTACATTACGCTAAATATACTATATAAATTAATGTCCTGTAACATTATAATTCAACGTTTTGAGACAATTTTGAACGCCTCGAACAACCTATAATAATTTAACACGAAATATAGGATATCTGAGAAACATACATATACATTCATTTATACATACATATACATACATTTATATATACATTTATACATACATTTATACATACATTTATACATACATTTAGATGTGACACTGAATGTCAGGAAACTAAACTTTTTCACATCAGCCTTTTTTTGAAAATGTTTTATTTCTGAAATGAATTCTTAAGTACTATTGATTTTTTTCACCCTGTATATATGCTAACATTGCCCATGTGAAATTTTAAAATAGTTTGTATATACCTTGAACGACAAATATATGTGACGTATACAATTTTCTGACGCCAGACACCCGAATCAATGAATGTGTTTGTAGATAGATGTTTTTGTGTTCTGTTAAATTGTTCCTTTTTAAATTGTTACACGATGATGACTGCTGTACCATATTTTGACTATTTTATTTATTATGTCTGTTTAGTTCACGCATCATTGTCAATATAACAAAATTTGATGAGACTGTCGTCAAAGTGAGAGGTTTAGCGCTTTATACCCAGGTTTAATCCACCATTTTCTACATTTGAAAATGCCTATACCAAGTCAGGAATATAACAGTTCTTGCCCATTGGTTTTTTATGTGTTTTGTCATTTGATTTTTCCATGTGATTATGGACTTTCCGCTCGGATTTTCCTCTGAGTTCAGTGATTTTGTGATTTTTACTTTTTTTTCAACATGTTCTACCAACAAATATTCAAGCAGCAATTGCCTTCACAATATCTATTATTGTATTTTGAGGTATCTGATGAATTGGTGTCTCATTGGCTATCATACCACATCTCCATATTCTAATAAAATGGAAATATTAACAATTGCGTATTTAGTCCATAACTGTTATTGTCAGCAAAATGTCACATAATACCATAAAAAAAGCATTAGCTGGTTAACTTCTGTAATTAAATTATATAAATAATTGAAATGTTATGTATATTTTATTCTACTTCATGATACTTTTCAGAAGAAAAACGTTCAACTCTGGTTGGTTTCTGCAGCTTAACTAACAAGATAATTTTGTGCGAGGTGCTCCTTTGAAGGAGGAATTTTCTTAACCAGAATAGATAGCTTGAAGACTTAGCAACAACGAACAATATATCTTTTTAGGGGGGAGGGGGCGGGATTCAAGTTTTAAATGATTATTTGGTTTCATTAACTATGATTCAGATATCTATCAAAAGTTAAACGCAATATTGACATTAATTAGTAGTAAAATCTTGTAAATAAGAATATATGTTGAAATGCATATAGCAAGTATAGACATATGCTAACAAAGAAAATCACTCTGCAGCAATTCTTTGGATTTTAGTAAATGTTGTTGTATTTTTGTCATTGAAAGATCAGACCAATGTTTGTGTTAAAGGAGTAGGTTCAGTAAGACCCCTTTTTGGCTCCAAAATAGATCAGTTTAACAAAATTGCTAAAATGTAAACTTTTAGCTTTATATTGGAAAGAAGAATACTCTTGCTTCATAAATATGGGCTGTTTTGGACAAAATAATGCACATATATCGGGTACTAGCATCATTAAGTGATGCTAAATTACTGATATCTCCATATTTAGCATTTGAGTTAACTTGAATTTTAGACAAAAATCGTAATAAATGGAAGTGGCCGCATTCTTGTTCATTCTTAATATTTAAATTTAAGTTGTATTTGATGATAATACATAACATATATAAAGGTTGAGGGTGAACACGGATGCGGCCACTTTCATTTTTGACAAAAACTATCTGAAAAGTGACATATTATGGAATAATTGATAGATTTTTCATATTTAAGCTTGAATATGAGTGTCTGAAATGACTAAATCAGTTCAAATTTTCACACAAACTAATTGAATCGACTGAAGTAGACACTTAAGTGTACACAATCTTTCTTCAGATGAACCTGAAATTTTAGGCCAAAATGGGCGCTTACCGGACCTACTCCTTTGTTGCGTCTTTAGTATGAGAATAAAATAGGGTTTTGTGTTTATGTGCTTCCACAAATCGTGACCGTTTGATGTCTTGTATTGCGAGTAGGATTTATGGAAACACATATGACATAATTTATCATTCTACTGTCTACCTAACACAAAATTAGAGGCATAAGCACATCACACTTCTGATCATGATAATAGTTTAACGTGTTATTGAAAGAATCATTCAAATCAGTATGGAACATGTAGCTAAACAATTTTTATAGAAATCAAACAATTCTAAGTTTTAATCATCAATTAAAATTAAACATAATATGCTTACAACTTACATACACCTACGCCCATATTGATACATCTAATCTTCATGTGATGATTTACTGATTACACGTCTGATTTACTTCATGATAATACTTAGTTGTAAACCGTGTTAGTTATCCAACTATATTGTGTTTTCAGTTTGAAACACTAATTCCTGTTTTTGTTAATTGCACAGCAATAAAATTTTGAATATGCAAATGTGAACAAAAGAACGTGTTCTCAAAACTTTTATGACATATTGTTATATATTGCTCTTATTATTATATATAATGCTGTTCAACTTCGTACTTTATTTGGCCTTTTTAACATGTTTTTATTCGAAAGTCACTGATAATGTTTTGGTAGACGATCGGGCGTCTGGCGTAAATATAAAATTTTAATCCTTGTTTCTATGATGAGTTTAGTTATAACCACTGGGTCAATGTAACTGCTGGTGTAGTTTAAATTTCCAGAGGGTATCACCAGCCCAGTAGTCAGCACTTATGTGTTGACTTGAGTCATCATTGATATGTTCATAATTATTTAACTGTTAACAAAAATTAAAACTTTGATTTTTTTGAAACACAAAAGATTTCTACCTCAGGAATAAATTACTAAAGCCGTATTTGGCAAAACTTATTGGAATTTTTGGTCCTCAATGCTCTTTAACTTCGTTCTTTATTTGGCCTTTTTAACATTTTTTTATTCGAGCGTCACTGATGTGTCTTTTGTAGACGAAACGCGCGTCCAGCGTTAATATAAAATTACAATCCTGGTATCTATGATTAGTTTATTGATTCACACTTGATAAACATATTATCATCAACATCCCATCATTTGCTGCTGAAGAAGTAGTAATTCAATGTCCGTCCAAAAAGCTAGATCTTTTTTAAATCAATGAACAAAAGGGGAATGATTACACCATTGCAAAAAATGAAGTAAAAGTACCGTTTTTCAGCAGATACATTTGGATATTAAGTAAAATTAGCTTCAGCACGTTAAAATATGAAATAATTCAAGAGAGTAATTCAACTGTCTGAATTATGCTGAATCAATAAAATGAAAAACATAGGAACAATATAGCAGACAGCAACCAACACAACCACTGAAACAGAAACTCCTAACTTGAAACAGTCGACATATAAAGAATGAGAAGGATTTAAATACATTTGCTAGAGCTCCAATTTGTCTTAAGCTGAAATAGTGATTAAACAGTCAAACATATGAACAACTTTTGAGGATCAGTAGGAAATGGATTGAGTCGTAAAATCGATATCGAAACGAAAAAAAGACATACTATATAAAATGCCAATTTAAAGTTCCCGATCTAGTAATACACTCAGAAACACTCAAGGCAATAATGGCACCCTGTTTAGAGAAGACGTATTCTAGAGATGTACTTAAACAAAGAGTATGACAAAATTCAATTCAAGTGATAAATTCAACAATAATTACCGTTATCTTGATGTTACGTTTGCTTTAACGAATTTTATTATCAATAAAAAAAAATATTACACAGTAGGACTTATTTAAAACATAAAAACAGTATTCATGTGTGCAACAAAAAAATGTAAACATGCAATAATATAAAAAACGACAATGTTTTGCTCCCTAATGTTAATTTTCATTATTGTTGGTGATGGTGTTCGTTTGGGGCGCCCTTCCTCACGAGTGCATATATCCCTACACTCTAAAAATATATTACTTGTGTGAAAGCCTGTTTTGTTGATTGTATAACAAACAGACAATCAAATACCTGTTCTTACACCCAAATGTCCTTTTGGTGGATTTCACCTCCATTCTACGACAATGTTGTTAATAGAGCGAGTAAATCTAAACACGAACCATATAATTTTATTAAGTTTTTGAATAACCTTATTCTTTAAGATTGTCAGTTAAACACAATATTGTTTTCATTGGTGCCAGCATTGGCTGTTTTATAAATGAACTTTAAAGATATGCACAGCTATTATCTTACATTATATCGATAATTATACTTTTAGAATGAGCAGGCTAATGCTTTCCTCAGACTGTTGACATATCTTCACACTTAATACGTTGAATTTGGAATGGTTGCTGTTTAGTGTATTCATTAGCTATATTTGCTTTTTAAATAGCTTTCAGTGACTATTTTTTTTCTAAAAAAGTACGATACCAAACTTACAGTTTCTGCCTGGCATTTATTTCTTTATCTTTAGAAATATAATGCACACTTATTGAGGAAATTGTTCCATAAGAAATAAGTCAGTGTAACAAATTGTGTCAATCGAAGAAAGTGTAGCTTAATGGACAATAACTCCAACCATATGACTTGTCTGCTTCTTATCGCGAGAATGTAACATATCCTTTCACAATATTAAAACAGGTTATTTCCCTTTTGCCACAAAACTTTAATAAACTTATCAATTTATTTTAACATTATCCTAAGTTTTCCAGAGTTTCGAATCGCAAAACGTATTATCATATCGTGTTTGTTCGTGTTGTTTATCCTTTTCGTTTATTTTTTCAAAGGGAAGGGAGGTAGGATCGAACCACAATATCAATACGAACAGAGTTCGTGATTCCCAAGCTATTGTTTCTCTTTAATGTTGACTGTATTTTGGTCTACTCAGTTTCTATATCTTCTATCGTATGTACATAAAAAGCTCCTAAATCTTATGTGGTATCTACCATTTCGTAAAGTGCTTTGTTTTTAGGAATGTTGTATTGTAATCAGATCGTTGAAAGTCTATAAAATACATTCTTAACTTAATAAGACTACACTATACAAGTAGTCTATTTTTAAAGTCTTATGCTGATCATTTGTGTCATTGGGTTGCTGTCTCATTGACGTATATCCATATCCTCTTGTTTTCCCGCTGCCAATTTGGATTTCCCCTTCGCACTTGCGTATTGCGATCACCGAAAATTAACGATAAAGATCACGCTGAGGTAAACGCATACGGAAAACATGTCTGCGAATTGTCAGGCGCGGATCCAGAGGGGGGGTTCCGGGGGTTGGAACCCCCCTTTTTTTTGGACGATCAATGTATTTGAATGGGGAAATGTAATTGGAACCCCCCCCCCTTTTTAAAATGGCTGGATCCGCCCCTGATTGTTGTCTGGAAGCCCAATTAAAAAAAGGAAATTTCATTTAAATTCGGACAAATGAAAGAATGTTATTCAGAAAAGTATATGAACATAAGTTTTATAATTAACACTAGCTATATAGTTATAAAAAAACAAATGCAACTTTTTTTCTTTTTTTTTCGAAGTTTCATGACTTTAAGACTTAATTTAAAAGGTATCACACACTTTAAATAAGCTTACATATTCAGAAAATCCTAACCAACTTATACCTCACCTTCAAAAGTTACTAAAATGACCGGTTACGCGTATTTAACAGTGTTTATTTCTTAAATAATTTGTATTATTATCTATATTATCTATATAAATCACGGCAAACTACATTATCGGCACGCGTTTCTATTCATCTGCATAACTTTTATCTTGGTATGGTGAAGCTGACTCACTTTACGCCTACTTGTAAAAGTTAACTTGCCGGTAATCAAGACACGTACATGTAAACGTTCAAAACTTCATGGTCTACATATATTGGAATTAAAAACAAACTAAATGAGACTTTATTTCAAGTTAATTTTACCGTAATTAGTACATGCACAAGTAAAAGTGTAAATTCTGAGGTGTTCTAAACATTAAAACAAAAAGAACAATCCAATTTGATAAAAAAAAAAAATAAGATGATGAAGTGGGTGTAAATAAATGTTTTTAAAATAGTTATGACTCTTTAAATTTTTGTGTCGTAAAACGTTTCTACCGGAGCATGTGTCGTGTTTATGCGTTTAATGTGAAGGTAAAAAAAAAATGCTTCAGAGGCACGAACATGCCTTTCTATTACTGATGCCAACACTGGGCCGATACCACTGCGCATGCTGTTGGCGGGCAAGTCTTCGATGGTATCTTCAGTTCTGTAATCAGTGCTTCAGTACTGACAAGATTCCTATAAAAAAAACAATTATCCGTTTATACATAAGAAGTTTGAATAATTTAGAAACTATGTTCACAACTACCTCAGGTAACGTTGAACTAAGATGAGTTAAAAGAACACGGCTGAAGAAATTCAACTGAGATATAAAACACAATTATGTTCCCATGTACTGTAGAAATGAAAAAAAGTGTTTTTTGTCGTGTTTATTATATAAAAGACGAGAGAGAAATGTGTCCCCCTAAAAAACATAGCCATTATCTCCCCCCCCCCTTCCTCCTTTTGGGACAAAAATAAAGGAAACAACAAGGATACTTAATCTAAAAGTATAAAAATAAAATACAACGCCATGGAAATAGAATTACCAAAAGACAAACAAACAGCACACAACATAATTATTTCACTCAGACGTCTTGGTTATCCTAGTCTTTCATTCTTTTTGATTGATTGATTGATTGATTGATTGATTGATTGATTGATTGATTGATTGATTGATTGATTGATTGAATGATTGATTGATTGATTGATTTGTAAATTCAACAAATGTATTCTGCATTAGTCTACCGAGCTAAAGGTGGGATCAATAGACTGACACTGGTCAATTAGGGTATTTTGGAAATTAAAGAGCTTTAATTTGTACGGACCATTCAACAAATTTTAAACTTCATATTTACCCCCCGTTTGAACAGGATTTGATTTCATATAGCTATGCATCCCTTAGAGCCAGACAAGTGCCCTGTTTCATTGGGTGATTAGGTTTCATATGAACAAGTAATTATCTTTATCGTACCATATAAAATATTTGTATAGGAACAGTATTTCGGCTTAAAGACCGTTATTTATGTTACTTGGAGTCGTAGCATAACTTTTCTGTTTGAAAGCACACTTGCTAAAATAATCGTTAACACAAAAAACAATGATCAATAGAATCTAAGTTGTCTCTCTTTAGCCAGAAAACTACATTTCGCTTAATTTTAAAGATCTATGTGTAAACCGTTTTACTTCTTTCAACAGCAAGGGCTATTAAAATATTACAGTCAAAGTATTCAGCTTCAGGTTACGGGGCGCCGAATGGGACTCTTGTGATTTTGTACTGGAAATTCAATTTTGGACGGACAAAAGTGAGTTTTGTTCAACAAAAATGAGTTCAGTTTAACAAAATTTGTAGCATACTTTCAGTGGAAAAAAGTAACTTTTGTCATGACAAAATTCATTTTTGTAACACAGACTTTACTTTTGTTACCTAATTTGAAAATTGGGCAACAAAAGTCAATTTTGAGGGCAAATTAGTTTAGTTTGGATTCTGTGAACTAATGTGCATACAAAATCGACTTTTGTGAGACAAAATTGACTTTTGTGAGACAAAATTGACTTTTGTGAGACAAAATTGACTCTTGTGACACCTAATTGACTCTTGTGAGACAAAATTGACAAAATTGAATAAGTCTCACAAAATTGAGTTTTGTCTCACAAAAGACAATTTTGTCTCACAAAATTGATTTTGTCTGACACAATTGACTTTTGTGTTTTTATTTCCATATCAGGTAACAAAAGTCAATTTTGTATGAAAATAAGTTTATATTTGCATACCTTTTTGACAAAATTGACTTTTGTCATGACAAAAATGAATTTTGTCTACAAAAATTAATTTTGTCATCACAAAATTGAAGTTCTCATAAAACAAGTCTGTATCACATAGTTTTGTAAGACAAAAATGATTTTGTTATGACAGAATGGAATTACAGGTAGTATGATATACTTTCCGACTAATAAAAGAGCACCAATTTGTCCCGCATTCATATTTAGCAGCGTCTTACAAATTTGTTATCCACAATTTGTTCTTATTTATATTGATTCGATGGGTAAAAGGGAGACAACCCATGTGTGTTCCTGTAAAGCCAGCGATGTCCAATTGTTAGTATATCTTGTGACATAATTTTCATGAACAACATTCGGTGGCTAAATGAAAGTTTCCATGATGCAACCGATATTAGAGTGTAAAACAACACACTATCATATCATTCGGTAAAGAACAAATAATGTATTTTGTATTGTATGTCACATTGGTATTTAAAGCTACATATTCAATGTACGCATTATGCCTTTTAATTCCTTAAACAGCAACGTCTACTAAATTTAACGGTAAAATAATGTATTATCGGATAAAATAAAACAGTAACCGTTTTTTTTTCCAAAAGATCAATGTAGGAGAAAAAAAATTAACCCAAATGGTAAGGGGGTGGGGGTAAAAATTGCTGAAAGTTTTGTTTATCCAAAATCGATTTTACATATATATCAATATTGGTATTTTTCCCAAATTAAGTTAAAAGGGGGTGGAATGAAAAAACTATGCGAATTAAGTTTTTTTACCCTACATTAAACGTCGTCCCTGAATAGCACAAATTGGTCCAACTTTTATAAGATAAGATAAGAATTTTACTAATCTAATCAAGAACCCATAAAGGGCATCATTTTACAACACAATATGATTGGAAAAAGCAAAACAGAAAACAAACAAAAATATAAAATAGTGCCGTCGTAAATATTGCTCATCTTGTATACCTCTCAATGTTTGTTCCGTTTTATCTTGTTTTGCACGTACAACCGATTTTGGTTCCAGTTTAACGCCCGGAATTTCCATACTGTCCGGCATAACTTTCTTCTTTGTGGAATCTTGAAGGATGTACAACAACTGATATTAGAGTGCAGGACGGCACGGTATCATATCAGCATGTTAAGAACAATAAACGTATTTTGATATATCATATATAGTATTTTGTCATACTAGTATATTCCTGTTAAACAATTCTTGTAATATTGAAACAATCTGGTAATAATGACAGATCCTTGATATGTTTCATACATTAAAAAGTTTTGTATAGTCTGTATGATCTAGACTGAAAGCATGACCTATTACATGTACGTGTATTTTAACAATGAGAAAAAATTGTCGGCTATAAAAGGCCCTGGCATGAAAAATATGAAGCAATTCAATTGAGATAATTAACGGCCTTATTCATAACAAAACAATTTACAATACGGGATGGATATCCATTTTTCGTTGTTTTTCTATTCTATTAAAATAGATATAAATATACATTTTGAACATGCCTCGGCAGGAAAATATGAAAAAAAAAACATCATTTCAAGAATGTTTGCTTATGTTATATGTACATCACATTTTGTTACTCAAATGCCGTAAATATATCCTAAAATATTTCTGTCTGTTGATGTGCTACCGCGCACACAGTAATCTGTTAAAGTTTTTGACACTTCCACTTAACTTTTAATAAAATAAACATTCAAGGGAGACTTGACTTATTGAATATTACTGTAAAACATCAGTGTAAACATTCATTTCAATATTGAGATATGAAATACCTTTAATATCGAGTGTTCTTAATGGATGATTTCTAGATTAACAAATCACTATTGTAAACAAAGGACCATTTTCTTTTCCCGCGTTTCCATATTTAGTTTGGCGTTTCAGATTTAGTGTCGCCTAAGGGTGATTTTTTGTCTTGATCTTTCAGACATATATTTACCTTAAAAAACGAAAAAGACTAGAAACAATTAAAACCAAGCCAGCATAATCATTATGTTGTTTGAATTATTGTGCATACATAGTAAGTATTAACGTAAATTTATACATGTATATGTGACAATCTTAAAATATAAAATAAAAAGATATTTCAAATTGTCTTCACCCTTTATTTCGAAAAAATGTGTTTCATTGATTTCGACTTACAGCGGATTCCATTGAGTGTGTAGCGAAAGGTAACATCTTTGGTTAGCTTGCTTGCTACAATGTAGCTGAACCGTGAAGTGGTTTTTAAGTCAGGTATAATACCCTCCTTTCGAAGTAGCATAGTCCAACAGACAAATCGATTAGTTTTCTGTCGGACTAGTCTATTCTTAAAGTTGGATAGTTTACCTAACCTAACAATGACTTCACGGTTCAACTGACAAGCAAGTTAACCAAAGATATTACATTTGGCTACACACTCAATGGAATCCGCTGTAAACCTAGATGATATTTGTACAATAACGGAAAATATAAAATGTACATGTTCGAGCTTTAGAAGCAGAGAGGAAAAGAAAGCACGTCACAGTTTTAAAATGGATATTGTTTCATGTTATCTGGCAACCTTTACTTGTATAGTCAAAATGTCAATTGCAGGATAAAAGCAGGTGCATATAACATAATGCATAAAAAGGAAATTATAAATAACTAAAATATGCATATAACATAACAATCTATTGCAAGAGAGGGGCGACAGATACCAGAGGGGCAGTCAAACTCATAGATCGAAAAAAAAACTGACAACGCCATGGCTAAAAACGAAACAGACAACCAGACAAATAATACACACAACATAGAAAACTAAAGACTAAGCAACACGAACCCCGCCAAAAACTTAGGGTGATCTTGAGTGCGTCTGAGTGGTAACATAACAAAAAAATAGACGCACACATTTAGAAAGAAGATCAGCAAACCAACAACAAAATCATGGTAAATGATAATTCAACAAAAAAGAATCAATCAGCGAAACGTGTAGCTGTCTTCCATATAAGGGGAAATAAAGGTTCAATCTATATTAAATGCACTACAGCGGGATCTAAAATAAACGGTCTTGTAACACAGGATTTTGCTTAATACAGGTGGTCTCTACAGCAGGTTTAACTGTATTTGCATGTAACCCATTTCGACTTACAAGTGTTTTTATATATATATATATAGATACAATTACCGCATGACGTTACTATAACGTAACGTCACAAGTCGTTACTATTAACGATAACAATTCTGTCTGATGAACCGCTGGAGATGCGGTGAAAGCGCTAACAGAAACAATGTTCGATTTATGATGTGATTTTTTGTGTTTTTTACTTTTAAATTATATATAGATAGATATACATATATAAGAAATGAAAATACTATTTTAAGAAATATTATATCCTGAAGGTTTTAAAACGTTAAGTCTAATTTTTGATGTTTTGTAAGTTAGGAAATACATGTACTATTCATCCAAGCTGCCATTACAGCGCACAAAAATTCGAGAAATGATTAATATTCATGCATGCTTAAACCTTGAACAGTTTCCAGACTCATGCAAGATTCCCATGTGTAGTGACGATTCAAGTTAGTGACCAATTGCAGCATTCGGCAATCCTCGGTAGAATCCGCTACTCTCTGAATCGGCCGAGTTGAGACGAATGCAATTGCAGATGGTGTACAAGTCCCATATTTAACAATAAATGTCTAAGCTAGAGACCAAATTGTAGCTTTTTCCCATAATTTTGAAATAGGCTTAAACTTTTTGAAACATACGATTCTGTCAATCAACACGATATATATCTATATATAATCTTTGTCAGTATAAAAAAAAAGATGTGGTTTAATTGAAAATGAGACAACTCTCAACAAGAGACCAAATGACATAGAAATTACCAATTATAGGTCACCGTACGGCATTCAACAATGAGCAAAGCTCATACCGCAAAGTCAGATACATGTATAAAAGGGCCCGACATGAAAATATAAAACAATTCAAATGAGAAAAAAACGGTCTAATTTATGTACAAAAATGAACAAACTTGTTTTAAAGGAAACAGGAAGATTGGAGATTGTTTACTGGAGTTTTCATTTGGATGAAATAACATAATTTAAAGTTTACTTTGCTCAATTCTATTTAATCACCAATGACCATTAAAGTAAATGCCAATAACATTGTTTCGTATTTTACTTTTCAGAGTTCATGATCTACTTTAATGACTAGTTATAAGTATTTAAGATCGTTTATTTCTACAATCATCCGTATAATTATTTGGTATAAATCACACCACACCATATTGTCGGCACGCGTTTCTATTCATCTGAATGCCTTTTATTTCATCTTTATTTCAGTATAGAGAGGCTGACTCAGTTTACGCCTTCTTATTAAGGTTTTACTGTAATTACAATACATACCACTAGATCATTTGCTAACAAGTAAAAGAAACGAATACTACAAAAAGAAAATTTGAGTTTGATGAAAGTATTAGTCATCCTTCTATCTGCGCATACATAAAAAATGAAATAGTTTAATGACGTATCATTTCAAATTCCGAAACAGCGACGCAGTGTTCCTTGCTACGCTACGTTGATAGTTTAGAAACGTAATATCACCTCTTTTTAAGAGTTTGGTATAATTCATGTACATTCCATAATTTTTCCCGAGGTTAAGGCTATATTGAACAATGCAATATAAAAAGCAAAATGTTGATGTTATTGAAAGAACTGAAAAAAACATGTTATTTGTTCATGGCCAACGAGACTCTGTCTTTTATTAGTCTCTGCTATCAATGCAAAATGTGGTTTGCCTCTAACTTTCATTTCATATAAATTGAGACAAAAGCAGCATTAGATTTGAACAATGAAGAAAAATATATGGACTTATTCACACATACTCTGAGAATGAAAAAAAGTAAAATCACAAAAATAGTGATTTCCGGGGAAAATTCAAAACGGAAAGTCCCTAATTATATGGTAAAATCAAAAGCTGAAACACATCATCCGAATGGATAACAACTGTAACATTCCTGTCTTTGTACAATCATTGTCTGATTAAGAAAAAGGTGGATTGAAACTGGTTTTATAGCTAACTAAAATACCGATTGTATTTTTGTGATTTTCACTTTTTTATGACAGTCGCATCGAATTTCATTATATTGACAATGATGCGTGAACAAACAAAAAAAAAGACATAGCAGGTAAAAATGTCAAAAATAGTGTGCGCAATTCATTTACGTCATGATTTTTTCTTAGATAAGATTGAACTTTCCAAATATATAATAATTAAACACTGCGTTACTTTCGAAAATATAGTACTTAAATTATATAGTATAAATACAGTTTACATTTAGTGTTATTTCCAACATTTATTAAAATATTTTAAGAATTTAGATACTGTAATTGATCATTTTATGAAAGGTTGGACGAAGTTTCTAATTAAATAACCATGATTGTTCAATAAAAAAAAACAATAATCCGACAATAACATTGAGAATGGAAAAAAATGTATGTCTTTTTATAAATCGAAATCTCCTTTCCAACTTTCACACGCATATTTAGAAAGATCGTTTTTAAATAAACTGCATACGAAATACACATTAATTTCCCTGTTTATGTTCTGTGCAGTTATATGATAAATTAATCGTCAATGAACGTGTTTAATTTTTTTTTTAAATTTATCTTATAGTTCTCCGTTATTAGTTTAGCAAATAAACTAATCCGTGAAGTAGACTTATTTAGTAAGACTCCGCCTGTAGTACTTGACGTCTGTTGACTTAGGTGACTACCGAATATCCCGCCACTGACACTCAGAACTGGTGCCATGTTGGTTCGTCCCGATGATGAGTCAACAGTCAGCGTGTTTGCAGAGATAACTGTTCCCTTTTCTTGATTGTGTAAAGATATACGTAATTGCAGAAATATTTGTAAAATGTCTACGACACTTAGGATTTAAAATGAAAATCATTTAAACCAAAATAAACGTGTTCTTCTTTGTTGGGAAGAGGTCATTTAAAATTCAGCAACACCGGTTTTAAATCTTCAATTTGAAATTTGTTTCCAACAAATGGTGAAATTAACTGTTCGTCCCTTTTTCCTGTCAACTAGAAGGGCCAAACTGGGATTAAGAAATATTGTCACAGGCATTTCTTACATCCGGCAGAAGAATACATGGTGAAGTTGTGGCTGTGTGGGATGTGTAAGTACGCTACCACGTCCGGTCTGAATCGGGAGGTTTGATCTAATGTACTAGTGGCTGTCTCTCTGTCCTTTATTCTGGTCGAACCACTTTACAGATGCTACCTATATAAGAAACTGATTCCCTAATTTAACATTATATTTGCCACTGGACGTTCGGAAATCAGCAAACAATCAATCAATCATTCCTTTCGGATTTTTTTTTTTATACTAGTTGTGAATATTCAAAACTGAATTTTTTGGTCAATATTAAAATCGAAAATTAGAATTTTGGCTTGCTTTTCGAGATTTTCCATTATAAATAGACTAATCAATTATTCCTTATGCACGGTCAGACATTAAAATTATAAATCAGAAGGTTGATTCGTTTTTGGGACCACATTAAATACCATAAGCCCAGTCAGTCATGATAGTTATCAAAGGTACCAGGATTCAAATTTGATACGTCAGACGCGCGTTCCGTCTATATAATACTCTTCAGTGACGCTCAGCTCAAAATAGTTATAAAGCCAAACAAGTACAAAGTTGAAGAGCATTGAGGACCCAAAATTCGAAAAAAAGTTGTGCTAAATTCTAAGACAATCTATTCCAGGGATAAGAAATCTTCCCCAATAGAATTAGTGATGTTGAATTCTTGTATATCCTAGCATTCGTTTGACTCTTTTTTTCATCCGATTAACGTCCAAATGGCACCTTATGTTAAAATACTGGACCGTCCAGATTAAAAATGGGAGGGACGAGATGAAACAAAAAAAAATTGTCTCGCCTGCAGTTTCTCTTTGTAGTTTTTCATTTGTTTTCCATGACTTAGTCAGTTTTCCGTCGACCTTTGAGTTTTGAATGGTTGTTCAATTGGTACCTACAGCCTTTTTACAAATTATTTAATTTGTAGATTTCGGAAAGTTGACGAATTGTAGACATTTTTTTTATCTGGATAGTGGGTTAAGCTAGGTTCACACTGCCGATCAGACCAACTTGATCAATCTCGATCAAGACAAATAAAGTGATCGGGAGACTGGTCTGACTCAATCGACAATAATGTTCAGGGTGATGTACCTTGGTCGTCATCGATCGGACTTTCTATCCGAGAGTTTTTGACATGTCAAAAACATTCGAGTAAGGATCGAGAAGAGATCGAAAATTCGTCGAGTAGCGGTCGAATTGATCGGGGAAGGATCGTGATGAGATCGAGTTTGGTCTGAATACAAATACTTTACCGATCATTACTCAATCATTTCGATCTGTGCTCTACTAACATCCGATCATTTCCCGATCAACGCCAACCTGTTCGGTATGTGGTCTAGATTAACTCGATAAATGCCCGATCGCTTCATGATGACTGAGACTTCCATATTTGTTCATCCCAGACCAACTCGCCCAATACCCGATCTTTATGCGACTACACTCGACCACTCTCCGATTTCTACTAGGCCATACACGAGTATGTATGACTTCTACACGATTCTCTAAAAATGCGTGCAGCTCTGATTTACTCTCATAATTTTGCTTCTGCAAAAAGATATTGTCACTATTTATTTTTAATTATACACAAATTCCTCCATATACAGCACGAATCTGTACTTTTGCAAGGACGTGGACATTTTTAAAAGAGAGACAAAAGATACATAAAGGAACAATCAAACTCAAATGTAGAAAAACAAACCGACACAGCCATGGCGAAAAACAAACCGACACAGTCATGGCGAAAAACAAACCGACACCCAACACAGCCATAGCGAAAAACAAACCGACACAGCCATGGCGAAAAACAAACCGACACAGCCATGGCGAAAAACGAAAGCAGACAAGAAGACATAGAAAACTAAAAAATTAGCAACACGAGAAGACATGGGACGTTCCTGAAGGGAAGAAGATTCTGCATTTTGGCCCCAGATGATTTTTCAAATATGAAAGTAATTGTGGATTAAAATTCATTATTAGACAGCTGTTGACTAATCTAGCCTTCAAAGTTTTTAAGAACATTAATAATATATTTTACCTGTTTAATGGGCTACTTTTATTTGACTGTCTGGATTTTTTTGTAGTATAAAAATTCGAGAATGTGGTATACTTGCCAATGAGACAACAAATGACACAGAAATTAACAACTTTGTCACCGTACGGTCGAGTGTTTACAAACATTTTTTTCATACGTTATTTGACGCAATTGTTCCAAAAAAAGAGACGAAAGACATTTTTTTTAAATTTTAATTCGTAATAGATTTATGTAAACTATGGAACGCCACAGCTGTCTAAAGTGTCGGGATAGGTATCCTGCAGGGGATTGAAATTCTATCTTTGGCCAATTTTGGGAAGATATGTGACATCTTTACCCCTTTTTGCAATATTATAAGTAAAAACAAGCAGGTCGTTGCCATGGATACACAAAAAAGAAATATCTTGAACCATTCAACTACTGAGTAACAGATCTATGGAAAATACTGATTATATATGTTACAGTGAATTTGTAAAATCAGGGATTTTGTAAAATTACTGTACTAATCAGTGATTTTATAAAATCACTAACAGCTTTAGTGGTTTTGTTAAATCCCTGAAATTGTTAGGGATTTCACAAAATCACTGAAAATAGAGCTAGGCATTTTGTAAAATCCCTGATTACAATAAAGTATAACATGCTATTAGAAATGTGTTTTTTCTAATATAAAAATAGACCAATAATCACTAATGATTTGGAAATATATTTGTTTAATAAACACTAGAGTATAATGATAATGACTAACAGGCATTATAAAAGGATATTAAGACCACTGTGAATTTTCTAATTTTTGCATGGCAAGTTTGTGTGACATCTACTGTTACATTATTGCCCTGCTTTTTTATGCATGTTTGAGCATGTCCTCGGAAAATTGATCTCTTTGCTTATTAAAGACTTAACGACACTACTTAGCTGTAGCAGCTCTACGTTTTTTAGACGACATTCTTCTCAAAGTTCCTTTATAAAGTTCTAAAGCTTTGTATGAAACACTTGCACACTTGTTATTCGCGTACTTTTAATACCATTTTGTCCCTACCACAATAAGCTATTGATATGTGAATTTTCTTAACTATGCTGTCCATGTCTTCAAGACATACATAGCATTTTTAAAACATCTTCATCTGATGAATACCGTTTTTAACAATTTTTTCAAATCTTCACATTGAAGAACTTCATGCCTACATTTATAAACAAAAATTAACTTAATTTGGATTAAAATAATTGAGAAAGTTTAGAAACTTAACAAAATGTTTATCACTTTGTGATACAATGCATGTATCTGATATATGACCAACGTAGGTAAAACTTTTTTTTATTTTTGCTTGGTTAGAACCTATTCATAAACATGCAAGTACAAAACAAAGTATTCTTACCTATATTTTCTTTTGTTCTTTTTTTTTATTAATATTTTGTGAATATAAATGTTTTTTTTTAAGGCAGCAAATTAAATTGAGAATGGAAATGGGGAATGTGTCAAAGAGACAACAACCCGACCAAATAAAAAACAACAGCAGAGGGTCACCAACAGGTCTTCAATGTAGCGAGAAATTCCCGCACCCGGAGGCGTCCCTCAGCTGGCCCCCAAACAAATATATACTAGTCCAGTGATAATGAACGCCATACTAATTTCCAAATTGTACACAAGAAACTAAAATTAAAATAATACAAGACTAACAAAGGCCAGAGGCTCCTGACTTGGGACAGGCGCAAAAATGCGGCGGGGTTAAACATGTTTGTGAGATCTCAACCCTCCCCCTATACCTCTAACCAATGTAGAAAAGTAAACGCATAACAATACGCACATTAGAATTCAGTTAAAGAGAAGTCCGAGTCTGATGTCAGAAGATGTAACCAAAGAAAATAAACAAAATGACAATAATACATAAATAACAACAGACTACTAGCAGTTAACTGACATGCCAGCTCCAGACTTCAATTAAACTGACTAAAAGATTATGAATTCATCATATGAACATCAGGCACAATCCTTCCCGTTAGGGGTTTAGTATCATACCATCATAACATATATGAGAAGAACATAACCCGTGTCATGCCAACAACTGTTTTTAGAATAAATGTGTTTAGTTCCGATGCAAAGACCTTATCAGTGACTCAATATTAACGCCAAAATATGCAATCTTTTATGACTTGACAACAGTATCGTAATTATATCCCTTCTTAATAAGTCTATTCAAAGGTTTTGTAAGTTTCTGAGGTGAATACTGACACCTTTGTGCTTTATAAAGAATATTTCCATAAAAAATTGGATGTGAAATACCTGAACGTATTAGAAGTCTGCATGTTGAGCTATATTTACGAATGATGTCTTTATACCGATGATAAAATTTAGTAAATGTTTTGACTAGTTTGTGATATCGAAAACCCTGGTGTAATAATTTTTCAGTAATACATAAATTTCTCTCGTTAAAATCTAAAACATTATTACATACACTAGCGAATCGTACAAGTTGAGATATATAAACACCGTAAGATGGTGACAAGGGAACGTCACCATCTAAAAACGGATAATTAACGATAGGAAATGAAAAATCATCCCTTTTATCATAAATTTTAGTATTCAGCTTTCCATTAGTGATATATAAAATAAAGGTTAGATTAACCTCTAACTTATCGAATGTTAATGTTGTAGTCTTTTTTTTCACAGAAATTCTTAATAAAACGAATGAGTTTATTTTACAAATCCCCTGAATTTAATCAGTGAATCTGTAAAAAAGATCTTTATTATTTCAGGGATTTTGTAAAATCACTAGGCAAAATCAGGGATTTTATAAAATCACTAATCAGTTAAGTGATTTTACAAAATCCCTGATTTCACAAATTCCCTGTAACATATACACATGCACATATATGTATATATATTTGCGAAAGCAAATTTACAGATCTTACATTGTTGGGTTGATGTTTAGACGAGTTGTATATATATATGACACAAATAGTAAGCTTAATTTGTAAGAAAGCAAAGGAAAAGGGGATGGTAAAATTTATGTATATTGCTATCGAACATTAGTACTAATCCAGTGACAAATTTCGTTCTGTGGTGTCTTTTTCAAGAAGAGTGCAGTAAAACTCCTATAACAAATTGACGTCCTACTTTACTCACAGGAAGTTTTTATAACCATTGGGGTTCACTTTGTTGAGCTCCTGCAAGTCTCTCATACTTTTGATTTTGCCATTTGATTAGGGACTTTCCGTTTTGAATTTTCCTCGGAGTTCAGTATTTTTGTGATTACAATTTATACTGGCAACACAGTGGTCTCCTTGTCAGCCACTGCATCACCTAGATGTCATACTTTCGAGTTCTTAATCATACAAACGAACTGATCAGGAAACAAAATATGTCCATTTAAAGCAAAATATTCGCTTCAAATAAGCCTCTAACAGTCTAAAATTAACTTCATACGAATGTTTTACATACTTAAATTCAGATTTCAACAAGAAGATAAACAATTGTTCAAATTTAATGTGTCTGAATATTAAAATGAATTCGGTGCCATTAAAGTATATTTACTTATCAGATGTGTCTAAATTCCTCAGTAACAATTAGATGGATTACATACACGGATTTAAAATTACATTCAGTAAACAAACACATTTACAAATGACATAAGTATCAGTTAAACGACTACAGTGAATTCAATTTAGACATTGGCGTCTTGTGAAGAGTTGTCTCATTGGCAATCATACCACATCTTCTTTTTGTATATACATGTAACTGAAAATTCTGTGTTTTTTATGGTTATTATGTTTCACTTTAACATTTATTTGTTTGAAATAAAAATGTTTTTTTATTTATGTACTTGATTTTTTTCTTTTATTTTTTTTAGGACGAAAAGGGGGGTTTTCATACGATCAGTATTCAGAAACATTTGGTGTTTTAGAAATAAGAAGATGTGGTATACGTGCCAATGAGAAAACTTTTTTGGTTTGTTTTCAAGCTTTAAGGTTCATTTGTAAGTAACAAAGCGAGACTTAGTATACAAATGTGATGGGTATATATGTGGTTATATGACAAAACTGATGTATTTCATACTTACGTGACCAAAACATTGAAACGGATCCTTAAGTCAACCAGCTGACATACCGCATGCCAACATAATTATATGACAAATCGTTTGCAAGTTTGCAAGTTCCCTTAAAAAATTACCCCATATTGCATTTTTTTTAAATATTGAACTCAACCGTGGTTTTTATGAGATGAAACCCTCATCGAAAATTTTCCCTAAACAGATGAATGCGAAAACGAAGAAATCGGCTATGGTGCAAGGCACGGAAGTGTTATACACTCACTAATTTTGTGGAGTCGGATATTATCAGCAAACAACATGCATTAAACCCGTTTTTGGAAAAAGCTTTAAAAGTGATGAAAGAACGGTTTGCGAAAAAAACCAAACGTATTCTAAACGTATTCATAAAAATTAGTCGAAAGTAACGTGCATAAAAGTATGGTAATCAGATATATATTGCGCTCAAAAGCTGGAGTTTCTGTCCGAACGGAAACAAATCTCCCACAAAGTATGTTGCTTAACACAGTGTCCTCGTTCTGAAATTAGAAAGGATAAGATAAGATAAGATGATTTAAATCCAAATTGACAGGACTGAAAAAAAATAAAGGCGAATTCCAAAATGAGAAGTACCCCGACTACATGATGATCCGATTCGCTTCGTTCACACGAATATTAATAATTATTCATAGGCTAATGGAGTCAAGTTGTAGTAAGTTCCCTTTGTAAACATACTAATCCCTATCACTTATTAAATATGTTTACCAAAGTTGACTACTGAATTCTATACCGATGACGCTTACATCTTGGTGCCAATCATACTCGTCTCAATTGTGATCAATTGTGTGTCATTAACCAGTTTGTTTGCAGAGAAGCGCGATCTGTTTTAGGTTCGTTGCTGCGTATAAAATTGTGTGTAATGGTGAAAATATTTGTCGAAATATGCACGATCCTTTTGAACAAACAAAGATCAATTGTTGGTCAAACTTAATATAAAAATTAATATTACACTTTTTGCAATTAAACACTTATAGTTTCGGATTGAAATTGCATAGAATCTCTTAATGCCTCGATCATAAGAGATAAAAGTTCAACAATGTGAACCGATATAGAGAAGAAGTTCAACAATGTGAACCGATATAGAGAAGACATATTATATTTTGTTTTGCCTTAGGGGTCAACCATTTTCCAAAGTGTACAAAACGTACACTTGGGGGAGGGGGGTAAAAATCAACATTTTTACCGTACGCTTTTTTTTTTTAAGTAAAAATAAAACAGTCATATATGTTTCAGTTTATTTTCAATGCAAATATCAATATTAAGGACAGGATCGTTTTTTTGTTAAGAAAGATTGATCTTAATTTTAGATAATGCATTAATTTTTTCAGAAAACCAGTTACAGTCTGTACACAATAAGAAGAGTATATTTTTAACTGATATATATATTTTTCTCTCCTTTCAAACTTTGTCTTTAAACAGAAGCATTAAATGGCTGACATAGCATATAATACCATGTTTGTAGAATGTGCCGCTTAATGTTGAATTATGTTATAAGCTCGATATCCATTTGTAAAAGAGAAAGTATTAGATGTCACTTTTTTTATCCCTTGCATTCGAAAATAAAAGTGCCATACATCTATCTACTTAATGTCATTCGGAAGAGGACCAAAAGGCACAAGTCTGTCAGAAACCAGAAACTATTTTGAACTCTATTTGTATCTTATATTTCCGTTAAGGTAAGGCTTCATATATTTGCATTGCATGCACAACTACATTTAACTTCATTAAAGTAGTGCCTGTCTTATGTACATATATAGAAATGAGGTCTTTATCCCGAATGAAATCTTGCTAGGTAATGCATTTGGCAAAAATGTTAATACTCGTAAAATTTTAGTTTTGTTCAAAAAATGCACTATGTGTTGATACAATTTGTTATTGTGCCCAATAACCCTTATTCTTATCTTTTATATTGTATACCTATTCGACTTCAAAATGTATATTTCAGTGTAAGCTTAAGTGTCTGCTTTGGTAACATACAACATGTTAGACTGATGGTACTACGCCCTTATATGAAGTATAGCATTCTAGTCGGTAAATCTGGATTTCGTGTAAGCAAAGTGGCTTCAGTATACAATAATATATACTGTTACTGATGTTCGTCAACAGAAATTAGATAGATAATCTGTATAGGGATTAGAACTGACACAAATTTAATGTGTAAATATTAAGCTTAATGTACATGTATAATCACGATTCAAAAAAGATGGACATGCGTCTCAACATGTTTATATTTTTTTTATTTATGAATGCATAATCAATAAAATATTATTTTGCTTAACACATGCAAGTTTTATATATTGGTTGTTTATTGTTTAACGTCTATAGTGGCAAATATTTCCTGCATATTCGGGACGAGTCTAAAAATTGTCGCTTTCAGATCTATTTATTGTAGGTACACAAAAGATATTAGACAGCAACCGTAGAAAAAATTTCCAACATAAATCTATGTAATGTTAGAACAAGTATCCGTTTAAGTCCAGTGACAAATATTTTTAATGCATATTCAGGACGAAAATAGATTTAACAATTAATTCAACATTAGCCTTTCCAAGATGAAGAGCAGAATTGTTTGATTGCAACTAAAAGACGGAAATATTGCAATGTCCACTAGACGACGGAAAAGGGCTTGCCTCCACAGGCGGAATATTTTGTTTGTCACTACATGACAGATATTTTGACTCCCACTCTGGAAATAATCAGGAGTTGTAAGAAAACTTAATCGAAACACTATTGCAAAAGACGGATCATCGGATTTAGCGTCCTCCTTCTGATCGAACAGTTCTTAATAACATTAAGAGAGCGTCACATTCTTCCAACTTTGTCTTTTTATAGAAAAATTACAAGAATCATTTTCAAAATCCTATTTTGTCAATGACCTAGTAACTAAAACATTTTCCTGAACCAAATTGGCATTTTTCTCTTTTTAAGTTTGCTACTTTGTAAAATTAACTTCTTTAGAGTGTTTAATATTACCTATAAATACAGATTATAAAAGAAGAACAAACATTTGTCAAAAAATTAATGTGTCTGGGTATTTAAATGGCTTTGGTGCCATAACAGTATATTGTACAGTTGAGCGGTGCTCCGATTGTTCGGAGGAAATTAGATGGATCACCACTTCAGATTATCCGAAACATCCATTTAGCATGTAAATATTTAGTAGAGTTGATACATTATTAGCAATAATATAGTAACAGAGTCTATATAACAGCAATAACACACTGTTGCTTGGCTTTTGTTTCTGGCATGTGCGTGTACATATTTTGAGTCATGAAGTCAAACGTATATATATCTACTTTGAATATCCAAAATGTCAAGCCAAGGAATAGAATCTCTTGTCTGCACATGTTATTGGCAAAACCTTTCAGAAATTCAGTCTTGAATTATACTCTTTAACTGTGTACTTTATTAGTCATTTAGATTTTTTTCAAGTGTATCAACCTCACTGTTGAGTCTTTTGCTAAAAAAAATGTAAGCTTTGTTTTTGTGATGAGTTCATTATTAATCTTTGCGCCACGGTAAATACAATGTACAGAAACTAACATATGTAAATTATGATTACGATATTACGGCATAAAAACTAATAATAATCTGCATGTATAACCTTATTAGTTAATGAAACCAGACATCTTTTTGGTTTTTATTTCAATTTCAAGCTATTTTAGGGTAACTTTAATAAGATAGTATGCATATAATTAGTATGAAACGGTCACAATTAAAATATTTAAACAGTGTATTATGAATATAATAACATATTTTATAGATATTTGCGCTCCAGTACATGCAACAACATATATATATTCCAGACGTGATTTTCGTCAATATGGCTAGAAGCTTAGGGTAGATTGAAGGACCAAGTAACACACATTTTTGAAAGATTGTCATGATACCCAGTCAGTATATATATTTGTTAAACGGGACAGCCATTTACATACAACCCAAATAAAGATTAAAAACTTGAAATAAATGTAATCTATTCTCGATGCAGCCAATAGAATTACTCTGGGTGCGGTATATTCTTGCTGTGTTGATGACCCATTGCATGGTGGCTTTGGGTTATATTTGGCTCTTTGGTTGGGTTGCTGTCTCTTTGACATATTCCCCATTTACATTCTTAATCATATTTGAAATTTTAAAGGTGGTCTTCTGTTGTTACAATCGTCACAACTCGGCCGATTCCGTATCTCATCTAAGAGAGAAGCGGATTCACCCGAGGATTGCCGAATGCTGTTGTTAAAATTGAAGGGCGGAAGATACCAAAGGGACATAACTCATAACTCAAAAACAACACATGGTAACCCCTATACACATATAAAAAATAAATGGTTGTCTTATTTTCTAAGTATACTAAGTATATAAATGGTTTTATCATATACTTAGACTAAATAACATATGATTTTTACCGTATGATAATAACATTAAATTAAAGTATTTTCCATATTTTTCGAATTTGTGCTTAGCTGGCTGATATGAAAAGTTATCACATGCTTCGCCTTTTGTTATCACATGCCTTTCCGTAACGTTATCACATGGCATTCCGGTGGTACTCGGCAATTTCCGGAAAATACACCTCAATGCTACGTTTTCAGTGAAAAACATTACATAGTAGTGTACAAAATAATTATTTGAATACTGGAAAGTATATTGTGTAAAATAATTAAATTAAATTAAAAAAAAAATTTTTTTAATTATTAAATCAATGCATTTTTTAAAGTTTTTCTGAAACATAATTTAAAAAGTTACTTTAAAAAAGTTGACTTTTCCAAACAATGTTCATTATGTATATTGTTGAATTATTTTTCTGTCGATTGGCCCTTATAAAAAATATAGGTTTTTTTCTCTATTGAGGCATATGATAGAAAGTTTTCATATTGAATGTATAAAATTTTTGGTCCGACGTCCGTGAACTTTTTACTCTTTCAACTTCTTTTCGGGAACCACGTAGAAGGATCAATATATGAATCTGTTGTTTTTCTTTACTGTTGAAGCATATGATAAAAAGATCATAACATGTCATTTTTCATATCGCATGTATTATCAACCCTCGGTCAATATCAGCCCTCGAGTCATGCGGCTCTTGGGCTGATATTGAAACTTAGGCTGATAATACATGCGATATGAAAAATGCCATGTAATAATCTGATAAAATCACATGAATCATTCTTATATAGTACATGTACATGTATATCAGTGATGATTTTTCTGAAATTGGATAGACACGTGTGGCGAACATTTATTGTCAATTTTGGGGTTTGGATCCCAGGATGAGAAAGGGTTTGGACAGCCGATAACATATTAAACTCCAACACATTCTGTATGTGTCTATTTTTAATCAGGAGTCTGTCATTCAGTGGTTTTCGTTTGTTGCTCTATCTCATATTTGTTTCTCGTTTATTGGTTTAAAAAACACATGGCCATAAGTTTTCTAATTTAAATTGGTTCACATTTGTAATTAATTTAAGGTCTTTTCTACCATGAGCAAAATCCTTACTGCACAGCAATCTATAAAATATCCCGAAATTACAAATGTAAAACGAATTAAGATAGAAACTTATGCTCATTGTAACAAGCCTTACAGTCCAGTGGTACATGTAGCTGTTGGTCTCTGGTGGAGAGTTGGCTCATTGGCAGCCATTCCACATCTTCTTATATCTATATTGAAATTCAGCTCATAAATTAATGTTTATTTTTATAATTCAGAAAGGATGTATTTACTAATTATTATCCACATATAAAGTGTTCCCCTTACTATTTTTACTATAATCGTACGTAGTTGTTTTTCTTAACATATTTTACAATTACACTTATCGTTTTAATGTTCTATAATAAGACCTGATATCTATAGAATGCATTTATATACTGGAATCAGTAGCATTTGAGTTTAAAGGCGTGTGAATTGGTGCATAATTAGAATAAATGTAGATATAACTTCAGTGGTAGGCGACGATAGGGGCGAGAAGTAACAGTCTCGCGATAAAATGAGAGATTTCATAAATTGATCGGAGATACATTTATAAAATTTGATAGAGCGCCTCATTAAATTGGAAGGAAATAATTCTTTCCGATATTATAAATTATAAATGCATAACTGTGATAGGGAAATTGGCAATTAGTAAACAATATGTTTCTTCAAAGACATTGATCATTGCAAAACGATAAATCTACACCGAAACTTAAGATAAGGGCAGTAGTCTGACCACTTTAACTGGTCAATTGTTATTTGTTTGGAGTCCTAAATTCAAATGGATAAAGGGATATGTAGAGTATATGTCATTGAGACAACAAATCAAAGTTTTAGAATAACAAAAAGACAGAGAGAGTACAACTTGCTGTGAGCATCAATTGGTAGATGTCTTTGTCCGGTCTATTAAATTGTGATTAAATTATTAATCATAAATATAACGTATATTTCGTCGTTGAAAAATTCTGGATAGAAAGACCAAACCATGAACCTTGTAATGAAGTGATATTTCTGATTTTAAAAGGCCAATCAAATTCGAACTATATTACTTGTATTGAATTCATTTCACAATTATCTTGATAACTTATTGATGGATTTTGCTATTATTTCTTGGTCACTTTTGATCAGATAGTTTTTCGGTTGTTTTTTGTTCTGATACATCCTTAGTATGTGGTTTTGAACGTACATAATGAAGGCACGATCAAGAGAAGGCTTTCGACACATAGAATTTATTAATTTTAATTTCTTTCCTGTTTTGTTCGACTTGGTTGTCATTATCTTTTTATAAAATTAAAAACATTTACATTTTCAAACTGCTCTTTTCTGTCATTTTACAAATGCTTAGACTTAAAATTTATTCTTTTGTGTTTTTGGCCACTGGTTCCTTTTTTATTTTTTTATTTCTTCCATTGTTAAACAAATCTATTTGTTACATATAAAATCTGAAATCTTCCACTCCAAACTGTATGATATACGGTGAGCTAGGACGTTTTCCACTCTCTATTGATGTAAAATTAAGGATGATATCCTACTGGTCTAAATTAATCATGGGAAAGCAGTCAAAGTATTCATGTATTATTTATAAGCTACTGTACCACTTGTATTGTACTAAACACATAGATTTTAAATGGTTAATGTGTGTTAAAAATATATTCGATGAATGTGGATTTTCTTATATCTAGAACACACAGCTCTTTTTAAATAATGTATGGTTGAAATATAATATCAAAGTAAGATTGTGTGATCAATTCAAACAAACATGGAACGAGACTATTCAAAACTGTTCCAAAGCCTTGAATTAACGTATTTTAAAGAATTTATTGTGTTTTGAAGAATATTTTAATATTTTAGACGAAAAAGATTTTTTGACATTATGTAAATTTAGAATATGTAACCATAAACTTCCAGTCGAACTTGGAAGATGGTACAATATAGAAAGGGAAAAAAGAAAGTGTAATTTATGTAAGCTAGATATTGGAGATGAATTTCATTACATTATTAATTGTTCACATTTTACAGAAGAGAGAAATAAATTTATAAATCGAAATTTTATTATAAGGCCAAATATTATAGCATTTACTGAAATTATGTCGTCTACAAATAGGACAGATCTCATTAATTTATGTAAGTTTATACGAATTATAAACAAGCGAGTGTGTCCTCCTGAATAAGTTATTTTTGTCTTTGTTGTTGTTGTTGTATATATTGTATATTTATGTTTATGTAGTTAATATATTGTATTATACATGCATGTCTTCTCTGTACCTATGTATTTGGTGATGAGAATAAAGATATATATATATATATATATAAGATCTTGTTATGTCTCATTTGCTGTATATGTTTAGCGCAATTACGATCAATATAAAATTTAAAAAAAATATATTTACATGTGTATATATCTTGATATTATTTTTGAACTGTTACAGTATATGAGGCCAGTTCTCTCGAATTCCCTTTTGGTCGTAGTTGCAAGTACAATTGCATCACCTACAGTATAAAAATTGACCATTTAAGAGAGTTCAGGCTTCGTAGGTGTCCTTTTGCCTCCGGTCAAAGTATCCATGTCCATATACAGTGTTGGTCAGTTTTATAATGTTTACCTACAAAACTTGAACGTATTTAAAATACAATAAAATTAGTCAAATAATTATTACTTGTCAATTTATGTAAATGCTACAAGTATTGGATTATCGATTTATAGCAATAAAATTGAGGAGTATTTTTAAAGTATTTCCGACTAAAATGTCTTATCAAGATGATGCGCAAAAGATAATTTTAAAACTCTTAGCGATAAATTAAATTTGAAACTTAATATTATTTATGTCTAATTAAAACAAACTAATTATATCATTTTATTTTGAACTATTTGATTGCAATATTTTAATTATGAATTATTATTCATGATAATCAAAATATTTATAATAAAATCTTTAGAAATCTATGCAGTAAACTATCATGTTCTTGGATAGAACTTTTTTTAATAAATAAACTTTTTTATTTTTTTTTTTATAACATAAAAAAAGTGTTTCGGAAGTGTAGTAAAAAAAATATCAGTAAGTTATAGTTAAAATTTTGAATTCAGAAAGTCTTTGAAGTTTTCAATATTCAAATTTTAGCGCAATACGCAAATGTGCAAATATTGTTTCTTGAAAGAGCGTATCAAACTTTGCTCGAAATTAAGGTCGCACTTTTTTGCATCATACTATGATTCCAATGCTTTGAAATACTTATAGTGTACACCTTACTGAAGTACTGGTGAGTAAAATTTCAATTTGTTTACATCTAATAATCTAACAAGATAACTTTTAATTCAAATTGAAATAAAAAAAAAAACAATTAAATCTTATCAAATATTACATGTGGTAAAGGTTTGACATTTATAGCACAGCTCTATTTTCTTCATCACATAAATATATAGAAAAACGGAAATCGGACTGAGAAGTCGTAAACTATACAGTAAATGGGGCCTAGGTGGGTGGGTAATATATTATACTTGTGACATATGAAAGTATCGGGGTAAAGTATTACCTGGGGAATTTAAAGATTGACTCATCTCCAATTTAATTCGATTGTAAAGTCACTTGGAACGGTAAATACATTAAACGCGTGTCGAGGATTACAAATTCGTGTAAATAAGGCGTTCTTTACCCCTGCTAATTATGCTCTATTAAAACGTCGCCCAGCCTCTCTTCGGTGAAATAGGTGATGTCAACTTTGTTTATAAAGCCCTTGTTGATATCAGAGAGTGACAGAGTTTGTTTAAAAGTTTCCGAAGTAGGATTAGAAGTAAAATAGCTAGAACTATGCCAAAATCTTTCCTAGTTAGAACCGGTAGAGAGTTTTCCGAAGAAGTGGAAAAAGACTCTAGTAAGAATATTTATTTATTTATTTATTATCTACATTTTTATTTATCTGTTTTGTTTGTTATTTATCTTATCTTTCAAATAGTTAGCCAAGTAGCTTTCTATTGTTATAATTTGAGTTTTTGTAAAATATTTACTTTAATCTGGTATTTTAAGAAATAGTCAGATTTTAGGTAAAAACATTTCTTAAATTCGAATTGAAAATCGCACATAATCTTTTGTTGTTTAAATTCAGTGCATTGATAAAGGATATTCGTCTTAATATATATTTTTTTCAATATGATGTGATTTACGTGAACTTTTATCGAAGTTTTGAATATATATATGGTATATTTCTGATTTCTTGATTTATTCTCTTTATAGATTGTTAAAGCTTTGCTAAGTGTTTAGTTTTCTGTTATGTTTGTAAACTTGTGAATGTCTTTTCGTTTTTCGTCTTTTGCCGTCTATAGCGTAGTCAGTTTTTCTCCGACTTATGAGTTTGAATATCACTTTGTATCTGCTATCTCCCTTTTACAATCAATAACTATAGCTCTACTTGTATTATTTATTTCGATGTTTAGTTTGGTAGAAAAAAAATATTTCATTTTTTTCCCGGTTATAATTCTGAAGGGAACAAAGTCGGAAATAATTAATTTGATAATATAATTATGATAAAGCCAATTGGTTTTATTCGGTTCTCTTGAATTATCGATGAACAGTTCCTTCTACAAATCAGTAGATGCAACTTAATGTTAGAAATTCCATATAAAAAATACTGATTCTGAGATTGGCGGATACTTTTTTTTATTCTCGTCACATTTAACCATTGGTGTCGAAGGAATTCCAAACTCCGAAGAATTCATTTAAGGGGGTTCGCGGGTCTAAATCATTTATATAGGATTTCTCTATATTTTTCTATAAATGAACTTTATCTTATAGTTAATAGAAAAATAAAATAAAAAAGTGGGGTCACCGTTCATTTGCGCTCCCAATCTGCCTTCGAAAGAAGCATACATTTTTGTAAAGGTCGTTTTTTTCTGTTGAAGTAAGAGGAGAAATAAAGGTAATATCGAAATAAAAAAAAAGAAATTTATTACAGAAATCGCAAAAATTTTACAATAATTTAGTTTAAGTACAGCTTATATGGAAATTATATTGAAAAAGATAGGTCACCGATGAGTTGAAAAAGATATTTCAATTTTAGAGCCAAAAAATGGCATTTTTCCACCAAAGGGAGATAATTTGGAAATTTTTCAATGATGTATACATTTTGAAAGTCATCTGGGGCCAACACGAATTGATTGTTTTGTATGATTTTTGTACCATATGATAAAGTAACAACTACAAAGGGAAATAAATAAAATTTGTAATGAAAAACAAATGTTTGATTTTTTTCTGAAATTTTTATACCCTCGAGTCTCCTTAAAGTCAGGAAATAGCTTTCTGTAAGGCCTTTAAAAAACAACATACTGCCTTTTATCGAATAGGAGACAGTGAAAGATTGATTGATTGATTTGTTTGCAGCTTAACGTCCAGTGGCAAATAATTCATGAAGGTTCAGGACGAGCTAGATAGTAAAAGATCTTTGCTCGTTGTTGAAGGCCGTACAATGACCTATAGTTTTTAATTTCTGTGTCATTTGGTCTCTTGTGTATGTTGTCTCATTGACAATCCTACCACATTTGTTTTATATTAGATATCTAAAGTGTATTCTTTATGAAAAAAAAAGCATTAATATAGTTATACTCGAATAATTTTTGATTTTGAAATTATTCCTTATTTATGTTCTGCACATATTCTGTTTATTGTTTTCTAATTTAATCTTCTAATTATAATGTATTATTATATATATTTTTTCATGTTTTGTTTCGAGATACTTTTCTTTTCCATACATTATTAAATATCAATTCAATTCTATTTTCATTAAATATTTGTTTTGATCTAACACAAAGCGTCCGTATCGGATGGGTTTTGGGAATGTTCTATAATATAAAATCTTTTGAATTATTTAGAAAAATATATTTAGTATAAAAATTAGAAGATGTGAAAACTATCAACAAGAGTTCAAATTTATTAGATGTAAGAAACTATAAACTTATAACAATTTATCAAGAAAACAGGGACACGAATCATGGTGTATGTCAAAAAGATAAAACAAGAATCTAAAAAATAAAAGTGATGTATTTTTTAAATGCGACTCCCTTACTCATCAAATTTTTGAAAAAATATTTGTATGCCGTTCCTCATATTAACCAGAAACTGAATCATAGAGTTAAATATGTTATCACCACTCTCCAAAGTCAAAAGGTCAACTACTGTGCATGAAAAATAATTTTTGATAAAAACAATAGGATGAGGCCCGAAATAGGGATTTTGAATTAAAACTTAATTTCCGTTTCAATAATTCAAATTATCTGAATTTAAATTGAATATCATTAAATTTTTATTGCATTGTCAGTGTATGATATTCTTTATAAAATTACTTATTAGTGTATAAAAAAATCTAAATAGTGGGCAGACGACATTCAGTATTACGAGATCCCTAAAATAGGTTCCTCAATTCCGATAACAAGCCACAGAAACTGACATTTATTGTACGTTTAAGGAAAACAGGTAATGCCGAAAAGTGAAATGAATTTGTCGCCTGATTAAGATTGTCACAGTTAATTTTCATTTCAATTTAAAGCTCTACTGGTAAAACAATACATCATTATAATTTTGTTATTGTGCCAAGATAAAAGTTCGGGAGTGCATTCAGTAACCAAATTGTGCGTCCATTCTGAAAATCAATTTCATTGAAATATTTTAAGTATAAATAATTTTCACATCATATTAGATTTTCAAGTATAAAGCGCCTAAAAATTACTTCACAGACAACCGTCTGTAAAGTATTCTCTGGTTTAAAAAAATGCAATATCGCCTTATAGCCAAATAAATTTTCAAAAAAAGATTTTTTCTAAACCGAGGAATCATATTCAAAAGGAATTAAGTGTGATTATTTTTCTCTTATTTTTAACTAGTTATAAACAATACAAACATAAAAGGATTAGACAGCAATAAATACTAATTTTTTACATCTATAGAAATGTCTGCATTAATTACAACAGACACAATATCAGTAAAATTAAATAATAATGCTCTATATGATAATATCTATTGAGTTACATTTTTACTTTTTTTAAAGTTTGTACGGTGTCATGTAGATGTTTTACTTAATCGGTCCTGTTATCTTCCAATTTGCATTAGTATCACATATCCTTATATCCGAATTTAATATAAAATATTTGCCACTGATCATTTCGCAGAAGTTACACTCGTATTGCACTGATTGATTTTATTAATTGAAGTTCAATTATCAGAGACCAAACAAAAATAAAAATAACACTATATTTTTCAAGCGCTTTTCTGGATTTGCCTTCATCGGGAACACTCTTAACATTTGACAGACAACTAAAGAAAGATGCAAATTTCTTTCAATCAATATCAAAATTTACAAAAAACGGATTTACACATACTATAAAAAGCCACTCACTATATGTGGTATAGCTTTTTATGCTATACCGGGTATGAGTTTTGCTCATTGTTGAAGAGTTTTTTGCATCCAATTTTCTCTGGGCAAAATATACTACCTAAAAATCTCAAGTCTATATTTACAACTTTGGACAAATATTATATCACCAACCATAAAACATGAAAATTAACTTTAGGATTTTGTATAGTAATGAAAGATTTCATGGTCCGTTCCGACATTTACATTATTAAGTAAAGCCTTCTCCTAACAATACGTTTATTGGTATCCCAGCCATGACTTCACAGTTTTATTAACTTCTACATATTAAGTGTGTTTGTATAGCCAATGTGTTAATCTTGTTTTTATTTGGTGCGAATTATAACATATATTTGTTCCGGTATAATAAAACTTTATTTGAATATTATCATTGGAGTACAATATCAGTACGAATTTTGTCTGATAAGTGAGGTCTATTTAATTATTTAATTTCCTAATCATGATGGGAAATTATATGAATTTAAAAAAGAAGATGTGGTATAATTGCCAATGAGACAACTCTCCACAAGAGAACAAATGATACAGAAATTAACACCGTACGGCCTTTATCAAAATTTGTTTTAATTGTTTAGTACAAACAATTATTTGTGTAGACTTTTTGTATAAGTTTTCATTATTTTGACAACCACCTTGTTTTACAAGATTATACAAGTTGATTCTTCCATAATACATAAGTGGTGTTTTACCCATAAATATATATATATATATATATGCTTCAATCTAAAATTTAGTACTGTCCAAAATGACATAAAGCTGCAAATGAGGAAATTGTAATAAGCCTATAAAAACCTTTGTACTCATGCAGTATTATGTATCATCGAGCATTTATAGTTATACAAATATGATTTGGTCACGTAATAGATATGCATGCAATATTCGCCACTGGACGATAGGCAAACACCAATCAGTACTTTCATATAAATATGACAATGACAAGCTATGCGAAACTTCGATCTTTTAAAAAGTTTGCAAGATAGCCATTAGTTTTGTAGATTTTTCGTTTTACAGTTAGATTTCAATCTTTCCATTTGTCCGAATCTAATCACTCGAAATAAAACTATAACTTTGTATATTTTTAGGCACAGATATTGCTCTACCACAGTTCGATAAACCAAGCCCGCAACAAATACTGGACTTCACTCGTTCCTATCTGATGCCATGCCCATACACAACATATGCCTCGTCACTGTTAACAGGAGACAACTCTTTAATAAACTCAGAGAGAATGTCAGCGAGTCCGCTTCATGCATTTCCGTTTCCGGCTTACATGGCTTTCAACTCGTACACCATGAACCAGTTCAGTTATTCCCCTTTGTTGTCTTTGATGAATACTAGTGAAAATGTGGAAAAAATGTATAAAGACACAATTAGTGAATACCGAGAAAAACAAGGAATATGCAGTGGTAAGTTTGACTTTATAGAATAATTCATTTCACCCGATCTTATATTTTACCCAAATAACGGCAATTTATATTCCCGATTAATCTGGTTTGGTGGTTGGGATGTTGCTTTATCTAATCTTAATATTTGTTTATACGTTTCTCTGAGATGAGTGTTATTGCTTGTGTTTGTGCTGTATTTCTGTCACGTAGTGTTGCCATTTTAACGCACACAAAATATTTTTTAACATTGTCATATAAGCGGGAGGTCTGGCTAGCCATGAAACCAGGTTCAACCCACTATTGTTTCTTAAACTGTCTTGTACCAAGTCAGGAGTATGGCAGTCGTTATCAAATAGTTAATTTCTATTTATGTTGACATTTGTTTTTGTTGCACTTCAGTGTTCCTATTGTTTCTTTGTTTTCCTCTAATTATAGAGGCCTCTATCGAATGTTAACGTTTGTGATTATTCCTGGTATTTCTTTTTGTGAATTAGTTGGTAATTGTATTAACTATTCAGCAGCTCATGAATGCATCAGAAAATACCAAATTACGACTTTGTTGATATATACTTACGATTTTGAGTAAATAGCTATAACCTTTAGCATATTTTGTTTAGAGTTATTTTTGGTCCTGATTGTGACAGTGTTGTACAACTCCATATTTGTGGAGCACATGGCGGCCTCAATCGATATGTTATGTAAACTTTTGGAACTCTGTTGGAGGTTCATTTAGAATGTAAACACACATACAAATAGAAATCTACAACCATGCAAACAACGTGTCGAAACGTATGTTTGCTTAGGGTTTCCTCGTACCTTAGCACGAGATTGGATATATTACTAGGATAGCCGCAAATGACGTTCTGAAAAAAGCCATGCATACTCATGTTTCATACTTATCCTGACCGCAATGACTCGTTTACTTCTATTTAAAATTTGCATGACTCATTTCTTGCTGACTACTCTGCGTTGAAAAATAACGTTGAAAGTTAATTGTCGCAGATCAGTTTGAGACAACGAACATTTCGTCATATCAATCCCTAGATATGTTTTATCCCAAAACATTCACGGAAAAAAGAAGCTGGTTGAAGTCAATAAAAAAAGTATACGTTTGTTTAGTAGGTCGTCCTTCAAAGATATGTTTTTCACATTTTGCTTAATTAATAACTTTGATTTATAAGGAGACGGTCAATTTTGTCAAGATATACTATCAAAAAGTGATGATAAAACATAAGCGTAGACATTTTGAGCATAAAGATTGTAGGAGGCTGGACGCACTTAACAATTTTTTTTTTTTTTTTAATCTTTAATTTTTACCTAATCACGACAGTTACTTGTGTGTCTTGAATCTGTCCATACAATTGAGAAAGGAAATGGGGAATGTTGCAAAGCGACAGCAACCCTGGTATATTTATACTATTTGTAATTTCTCAGCGATACAAGGAAAATGACTGGATTACATTCCGATTGTATATAACCCACTTGACCCGGAGTACACTTTATCAATTATAATATATTAACTTCTGTTTCGATCAGTAGAAATACTATATATGATAACACCCCAATAAAAACCTCGTTTTGGTATTGATATATAACATATCAAACGTGTTTAATACCAATAAAACTTCATTGAATCATAGTGAAAAGGATGATCAAAAGAAATAGTTGTTGACCACTTCAACTTATTTTCAATTTTACTTCTTATGTTAAATAAATAATCACAGTATTTCTGGTAGCATATCTTAAGGGGCTTTTAGTAACACCCATATTTCATGTTAACATGTTGTTTGTTTGATCTTTGCTTCAAGTTGGGAATCCTTCTTTTATTCATAAGCATCGCTTACTTCAAACATTGTCTTATCAATGTCGTAAATATTTTTGACGAAATTGAATATTTTGAAGTTTATTTTTATATACTTCTAGTAAATAAAATATCGTCCACTGCGCAGCACTTAAACGGGCAGACAAATGTTTGTTTACGTTTTACTTTTTCAATTGATATGCAATTTAATGGTTGGCGAGAAAACCAATTTGGAAATATATGACACGGAAGCAATGGTAGTAGTATTGAAATTTGGTTAAGGGCAAAATAAATTGTGATGCAAGAAATTCTTAGCGAGCTCCGAAAAGTTTAGGAAACGCAACGTTGTATCGTTTTCTTGTCACCTTCTTAAGTTACCAAAAACCCAATAACATATTATATTTTAAATTATATTCTCTTGTTTTTTTGCTTATATTAAGCCTTAAGTAGCATGTACATACAAGTTGAGGGAATTTCCATCGATTACTGTTCCATCGATAGTAAGTTCCTCTCGACAATGTAAAACTAATTAATTGATGCATCTATCTTGCACTTGCGTAAGAAAAAGAAATATTCTATTTCATCTTTTTTAATATAAATATAACTTTTTTTTACAGTAAAATCTGAAGATGTTGTAAAACCAAAACCTAAATTTGATTTTGCTAACTTGGCAAGGTCTGCAACCCAAGATTCCGAATGTCTTGACTGCCATCGGAACCAAGACGCACAGATCATAAGTCACGTGATGATGAATATAGGAAATTTAAGGTAAAGATATTTATAGTTAATATCCAAATATTAAACCATGTGGTGTTTATAGTTAGTCCACATCTTCTTACAAATCATTTAATTTACATTATTGTTTAATAAACAATCATATGCACATTACTGAAATATTAATTATAGGATTTTTGATAGAATTTAATTAAGTTTGTTTCATATCCTCTCATTTCTTCATATTTTTTATACATGTATCTAATTTACATTTGTACGTGTAATTCATTTTCAGATATAACCCGTTAACAAGTAGTTTTACACCAGTATCAAATCTACGATCAAACGTTCCACAACCTGTGAAGAGACCAAGAGGCAGAGGTCCAGCTAGGTAAGTTCATAGAAATACAATATGACGTAGAGAAAATGTAAAGGTGCTCCTTTGCACGAAATGCAAAATTGAAAAGCGCAAATATTGAAATTGAAAATAGCAATTTTAAAAATACAAAATACAAAATGCTAAAATAAAGTAAAAAGACAATAACAGAAAGCGTATTGTAGTAGCAAATATCGTTCGAGTTCATCTGTCATACTAAGACTACGTCCCAAGTTCTCTGATAACATTGCAGCTTTTTGTTGTAAATTCTTAGGTATAGTTTTTAGTGTCTGAATCACGGGAATATATGGATAAAGTTGGTACAAAACGACATGATATCATATATTTTTTTAGTTTTTGTTATCTAAATAAATGTACTAATAGTACGTGAACAATTATCATTGAAAAAGGGGGTTTCTTTGCTCATCAATAATTTTAAGCATTATTTCTAAATAAACATTTTCTTTCAGAACGAAGAAAGAATTTATTTGTAAATACTGTGGGCGCCATTTTACAAAATCCTACAACTTGTTGATTCACGAGAGGACACATACTGACGAACGTCCATATCCATGTGAGATTTGTGGTAAAGCGTTCAGACGACAGGATCATCTTCGAGATCATAGGTATGTTTTTTTTTCATCCTTTAGAAAATCGAAAAGTTTGAGGGAAATGATGGCCTTATCCCAAAATATAACACTTATTTAAAACGGTAAAAAGTCAAAGAAGAGAATTGAAAATAATGCATGAGTGAAATCTTGGATGTTAATTCTTTATTTTACATTTACAATTTTAAATCTGATGTGTAATGCATGTTATCACAAGAAACCAAACATAGACTTGCAGATACATTGTACATGTACAGGTATCAAGTCTATTGATAATTTCATAAGATATGAGAAAACTCAAGCTGCAATATCATCAACAACCTGCATTGTTTATTTAACCCTTTAACATGTTTACGATGAAATAATGTAACATTTGTGTTTTTACTATTATAGGTATATCCATTCCAAAGAGAAACCATTTAAATGTACAGAGTGTGGTAAGGGGTTCTGTCAATCACGGACCTTAGCTGTTCATAAAACCTTACATATGCAGGTATGTACAATGTAATGAAAAGGGGCTCTGAAAATCACTAGGTTTGGGATGCTTGATCTTAACGATTTGAAATATGCATATATAATACACAAAAGGATAAGTGGGATAATGGACAAAGGACAATAAGACATTCACCAACGATTTTCAAAGGACACTGCTATAGTTTCTATACGCACTCTTTATCGTAAGAAAGAATAAAGCAATGAAATTAACAGAAACTTTCTAATGTCTGTTATTAACACCAAATTCTTAAGATAACAGATAAAGCATCACGATGAAATGAGTAGAGTATAGAATCGGAGAATTTCTACCCCTCCCGTATGAAGAAATTTAAAAATCACATGACATTACCCATAATTCACCAAATCTATATACCATGAACTTAATCCAACATTTGTATTTACGTTATTGTTTGATGATTAGTCGGTTTGATTGTATAATGATGAATCGTGGATTATATAAAAAAAGGTCAAATTTTCATACATTTGTCGTTTCTCGTTTCAGCAGAATTCCTTGCCGAGACCTACAAAAACATCTCCAGCAACGATCACATCTTCAGTATGAACAGACTTTGATGGTGTTGTATTGTTTTCTGTGCAATATTGTGACTTCTTTACATTTTCGATTTGAAGTAGGGGAGATAACTCGGAATGCAAAGGAACTGATAAAAATAGTTATTTCCCTTTATCGTTTTGATATATGCAACAACTACTACCTCAACTTGGTCACATGATCTTTGAATTCCAGGAAAAGAATTCAACGAGAGAAATAAGATAATACTTTTATAAAGTGATATAATGCATAATAATCTAAACTATTACCGCAACTTTGTGAAATTGCGATATATATGTTTTATGTGAAACAACTTGTTTTGAAAAACTGAACCTTTCTTGAGTACTAATAATATGAACTTGAGTGCTAAATTATTTTAATTATTTGTAAATACTATATTTATTTGCATGAACAATCTAGTCGTTTAGAATTTATAGTGAATTTATGATATAATGAGCCACATTGTGCAATATTTGTATATAAAATTATCACAAAATGCAATAAAACTTGAAATGCTATTTGTATGTGTGTCTAAAAAGATTTGGATTATCTTTCCTGAAGCTCATTTCCCATATAAAGAATATGACTAAAATTGTAAACTCAATGCAATAATGGTAAGATTTAAAGTTTTGTGATATCATTTCGCCTGCAACATACACGTATTCAGCTTGACATAATGTCGCTGAATGTTTTGACCGTCATCGTTGTTCTGTAGAAATTCAATTGGCACAAACCAGTACTTTTTCCTGGCACGGGAAGAGAGTCTAGATTGGGTTAACTGAATAGATATTTAATAGATAAAAAGTTCATATTCAGAAAGAATAGAGAAAAATAGACCATAAAAATAAAGAATAGAAAATAATGACGTGCTGAAATACAAATGTATAAATTAAGATAATAACAAGCAAACAAGGGGAGATAACTCGGAATGCAAAGGAACTGATAAAAATTATTGTTATAAAGAATAGAGAAACATTACCTTTAAACTATTTTAGATGTACTTATATTTGTATCCATCTGATGAGTTTAGCGTTTTTGAACTGATCTTTATAGTTCGTTCTTATGTTCTACTGTTACATCACTGTTCCAGGTTAGGGGAGGGTTGCGATCCCGATAACATGTTTAACCCCTCCACATTCTGTATGTTAGTGCCTTATTCCCCCAAGTCAGGAGCCTTTAATTCAGTGGTTGCCATTTGTTGATGTGTTACATATTTGTTTTTTTGATAATTTTTTGAACATTAATAAGGCCGTTATTTTTCTCGTTTTATTTGTTTAACATTTGTCATTTCGGAGCCTTTCAGAGGAAAATATTTCGTAAAAATGTACAAAAATTTACGAAAATTATACGACTATAAAGGACAATAACTCCTTTAGGGTTCAATTGACCATTTTAGTCATGCTGAATTATTTGTAGATCTTATTTAGGGACAGCAACTCAACAACAGGTTGTCTAATTCATCTGAAAATTCCAGGGCAGATCGATCTTGACTTGATTAACATATTAACTCCATGTAAAATTTGTTTTAAATACTTTGGTTTCATAGATATAAGCCAAAAAACTGCATTTTACCCCTATGTTCTATTTTAAGCCATGTCGGCCATCTTGGTTGGTGGGTGGGGTCAGCGGACACATTTTTTAAAACTAAATTACCTAGTGATGATTTTTCCCAAGTTTGGTCAAATTTGGCCCCGTTGTTTCAGAGGAGAAGATTTTCGTAAAAGTTAAGGGACGACGGACGACGGACGACAAGTGATGAGAAAGCTCACTTGGCCCTTTGGACCAGGTGATTAAAACACAAAAATGCTCTACTAAACTTTATGGTATATATAAATAAAAGTGATATGAAGTTCATTGAAATCCATTTACCGAAATCTGGGGAGACGTCATTATTTGGCGTCAGACATTTACAAACATTTATTACGTTTTTTTTTTCTTAAAATTCGTTTAAGTAGAGAAACAGAATTCACAACCACACTGAGCAAAAGAAAGGATCATGTTTGTTTATATCTACTCATTGGAGGAAATAAAAATTAAAGATGAACTTATGTAAGAAAAAGTTAAATAGGTAGCTGTTTCAAAATGTCCTATACTAGTATGAGCATCAATGATGTAAATGAACCTTGCAAACAGTATTGATTGATTGTTGGTTGCTTAACGTCCAGATTATTTCACGGATTTTCAGGAAAAAAAATAAATCATAAAACATAGAATAAGAAGGAACTGTAATAGAGGCGTCCGGGATTAAGGGCTCAACAGTCTAGACTGCCACGGGAAATGAGAGTATTTTGGATAGGAACTACTGACCCCTCCACGAAATATTGCAAGGGTAATTAACCTGAAATAGCGTGACACTCTCTTGACACGAGGCATCAGATTTAACATTCCCTTTCTGCCAATTTGTACATCCCGCACAACCAAACAGACGCACCACTTTAGTCAGGGTCGGAGGAAGACAAATGGTGACCTTACTTCTCTTCCCAAGTCACACTCAGAGGGATGTCTTTTACAGGTCCGAAATTGGAAAGTTACCATGTCAAATATTGGTGACTATTCATCTTCAATAGCTAGTGTCTGTTGTGATTGCAGTCTATGTTTTTGATTTCGATATAAAAAGTAAAATCACAAAAATACTGAACTCCGAGGAAAATCAATTCGGAAAGTCCATAATCACATGGCAAAATCAAATAACAAAACGCATCAAAAACGAATGGACAAGAACTGTCATATTCCTGACTTGGTAAAAGCATTTTCAAATGTAGAAAATGGTAGATTTAACCTGGTTTTATAGCTAGCTAAACCTCTCACTTGTATGACAGTCGCATCAAATTCCATTATATTGTCACTGAAGCGTGAACAAAACAAACACAATAGGTAAAAATGTCAAAAATACGGTACATAACAAAACGCATCAAAAACAAATGGACAAATACCGAATCTAATTAGCGAATATATAGCGAACTCTAAAGTCCTTTATCAAATGGCCAAATCAAAAGCTCAAACACATCAAACGAATAGAAAACAAGATTCATAATCCTGACTAGGTACACGCATTTCTTTATGTTGAAATGGTGGATAAAACCTGGTTTTATAACAAGCTTAACATCGCACTTGAATGATCGTCGCATGAAATTCCATAATATTGACAGTTATGTTTGAGCAAAACAAACAGACATGATCGGTAAAATTCTTAAAAATTGGGGTAATCAACCTTGTGGTATAATCACGAAAATCAAAGTGGTATATAGGCACTCTATACAATAGACAAAATACAAAGATAAACATGAAAGACAAGAAAATAAAAAATGATCAATGACGGGATGTTTAAGTACCGAGCAACGCCAAACGTAACTATATTACTCTCAGTCCATTTATGACTTTTGAACATCGATACAGTGGCGGATCCAGGGGGGGGGGGGTGGGGGGTCCGGGGGTTGGACCCCCCTTTTTTTGGCCGATCAATGTATTTGAATGGGAGCATATAGTTGGAACCCCCCCCCCCCCCCCTTTTAAAATGGCTGGATCCGCCACTGCGATATACTATTGTTGCCTTTATTTACCAAAAACAGGACTTATCAGTATACGTTAAAAATATCATCATGTAATATTTACGAAGTTGATACGGAATATTTATCAACAATTTTTTAGAATAAAATTATATAACTAACTGGGTTATCTCCGATGTTAATCTGTTGGCTGTTTGCTATAATGTAACTCATATTTATGTTTTATCATCAAATATACATCGAAATGTAATGTAAAAAGCTGCAAGCTCTTGAATAACGGAGGAATTGGGAATAAGCGGCGATTTGTGCTTTTCGTGAATAACCATGAAGAATTTGGAAATGGACGTTCATGAAACAGCATATAATCAATCAGATATTGTATTAGACTTCATGTTTGAGTTTTAAAAAAATATATTAATTATTTTATGTTAACCCAAGTGTTCAAGGAGTATCCATTTTGCATTGGGGCATTTATAAACAACAAACCATGTACATTTTGGAAAATTTCTGGATCCGCCACTGCAGACTGCCCTTGCTCCATGACTCTTGAAAAACAAAATATCTAATCCTTAGTCTTTCTTACTAGTGGCAGTATAAATATTACGACATTTTTATGCAGAAACTACATAATCGATTGTTATGCTTAACTTGATTCAGTACTTCAAACCACATTAATGTTGGTCATTGAAAGACTTAAGCTGATAACGTTGGTATGTTGGAAGCGGGAGAGAACCAACCTAGGTCTGCTTGCGTCTTTCGGTTTTGTCAAACATCACTTACAGATATCAACATCTTCATTAGCAAAGGGCTATGATCCACTCCCTTCCTCTCCAGGGGGGAAGATCATACTATTCTTTGATTACTTCTGCATTTTGCATACATGCAAAATGTGCAAACGGGGCTAAACATTTCAGCTTTCTGACTACATGCACATTCAAATATGGATCTGAGGATAGGACCACATAGTTTTGAAATAACTTTATTTATTAACTATTCTTTAAACTTTGGCTGAAGATAAATATATTATATAACTGTGCATTTGAATAACGAATGTTGTTTTTAAATTTGTTTTAAAATTAATGAAGGCGATATTTTGTCAAGCACGTGATATCAAAAGGACAACATTATTTTTTTTGGATTTTCCGGTCTTAGTTCTCTACAAATCTGATTCGGGTGTTAAATTCTCAATTACTTCTTTTAACTTTTAATTACAAGGTAAATCTTTACAGTTTTAAATATATTCCTTTAAGCTTTCACCAAACAAAGCAAATAGGTGTAATTTATAGCATGAACACAAACGGACGGTTTACTAATCATGAATTAATTATCTGAGATGAACCCGGGCTCTGTGTGATGCAGGTAGCTGACTCAGTGTATCAAGGTGATGAACATTTCATTTTATCTGAACATCAAAGCTAAAACATAGGCATGAAATTAACATGAAACGAACACCTGTTGGGTAATAGGTTCACTTAGTAAAACTAATGACAAAACATACACAAACTTTATTTACAAACAATACTGCGACATAATTTTTGTACAATAAAACACAAATAAATACTTAAATTCAAATGTACCTATTAAGATGTGCGTTAAAATATAGTATCAAGGTGCTCAAGTTTATTTTTTTTCTATTCTTTTATGTCAAAGATGCTAAAATTAATTTACGAGCTTGGTGTTTGTTGGTTAGAAAATAAAATCCATGTACTTCATTTACAAACAATAATTGTGCAATATGAAACACAAATGAATACTTGAATTCAAAGTACCTTTCATATGTTTGTTAAGATATAGTATCCAGATACTTAAGTTTTTTGTGGTTTTTTATTTTAGTGTAAACAATATTTTATTCAGAAACAGATAAATAAATGCGAACATAAATACAATACAATGGATTGGAAAACAAGTGACAAGTCACTTATACAAATTCCTCTCCTTTTAAATGGCAAAATCAATTACAATGGACAGAAAATGTACAACTATATAATATAATATCATGGAAAAAGAAATCAAATGTAATGGAAATTAAAATATAATGCAGATAGTATTTTTAATATTGGGTGACATGTTGTTGGGCCAACAAGAATAATTATGTGAATCTCTTAGTTTTCAATATATAGTCTTGGACAATAAGAAAGTTCTTTTTATTGTCTATATCGGTAATGTTCGGATCCCCATATAGTAACGTATCTATGTTAAGTGTACCAACTAGGTTAACAAAGAGGGCTTCACGAGTTCGATGATAATTGGGACAGTTTAGAAGGAAGTGTTCTGAGGTTTCTATCTGTTTACATTTACAAAATGGGTCTGATTCCAAATTTTTCTGATACAAGTGATCCCTAAGACTACTGCTCTCGGTACGGATTCGGGCATGATATATCTGGCCTAGTCTACTGCCTGCATAATAATAATTTGGTATAGAATGATTTATCTTTAGAAATGCTTTAAGTGGCGCGATAGAACCAGCATTTTTTATATCTGGGGGGAGGCTATTCCATAGTCGAACTGTTGATGGAAGGAAACTTTTCATATGATAAGTAGTTCGACAGGGTACTGATGGAAAATTATTTGCAGAACGAGTTCTATACTGATGAATGTTTCTAAACTGATCGGGAAGGATATCATTTAGATAACATGGGGTCTTTCCATTCACCATATTATGAAAAAGTAAAAGTTTATGCTTATCTCTTCGCTGTTGAAGAGTCTCCCATCCGCATTCAGCCAAAAGTAAGCGTAGACTGGTGAGTTTTGTTGCACCAGTAACGATGCGTGCAGCATCGTAATTTACATGTTCAAGCTTTGCTTTTAAGTATTCGGGACAGTTATCCCAGACAACATCAACATATTCAAGTAATGGGCGAACACAGCTAAAATACATATTTTCAAGAGATCTTCTGTCTAGCCTAAATTTTAGGCGACGCAGTAAGTTTAGTCGAGGTAACGTCTTTGAAATTATTTTTTCAATGTGATGATTCCATGTCCCATCACTCGAGAAAGTTAATCCCAAGTGCTTATGAGTTTGAACTCTTTTTATAATGACGCCATTCATATTCAAAGGGGGGTGATAATCTGGTTCGCTTTTGCGTGAGAATACGATGGATTCTGTCTTAGACGGGTTAAAATTTACTAACCATTTATCCGCCCAGCTATTTATTTTACACAAGTTGTTGTTTAAAGAAATCGACGAAACCAGTGGATTATCTACAACAGCATAAATACATGTATCATCCGCAAATAGTTTAATCTTACAGCTTACTTCGTTAATAATGTCATTAATATAAATAAGGAACAGCAAGGGCCCGAGAATTGACCCCTGGGGTACTCCAGCATTTACATCAGCCCAGGAAGATTCTACTCCGTTTATGACCACCCTTTGTTTTCTGTTCGACAAGTAATCTTTAAGCCACAGGAGAAGGTCACCAACAATCCCCATCATTTGCAACTTATAGAGCAATCCCTTATGCCACACACGGTCGAAGGCTTTACTTATATCGAAAAATATGAACCTGATATCTTTGCCTTCGTCTAAGGCTTTGCTAAGAACGTTACAAATGTATAAAAGCTGATTTCTGGTCGAATCGTTAGGCATGAAACCAGACTGGTGCTCGGAAATCAAAACTCGTATAAAGTTAAAAACGTGCTTATATACACAACGCTCGAAAACTTTACTCATCACCGATAGAAGAGATATTGGTCGATAATTACTAAGTATGCTTTTATCGTCATTCTTGAAACAAGGAATTACATTAGCTAGCTTCCATGCGGACGGGAACAACTTCGTTCTAAGACTTAAGTTGAAAATAGCGCGTAGTGGTTTTGCTATAATATCGGCAACCGGCTTGAGAATACGACCGCTTATAGCATCAGGCCCCGAAGCCTTGTTGACATTTAAAGTTTGAAGAATGTCTTTAACTTCGTACGTTTCGAAAACGATAGTACTTAATCGTCTATCTGGAGGGGTGTCGTCCCTAGGCAGTAGTTTGTTGCTATCGTCAATATTAGACTGCGACGCAAAATAGTCATTAAATGCCTCGGTCTTTTGTTTATCGTCCTCAATAATAGAGCTGTTTAAATTGATAGGCGGGATATTCATGTCTCGAGATTTTAGGTTGGTTATGCGGTAGGCTAAATTCCACCAAATTTTGGTTGAAGACATGGTCGTTCTAAGCTTTCCGATCAGTTTGTCATAGAATTTTGTCTTCTCATTCCGTATTACGTTCACAGTTTTGTTACGACTCCTGCGAAATTGTAGCCAGTTTTCGGGACTATTTGCCTTTTTCGCCTTCTTATAAATACGGTTCCTTTTTCTAATAGTCCTGCGTATGTAATTATTCATCCACGGAGGATCGGTTTTCCTAACAGTGATATTTTTATTTGGAATAGCTTTCGAAGCAAAATCTATTAATAATTCGGAAAATCTCTCGACGAGCACATCGACGTTATTGCTAGATTCAATAAAATCGTTCCAGTTAACATCTGAAAGCATCCTACGGAAAAGGTCGTAGTCGCCTCTGTCGTACAACCATATTTTGCGTTTGAAACACGTATTTGACGATTTTTGAAATTTTAGTATACCGTAAACAGGAGAGTGAAATCGGATATTAGCGGGAAGAAACGGTTGGCCTACGTGGACCAAATCTACTACGTTTAATTTGTTACTTAATACCAAATCAATAATAGATGCTGAATTTTCACAAAAATTTGTAGGTTCCTCTACAAATTGGGTCATGCCATATCTTGTGAAAATTTCCTTCATCTTAGATTGCCTCGGATTCATTTGGTCGTCATTAAAATCGCCTACAATTACGATGGTCTCAATGCCGGTATCTGAAGCGAGATCAAAAGAGTGCTCTATAAGATTCAACAAATGCTGTGGTGAGTTGGGAGGCCTATAGAAAGTACCGAGCAAAAAGGGTCGATTCTGTTTTAACTTTAGTTCTAGCCAAACACTTTCTACCCCGTTTACTTCTAAGTCACATCTCCGTTTTGCAGAAAGACAACTTTTCACATAAACAGCCACCCCACCACCCATACGATCTACTCTGTCGTGCCGGAACGGCTTTACAAAATTGTCTAACAGAACATCATTTTCGAGTACATCTGGCTTTAACCAAGTTTCCGTAAAGCAGAGTATATCCAAGTGCTGAAGTTCGACATTTATTAAATCTAGTTTAGGCTCTAAACTCTGAACATTTAGATGTACAAATGATATAAATTTGGAGAGACAATGCTTGAATTCATCAAATGAGAGGTCGGATACGGATGATACTGTAGATTTATCTGAAGAATATAGCGATGATGGACCAGGATTTTTTTCTATGTCCCCAGACAAAAGCAAAACTAATAACAATATAAATAGCATAATACATAATACAATTTTCATTATTACACAATATATGATACAACACTTTGGTAAAACATTTAGTATCCAAGCCCGACTGTATTTGGCTTCCTTTTGACAAAATATTTCATTATTAAATGATGGGTTTTCTTTTAGATTAATTTTGGTTTTAAATTCAGATTTACATATGATTAACAATAATATTACAGGTATGGCACCCAAACTATACTGCATAAATAAATTTGCAAAAACAATATCATCCAAGTTTAACAACTTATTTTCTTTTGCTCTTGTGGCTCGATTGTAGAAGAGTCCCACTCTGACTTTGTAGAGTACGCTGGAAATTTTTATTTTGTATTCATTTGTTTAAAAGATGCTAAACTTACGTGCTTGGTCAAAAAATAAAATGCATATATTTTATTTACAAACAGTGATAGTTTAATTTTACAATTTCTGAATTGGATGGAGAGTTGTCTCATTTGCACTCATACCACATCTATATATCTATATACGCGACATAATTTCTGTACAATAAAACACAAATAAATACTTAAATTAAAATGCACTTATTATGAAAAAAATATAGTATCACGGTTCTCGAGTCATTTTTTTTACAGTTTCTATTCATTTATGTGAAAGATGCTTAAATTACGTGCTTTGGGTCCTTTGGTGAAAATATGAAATGCACTCATTTTCTGTTATCTGGAGCCAATTGTGAATTATTCAGAGGTATTACTGGCTAAAAACAACAACAAAAAAACAGACAAATAACAGTACACAAGACACAACATAGAAAATAAAAGGCTTTAGCAACACGAACCCCACCAATAACGTGTGGTGATCTTAGGTGCTCCGGGATGGTAAGAAGACTCTGCTCCATATGTGACACCCGTCGTGTTGTACTAATTCGTTTCATTATTTTAAAAATAATATATCAACTCCTTTTCCAGGAAAAAACAAAATACGATTCTTTTAAACGTAATTATCGTTTGCACGAAAAATGCGAAAACTATTGTTTATAAATAAGGCGGAACATAATAATAATATAATTTGCTGGGTTGCTTCCGAACGAAATGAAAACATGTAATAGAATCAAATGATTCGTTTTTTTAGTCCATAAAAGATCAGAATTTGTATGAATTGAACATCTTCTATGATTACAAGAATATCAAAAGCTTTGAAAGTTGCAAATCCCTCAAGTAAAGTTGGACTTCACATCCTCATCAAATCGATTTTGTATGTTCTCAAATGTTTTATATTCAACTTTAAAAATCGAACGGTGACCGAGTCGACTAAGTAGTCGAACTACTGTATCACTGCATCACTAGCCAGTCAAAACTGAAGTTGTGAGTCCCGTACGGGCAGGGATAGTTACTTTCCTTTATCCATATCATGTAAACTCTTACTTATTTCATTCGTCACATTGCGGCCGATTCAATACCTTCATAGCCGAAGATTAGCGGATTCACCCGAGGATTGTCGATTGTTACTTATTTGTGATCAGGTGTTGTTAGTAGTATGCATTTTTTTTGGAAATTATTACTTATTGATAATCATATCAAATTGGAAATGTGTATATACAATAATTCAAGTTTCTTGTTATGTATAAAGCTTCTCTCATCAACTCATTCTACTTATTTTTCTTCTTCTTTTTCCTTTATCTGTCTTCCTTTCATTTTCTTTAACCCTTTCTGTCTATTTTCCCTTTAAATTCTCTATCCGTCTTTTCCCCTTTTCTTAATTTTTATATTTACCAAAAAAAAACTATAAAAAAACAGGAAGACAACAAAAATAAATCGAATGAAAAACAAACAAACGTTTTCATCAACATTTAAGATTTAGAGATCAAACGAAAACCAACACCGTATACAGTTAGGTTACGTTACAAATGACAAATAGGGGTTTACAATGAAAATACAATTAAATATCTTATTTGTATTCTTTTGTGTGTATTCAAAACCACAAAAGAGATAAACTTCAATCAACTACCGAGATCAAAACCATATAATTATAACACTTTATATACTGAGGAAGATATACTGTTACACGTGGGTGGCACATTAAACAGGAATAAATAGGCCTTCGTATAGTTAACAGCAGACCAATGTGTTAAGAAAGGTTACCGACCACGGGTCTAACTTTAGCCATTTTAAATAATTATGGCTTGACAAATGATATGCGTCTTTTTATAGCGTTTCAAAGAAAACCGCAAATGAGTCTATTTATTTACGTTAATGTAGGTAATCTATAGTAGTAAATACCATTAACTAAGAACTACTCTTTTCTCTCCAAGATGTTGTTTTTTCTCTCTCTAAAATACTAAAATTTTAAAAGGATTTATGTATCAAGAGTTGGATTCCTTTAGATTTCGGAAATGAGAATATCAACATTGTTTGTTTTAAAGTGTTATATTACACTTAAGGGAGATAACTCTGTAAAAAATCGCTATACGTTTTAATCACGTTGAACTTCTTGTTTTCCCCATAAAGTGTGAGGTTCAAGTTTGTTTTTTTTTAATTTTATGTTTTTGTCAAAGTATCAAAGAAACCATTCTGTTAAAATTTTGTGAAAATTAAACGAGCTAAATTAATTTTAGTCAAGGTTAATGTTACCACCTTCAACCACGCATTTTTTTTATAAAACCGTTTTCTCTATAATTGTCTTTTTATAAGACTGGAATGTGATTGTCAGGAACAGTTCCATTTTAACAGTGTTTGAATATTTCATTGACAGTAAATCATCTTTATAAAGATTTACATTGTAACCCCGTTTTCGAGGTAAAATAATAAGATTATCTGGTCCCGATCCAGTAGCGGATCAAGCCATTTGAAAAAAAAAAGGGGGGGGGGGTTCCAACTATATGTCCCCATTCAAATGCATTGATCGTCCAAAAAAAGAGGGGTTCCAACCCCCGGAACCCTCCCCCTGGATCCGCCACTGCGAATGTGCATTTGGACAAATAATGTCTCTTCAGTAAGGCTTGAGTAAAAGCAGTTGTAAAAACCTAATACAAAATATTTCAATAACACTGAATATATACATTTAATAGTCTGAAGCGAATTTCTAAATGTTACACAGTACCCTTACCAAGAACAAGCTAACAAGTAAAAGGTGGAGGATATATATAAGTAACAAAAAACTGAAGATCTCCAGTGTATATAACCAAAATACCAGGAAAACTAAATCAGTTTTCAATTGGAATCTTGAACAAGTTGAAGTTACCCCCCTCTCCTATTTTTTTTCTTTTCGTCTATGCACCTTTTTGTGTTGATCAAAATCCCCCATCGGCCTACTGAAAAAAAATTGATATCATAGTAAGAACGAATTCTCTCCCGTAGATTGTACTGTGGTCATTGGTGTATGTATAGCAACAATTACAAGTCAATATTATGCATTATGGGAGGTTTGGATGAGAAACTTAGACCTATTCCAAATGGATTCGAAGTGAGGAGCCTGCGTCTTCAATGACGTCACAAACACGCACTGACGTCCCCCTTATTCATACTGTACATAGTAGTGGATGTATGGAGTTTTCTCATTGGCAATCATATACCACATCTCCCTATTTTCAATCAAATATCCCCAGTGGTGGCATTAGGCTGTTTTCGCACAAGTGCCTGTGTGTTTTTTCGGCTCTTTTGTCGGGTTGTTGTCTCTTTGAAACATGCCGCATAATGACCGCACCCTGAACCCCCCCCCCCCCCCCCGGGCCCTTTTATTCTTACATTTTTTGACTGTTCAACTTCATACTTTAGGTTACTCATTTATGATTTATGTTTGGCAAATCTCGATGCTTTTGTCCCCCATACTTAACCTCGCATCCTTTCTCCTTCTTTCAACGTGTGAAATCAGTTAAAAGATACACGCGATACAAAGTATCTAGTTATTACATGGATCAAGTTTCTGAGGGTGGTCATCACAAGACCATAAATACTGACCAGTGGAATTTTTTACGTGTTTGACCATTCAAATATTAAAATTGATGTCATACCTCTGTGGTGAATCAAATTTAGTTATTATCCAACTAACTAATTATATATTCACGTGACCCCTGTTCAATGTTAGAAATATGTGCGGTGCATGATTTAATTTGTATATAATTATTGTGTACAAATTGTATTATCGTTAAAATTATTTATGTTAACAGAGTTTTAAGTCATTAGCATTTTTGTAAAAACACAGTAGCATGAAGAACCTTCTGCATTGTTACAAACTGCAAGTGATAGATGTAGTCTTCTCATATCTGAGAGGCGTTAGCCCCGAAGATGTGCTTCGTTCATGTATACACCTGATTAACGCTCCTAAAAGATATTATTTAGTTATTAATTTTGAATAATTTAATTTTGGATGTAACGCGTCTTCTGATTGGCTAACGTTATTTTGTTATGAGCCCATAGACATAATTTAGTCATGTGACCGTGACGTCATCAACGTTTTTTCATGGTTTTCTACGGTTTAAAATGAAATTTAGAATTAAATTATAAGAAATGACTGTAATATTTTTTCTGTCTATTCGAAATAACATAAAAAATGTGATGCACACTGTTAAATAACCCGCTACGCGCGTTATTCAGTGTGCACCAAATTTTTTATGTTATTTCTTCATAGACAGAAAAAATATTACTGTCATTCCTTAAATAAAGGTTAGTTGCGTCTATTTTTATTAAGATTCTAGCTTTATTTGTTTTTTACTTGTACACAAAATATACACTTTGGTTTGTTTATTTTATTACTCCCCTAGCCTTTAAATTATTTTTCTCAGATTCCACTTTTTCCTTTTTTTTTCAAAATTCCACGTTATTTTTACCCTCTTTTTTATTAAGATTCTATATTTGCTTATGCTTGCACACAAAATATACACTTTCGGTGCTTCTTCGAAGCTGGTAATTTATTTTTCTAAGATTCCACTTTTTTTCCTCCTTTTTCCTAAATCCCACATTATTTTTACCCCCTATATATCCCACACTCAACTTGATAAACCTCTATTACCCCCAATCCCCACTTGATTTAATCCCCTTTAATCCACATCTCAAAAGCGTCTCATCCCCCTCTTTTTCGGATCACCATGTATCCAGTGTATAATTTTGTATAGGTTTTAAAGAGGAGTTCATTGCAGATCTAAAGGGTCCAGAGAGAGGGGGTAATACCCCCTTTTTTCTTCGATATTTTCTTGTGAAGGAATTTATTTTAATTATGATGACGTTGCATGGTGTTTCGGGGTTCGCAATCCCCCCTCTCTGTGCAAAATACCGCGCCTGGAGTTCGAACGGAAACCAAGTACACTTTCGGTTTGCATACATGTATCCTTATTAATTTTATATTTAAAATCACGTACAGGTGAACGTAAATATTTGTATAAATAAATTCAAACATACGACACGCTCATGTTCTTTGTTTCTTTTTAAATCAAAATTGAAGTTTAAATATTTAAACGAGCACTTTATTTTTGTCTTTCATGCTTCAAAACAACTAGTAAATTACAAATTCGTAGAATCGACGTACGTACCTTAACAACTATTGATTCTGTTCAAATTAAGATAATCTCAAATATCTATTCACGTCATAAAATATTAAATTGTAAGATATTTTGTTTTGTAATTGGATATTTAAAGTTTTGTTATTTTTAATACAAGGTTGTCTTCTGCATAAAGGCTGAATATATATATATATTTGCAATTGTCAAAGGTGATTTTTGTCGCATTTAAATATGAGGGTCTTTACGTGGCTTCAAGGAAGAGAATAATTGTCAAAACAAATAAAGAGATAATAGAGATAACAAATTGGAAAATAATGAATAATACTATAGAACAGAGAATAGAAAAAAATGGGAGTCGGGAAATAAGTAGAAGATAAAAATAACCTTACATCTAATAAAATACAGAAATTCATACCCTCTCCCCATACAGTCCCTTAAATATTTATTCGTATAGGTTTTAATTGTTAGCTGCTTGGTAGTTTAATTGCACTTTTAAGTTGTTTGGTACATTTAAGTATCATGGAGACTCGTTGATATGCATGTCGTTCATGGGGATAGCAGTTTTCCTCAAATGTACCAAAATAGAATTGAACAGGAAGTAAAATGCAGTATGCGAAGGTTATAGCGGTAGTTTTAGGAGTAGTATACTTATTTCTGTTTACAAGGAGCAGATTGTTATTAATCTTTGGAAACGATGTTGTCGTGGGAAATTTTACAGTTTCAAAAACTATGGAGGCTTCACAAAACATTAATTTCGAACAATGGCTCCATATATTTGGTCCTATAATGTTGACCTTGACACGTACACAGAAGGATGCTGGTGTGATATTTGAAGGAAATATGTGGCACAGTTTTAATGTCTCATTTCTTCGTGTTCCGCAGTTGCATGCTTATTATGAACAAGTTTTTGGGAATAAAAACAAGATTAGAAGAATTTGTGAACTTGGATTTAATGGCGGTCATTCTGCCCTAATGTGGGCAAGTCTGTTTAACGGTGACCTTGAACTTCTTTCGTTTGATTTGTGTACAGATAAACGTTGTGATATAGGTGAAGCGTTCATTCGTAAAATGTTTCCAAATATTCGTCTGAAAATTATCCGTGGAGATTCAACAAAAACTGTCCCTAGCTTTGTTTTGACGAACACCAATATCAAATGTGATTTTATTTCAATAGATAGTGACCATTTTGGTAGTGTAGATAGCTTTGATATACTAAACATGAGATATTTGACTAGTCGGAATCATACCGTTGCTTTTGAAGTTGCAGATGAAATGTCGAGAGGATCCTTCTTAAGAACTGTTAGTTTGGCATGGAAAAGAGCAATTTCAAGTAAAATCATTCTACAACAAGGAGAATGTCAATTCTGTTATTCAAATCCTGTGAAGAATAGAACTTGTAAATTTTGTTTCGGAAAATATGTGTTTGGAAACTAGTGATTTTATGTCGTTTTTTTATGCTACAAACCAGAAGGTGCTATTTAAGGGTATGGACCCATTTTTTGTGTATAACGTTTTGTTTTGTGTTTCGTTTCTATAATGTTTAATATGCTACTATGCCATTTGCCTTTTTATATATATATGTGTGTTCCTTCATGCAATCTTAAAATAAAATAAGGATCAGACTTGAGGGTGTACTTATGTCAGGTTTATGAATGTTTGTCATATGTTAAACGGACTTCTTTTGATAATTTCCTACGATATAGGCTATCATATCTTGCCCATAACACCCACTGTTCTTGTCTTAGACGACAACAACAGCTAATGAAATGGTCATTACCAAAATTAAAGTAGATTCTGGGTTTTTTCTTCTTACGTTTTGAGACCCAGAAAATGCCGCAATGCTGAATTTAAGGTAAAAGTCCGACCTTTTCCCTCCATTTAAAGAAAATATATATCGCAAATAGAGTTCCATAATATATCAATATTTTTGTTTTATGTTGTTCTCATTCTAAATGCTCTTCTGGCTTAAAGTTAATTTTACCAAACTAACCTTTACATCATTATTTTTTGTATCTATATTTTTATTTATAGGCAAAAATACGAGGAACTATTATTCGAAAAATAAAGGGCAACAGGTTTTTCATTTCTAACTAGAGGTTTCAAGGAGCCTGTGTCGCTCACCTAATTCTTTTATTTACAATTGATGCATGAAATTATGAAACCGTTATACTATTGCTTTACTTCAGAGAGACAAGTCAAAAACTGTATTTCCCCCTATGTTCTATTTTAGACATGTATGTCATTTTAGTTGGCAAGTAGGTTCATCGGACACATTTTTAAAACTAGATACCATAATGCTGATTGTGGACAAGTTTTGTTAAATTTTTCACAGTTGTTTCAGAAAAAAAACTTTTGTAAAAGATTTAAGAAAAAATGTTAAATTTGTCCTTGATCATTTATGTTTACAGTTTATCTCTATTTATAATAATATTCAAGATAATAACCAAAAACTGCAAAATGTCCTTAAAATTAAAAATTCAGGGGCAGCAACCCGACAACGGGTTGTCCGATTCATCTGAAAATTTCAGGGCAGATAGATCTAAAACTTGATGAACATTTCTACTTTTGTAATATTTGCTCTTAATGCTTTGGAATTAGAGATATAAGCCAAAATCTACATTTTACCCCTATGTTCTATGTTTGCCATTAGGGTAATCTTGGTTGGTTGGTCGGGTCATTGGACACATTTTAAAACTAGAATCCCCAATGATGATTGTGGCCACAGTAGTTTCAGAGGAGAAGATTTTTGTAAAAGTTAACGGACGACGGACGAAAGAAGACATCGATGGACGACGAACGACGACGGACGCCTAGTGATGAGAAAAGCTCATTTGGCCCATTGGACCAGGTGGGCTAAAAAGGTATAAATGCTTCGCAGTATTTATATGAGTTTAACTGTTTAGTAAAATTACATAATATAAAAAGAAACATAAGAGATTAAATATGCAACACCTGTTTCAGGGTTACGAATGATAAGGACTGTGAAAGGAAAAAACAAATAAAAGTTATGTATTTGCCCAAAAATTGGTTCTTTTCGGATCTTCTTAATGAGACTTCACAAGAAACGATACTGTAAATTTTGAAATTATTATCTATACTATTAAACAAGAAGACCTCATTTTTGGTGTCGCTTCTCTCCTTTCCACAATAAATTAATCAACACGCCTCTGTGTCCTATAGGTACAGTGCATAGTCGCATTTGTCATCCATTCCTATGATTATTCAGATTGAGTTATTTTGGGAGAAAAACGAGAAAAAAGGCATCCGGATATTGTCCCGTCATCGGACAAAATTTTAAGTCAGATTACACTTCCGGTTTGCGTTTTTCTGTATACTTTGAACATACATATACAAAGAATAAAGTGTATTTTCAGAATTCTATCTGCTATCATTTTCAAGTTTACTATCCACGGCGGTCACATCTATTTTGTCATCCATTCCTATGATTATTCAGATTGAGTTATTTTGGGAGAAAAACGAGAAAAAAGGCATCCGGATATTGTCCCGTCATCGGACAAAATTTTAAGTCAGATTAAACTTCCGGTTTGCGTTTTTCTGTATACTTTGAACATACATATACAAAGAATAAAGTGTATTTTCAGAATTCTATCTGCTATCATTTTCAAGTTTACTATATCCACGGCGGTCACATCTATACTATTAAACGATAAGACCTCATTTTTGGTGTCGCTTCTCTCCTTTCCACAATAAATTAATCAACACGCCTCTGTGTCCTATAGGTACAGTGCATAGTCGCATTTGTCATCCATTCATATGATTATTCAGATTGAGTTATTTTGGGAGTAAAACGAGAAAAAAGGCATCCGGATATTGTCCCGTCATCGGACAAAATTTTATGTCAGATTTGACTTCCGGTTTGCGTTTTTCTGTATACTTTGAACACACATATACAAAGAATAAAGTGTATTTTCAGAATTCTATCTGCTATCATTTTCAAGTTTACTATCCACGGCGGACACAGACTTTATTAAATAGAGAGGGTCTGTATACTTTATCAATGACCACCATGGATCGATTAGTAAACTTAGAATTGAAAGTAAATACACTATATTTATAGAGGGTGGTAAAGGGTTATTTTCGTGCAACGTGATCGCCGTTTTTTATTTCACGTTCAACGTGTTTTTACTTTTTTATTTGACGTTCAGTCGTGCAAGACGGGTGCCTCGTTCAACGTGTTCTGCTTATTTAATTTTACGTGCATCGTGATTTTCAAAGTCTTATTTTGCGTGCTCGGTATTTTTCAAATAAAATTCAAACACTTGGCAGGGATCTTCAAGAAATACTTTTTTAAACGCCGTAAACCAATTATAACATTAATGTGTATACTAAATCGGGAAAATCAAGTAAAACAAAGAGTTAATATATACAAGAAGACAGTGATTCAGTCACAAAAGGTTCACATAAAAGTATTTATTTTTCGTGCAACGTTCATTACAGAAATCATTTCACGTTCAACGTGAAATTATGTCTTATTTCACGTTTTTTTCGTGCAACCAACCCCCCTTTACCACCCTCTTTATATAGTAATGAATGTTCATAATATACAGATAAGCGCTAAAAATATTCATGTGAACTTTTGATACCTTTTCTGAAATTCTCCAGTCATTAAATCTTTTACAAAATTCATTGATTACAAAAAAAAGAAGATGTGGTATGATTGCCATGTTGAGACAACTCTCCACAAGAGACCAATATGACACAGAAATTAACAACTACAGGTCACCGTACGACCTTCAACAACTTCAAAAGGCCCCGAACTGACAATGTAAAACAATTCAAACCAGAAAACTAGCGGCCTTATTTATGTACAAAAAGTGAACGAAAAACAAATATGTAACACATAAACAAACGACAACCACTGAATTACAGGCTCCTTACTTAAATGTTCATAACATACTAAATGAAAACTATGTTCATATTGAAATTGATAGAAAACCAAAAATTGGGAATTTTGGAAATAAAGGAGGAGGGATAAAAAAAAAAAAAAAAAGCATTTTCCTGTCCCAAATAACCTATATATGACTTATGATACTTTTGCTGAAATTCTCCAGTCATTCAATATTTTACAAAATTCTTCCAACAACACTTTACATACTTTAAACTACGCTCTGAATGCCCGCGATTTCGCGGGTGTGTTCTAGTATTGTTTAATCTCTATCATGATGAATCAAGTTTTTTTCATGATGAAGGCCATTAAAACCCTTTATTTGATTATCACATATTATTAAACAGTAACTTTACATAGACTTTAAATTTCACTATACCATGCACCGAGAGTTACACATACTATGTTGATCGACGTGATATACTTGCGTGTTTTTTGTTTTGTTTTTTAAAGTCAAGGATTCCGTCTCATTGGCAATCATACCACATCTTCTTTTTTTATATTGACCCATACTTTCTTAATTGTGTAAAAAAATATGTTAACAAATACCTATTTTACAATTATATTTATCGGTAATAATGTATCAGTTTTGACTAACTTTCAGTACTTATTGAACAGTGTGTATCCGACGTTCAAAGCAATGCTATCAATAAATCGGGTCTGATATACCCATACTGATTCGGATGTTGATCTTCCGAGTATAACTTCGTCCCCTCTATGTTACTTCTTCCAGACTTTATAAACTATTCTAGTTAAAAGCTACATCATTTGAGAACCAATCAGAAGTATGTTTTGTTCAGTTATAGTTTCAGGGTGGCATGCTCGTCGTCTGAAACAAATTCCTTCGAACCATGATTTTGGTGCACGGCATATACTAGTATATACTAGGGTATCCAGCCAGTTTCGGTCAGTTCGGTATTTTTTCTTATTTTACTATTTGTTTTAAGGTAAAAGAAACAAAATGATTCCGATACAACGCGTGGTCCTTTACATTATCAGAATCAAAACAGTACAGACAAAATATTTTGGAACAGCTGTAAAGACTTAATATGAGTTATTTAGATCCAGTGGTTAACGCATATGCCCAGAGATTTACAACTGAAATAGATACGTCACTTCAATTCAATATTGTATACAATACAGAAAAAAACCTTACTTAAACTATCAACATTAATAAATGCTATAACATGGCAATACCGAAACACTGTTGGTATATATGTTTATTTAGAGGGACATAATACAAGTAAAGGATACGGTTTGATTGAATTGCTTATTAGATAATCATTCACATTCAAAATGTCGTAGTTAATAGCAACAAAAGGTCACCGTACGACCTTCAACAATGAGTAAATCCATAAATCCCAAACTGTATACGTATAGTCACAGACAGCTTTACAAGGCCAAGAAATGACAGAATGTATATCAATACATGCAAACGAGAAACCCAACGTCCTAAATAAAAACGAATTAAAAAACGAACAAAACATATACATGTAATTGCAGATAGCAACAACCCACAACCGCATGATAAATGGCTGCTGACTTGGGAAAGGCTCATAATTATTATTTGGTACAATTAAATGTGTTTGTGATTTGTGGAAAGCTTGACTCAAACGATCGATATGCAGCACAAAAAAACAACTAGCAAAAAAAATGAATACACAAAGTACCGACCAAGAGTACTCGCATGCAGACATGAGTACTTAAAGGCGATTTCTGTTAATGATAAATCATTCTTCCAACACAATGTTTCTATCATTGAGAAAGGAAAACGACTTTCTAAACGTGGAAATGTTAAGCAAGTGTCGTATGCATTTGCATCATTCTGATATTTTAAAGTATAATCTTTCACCTTCCAATTACAGACACAAGTAACGCACTTTTTTCATTATTTCTTTTTTTCCTTATTGCACAATTGATATACGTTAATATATTTTTTGATTTTATGCATATGTTAAATGTTTCATTTGTATTATGATCAAAGTATGCATGCAGAATATGCATTATTTATGTACTATCGTGTTACGTCTGTAGAACTTTGGGTTTAATCTCAACAGTATTGATTGCTATAAACCCGTAACGCGAGAATGATCGATAAAATAGTCACTCTTCTTTTGAAAAAGTCGAGAAAATCAAATATTTTTAAACAGCAATCTATTATTTTAACGAAATTAGTTCTTATGTCGGTGTTTACATGGGAATATCTACTAGTATTTTGATTCTAAATTTCCTACTGGTATGTCGTGTAAGGGAGCTACCATTTGATTTTTATGGGGGGCTAGGATGAAATTTGAAAAAAATAGGCAAGACAGGAATTTTGAGTTAAAAAAAAAGGCAGGACAAGACACTTGCAAAAAAAAAAAAGTCAGGATGGCAATTTAGGTAAAAAAAGTCAGGATAAACTAAAAAAAAAAAAAGGCAGGACCGAATAGAGTGAAAAATAAAAAGGCAGGACAGAGATTACAACTAAAAAAAAATGCAGGACAAAAATTTTCATCCTAGCCCCCCCATAAAAATCAAATGGTAGCTCCCTTTAGAATTATCACGGTGACGAATTCACATTGCTTTTTCATAACTGGAAAAAGTCATCCTGATATATAATTACAGTTCAATCAAAATGTCTGTATTTGAATACTTTTAGCGTGGCACCAAACGATTGTTCATAGACTAGGAGTTAAGACGCCCTCTCCAATGAAAAATGCAGTGACAAGAGAGTTCCTAATCGTGTCCAATCAAAAACGGTATGAGAAATATTTACCTTTCCTGTTCAGTAGTCGCTTGTGGAATTAAAAAGTCAAGTGGTACGAGTACAGAGACAACCCTAATGGATTAGCATGTTTAAACAAAATTTGTTTTTAATAGCTTAGTAAATATTATAATTATATAGTGATGGTAGAAAATCGGTTATGATAATTTAAAGATAGCCAGTCCCGATTGATTGTTTGCAATGTGATAAAACATCTATGATCATCTATGTCTTGCTCTGTTGGGTTTCCCTCACGGCTAATTATATGATAGTATGTGCTTCCTTTCGGAAATTCCTGTACATAAAATTACTACATGTATTATGAAGGAGCAAAACAAAACATCAGGGTTGAGTTCAATATCGTAGAAGCTACGTAGCTTCTATCAATATCTATGTAACAACTAGTCTACAGCTACACGTTCAATAGTCAAAATCTATGTAGCACTACGTAGCTGCTACGATATTGAACGCAACCCTGGTACACTTCCTGACTGCTGCTTTAGAAGTTTTTTTTTTTTTTGTTAAAACGTTTTAAATTGAAAGGTTTTTTGACTAATAAGCCCCTATCAAATTTCCTTAGACCAGTGCAGAAGACCACAACAGATTGTACGTACATCTGCTATAATTGTTGTGTGGTGGCTTTCATATTTTTGATAATATCATGAAATTAATATGAAATAATGAACAAATATCAAAATATATAAGAATCCATTTTTTCCATCTGCTTACGACTTTGAAAGACAATATCAAACTTGGGGAAATGGTTGTCTTGTTTATTAGGATCCTAATTCTGAAAGTGATTTCGGTAGTTATAACAATATTATTGTATAGATCTTTAGTTTTTATGTTATTATATCTTAATAAGTTCACTAAAAGTGTGGTTTTTTTTATTACCTCAGGCCATTCAAAACCTACCAGCAAACTGATACAAATCAAAAAAAACTTTGGCTTATCATGAGAAAGGGTGAAGAAACTATATCCATGTTGTATTTTTTTATTATCTAATGATGAGATTATAGACTTTCAACAGTATTTTTAATCCTGGTGTATTTTACAGCGAAAGTAAAGTCTAACAACGTTAATTAACAATGCAGAAGGAAAAATGTATCATACCTTTTGAAGATTAAATGTATGTTACAAAATATATCTATTATATAATATTATTGTAAAGATATGAAACCGTTATGTGCCATTTACGACTATATACAGAAAACTAAGGTTCTTGAGGGAAAACTGGTATTTTTATGTATATATTTGTTAGAAATACATTCAACTATAAATTTAGCTTTATCAAATATCAAACAAGTTTTGAATGAAAAAATTTGAATACACAAATTGTACGAGTTGATTAATATCAAGTCAATATCTTCAAGCATGACGAAAAAAGGTGTGTATAACTGATTATTTAAGTGAAAATTCTAAGTCCAAGGACCATAACTCTGAACAAAATTATCAGACTAAAACCATTTCTCGACCCGCCTCTGCAACTAGAAACTGTAGTGTTCATCTTGACTACTATCTGAAAGTAAGAAAGTATCATTTTACATGTATTAGACCACCAACCTTATCAGCTAACAATATGACATCTTGATCAAATAAATAGCTGACGATAGTATACTACAAATCTATTAAATCCTCTTTAAAGTGAAGACTTCAGAGGTAGTGTTAAATAAGCCACTCTTTTATAGCTACATTAATATGTTCAAAGACCAAATTACAGAAGAAACAGGGATTAGCACATTAATGACAATATTTAAAATTTGTCCATTTAACAATTTATGAAATGACAACATTTTTGAAGTTGTAAGTCAATTGTAAAACATGAGATTTAGTAAATATATTTATTGCTTTAAGTTACTTTAATACTGGAGAAACTTCCGAAATATGAAGTTATAAATTGTTATTTGGATGGAGAGTTGTCTCATTGGCACTCACACCACATCTCCCTATATCTATAATATCAAAAGGAACATAAGAGATTAAATGTGCACCACCTGTTCAGGGTTACAAATAAGAAGGACTGTGAATTGAAAGTGTTAAAAACCAATAAAAAGTAATGTATTTGCCCAAAATGGTTCTTTTCGTATCTTCTTAATAAGACTTCACAAGAAACGATACAGTAAATTTTGCAATTATTATAATCTCTATTATGAATCAATTTTTTTTTCACGATGAAGGCCATTAAAATCCTTTATTTAATTTTTTACATAAACAATAAATTTACAAAAACTTTAAATTTCACTATCATGCACCGAGAGTTACACATTCCGTGTTGACGTGATATACTTGCGTGCTGTTTTGTTTTCTTGTTTAAAAATCAAGGATTTAGTTTTGACCCATACTTTCTTAATTGTATAAAAAATACTTTTAACAAATTAAAAAATTACAATTATATCTATATATCGGTACAAACAGTTTTTACTTTAAGTGCTAATCGAACAGCGTGTATATCCGTCGTTCATATGAATAGAATCATTGGTCGATCCGGATTTTGATTTCTTCCCCGCTATGTTGCTTTTCCCAGACTATATAAATTATTCTAGTTAAAAGCTACATTATTTGTTTACCAATAAGAAGGTTTTTTTTTTTGTTAAGTTATAATTTCAGGGTGGCATACACAACTTCTCAAACAACTTTCTACTCATCGTGATTTTTGTGCAGAGCATGATATAGGATACCTGACCAGTTTCGGTCAGTTCGGATTTTTTTTTATTTTACTATTTGTTGTTAACAGTTTAAGGTAAAAGGTAAAAAAAAACAACACATGGTTATGAATTATCTGAATCAGACGAATCAGACATCGTACAGACGAAATATTTTGGAAAAGCTGCAAAAACCTAGGAGTAGTTAGAACCTATACAAATGGTCAGAGAGTTGCAACTTAGATAGATACGTTACTTTAAATCAATATTGTAAACAATACAGAAAAAACCCATAAACTGTTAACATTAATACATTTTATATATGCCAATACCGTAAAACCGTTTTGGTATATTAATTTAGGGAGCTACCATTTGATTTTTATGGGGGGGGGGGGGGGGGGGGGGGGCTAGGATGAAATTTGAAAAAAATAGGCAGGACAGGAGTTTTGAGTAAAAAAAAAAGGCAGGATGAGACACTTGCAAAAAAAAAAAGTCAGGACGACAATTTAGGTAAAAAAAAGTCTGGATAAACTAAAAAAAAAGGCAGGACCGAACAGAGTGAAAAATAAAAAGGCAGGACAGAGATTACAGCTAAAAAAAAAATGCAGGACAAAATTTTTCATCCTAGCCCTTTCCTATCCTGGGACAACAAAAGCAAAAAGGATAACAAAAACAGTTTGAATAGGCTAGACTCCCTAGATCAACAAAAAGCACACAGAACAACCAACAAAAAGACTGGAGAAATAAAATAACAGTGTACTCGTGGTTTTAAAAAGATAAAGAACTACTTCACAGTCAATGTGTGTCAATTAATAAATCATTCTTCCAACAAATACATTTTTCTATCATAGAAAAAAAAAACTAGTTAAACTAAATATATGCTTATAAACAGTCGTGCGTGCCCCTAAAATCACTGCGGGTTAAGCATAAAATTTTATTATGAATCATCGTCTTGCGTTGGCAGAAATTTGGATTATTTAAATATTAACACTCAGTATCAGTGGCAAACCGATGATGCGAGTATAAAACAAAGTCACAATTCTTATGGCGAAAAAATCAATTATCTACTAAATCAATGCCGGTGACGAAACTGATTAAAACTTTATTATCTATGAAAAAAAATCTATTTTGAGGAAATTATTTGTAAAACTGTGTTATATCATCTCAGCGTTTAGTTTAAAGAGTATTTAATCTCGGCGTTTACTGGGTACGTAATATTTTGATCCTTTATTTCGTACTGATGTCGTGTTAGAATGATCACGGTGACGAATTCACATCGATATTTCATAACTTGAAAAAAGACATCCGGATATAACAGTTCAATCAAAATGTCCGTATTTGAATACTTCTAGCGTGGCACCAAAATGTTGTTCATAGACTAGGAATTTTGACGCCCTCTCCAATTAAAAATGCTGAAACAAAAGCGTTCTTAGTGGTGTCCAATCAAAATTGGTATATGCGAAACATTTACTTTTCCTGTTCAGTAGTCGCTAAAGGAATTAAAAAGTCAAGTGGTACGAGTACAGAGACAACCCTAATGGATTAGCATATTTAAACAAAATTTGTTTTTAATAGCTAAGTAAATATTATAATTATATAGTGATGGTAGAGAATATGTTATGATAATTTAAATATAGCCAAACCCCATTGATTGTTTGCAATGAGATAAACATAATATCTTGCTCTGTTGGGTTTCCTTCGCAGCAAATTACATGTATATGATAGTCTTTGCTTCCTCTCTGAAATTCCCTACACAACATTAATATTATGAAGGAGAAATAAAAAAAAAAAAGAATATTTTACATTGAAAGGTTGTTGGATTAAGTGGTCCCTGTCAAATTTGAAATTCCTTGTACCGGTACAGAAGACCACAATAGATGGTACTTAAATGCTTTAATGATTGTGAGGGGGCGTATTTTATATTTTTGATGATATCATGAAATTCAAAACTTTTTATAAAATAGTGAACTAATATAAAATATATAAGAATTCGTTTATTCCATCTGCTGACGACTTTGAGAGACAAATGTCAAATTTTTAGGGAAATGGTTGTCTTGTTTATTATGATCCTAATTTTGAATGTGATCTCGGAAGTTATATCAATATTATTGCATAGATCTTTGGGTTTTAGACGTATGTCTATTTACTATGACCTCTGATTCAACGTTTTTGTTTTAACAATGAATGTGTAATGCAGAAGTGAAAATGTATACCTTTTAAAGATTAAAAGTATGTAACAAAATATATCTATTATATAATATTATTGTAAAGATATAAAACCGTTATGTGCCATTTACGACTATATACGGGAAAGTAAGGTTCTTGAGGGAAATCTGGTATTTTCATATTTATTTGTTTTAGAAATAGATTAAAAAACTTTATTAAATTTCAAACAAAATTTTGAATGATAAATTTTGAATACATAAATTGCACGTTGATATCGTATGTGATGGTTGTAATCAATTTTGTAAACCACGTGTTATCATTATATATATATACCTTCAACAATAAAACAAATACAAAGTATTGAAAGTTCAAGGTGACCACCTCCCCTGAAAAAAGGAAAAACAAGCATTATGAGAGTATTGCATGGCAATACATAGTCCGCTACCAGTAAAACTTTTATTGAAGTGGAACAAAATGCTAACTTGATGTATAACTTGCCATGGTGTAATTATGTAACTAATATGAAAACAATGTCTTCAAGCATGAAGAAATAAATTAGGGAAAACTGATTATTTAAGTGAATATTCTAAGTACAAGGACTATAACTCTGCATAAAATTGTCAGACCAAAAACCAACTTTCGACCCGCCTCTGCAACTAGAAACTGCAGTGTTCATCTTTCATACATACAAAAAAGTAAGAAAGTATCATTTGACATGTAATAGACCGCCAACCTTAACAGCTAGCTAGATGACATCTTGATCAAATAAATAGCTGACGATATTTTACTACAAATCTATTAAAACCTCATTAAAGTGAAGACTTCAGAGGTAGTGTTAAATAAGCCACTCTTTTATAGCTACATTAATATGTTCAAAGACCAAATTACAGAAGAAACAGGGATTAGCACATTGACGACAATATTTAAAATTTGTCCATTTAACAATTTATCAAATGACATAATTTTTGAAGTTGTAAGTCAATTGTAAAACATGAGATTTAGTAAATAAATTTATTGCTTCAAGTTACTTTAATGCTGGAGAAACTTCCGAAATATGAAGTTGTTACTTTACTGTATAAAGACACCTTGTAATTAAATTCTCATTAAAGCTTAGGTGAGGTCGCCACCATAGGTGTAACAACAAACTCTGAAAAACTATTATTTTTATTGATCTTTACTTAAGAAGTTTAAAGCTTGATATTGTATTTTGTGCTTGAAAGAACGTGTAATAAAGTCCTTTTTGGAAATTCCATACATAAAAAAAGACATAATACACCATACTGATTTATAAATTCTTCGAGAATATAAATATTTTTTCTTCCGCTCTCCTAGGTTAGTGGGAGGGATGAACACTTAACTTTGCTACATTTTCAATATTAAAGTCCAAAGTTTAAGTAGACCTGTACGTTTTTGGTGGGTTTCGTGGTGCTATCTTTAGCATGTTCAGTTTTCTATGTTGTGCCTCGTGTTCTATTGTTTGTCTATGAGTCTTTTCTTTTTTAGCCATGGTGTTGTCGGTTTATTTTCGATCTTTGAGATTGATTTTCTCTCTGGTATCTTTTGCTCCTATTATAAGAACATGTTACCAAGTTGTTTTAGTTGGTGTTGTCTGTCATGAGTGACTTTCGTTGAATGTTTTATGCACAAACCATGCTGTTGGGTATCTCTTTTCCCGGCGCCGTAAAGTAAAAGACTCACTTTTTTTTTGTTTGTCAGAAGCGTTTTTCTTGATTAACCTTCATCAGAAACGCTTACACCCAATCACTTGAAAGCGAAGAATGTATAAAGCCTAATTATGTGAATATATTAGAGCTATATTACCAAATGAGAAAAAAACACAGCCAAAAAAATTACCTAAAGACCTTATCTTTTAACAAGGAATTTATGAAAACATAAAAATTAGGAGATGTGGTATATTTGCCAATGAGACAACTATACACTAAAGTTGAAATGAAGTGGATGTTAGCAATTATAGGCAACCGTAATGCCTTCAGCAATGAGAAAGACTTATACCATGTGATCGGTTATAAAGGACTCAAACAATTCAATTAAGAAAACTAACCGGCCTAGTTTAAAACAAAACAATTTGCAGCTTAACTCATCATATGGATATATAAATAGAATGAAATTCAAAACAGTGTGGCTGTGGCCATTGATTTACACATTAAATTCATCCATTGACTGGGACAATTTAGGTGAACGTTTGTATGTAACGACCACTGCTAACTATGTACTTTTTAAAGCCACTTAAACAATGGAGTCACCAAAGGTTCTCAACACCTTAATAAAGTTATTCGAAAAACTAATCAGAAATAACACGATGTTTTGATTTATATCAATTATATGAATCAGAACATAAAGGTTATTCCTGATTAATTTTTTGAATTATTTTATAATTAAAGGCGTTACGAAACCTTTGGTGACCCCACAGTTTAAATGTCTATCGTAGGTACGTCGTGAACAGTGGTCGTTACAGACAAACGTTCATGTAAATTGTCCCAATCAAAGGATGAATTAAATGTGTCAATCAATGGCCACAGCCACACTGTTTTGAATTTCATTCTAGAAATGTATCTGACAAATCACAAAGAGGACTTGAACGGGTACATGTACATCCCAGCAACAAAATGACACTAAGTACAGATCTGAGAGTACTCACAGTTACGGACAGCTAGATCAAAGCCAATAACAACTAAAAATAATCATGTATCTTATATCAAAGACTAAACAATTATCAATCAATTCACATCCAATGGATTTGTATAAAGATGTCATTTACAGTCAGAGAAAAAACACAACCTTCTGCAATGCCAAAAAAAGTTTGTTAAACATCATGCACTGACTACTAATTTATAATTCCCTCGGTGACAATCATATTTTTGGGGCTCTTTTCGATTGTTTAATGTTTTAAACATTTTTTTTTTGCTTTGTTTTTCAAAACAGTTTTATCCCAAACACTAGTCAGATCGAATATTTCCCAAAAGACACTTATTCGATCCATTATGCAATAGTCTTATTTAAAAATGAAGTTGCAGCAATAAATCATATAATATATTTTAACGTCTCTGATTTTAAAAGAAATATCACAATATTGGACAAAAAAACTTAAGGATAACAATTTTCTCCATTGATCTATTGATGCCATGCAACTACTTAGTATATCATGTAAATCGTTATCAAATATGATGGGCAGTTCAGGTTTTTGTTTTTCGTTTGTCTCCCTTTTACTGTTATTCAAATCAATTATGACAAACCTGTATTTGAAAATGAAAATTTCTATAAACGCATGTTATACCCCCGTCACACTAGGCCATCATCGCACTGCAATCTCTGAAAAAGATGCAAATTTTAACGATCGTAGTGCGATCGTGTAGATCACTGTAAGCTCGTGGTATTGTTGTGTTGATGTCTTAATGATCGTGATGAGCGTGGACAAACTTTGAACATGTTCAAAACAATCGTGGTGTATTCGTAGTAGAAGCATTAATGGTTGCTGTACCATCGTAGGTTGAGCGCGATTCTATTCGGAGACACTGCGCGACGATCTCACAGCGACATTACTACGACTTCATTACGACCATCACGTCTCACACTGACCCTACCACGCTTCTACTACGAATATTCCATGTTTATATGAAAGGGAATATCCGCCATAATTAAAAAAATCTTAATTTGTAATGTGTAATTTCTTAATTTGTAACGTGCAATTTCTTTATTTGTAAAATGGAATTTCTTAATTTGCAACATGTACATTTCCATCCGTTACATGAATTTCTACATTTCTTGATTTGTGAAATGTAACTACTTAATTATTAAATTCATATTTCTTAATTTGTTAACATATTTTCTTCATTCGTTTCATGAATTCTTACCTTTCATGATTTGTGAAATGTAACTTCTTGTAAAATTATTAAATTCAATTTCTTAATTTGTTAACATATTTTCTTCATTCGTTTCATGAATTTCTACATATTCTAATTTATGAAATGTAACTTGTTGTTTGTTTGAGTCACGTTTTGGGAGATCGTGTCAGTGCAATTGTTACCGTTGCCAGTCAAAGAGAAGTTCCTTTTCTTAAAAAAAAAAGTTACAAACCAAGGAGTTTTACAAGTTGAGACGTTTTACATGTCTAGAATGAAATTGTTTCACAATATTGCATACGAGGTTGCTGTGGATTCATGTCAGCTCGTACTTAGCCAACTATACCCAACATACATATACTCATTTTACGCATTAAAGTTTTAAGTTCTTTTATATAATATATATCTGATGATTTTTTTTTTCATATACAACATATCTCAAGTTAATCACGTTTTTTAGGAAAAAGCGATTATATGAAATTCTTTGAACGATAATTTATTTCATACATATTTTGAATAATTATAATCACACAATAGTCTCCACAGTGATCATTAATCAGTGGCGGGGAAGGGGACTGAAACCCCTATTTGTTGGACTACTGATGTTTTTGTATGGGGACATATGGTTGGATAGATATAGGAAGATGTGGTGTGAGTGTCAATGAGACAACTCTCCATCCAAATAACAATTTAAAAAAAAGTTAAACAATTATAGGTCAATGTACGGCCTTCAACACAGAGCCTTGGCTCACACCGAATAACAAGCTATAAAGGGAACTCATTTTCTATTTGACTTGAAACTGTTTGAATCCTCTTTTAAAAATGACTGGATTTGTGCCTGTTTAGTGGCTTTTTTATGCTCTAACATACAAAAATGTGTAAGGGTTCCGTGGAACCCAGTGTCTCGCCCTTTTTTGTAGTTAATCACAGGCTCAACAAAAAACTAGGGATAAAAAAAATAAAAGTATTCCTCTCGAAACTATCTTTTGATAGTAAGAAGCTTCTGTCCAAGTTTGGAAATAATTCAGGATAGTTTTTGAATCTAATAAATGTTTTAAAAACTTTAACTGCAGACTGTTTGCAGTTACCTGGAAGAAGAACGAAGTCCATTTATAAGTAAAATACGAAAGAACAAATACCAACAATTAACAAAATTTCCTTCTAGATACTAGCTTTTGATTATAATTAAGCTTTTATCCAAGTTTGGTACAAATCGTGGATGGTTTGAGAAAGTTATTAATTTTTTTTAAATCTTTAACCCCAGACTGAATGTTATGTTTCCTGGCAGAAAAAGTCCATTTATAAATAGAATACGGAAAAAACGAATACTATCTTATGATCATAAACAAGCTTCTGTCCAAGTTTGGTAGAAAACCAGGTTAGTTTAAGAAAGTTATTAAAATTTCTAAAACCCTTTCCGCAGAGTGACATTATTTTGGGACGCCGACGACGGAATGTTGGATCGCTTATTTAGTCTCGCTTTTTCGACAAAAGTCGAAGACTTAACAAAGATTGAATGGGGTAGTTTTAATGAAGGAAAACATGTGTTCAACAAGATTTTACTGTTTCATTTATATATGAAAGCCTTTCGTATCTTTTTGAAGCGACAAAGTCAGCGCAAGAATAAAACAAAATACAAAAAAACATAACCTTCTTTAATAGGCTTTGCTCATTGTTGAAGGCCGTACGGTGACCTATAGTTGTTAATGTCTGTGTCATTTTGGTCTTTTTTGGATAGTTGTCTCATTGGCAATCATACCACATCTTCTTTTTTATATTCTGGTAGCTTAAAAGTACAAAAAAAACCAGATATGATATCCAAGCAAGCTGTCAATTAAATCCGGAAACAGCAATTGTTTATAATTTTGTTCAGCTCACAAACATACAAAAAACTAACCTAAACTGGGGTATCATTTTACTAAGACCCTTTTTGGGTCTTGTCATGATTTGTAGACGAAGATCTGGTACGTTCTGTTTACTCTAGGTTCGTCTTATACAGTGTCCGGAGTATGGAGCTGATTGTTTAAGACGAATGGTTAACTTTAGATATTTCCGATTTGAAAAGAAATTGAAAATGATTACTAATCAATGCAGTTGTACTTTTAATTATTGTAGTTGTATGTTTTTTTTATCTTACCTCCTATACATTTCCAGGAATATGATTGGTTGAAAGCGTCCGCGTGCAAACCGTGTATATTTGATATTAGGTTAGTAGGGAGGCGGGGCTTATCTCATACACGGTTAGTAGTGGAGTTACGTCCCTTTATATTCCATATTAGGTAAGAAGGGGCGGGGCTTATTTCATACACGGTTAGTAATGGTGTTATGTCCCTTTATAAAAACAAAACGGTACTTACTATACAAGCGAATATAACAACTTTAATGGATATAGATAATAAAATATTGAGAAAGAGTTGGTAGAAATACGAGTTGGTAAATATTGGATACGTGGTGGCGAAAGTACGAGTTGACATGAATCTAAAGTTACTCCGTACGGAATATTGTGGAACTATTTTATTCTTAACTTGTAAAAGGTCTTGATTTGTAACATGTGGATTTGAAACTTGTCGTGTTTCTTAAGAAACGTAACTTCACATTGGCTGGTGGCGGGCGATAACAAAACATGACTCAAACAAAGAAGTTATATTTCACAAATTAAGAAATCTAGAAATCTAAGTAACGATCGGGAAAATACGTTAACAAAATAACAAATTGCAATAACAAATTAAGAAGTTACATTTTACAAATCAAGAAATGTAGAAATTCATTTAACGGATGGAAAAAGTGCACGTTACAAAAATTAAGAAATTCCATTTTACAAATAAAGAAATTGCATGTTACAAATTAAGAAATTCCATTTTACAAATAAAGAAATTGCATGTTACAAATTAAGAAATAACATTTACAAATTAAGAAATAACATTTACAAATTAAGAAATAACATTTACAAATTAAGTTATTTATGACAATGGCTGATAGTCATTTCCATATGTTTATACTACGCTGTTCCATAGTACGATTCTAGCACGCTCATGCCGTCCTCTTCATGAGCGTTTCGGTTTTGCTCCGTATGGCGACCTATAGTTGCTTACGTCTAATACGTCATTTGATAACTGGTGATTATTTGTCTCATTCATACTAAATTTCATTATTTTATAGTGAGGTAACATGGGATGAGATTCACTGTATGTTGTTTTTTAAACAACAATCGGAGTTTGTACAATGTTTGTCGGTAAAAGCCATTTGATTTCGGGAAATGATGAAAATTTGTCTTAAAAAGTGAATAAAAGAATTTTCACGGAAAATATATAAGCCGATCTGGCAATATGTGAAGTGTGTGATATGACATAGCCAGACTACTACCCAACGATAAAATAATCCAAAACGCATTTAGGGTTTGCTTTTTACATTTGTTTGTTTTATAGTGATTAAGATGATAACACAATGTTGACTGCCGTACCCATATTTTTGACAATTTTACCTATTGTGTCCATTTTGTTTTGTTCACGCATCAATGTCAATATAACGGAATTTGATGTGTGTGTCATACAAGTGAGAGCTTTAGCTAGCTGTAAAACGAGATTCAATCCACCATTTTCTACATAAGGAAATGCCTGTACCAAGTCAGAAATATGACAGTTGTTTTCAATTCGGTAAATGTTTGAGCTTTTAATTTTGTCTTTTAATAATTAAGGGACTTTCCGTTTTGAATTTCCCTTGCATTCGGTATTTTTGTCATTTTTACATTTTAATCAAACACTATCCGCATTATCATGTCAGTACCGACGTACTTGCTACAGGGCTGTTTATACCCTATGCGTAGTGTACCATTCCAAACAAGGTGAATACAATATATCAAGTAATCAATCTACATCATCTGTTGTTGTATATCTCAAAGCAAGATCTATTTCAGACACGCAAAACAGTAATTATGTAATGAAATCCAACATAATAACATAATAACAGCGTTGACAAAATATCCAAACGTCTATGCCACATGTGGTTGCTTTTAATCATAAACAATATGTTTCTTTTGTTTATAGTATTGCATTCTGTATTGCTCGTATGCTGTGCAAAAGACGTGACGCTGATCAGAGGTAAGACACATTCATTTGTTAATTTTAAGAAATATGACCTATTGAATATGTTGGTTTCGAGACGTATCAGTTTTGACGATATCTTTGTTCCTAACGATTAACAACGGAAACATATATGGAGATGCTGCTTAGATCGATTATAATCGTTTCAAAATTTCACACAAATATACAGATAAAGAGGATATTAAGATAAGGTATTCAGAAGACTTCAAATATTTCGACTGTTGTCCATTGTAAATTACATAACAAAGTATTGCGATTGTGCACCTAGTAAAGACTTTTTAAATTTGATTGACGTACATTTGTATGCATCAAAAATAATCCAATAATCTTTGATTTAAAAAAATTGCCATACCATGTGATTTTTTTCCAATTAGGAGAAACAGTTGAATATATACTCCAAAGTTTTATTAGAACTTAGAAGTAACCTAAAAGAATGTTAAGTTATAAATGTTATAAAAAAATCGATTCTTACGGAGTCCTATAAAAACAGTTTTGGTCAATTCAACTCCTTTTTATTATAGTTGTATTAATCCTCATAATTGTTATTTTTCTTGTTTGTTCTTTTCGTATACCATTTTCAATTATTGAAATGAATGTCACAATGTGTGTAAAAATAACTTTTACCTATTTCATCTATACCACTGTCCAAGGTTAGGGTAGGGTTGGGATCTCACTAAAATGTTTAGCCCCGCCACATGATGTATGTTTGTGCCTGTCCCAAGTCAGGAGCTTGTAATTCAGTGGTTGTAGTTTGTTTATGTTTTACATGTTTGTTTTTCGTTCATTTTTTTTTTATATAAATAAGGCTGTTAGTTTTCTCGTTTGAATTGTTTTACATTGTCATTTCGGGGCTTTTTATAGCTGACTATGCGGAATGGGCTTTGCTCATTGTTGAAGGCTGTACAGTGACCTATAGTTGTTAATTTCTGTGTCATTTTGGTCTCTTGTGGACGGTTGTCTCATTGGCAATCATACCGCATCTTCTTTTTTTATATTCTCAAGTTTACTAGGGCCATATCACCATTTGTTTTAACAATGTTATATTTTTTTTTTACTTTTAGATTGTAAGTGTCTTGTCAACATAGTTGTTAATTTCTATGTCATTTGATCTTTATATGATACTGTTGTCTTATTGACAATCATACCAAATCTTCTTTTAATATCATATTTGTAAATATCTCTTTGGTATCTTTCGCCTCTTACTTATATAACAAACTATTTTTCATATTAACTTCATGATAATTTTGATTCAGTAATTATTATTTAATTACTATTATACTTTTTTTTCAAATTATCATTCTTTTATTGTGAATTGTGAATTAATATTTTGGTGCGATTTATTTATCTTTTTGAACATAACATTTATATATTATTTTATCAAAACCATACAATGAATCCATTTAGTATATGGAAATGTGAACTTCATTCGTTTTCTAAATTTGATATTCTTTGACAATATTTACCGTCTTTTTTTTTGCCACTAGGCTGTCAGATGTCATATGTTTATAAGTTAAATAATGATTTTCTTACAATTTATCGCAAATTGTACCAAGCACTGGTATAAAGGATTTTTGTTTTTATTAATGACAAGACAAGACAAGTTTATTAATACACTCAGGCACATATTTTGTGCAACAAGAGCAGCATTATGTAGTATACAAAATAATAAATTGCTCAACACATATTACAAATAAAAAATAACGCAAACCTTTTATCACGACGGATGACAAAGAGGTTTTCAGTATCTGTGAAATATGTTTAGGATAGTACTAGCGTAGAATAAAATTTTCAAGATAGATTATTGTTAGAGTTCATGCACTTCGCATTAATTTATATTGGCCAGGCTTTACGAATTGGGTTCGTCAGAATTAATTCTGTTCCGCTTCAGAATTTTCCGATGTTTTGGTATCGGGCGATTTCATGAGTTAAAATCACTGGGTCGGTTCGAATTAATGAATGGACATTGATCCGATAAATTAACAGCTCCAAAAAATAATACACTTTATATTTATTTAAGGTGTTCGAAATGAACGAAAGTCCTCAGAAGGTGATATGAGAATTGACAAAATAATGCAAGAGCTACATGGTAAGACATTGTAATTGACATTCGTTTGTCTCTGTACATAACGGTTATGACTTTTTGTTATCTTTTTATACTCCTTCGACAACCACTCGGTTTTTTGTTATTGTCCTTAACATTTCTTAACCAAGGGTTCAATATTAGCTGTTCACTTAACAATTTAGGATTTTGTTTTTTTACAATGTTACTTTCCTTCATTTATGATGTCATCTGTCATACGTTAAGTAGAAATTAACTATTGATGCTCAAAACCGTCAAACAATTGAAATGACGAAAGCCATAATACAAATATCTACAATTATTCACAATGATATCAACATTGTTATCCCAGGAATAAACAATTGCTAGTCAAATTTAAAGAGTCCTTGACGCTTGCAGAGAAATTTGTTTTTTGCATATATTCATATTCAAACGTTTTGTATATATTATATGTTTTTTTCTACTGTTGCTAGATACATGCGATCGTGGCAATCAACCCCCAACTATACAAAAGCTGAAAAAGGATAAACAGATTATTTTAGACAGTATGTACTTGTTGTAATGTTATACTAAGGTAGTTGTTAACCTATTCTCAGGTTTATGAATTTACGATCAAATCTAAATATGTGCCAAATGTATGTCTCTATTGTTTATATTACATTAAAAATTAACCATGTAAACATGAATATCTCCAGTGTGGTATAGAAAAGTTTGCAGTATATTATATCTATTATGTAGATAGTCTGCATTTAAGAGTAACAGGAAGTAAATGAAGATGACGGGCATCACATAGTTTTTACATTCAAAGTAATAGCAGTGAACTGCTTTTCTTCTGTTCTGTTAATTTGAAAAGAAATACCTGTCGGCAAAAGGTGTAGTGGGAATTTGCTTGAAACTCTCTTCATTTTCTGTGCAAAAGTAAGCAAAAAGGGGGGGGGGTGTTTCTTTATTCAGTTTAAGTGGTTACATAGTGTGTTAGAGACCTACTACGATAAATACGGCGTCAGTAAATTCCATATGGGATGAGAGCGACGCTCGAGCTATCGCATTTGCAATTATACTACATCTTCTTTTTTTTGTATTAACATGTGCAATTTTAAGAACCTAATGCCATTGTTCTGCACAAAAAAAAAATAATGTCACCAATAACAATTTATATCAACAACCTTGATATAACAGTATTAAGGTGAAGTGTACGTAATTAAACTACACAATGGATTTTTTTTTTAAATTTCACATATGAATTCTACTTGTAAAATTACACCAGAAAATGAAATAAAAAAAGGGGGTAACCGTTTTCGTTTTTGAGATACGAGCCATTGAAACTAATAGCATGACACGCGAAAAATACAAAGGATATATAGGGAAAATCATCAAAATTAGAAGATATTTTTACATTATCAAGATTTTCTATGTTGTTGGTCAACAGATTTTTTTTTAAATTGATATACGGTTCGAAAATGAAAGACGAATCCATCGGTGCAAAGAAAGTCCTTAGCAACCGTGCTAGTTTTTACGCTACTCCTTGTTGAAGTTTGTTTTTTTGGCCGGAACATTAAAATTATTCGGCGACGTCATGGTCTACAGTAACGTCGCCACAACTTCTAAGTCGTAACTCTTTTATACCGCGCAATGTCGTAGCAATAAGCCCCGCCTCCCTACTAACCTAATACACGTTCTCTACGCGGACGATTTTAAGCCAATCATATTCCTAGAAATGTATAGGAGGTTAGATAAAAGGCAATATTTTCATTGTTTGGTTTGAACAAGGAGCAATACGTGTAGTTAAATATAGCTGTCTGCAGCTCAAACACTTCAAATTACAAGCAATTAAATTATATTGCTGCAACACATATGCTACGTAAATGTTTGCTTCTATTTGACTTATTACATAAATTGTAAGGGACAAACTTGTTCCAAGGAACTTGAAATGTAAGAATAACAGACACAGATTTATCCCTTTAATGCATAAAAAGAAAAAGTTCGGGTGAGTTGTGAAAAACTTCCCAACATAAGTGACTCCGAAATGTTGTTATACTAAAAACCTCCACGTTGATATGGTAGTTTTATTATTGATTAACTTTTCTGTAACGAAGCTTCTATCGTAAAATCATTTGAAGTAATCGTTCGTAGTATAACAGACACCTGCATAAATGTGCGACTTATAATTTGTAATTTTCCCCATAGTAAATGTCTGTCTATGAAAGTTAGCAGCATCATGGTTTGCCATCCGGAGGTACCTACCTCTGATTGAACGTATAAAAAAAATTGTTATTACTGCAATCCAAATTAATTTTTATTTTGAAGATATTGAAATATACAAAGATGTGGTGAAATTGGATACAAAACTCAGAAAAGAAATAAAATGGTTCATTGAAGGTATTTTCATACAATATTTTAATCACTTTTAAATTACTGTGTAGAATTTGATTAGAACAAAATATTCTGAATCCAGATTCTTGCCATGACATAGTGTGTTCAATTTTTAAATAATTCGATTGATAGAGTGTTAGACTTAAAAGAAAAAATGAAATATTTGAATTCTCAAGGGGAACAAACATAACAATAACACATAGTGCAAATAAAAGCTGATGTAGAGAAACGAATCAAGTTTGAAGAAAATATATACAAACGAGGAAACTGCAAAGAGATGATTTATTTCGTTAGCAGATAAACGGAATACATAAGTGTATCAATATCTTTTTTTTTTGTGTATGTGCTATATACTGTGAGATTTTATTTGTTACATACGCGTTTATTTATTATATGAGGTCTTTTTATTGCTTTGTAGAATCTAAAGAAAAAAAGGAAACCAGAAGAATATTTGACTTTCTCAAACAGGATACAAAAGGTGATTTAAAATTGTTGGACACTGTATGTTGACCACTTAATTGAGTTTTTATGTTTTTTTTTTATATCCAATGTTTTAGAAACAATTTTTCAAACTTAACAAATAATGTATAAAAAATGGCAAGAGTTTGTGAAAAAAAAAAGATAACTGAAACTTATTGTCGATATGATATTTTTATTTATTTAAAACATCACAGTTGCAGGGCCAAGTTATGGAATTGTCTTTGGAAAACCATGAAGGGCTAGTTAAAACGTGGAAGTAGCGCACAACTGTTATTATAATTAAACTGAAAAATCTTTTACAGGTATATGTTCACCATCAATTACAAAGTACAAAGATTGCACAGAGTTAAAGAGGAAAACCAAGAAAAAACTGAATGATGGTGTTTACATGATTTACCCAGCGGGAAATAATCCTATTCAGGCGTACTGTGATATGACCACAGACGGAGGAGGCTGGACGGTATAATATACTTTATTAACATTAAACATAAAAGCTATTTGAAACACACCTTTTCACTTTTGTTTTATTGTTGCAACATGATACATTGAAAATCATCAATCGTTTTATCGCTTTTGCTTAATTACGAACTTTTGTTTATACTTACATTAATAATTGCATATTAAATATAAGTTCCTGCAAACGATACGAAAGAAGTATTATAAATTTGAACATAAATATTTTAACAGCAAACAAATTTCACCGAAGTTCTGAAAAAGAAACAATTTCACATTGAATTGGTGCTAACAGTGTCACCGCGTAATAATAAAGGTTATCTTTTTACTAGGTTATGTTAAAACGGGATAGGGGATCTATTAGTTTTGCACGTACCTGGGTTGAATGCGAAAATGGATTTGGTGATATCCACGGCGACTTTTGGTTCGGTAAGTATTTTCCTAGTTTCAATGGCGATTATGTTGAATATTTAGTTTGAGATTAATACATTAAGCTGCTATGAATAAATAAGTATATTTATGATTTCTTTTTGTTTCATATTTAGGCAATAAATACACCCATATACTGACATCCAGTGGAAAATACGAATTAAGAGTGGAAGTGATAGATTCAGGCAACAATAAAAAATACGCTGTATATAAAATATTTGTTGTGGGAGATGCTGCGTCGAAATACAAACTTACTGTTGGAGATTACTCTGGAAATGCAGGTAAGCTACAGTCTTGGTCAGTTCTAACCTCTCATAAAATCAATCAGAGGTAAATTAATGTTCAAGAACAATTTTAGAAAAGTTTTCTTGACACCTTTAAAACAGTTTATTTCAGAAAAATTCTACCCTACTGTATAACACTTTTTGTCAGTTCTACCTCAGAACAGTTTAAGACTCATAAGAACCGATTCTTCAAAAAAATATAATCTGTTGTCAGTCTATCAGAGGTTAGTGAATGAAAAGAATTCCTTATAAATGTGTCCGAATCATTTTTCTCGATAAAACTTTACAAGGAACCCTCAAATCCCCCAAAAAAGTGAAAGTCAAGATGTATGTATCATGTGTATGCTTGAATCTACTTAAGAGCATCCGAAACAGTTTCTCGATAAAATGTGATTTTCTTAATTTTTAAATATGTTGTAGGCCATGGCGAGTTATAAAATAAAACATAGGTCACCGTGCTCGTTTTCGAGAAAATTGGGGATTTGTGCAATTTTGCAAAAAAGTTAAACAATGTTATAAAATTTTTGGAGCATATATTCTTTATCGTAAATTATTAAGATCGGGTTCAATTTGAAGCTGTGATAAGTGACAATAAGGAAAAAAATAAGTCCCTACACGAATGACTATACAAATTTTCAAGCTTTGCTTGACATTGCGAACCAGATGCTCAAAGTGGGATTTTTTTAATCCAAAAAAATATAGAAATAAAGTGTTTCCGAAAATGTCATTTTTATCATTTTTCTGCATGAACTGCATTTTGTTATGCTTTCTCCAAATCTGAAATAAAAAAATATATGTCACCGTGCTGGATTCTATGATAAACGCGATTTATCCTAAAAATTGCGTCCCCCCTTTGTAACCTCAACGTTAGCGCTAAAGTGCACGACGTCGCTGGCAGACTTTTTCGACGTAATCGTTGAAAATTACCGGCGACATTTTTCAGATGTATTATTAAATATTGCTTGTAAAGAGCTAACTAAAAATTGGTAATATTGTTTTCGGAAATAAAATCATATGAATCATAAATACATCTCTAATAATTTGTTTGTGGTCTAAGTGAGAAACATCCCAAGAAAAGTGATTACGGACTGTTGATAATTTTTACGGCTTTTAAAATTAAAGACTCGGTAATTTAAACTTGACATACAGGTTACATGTACTGTACACATTCGTGCATTAATTTATGTATTAATTTATAGCATATGTTGACCTTTAGATGTTGTTTTTTTGTTTTTGTTTTGTTTTGTTTGGTTGGCTGCTATTTCCTTACAATACCGTCCTTTAAATCCTTCTATTCACGTTTTAATCACTTTTTAGAATTTCACATTTATTCATAAAATTAAACTTTTATTCTGGTCAATGATTACAATTGAATAAAATTGGGAGACTCCTAAATATTTTTAAGTTCACAGTTTTTATAGTTGACTATGCGGTATGGGCATTGCTCATTGATGAAGACCGTACGGTGACCTATAGTTGTTAATTTCTGTGACACGTTTGTCTCATGTTGAGAGTTGTCTCATTGGAAATTATACCATATCTTCTTTTTTATGTTGTCAAAAAAAAAAAAAAAATCTTATCAAGGAATATGCTAAAGGATGCTTTTGTCCAGAGAGAGAAACTAGACCATATTTTGAAATTTTTGGATTTCGCAAAAGCGATTGAATTAATAGCGAGAGGACTGGACATATTACCTGTGCGTAATTTCATTGGTAAATAACTATATGTATTTTCCCCATTATGCGGGGTACATAAAATATCGCACGTTCATTCCTCTGTCTGTCCTTTCGGTCCTTATGGTTAAATAGATTTTTCAAGTGTACAATTCTTGCCAAATTTCTATAAAACTTATATCGAATGGACACGTTCGAAAATCAGTCCATATCAACTATTCTTTAAAAGAGTTATGCCATTTGGAAATATTAATTATATTGAAAATTGCATTGTATTTGCTGTCATTCCATCATTTCTCTTAATAAATTTGTAAAAAATTAAAAAAAAAAAACCAAAATAAACAAGCGCTCGTCTTATGAAAAAAACCCATAATACATGTTTTTGAAATAACACGGGGCTTGTACAGGAAGTCATGCTAAGTATATCCTGACTCATTTATTATTCTTGCTCAAAAGGAAGTTTATAATGACTATGATATCAAATTGAAGCTCAATAAAAATTCAAGAACTAAAAAATGAATTAAAGAATCATCACGAAAAAGTATACAGATCTTTAAGAATAATTTAACTAAACAAGTATGTGAAATTTTATGCAATAATTATTAATAGTTTCTTAGATACGGCTCGACATGTGAAAACCCCCTCTTTTTCATAAACTCTATAACTCTAAAATAAAAGAATCATCCTCAAAAAGTATACAGATCTAAGATTCATATAACTAAGAAGTGTGTAAGGTTTTAGGCAATAATCAAAAATAATTTTTGAGATACAGCGCGAACTGTGAAAAAACACCCCCTGTAACTCAAAAAGTTCACTAAAAAGATATACAGATCGTTTGACCTTCATGAAAAAAACCACCATATTTAGTTTAATGACTTTAGGATAATATGCTGTACCATTTTACGACGTACAGACGGGCGCCGCACATTTACCATAATACGTCCCGTCAAAATTTGTACGGGTGTATAAAAATATTGTTGGCTATTGCCTTTTGAATTTTCCGCGGAGTTCAGTATTTTTTTGTCGTTTTACTTTTTGTTGGATAAAATACATGTTACGTGGAGGTAATAGAAACTTTATTAAAGTTGTATCATTGTTGATATTAGCGGAATGCCATTATTTATCTAACATAAATAAATTGTTCAGTTAGGAAGTATACTTCTAAATTGTGGATGATGAATGAAAATAAAAATGTCCTATGCTTGAACAGAATATTTTTTTCCATCAATTTGGGAATCAGAATTATGTTTTCAAGACAAATACTACTAGTAGTCCAAATAATTATGACAGTAAGGAAGGGTATATTATTTTTTTGCTTTGACGGCCCGCCTTCCTGTGACGCGTGAAAGAAAAAAATATAATAGCCTTTCAAGACGTTTGGACTAGTAAAATACCATACCTCCTCCAACCTTTTGAAGTGCAATGATCGTTCCATAAATATTTTCCATCTGAATTTATTATTTTATTTTAGACACAAAATATATCATATGTATGACATACGTCCTGAACATGCATGAAATATTTGCCACTGGACGTTAAGCAAACAACATTCAATTAATTTATTGGACATAGTCTTGGTATAAAGCTGGAATTTAAGGTAGCGCCTTCCTCATATTAAAATGATAATTGACATGCATTATATCAGTAACATCAAAAGGGTCAGTCATCTTGAGATTGCTAACTATGCGATATTTAAATTTGTTGAAGATCTCACAGAAACAGTAATGTGTTTTATTTCTCATGATTTTATAAGACTGTTATCCTTTTAGAATCAAATGCACTAATATAATGGTGTAGAAGTTAGCATGCGAGAGAAACAGAAATTGGAGCATCGGAAAATCCACATTACGTTTCTTATTTATACGGAAAGTTACACGCATTACGTCCCGCAAAAAGTGACGTTTTGCGGGAATTCAAACGCTTAACGTCGCGCCAAGAGTTAACTCCCTTGAAACTGTATCGGATGCCCTTAATTGCTATTGTTTTATAGGATTAAGGTACATACAAATACAATTTCGAATTGTAAACCACAACTTTTAATCATTACTCAAATTAAGAAGTAAAATGTCTGTCTTCAATATGATAAATTATATTTCAAATTGTGTAAAAAAAATCATCAGAGAAACCAACCTTATAATTTTGTCCATATTCGGTAAATATGAGATATCAGTACATATAATTCCTTATCATAAAATAAGGTATATACTTAAATTGATTGTCTCCCATATTACTTTCGCTTCCATGTACATGCAATAACAGTTCAGTGTTCTATTTTGATGTATTTTTTTTCTTTTTTCATTGTTATTACACAAATCATTGTAATCATTGTATGAAATTCAAAACCCGCAAGAGTCCATAATTGGATTATTTAAGTATTCTTATTATGTCACCCGATCGACAATGTCGGGTGACATATTGCTTTTCCTCTGTTTCTTTATCTGTATTATTATGTCACCCAATCGACAATGTTGAGTGGCATATTGCTTTTCGATCGACAATGTCGGATGACAGTTTGCTTTTCCTCTGTTTCTTTTCCCCTAATATGAGGAAGGCGCTACCTTAAATGCCAGCTTTATATCACGAAAATGTCCTATATATATTGATTGGTAGCTGGTTGTTTAACGTCCAGTGGCAAATATTTCATGTAAGGGTCAGAACGAATGTCCTAGGCTACAGTAACATATTGTTTATATCTAAAATAAAATTATAAGTTCAGATGAAAAATGATTTGGGAACGATCATTGAACTTGAAAAGGCAGGAGGGGTTATGGTATTTTTTCAAAAAAAATATACTGATTCCCAAATTGATGAATAAAAAATCTGTTCAAGCAAAGGACAAAAAAAAATATTTTGAATCCAGATCTTCACCAAAAATGATTTTATCTTTCAGATATGCAAAATAAATTTTACTTTTATATATCTTAAAACTTCCCAAACCGCACAGGTAAGTCTATACACAGTAGTTTTTTAGATGACAATGGCCATATTTGTCAATTTGTTATGATAAACCTTAATACTAGTGTAAACTGTACTAGTTTTGACTAAATAATTTTAATTGATTGCGCTGAAGAGCTTCGGTGAAAAAAATCTGACTAGAATAAAAAAAAAAAAAACATTTGTATTCCTGATCATCTTCAGTTTGTGATTTCTACATCAATTTCATGTACTAATTCAGAGTCAGTTTTATGTCATTTCTTGCATATAGCTTGTTTTTGTTACATGTTCATGATGTAGCTTACTTTTCAAGTTTTTATATGACAACAGAATAAAACTGAGAATGGAAATGGGAAATACAAGCATGTCAAAAATTTGCTTTCGAGTAATGCTTAAGAGGCTCCTGGGTATAAATCAATTTTTTTTTTCTAATATAGGATTTCGCTATATTTTTTTTATAAATGAACTTTATCATATACTTAAAAGAAAAATGAAATTAAAAAATGGGGTCACCGTTCATTTAAGCTCAGAATCTGCCTCCGGAAGAAGCATACATTGTTGTATACTTTTTATCTGTTGAGCTAAAAGGAGAAATAGAGTACATATCGAAATAAAAAAATAACCTAATTACAGAAATCGCTTAAATTTTACAATTATTTAGTTTATGTACAGCTTATTTGAAAACAATAATAAAAAATATAGGTCATCGATGAGTTAAAAAAGTTATTTCAAATTTAATGCCAAAAAATGGCATTTTTGCAGCAAAGGGAGATAATTTGGAGCTTTTTGAATGATATTAACATTTTAAAAGTCATCTGGGGTCAAACTGAATCGTTTTTTTTGGTTGATTTTTGTACCATATCATAAAGTAATAACTAATAGTGTAATAAATAAAATTTGTAACGAAAAAATAAAGGTTTAATTTTTTGCTAAAATTTTTGTACCACGAGCCACCTTAATCATGTCATAGTTGTTTTCAAGAAGACACATTTGGTTTCCAGACAATAAGTGAATAGATCTCTATGAAATTTTACTAGAAAAATACACAAAAAGGAAGATTAGAATTGATTTTTGGGTTATGGTACAACATTTTTGGGTTGTTTTTTTTTTTTTAATTTTTGGTTTTTCTTCCAAAATTTAACCTATTTACATTGGTTATACTGGTCTAGTATATATAGATGCAACAAATACTGATTTGGCAGGAGATGCACACAAAATAGGGTGTTTTAAATATTTTATCTGTAATTTGTGTATTACCCTATGATATGTACTTCTTGATAATGTCGACGTGAGTATCATGATAAAGAACATATATTTGGTAAGTATATATATATTCACAATTGACATGCGCCAGTGTGCTGTAAAAGGATCTTCTTTCCCTTTCATTCCCAAAACTTTTTTTCTGACAGAAACACATGAGTTATTTGGTAAATAAAACACTTGTCATTGTTTGAAACTTTCAGTATTAAAAATTTAGTTTAGCCTGTTTGAATGTTTCACTGATTGTGTGAAAATTTTAAAAGAAAATGTACAAAACGCTTGATAAAATTGCATTATCTGCAAAATTATTCAAAACTTTCCTCATTTTATATTCACAAGGACATATAACTAACATATTGTCCATGCTATTCTGATCTGAGTTTTCATCCATACATATACTAGCATGGCTGGTGCTGTTCCAAGTTGTCTTCTTTTTATGTTTCTTTTGAAGTATTTGTTTAACCTGTTCAGTCACTATAAAGTGTTACAATTCTTATTTAGACGCAACACATAAATAGTGACCAAAAAGGTACCGCTTTCACATGAGAGAAGCTAGGGAAAAAAATAAATGTACACATTTTCAATATTTTTGTAGGACTTAATACTATCAATATCATATAAAAATTAAGGAGATATGTAGTTAGAGACTTCTGCTGAATAGAAATATTTGGGTTCACCTGTTACCTGTTTTCAAATTAGTCCATATTGAAGTTTGACGGGTCCCAAATTAAAATATGTTTGATTTCAACTGACATAACAAATTTGATGTTTTTTATATGCTAAATATACATTGTACATCTGTGGTCATATCAGGCTGTGCATGGCGAAGCATTTTATTGCCTTTAGGTGTGTCCTTTTTTTTTATTTTGGTCATGAAAATAAATTTGTAGTTCTGTTGTGAAGTTGCTAACACGAGAGTACCCAAATTGCACCTATATTGTCAGTTTTTTTCACCAACTTTTTTTATGAACCAAACACAAGTTTATTCTCATCTGTGCTTATTTTTTAGACTATCTTTGTTTATAATATAGTTACACCAATTTAATTTTGAGTCCATGCAGAGTCATAGAAAAATGGGTTTGAACTAACCTCCAAACAATCCATGATTCTGTAATGAGGTCAGTACCCAAATTCCATACATCCTTACATGTTATTTCAAATCCTTCAAACTGGAATATGAACAGATGATTTGTTTTATTTCTTCAAATATTTCGAACAATTTGATATTATTCCATGCTTCAACTTTTACATGTTTTATTTTTTGAAGAAAAGGATGCTGGTACCAAATTTAATTTGCTCATTTTAAAAAGATGATAATTAGATAACTTTACATGGTGAAGGAAAACTTGTAAGATTTCCACAGCTTTTGTTTGTTGAATAGGTGCAATTTTGGTTACTGAGTGCAGTTTTGGTACTGTGATGTTATATAACCATAAGTGTGTATTGCTAAATAGGTTGAAAGGTGAACCTGATACAGTGATAAAGTACTTGGTAGAGTCAAAATGTTTTTTGATCAGGTTTAAACTGATGCATAAAATATACATGTGACTGTTGCAGCTTGAATTTTTAAGGATGTAGCCCACATACATGACATACTCCCAAGTAACATGCCCTGTACATGCATATACCTGTCATGGTATTATCATGAGTTATCATATTAACTCCATATTCCCATAAAATCCAATTTTGGACAATATGGGAGCATACAATATATACAGTTTGTACTTAAATGTACTACTCAGACTCAAGTCTCCAAGTCTCCTTTTATGATTAAACTTGGAGAGAAAAAACAAAACAGTTTCCATCTCCTGGGACTATCTGATAAAGTGATCTACAGTGGAGATCTCTTCTAACCTCTCATTAGAACTGTCAGAATATTCTGTCATAGAACTGTTCTAACCTGTCCTAGAACAGTTCTACCTAGAACAGTTCTACCCTAGAACTGTTCTAAGTAGAACTGTCAGAATCAGTTCTAGGTAGAACTGACTAAATCAGTTCTAGGTAGAACTGTCAGGATCAGTTCTAGGTAGAACTGTCCAAATCACTTCTAACCGTAGAACTGTCAGCAGAACTGACTTAATCAGTCAGGACTGTAGAACAGTTCTAAATGACGTCACTGCAGTAAGGGCACTTTAGAATTTAGAAGAAATAAATCACTTCCAATTACTTTGCTATATATTAAATAGCAGATTTTCTATATTTTTACTGATCAAACGACTTTTATTACGTTACATGTACAAATATCGAAGTGAATAGAAGGTTATCCAACTCATCGGAGATATTTTTATAAGATTGCATACGGAACATCATTGTTTACGTTTCTTCGTTCCCCGTTTTTAACAGTCTCCTAAATAAAACTCTACATTTAATTCATGGAATTTTAATCGTAATTTACCTTGTTTGCCTTGGATTTACATTCATTTATAATTCTGTTTTGACAAATGTTCAAACGAAAATTGTACAGTGGATGAATTATGGGATATTAATGAAAAAAGTGTTGTGTAACGTAAAAAAACTATATATACATTTGCACCATCTCGTCTTAGCCAAACTTATCCATAACTATTATATAAATAAATGATATCTGGGAGTCTGGAACTCAGAAAAATATACTGGATCTGAACATGAATGAAACATTTGCCCCTGGACGTTCGGCTACAAACAAAATCATGCATTTTTCTTTGCCTTCTTCAAATTATATTAACAGTATACTATTCCAAGAAGAGAACTTCCCATACATGTACTTTTTATTTTATTTTTAAAATAAAGTATATGAATCAGTCATGTGAGTGTTGGATGATGCCATTAAATAGTTTTGTTTAAAAAAAAACCATCACAAACTACTGACTGAAACATGTTAAAAAGTCACTTTAGCATGTTTAATGACGGTTCATTATTATGGATACAGAGAGGAAATAACGGCGCGCTAAATTCTTAGATATGGTATAAATACACCTTGTCGCAATTTGTCTGCCATTACTGGATATCACACAGGTTCCCGTAAAATTTTGAAGTCATAAAACAAAATATCTGACGCCACAATAGAAAAGTCATTGTTGTATGCTTCAAAAGTTCAAGAGGCCGGGTCAGCCAGGATTAGCAATAAGGTGTATTGTGTTTCAAAGTTGGTGTCATTTTTATCATACGATCCGTCCTCACATAGAAATAACATTGGTTTACCATGTTTACAATGAGGCCATATACATGTATATTTACAAGTTCAGTTTTGGTTGATGCGGTCAAATAATTTTGTTAAAACAACTCTCACTCAGTCTGATATATCGAAACCACTGAAATTTGTTTACAATTCAATATTTTGAATAAAAAGAGGACTTGCTGATATTCTAAATTGATGTGGAAATTTTTTTGTAGCCAATGTGTTCCAATATTCATTGATATTGCTGTCATTTGAATTATACAATCCATAATTACCGGTATATGTATTACTATAAGTGATTTAGTATGCGGCTATATATATATTAAGATTTTCATAACAAAGTGTAATTATGGTCAGTTTTGGTTGATGCTGTCACATATGGTCAGTTATGGTTGATGCTGTCAAATACAAAAATGTATGGTCAGTTTTGGTTGATGCGACAAATAATTTTGTTATATTCATGAGTCAGTCTGAGATATTAAAACTACTGAAATTAGTTTACGATTCAAAATTTTGATGAAAAAGAGGACATGCTGGCATTATAAACTGATGTGAGCATAATTTTATTTTCCAATATTGCTTTCATTTTTATTAAACAATCCATCCTCATATAAAAATATACATGATTTACTTTGCGGCTATTAAGATTAGCATCATGTTCATAATAAAGTACAAATATGGTCAGTTTTGGTTGATGCGGACAAATTATTTTGTTATACCAGTCAGTCTGAGGTATGAAAACTACTGATATTTGTTTATGATGCAATATTTTGAATAAAAAGAGGACATTCTGGCATTCTAAATTAATGCAAATGAAATTAGGTAGCATTGTGTTCCCATATTTCTATCATTTGTATTTTCATGATTTTACAATCCATCCTTACATAAAAATATTACAGATTTACTATGCGACTATAAGAGTTACATAAAAAAGAGCAAATATGGTCAGTTTTGGTTGATGCGGTCAAATATGGTCAGTTTTGGTTGATGCTGTTAAATATGGTCAGTTTTGGTTGATGCAACAAATAATTTTGTTATATTCATGAGTCAGTCTGAGATATTAAAACTACTGAAATTAGTTTACGATTCAAAATTTTGATGAAAAAGAGGACATGATGGCACTATAAACTGATGTGAGCATAATTTTATTTTCCAATAGTTGCTTTCATTTTTATTAAACAATCCATCCTCATATAAAAATATACATGATTTACTTTGCGGCTATTAAGATTCACATCATGTTCATAATAAAGTACAAATATGGTCAGTTTTGGTTGATGCGGACAAATTATTTTGTTATACCAGTCAGTCTGAGGTATGAAAACTACTGATATTTGTTTATGATGCAATATTTTGAATAAAAAGAGGACATTCTGGCATTCTAAATTAATGCAAATGAAATTAAGTAGCATTGTGTTCCCATATTTCTATCATTTGTATTTTCATGATTTTACAATCCATCCTTACATAAAAATATTACAGATTTACTATGCGACTATAAGAGTTACATAAAAAATAGCAAATATGGTCAGTTTTGGTTGATGCGGTCAAATATGGTCAGTTTTGGTTGATGCGGTCAAATATGGTCAGTTTTGATTGATGCAGACAAATAATTTTGTTACATGATTACATGTTACTGTCAGTCTGAGGTATGAAAACTACTGACATGACTGATATTTGTTTCTGATGCGATATTTTGAATAAAAATAGGAAATGCTGGCACTCGCAAATCCAATATTGTAGTTATTTATATACTACAGTCCCTCTTGACCTAAAATTATAACTGAATTACTGTGCAGCTATTTAGATTTAAATAAAAAAAGCAAATATGGTAAGATTCGGTTGATGCGGTCAAAAGATTTTATTATACGACTCAGTCTGAAGTATGAAAACTACTGATATTTGTTTATGATTCAATATTTTGAATAAAAAGAGGACATGCTCATTGGCTGATCAAGGGGGGGGGGGGGGGGGGGTCAGGAGTTGGAACCCCCTTTTTTTTGACGATCAATGCTTTTGAATTTGAACATATAGTTGGAAACCCCCCTTTTTTAAATGGCTGGATCTGCCCCTGCATGGCACTATAAATTGATGCGAACAAAATTGTTTTCCAATATTGCTGTAACTTGTATAGTACAGTCCCTCTTGACCTAAAATTAAAACTTAAGTACTGTGCAGCTATATAGATTTGCAGAAAGACTGAAGGGCAAATAAAGTTAGCAATGGTCAGTTTAGATTGATGTGGTCAAAAGATTTTTGTTAAACAGGTCCGTCCGAGGTATGAAAACTACTCGTAAACAGATATTACATTTGGTTAATGAGGATAATTTTGTTGTGTGATAACGAGCCATCCTGACTCCCAGAATAAAAAATGTAAAACAATTTAAATAATAACCCTCCCCCCATAATACTAATTAACGGCCTAATTTATGTACAAAAAATGAAAGAAAAACAAATATTTTATACTACACATCAACAGAAGAAAATCACTGAATTACGGGCTCCTGACTTGGAACAGGCACTGACATACATGCAGAATATGGCGGGGTTAAACATGTTCTCTTGCCGATTATAAATCTGAAATAAAACCGGCAAAATAGCAAAACTCTATATAATATTAATCGCTATTTTGCTGAAGCCTTTATATTAAGACAAATATTTCTTAAAACTTATAAATCAGTTCTAGCCTTAGAATTTATAAATCAATTTTAGCCGTAGAATTTATAAATTAATTCTGGCTGTAGAATTTATAAATCAATTCTAGCCGTAGAATTTGAAATCAATTCTAACCATAGAACTGTTCTAGAAGTAGAACTGACCAAATATTTGGTCAGTTCTAGCTAGAACTGTCTAAAACTGTTCTAGGGTAGAACTGTCAGGATCAGTTCTAGCTAGAACTGTCCAAATCAGTTCTAGGTAGAACTGACCAAATCAGTTCTAGCTAGAACAGTTCTAACCTAGAACCGACTAAAAGGTGTCAGGCTGACAGTTCTACATACTGTTTTAGAACAGTTCTCCTGACAGATTCTGACAGAATTTATGAGAGGTTAGAACTGATCTCCACTGTATGTAACATATAAATCAGTGAAAAGATTTGTTGAGAGTTTGCCAAAGGAAGTCATGAAAATAAATTTGTAGCTGTGAAGTTGCTAACATGAGAGTACCTAAATTGCACCTGTATTGACAGTTTTTTACCCAACTTTTTTTGAAGAATCAGCCTGAGACAGACTGTGAATTATAGGGGGGGGGGGGGGGCATTATAAAAAAATCCCGAAATGTATTGCTTGCAGAGGTTTTTTCTGTGTTCCCTTGGATGGACGGAACTTTTACGCTAAATATGTTATCATTAATTATGATTTTGTGACTTTTAAATGAATAGGCGAGTGACTTATTTCAAAAAGACGCTTAGTTAACGACTTTGATGCACCCACCTAACACACGGCTGTATTATATATCATTCGAAAGCTGATAATCTGTACTTTCTGTTTTTTCTGGTCGTAAAAAAATCGTACGGTGCATTTTCTGTTAAATCAAGGTCAAAGGTCATGAAAAAACATTCCAATTTTTGCGATTACTAAATAAAACGCCATTTTCTAATTCTTTCACCATAAAATTTTCCAAAAGATCATATGAACTATATGGAACATGATACATAACTTTCAAATAAAACAAAAAATAAGAGATTCGATGCGCAAAATTTCCCGAAAATTGAAATTTATCACCAATCCTAAAAAAATGAAAAATTATTCAAAAAGCAAAATATATCTTGTGGAATCGATATTTGTATGCTAAAACAATAGATAAATGTATATGTTTTAGGTCAAGGAATATTTGTTTTGTAAATTCAAGATGCAATTATTAGTTATTGTTCATGGAACAGCCTTCTATTGAAGTGTTTGCAGTTGCCCAAAAATCTGCCATCTGCAAATAGCGATCATTTTGTTAATCTATGTTAAAATAGCACATCGCTAATTGTGAATATCAGGGAGGAGAATGATTTTCCATAATAAAAGAAGGGGTATTTAAAGTTAGAAAAGAATATTTACAAGGTAATTGAGGTTAAAATATGTTTTTTACGAAGTCAAATTTTTTTACTTTTTGTAATCATGTTTAAATGCAAACATGACTTTGCGACTAAATCGTAGGCAACATTGAAATAAGTAACCTTATTTAGAAACACTTGGTTGTCTGAAGCGGGATGTAAACGAACTAAATAAAATGCGGCTGCTTCTTATTTAGTTTAAAATCGTGTTATATTAAGTCATATTAAATGTATTTAGAAGTTTAATCGCTTTAATTATTTGAATTAATTAAAGATGCTTTGAGTATTTTCTACATAAGCTTTTAAAATACAAATGCATGTCATTATGTATGTAAAACACTATAAGCAGTTGTGAAATAACAAAATGAAAAAGTTAAATACCCTTCCTGACCTCATAAGATCATTCGCTGTTTTAGGAGTGATCGTTTTCATGGTATGCTGTGTTTTGTGGACTGTTTTTCGTCTCTTGGACTTTGATATTATTTGATTGATGGTTTGAGTTGTTGATTGTCCCTTTGGCATTATTTTACTTTAAAGACATTCACTTGTAGTAATGAAAATCGGCCAAAAAATCACCTCAAAGTAAAGTGAAGAAGATTAACGCAATAAGACAAATATCCGCGAAAATAACTTAATTTGCTCACGGTGATATATATATAGAACCAAATCGTTATCATGATACATTTAGCTACACTGATCTATAATTTTTAAACCTTTAACTTCTTGAATAGTGACGAAATACATCAAAGGGACTTCAAACTCATAATTTTATAATGACTATAATATAATATAATATAATAATAATAGTCCATAAAACGAACTGACAAAGCCGGGTAAAAAACGAACAAGACAAGCAACAGTATACAAAACACAACATATAAAAATACAGATTGAGTAACACAAACCCCCCAAAAATATTTTGAGTGCACTCAGGGGCTCCCAAAGGGTAGGCATATCATGTTCCACATGTGACACCCGTCTTAGTTTGAACATATTTATTTATATTGAATTGGGAAACAAGTTTTGCAACTTAAATTAATCTCTTTCCACTTTGCGGGTACGAGTGCTGCCTTGTAGCGGCATTAGCCTGCTCTTTTTCGAAATCTACAAAGATGTGTTTAACGTGCAAGAGATAAGGCTCTCTCATAACACGGATCAGCCATTGATCGTCCCCTTCCGACGGACTTTCATCGTTTCCTCAAGACCATACTCACAAATGAAGTCAAGGAAAAGCCGAAAATTCAATCCCTGAAATTTTCATCATGGAACGGGAATCGAACCAGGAACCTTTGTGTTAGTAGTCCGATGCACTTACCACTACACCACGGCTCTCTTTTACCCGTCTTGTGGCTCATGTATTTCCTAACACGGTGCCAAGCCTTATTCGGTTGGTGACATTCAAGGCTGAGATGACGGCAATTTGGTTACGTCGATGGAACTTATCAGTCGTCATCTTGCGAAACAGACATCTCATAATTGTCAACCAACTTGTAGTGGTGTCAATGAAATTTTCAAAGGGATTATCTCAACTTTGCATTTGAACTCTGGTTTAAAACCATGTTTAAACCACCAGTTTTTCAAATGTTCTATACCAAGTCAGGCATATTGCAGTTGGTATAGAATAATCTGTTTCTTTGTATGTTGGCGTTTGTTTTTGTAGCAGTTCAGTGTTCCTCTTATAGTTGATGCGTTTTCCTCGGTTTTGGTTTGTGACCCGGATTTATTTCAGTTACTAGTAAATCGATTGATGACTATTGAATAGCTGTATACTATAGTTGCCTTTATTTCAAAGGAGTTGAGGCTCAATGAAATCGGTCTCCTCCTTTAGTAGCATAGATATGAAGGCGTTGCTATAATGTTGTTACATAAAAATGAAAAGTTTATAATTTGGTAGTAAGGAATGTTTTAATGGGTTGTTTTATGCTCATCTCTTTTGTCGTAAAACTTGTTCTCAACCAACCCTCATCGTCGTTTTCAAGATACGTAATAGTGTTAACTATATCTGTTGAGTCTTTTATTTTCAATTTCAATGGAAAATACGAGTCCAACATTGTCACAAAGTTTGCACTATTCAGTGAGATGACATCATCTATATAATGGAAAATGAAGTTTCAAGATAATGATAGCTTCTTTTCAGTCGTCATCAGAAACTCTTGAATGAAGTCATCCTCGTATGAAAAAATGAACTAGTCATTCAAGCTATTCAGGAAGTCTAGTTGTAACTAGAATCGTTGCGTATTAATGGATATTTTTCTTCAAAATTATTTTTATTTGATGAATTAATGCATGTAAACAATGAACAACGCAATTTAAGCAATCAAGAAGTCAAGTTTTATAATGTGTTTACTAGTTTTTGAAATTCTTTGAAATTTCAATTTTCATCAATTTATTTTCTCTTTAATTTGGTCTAAATTTTAAATTCACATTAAATAAATAAATTAAAGGTTTTTTCACTACCATGACTACATCAATATTTACAATGAAGCTACAAATCAAACAATTAGAAAAGTCGAAATATGTTTATTTCAGTCTGGTAGTTACAATGCAGATTGCAATCTCTTAGTTTCACCCCCTTTATTTCAAGCAATAAGATGATTCGCGCACATATTTTTTTACTCGAAATTTTTCAGATTCTTAAGAATTTGTTTATTAACTCTTATATTGCATGTATTGACCACATACAATGTTTAAATAGGAAGAAATGCTTAAAAGCTGTTTTTTCGCATATGGCGGTATTTTGGGCATCTGTATGAGTTGTTATGATTTGCTGTTTGATTAGAAGTAAGCATAAGTTTAGGAAATTTTATGATGTCAAAAACTTCTTTGATAGTCATATCAGGGTTTTACTTAGTATTAAGTGATTAGTAGTTGCACTAGGAAGAACAATTTTGGTTTTCACACATTTTGTTAACTTTAATTCGAATTTCAGGAAACATGTGCTCTCTGTTAAAAACACGCTTTAAATATTAAAAAATGCATTTGAATAATGACTGTTAAACTCTCTGCTAAAAGTTTAAATTGTTTGCATATGTGAATTTAGTATATATAAGTCATATTATGCAATCACGCTGAAATCTTAGAAAATATGCACTTATTCGTCCTTGGCCTTTGATCGTGATTTGACGGAAATTGCACCGTACGATTTTTTTACGACCGGGCAAAACAGATAGTACAGATGTGTAGCTTTCAAATGATATATAATTTAGACGTGTGTTAGGTAGGTGCATTAAAAATTTAATTTTATGGTTAATGTCACTCGCCTAGAAGTACCTGTGATTATTAAATAACTTTGTTTTGACCTCACAGATAATGGAAAAATGAAGCAGACGAAACATGGCGTCAGATGTTGTTGTCCAAACTTCGGTAGTTTCCGTGGTACAATAAAATTTAAATAAACTTCACAAGTTACCAAAATTTCTGAATTCTTATTTTGGTAAACAAATAAAAATTCATGTCGTATTTCACATCGAAATTATTCCTATCTGTCCCGTTTTTTCAAGTTCGCATTGAAACGTTAAATTCGGCAGCCATTAAAAAAAATAGTCGTACGAGATTTAACGAGAGTGACGAAACTTTTCAGATGGGTCGTTTAGAGAGAGTTATCGTTCTTTATTCTAAAATGATGCTTCTACCATAAGTGCCAGCTAAAGCTGGCATATTATTATTATTTTTCTTCCACCTAATTTTGTCCACCCGATTTCTCGGAGCCAAAAGAACCAATCTGAATGATAATTCACTATAACAAGGAACCCTGACTTTCGAGTTGCAGTGCAAATTTGGAACTAAAAAATGGCTGCCATCACCATGGGAACTGAAAAAAGGTGAAAAAATAATTGTTTTGAGTTTGGTGAATCATTTGAACATGCTTGAACTTAAAATCATTAGATTTTGATACAATGTAGGTGCCCACTTCATACGGGTTTTGGATGATTTTGGCAATCATTGGAACTACTATGTTGCCTTGGAAACTACACCAAATATTTCAAAAATATGGAAATGCTCCAAAGTGAATCAAACTTCACAGTAATGACGAGCAACGTTGGTAGAAGTGGAATTTGGCGTTGTCGTTACCATGAAAACAATGCAAAACAGGTCGAAATGGTCCAAAATCCCTAAAGTAGCATTTACTTTCTTAAAATGGTAAATCAAATTGATTGAAACTTTGATGGTATGTTTCTTCCCATGTAACAATGTAGTAGATGCCAATAAATTTTGGGAATGGTCTCTGTTACCATAGAAACCATCACAAATGTCAAAAATTAAAAAAAATTCGAAATGCTCCAACATTGATGAAACTTAATAAAATTGTGGACTGGCAAGTCTGGATGACACTTTTGACGTTGGAATTTATAAAAAAGACCACCGTTGCCATGAAAATTGCATCAAAAAATTTCAAAATGTTACGACTTAATAAAACAGGATGTAATTGTTAACTGGCAAGTATAGAGGAGACTTTTGACTTTGACATTTTTAAAATGACTGCCGTTGTCATGGAAACGGCAAAAATGGGAATTTTTCAAAAATGCTTTGAGTGTACTGAAATTTATAGCCATGCATATATGTCAATGTATTTGCATTCACTGTTAACATATTTTGAAATGGATGTCGCTTAATGGCAATGGAGGAAGCATGACATCCGCTATTGCTTGCAATGGCAAATTTAGTTATTATTATACTTCCACCTATTTTGTCCGGCAGTTTTCTCGGAGCCAATGGAACCAATCCTAATGAAAGTTAACTATAATGAGGAACACAACATTTCGGGTTGCAGTAGGTCTTAAGAACAAAAAAAATGGCTGTCGTTACCATGGAAACGGAACAAATGTGAAAAATTCCTCTTTTTGGTTTTGGTGGATTATTTGGATATGCTTAACATCATAATCATTATATTTTAATACAACGTAGGTGCCAGCCATATTCTGGTTTTGGATGATTTTGGCAATCATTGGAACTACTATGTTGCCATGGAAACTACACCAAAAATTTCAAAAATATTAAAATGCTCCAAATTTAAAAGTTATGATGAGCAACATTGGTGGAATTTGGCGTTGGAATTTCCAAAATGGCTGCCGCAACTCTGGAAACAATGCAAAAATGGTAAATTGCTCCAAAAACACCTAAATGCAGCATTTACTTTCTTAAAAGGGTAGGTCAAATCCATTGAAACTTTGATGTTATGATGCCTCCCATGTACCAATGTGACATCTGTCATAAAATTTTGGGAATGGTCTCTTCTACCATAAGCATATAAGAACTATCACAAATTTTCAAAAGTTTAAAAAATTTCCAAAATTGACGAAACTTAGAAACATTGTTGACTGGCAAGTCTGGATGAGACTTTTGAATTTGGAATTTCCAAAATTGCCACTGTTGCCATGGAAACTGCAAAAATGTAAAAAATTTCAAATGCTCCAAAATTGATGAAACTTTATATTATTGTTAACTGGCAAGTATAGATGAGTCTTTTGACTTGAAAATTTTCAAAATGGCTGTTGCCATGGAAACGGCAGAAATGGAAAAAGTTTTAAATGCTCTAAATGTGCTCAAAATTTACAGAAAGAGATATACCAATGCATATATCTGCATTCACTGTAAATATTTTTTGAAATGGTTGCAACTTAGTGGCAAAGGGGGAAGGGTGACATCCGCTATTGCTTGCAATGGCAATTCTAGTTCTTATTCTTCTTATACTTTGATTATAAAATAAATAAAGAATAATATATGTCTTTTTCAATATCACACTTGTATCAACCCAAAACATCAATATTACTCAGAGAACACTGCCGGGGGATTTACATTGCTTCAGGCTTTGTAAGTTGTGTGAATATAATCTGATACTGTTATAATAATATCAACACAATATGAAGGGCTACTTTTGTATTATGTTCTCCTACCTTCTGTCATTACAATTTCATTTGTCGTTTTAGGTGATCGCTTGAAGTTTCAGAATGGTATGCAATTTACCACAGTAGACAAGGACAACGACAAATTTGACACCAATTGTGCAGTCCGTCACAAAGGGTCATGGTGGTATAAAGCTTGTTTCGATTGTGACCTCAGTAATGATACAAGACCGTACTGGGCCAGTGTAATATCGAAACCGGTTATGATGATCAGAAAAATATAAAATGAAAAATACTCATATAATAAATAATGGACCATTATTTCAAGTTATAATTGTCTTAGCACTTATTTATTGATAAAATCTAGTACAGTTTAGTATATGATGTGTCTGTTTTCTTTATAATGTTTGAAAAGTAAATGTATCTTCCGCGTAAAACACATTTATCAATTTAAATACTGTTTTTGATTGAATGTTGATTGCTTAGAACCCAGTAACAAATATTGCATGCATATTCAGAGCTCTAACACATGCTAGGTTATTATTACAAAATGTAGGTAATATAAGAGATTTCTTACAATTTGACGAAAGATGCCTACGATTGACGAATCATTGCCAAGACCCGTATGAGGGATCCATCCTTTTGACCTAAGTTTATATTCCTTTTAGAGATATGATGTATTTATGTAATCTCAATCAAGGCAGTCATGGGATTTAGATGACGTTTCGCCTAAGTGTTTTCCTATCAGTACACAGCAGACAACGACACATGTGTTGAACTTTCGTGATGTAGATGATAACTAAAAAAAAAATTGCTACACATTGGCTCAACAGAAGAAGAAGTACCATTAAAATAAGATTGTGCTCAACCAACACCCCGAATTCTTTTTTTCATCACTGCAATTTATTCAACTGAACAAATGAAAGTACCATGGAAAACATATTGGAGCCCAACACCCCCATATATATATATATATATATATATATATATATATATATATATATATATATATATATATATATATATATATATATATATATACTGAGCCCAAAAAGTTTAGAAACAAAAATATCAAATTTTATTTTATTACAAATATCATAACAACATATAATTCTGATAATAAGAAAATGGAATTATGACATGTCAGAAGCAACATGACTGTTTATCACTCACATTCATTAGGAATTTCTTTGTATGGAGCGCAGGAGGGTCAAAATACGGAAATGAGAATAGCGATATTCAAAACCAATTTCTCGGCCATTCCCTAAGTGCATCAATGAAGGATTGGCAGGCACACCAGAAGCTACACTCCTTCAATGCACTACTCTTGTGGCCGGTATAAACTTGTCACACGTTGATGTAAAGCGAAGGCAGCCATCCTCCCTTGTCGATAGTTTTTTGTGGTCTACGAGATATCGACCTATCCTGTGCAGTTGCAATTTGTCGATATCTGTTCGTTAGTCTCTCAACTGTTGAATTATGCGCATTAAATCGAGCCACGACGTCAGCAACACTCTTTGTGCCGTCAACCATTCCAAAACCTTTCTAACAGCCATTTTCGGGGATGCCTGGTTGACACTCAATGCAATTTTTACAAACGCTTACGTGTTTTTCTTACCAATGGTGTGTGTCTGAACGTTAGGGTAAAAAGAAATTTAAATTTCGTTTTAAATGTACAGGTCAAGAAGGTAAAACATCAATATAATCTGTTGCTAGTTGAAAATAAACAATGCAATCATTAGGGGAATAGTAAAGCAAAAATCAGTTGTTGCAAGGGTGTTTACGCCTGCAAAAGAGCATGTAACTCTTCCTATACATACGAGGCATCGAATTTAACGTTCTCATATTAAACAGACGCGCCTGTGAATAAATAAATTTCTCACAGCAAACCGGACGTCCTACTTTGCAACGGTTTTACAGCTGAATCTGATGAAGTCAGGCGGTAGCTTGAATTTGATGGCCTTCTCAACATTTAGGTTCTTTTAAAAATACTGAACGACAGTTTATATACTTCAAGATAATATTGTATAACTTGTGATCAATTGAACATGTTGAACGAAGAAGAAACTTAATTTTGGGTTTTTTGAAAATTTTGTAAAAAAAAAGATTTTTTTTAAAGTTATATCCATATCGTTAGTTATATGCAAAATATATCTATAAAATTGAGAATGGAAATGGGGAATGTGCCAAAGAGACAACAACCCGACCATAGAAAAAAACAACAGCAGAAGGTCACCAACAGGTCTTCAATGTAGCGAGAAATTCCCGCACGCGGAGGCGTCCTTCAACTGGCCCCTAAACAAATATATACTAGTTCAGTGATAATGAACGCCATACTAATTTCCAAATTGTACACAAGAAACTAAAATTAAAATAATACAAGACTTACAAAGGCCAGAGGCTCCTGACTTGGGACAGGCGCAAAAATGCGACGGGGTAAAACATGTTTGTGAGATCTCAACCCCCCCTATACCTCTAGCCAATGTAGAAAAGTAAACGCATAACAATATATAAATGTATAAAATGCAGATAAAATTGCAGTAAAAAGCATTTTCCTCACTTTACATTTCAATTTCTTGAAACACTGTCCTATGAATCTTGTTTTTAAATGACTTGGTACTGCTTGATACATTTCGATTCTGTTTAAATGATAAATAATTAATACGTAAGAACCGAATTCATTTTGTTTGTAGAAATCAATTTATCGTGATTAGGTAGAAATATACAGTAAGGAACACATGTTAAAATTTACTTTCATAAATTTTGCCATCCCCTTTTCCTAGCTTTTTTGCAAATTAAGTTTACTGTTTGTGTCATTATGTGCATATGTATGTAATCAGTATCTTCGATAGATTTGATATCCAGTAGTTAAAATTGTAAAATATAATTTTCTTTTTGGTGTTTCCATGGCAATAACATTTGTTATAAAATATTGCAAAAAGGTGGGAAAAGATGTCACATATTTTCCAAACAATTAGCTAGAAGTAGAATCCCTTTGAGTGAAACCTTTTCTGAACATCTTTACATGTTTCTATCAAGAAATCAAATAAAAATCATTATATCTTTTTTCTCATTTTTTGGGTCAAATTGCGTCAAAAACTTCGCGTAGAAAACAAATGTTTGTAAACATTACATTAATTTCTTGACCTATGGTCGGTCTAGCTATGAAAATATGGAGAGTAAAAAAAAACCATAAAAGATGTAGAAAATAATCATGATGTTATTATAAACCAACTTTAAAGGCTAAATTAGTACTCAGCTGTTGAAAAACGAATTTATTGCACAATTACTTTCATATTTGAAAAATCCACAGAAAATGCGAATCCACACTCTTAACTTGTGTGCTGTCGTAAATTCATGGGAGGGGTCCGTTGTTATTTTGTGGTTTACATACTATAATGTACTTTTATATTAATTATTTATGTATTTCTATGCGCTGAGTGTTCTTGCGTTTGTTATTACTATATTCACGTAGTGTTGTCGTTTCAGTGGTTTATTTAACATTGCCATATAAGCGTGAGGTTCAACCTACGTTAGGAATATGGCAGTTGTTATAAAAAAGTTCGATTATGTTTATGTGGGCGTTGTTTTTGTTGCAGTTGAGTGTTGTCTGTTGTTCTTTTGTTTTCCTCTTATAGTTGATGTGCTTCTTTCGGTTTAAGTTTGTAACTCGCATTTGTTTTCGCTTAATGGATTAATAACTATTGAACATGGTGTACTACTTACTGTTGCCTTAACTTGTAAAAGCATTTCAAAACTTTAAGATCCTCGCAGAATTTGTGATTATTTGTTTTTTTTTTTTATTTCTGTCTTCAAATACGCAAATCTCTTATTTTATAAAGAACTCTTCAGAATTCTATATAAATGGAGTATAAGTATGGCCTCGTTTTTTTTAAATTCATGCATAAATATGCATTGATGTTGTGTACGTAGTAGCATTCACAAAACATACTTCAATGTGTTGAAATGAGTATTTATGTGTCATAGATCATTTGAATAAAAATGCAAAATGTGGTAAGTAAATAAAGTTTCATACAATAACTAAAATAATCAGAAATGTGTCTCTGGAGTATTTTTTTTTTTTTCAAAAACAATATTTCATTCTTAGCCTTAACAAAAATTGATTTTAAAAAATTGGTCAGCAGTTATAACAACCACAATGGCACAATATTAAAAAACCACAATAGCGAAAAATATACATTAAACATTATTTCATCTGCATCAAATGAAAGAAGTACGACGTTATTTATCAAGGTACAACAGTACTATGTTTGAAGAGTTGCCAGTTGACGATCAAGTCCTCAATTAACAGTCAAACTGGTATTCAGTGATTGTCGTTGGTTTATGTCTATCATATTTGTTTTTCGTGAATTGTATTGCTACAAATTAGGCCGTTCGTTTTCTGATTAGATTTTTTTCACATTTTTTTTAATTCTGGACTCTTTATTTCTGAATATATGATATGGGTTTATATTGTAGTCCTGTGGTGTTTAGTTGTCATTTTAATGTTATATTTCACATGGCTATTAAAGAGGGAGGTTTGGTATGCCACAAAACCAGGTTCAACCCACCATTTTTTCCTGTTAAAAATGTCCTGTACCAAGTCAGGAATATGGCCATTGTTATATTATAGTTCGTTTCTGTGTGTGTTACATTTTAACGTTGCGTCGTTTGTTTTCTCTTATTTTTGAGTGTAAATTCACATTGCGATAAGACGTGTCACGGTGCTTGTCTATCCCAAATTCACGTATTTGATGTTATATTTGTTATTCTCGGGGGATTTTTTCTGATGCTTGGTCCGTTTCTGTGTGTGTTACATTGTAGTGTTGTGTCGTTGTTCTCCTCTTATATTTAATACGTTTTCCTCAGTTTTAGTTTGTTACCCCGATTTTGTTTTTTGTCAATGGATTTATGAGTTTGAACAGCGGTATACTACTGTTGCCTTTATTTCTCTCATTGTTGTAAAAGAATAAGAACTCACTGAACTTTATCTTGAGTATCAATGCTATGTATCTTATGTAAGTATTTGATACTAAGCTGCAGTTTCAATTGTCAGGAATGGACTTCGCCTCAAACCATGTACCCCTTTAAAAAAAAAATGTAATTTCTGTAAATGATTAAACCATTTAGATAGAAATACACCCGGTAATTTATATTTTATGCACCGCTACTTATGATTAGTTGACGTCCGTCATCAAATATTCGATTGATAGCACTAGTGATTTACAACAACGGTGCACGTTTGATAGCGATATGGATTTACAACAACGCTGCATGGTTGATAACAATAGTGATTTACAACAACGCTGCACGGTTGATAGCAAAACTGACTTACAACAACGCTGCATGGTTGAGCGCAAAAGTGACTTACAACAACGCTGCATGGTTGATAACAATAATGATTTATAACACCGATGTACGGTTGATAGCAATAATGATATACAACAACGATGAACGGGAAAGCAATGAAGATTTACAATAAGACTCCACGATTTATAGCAATAGTGATTTCCAACAGACTGTACGGTTGATAGCAATAATGATTAACAACAATGCTGCACGGTTGATAGCATTGATGATTAACAACAACGCAGCACGATTGATAGCAATGATACTTTTCAATAGCGCTGCACGGTTGACATCAATAGTGATTTACAACATCGCTGCACGGTCACAGACAAATCTTTCGCAATATTTAGCGTGAAATTTGCATTATAATTGTTAGAACAGTACTGTGTTTAATGAGTTACAAATTTTGAATGTCATAGACACAAATATGCTTCTATATAAATTACCAGTTAAACTGCATTTGTGACCGACAAATCCTTAAATTACAGCGACAATTCTTTTAAAATAGTACTCTTATTCCTTAATGTAAATTATGCATACGATTAAGAAGCTAAATTGTTTTACATGAGCCTTAACATGTTTCAAGGAGAAATCTAAGGGACAAATAACAAAAATTTACAATAACCGATTATTGATGATACATTTTTATTTATAGTCGATTTAAGCTTTAAGCAGAAGTGAATTACCGATTTAGAAGCGATTGAAAAAAACAATTCTTATATGGCATGCTCTAAATTCAATAAAATTTGTTTGCACATTAGTATATTGACTACTGAGGAATAATGAATGTTATCAAATTGGCATGCATTTAATGTATTTGATTAACTTAAAACACTTCAAACCTCTTAATAACATTAACAGTGCCAATTTTTCTGATGCACATGTTGTAACTGATTCATTCATTATGACTGTAACGTATTGCAATTAGAAATTGACATATTTGACCTAGATACAACAACCGTTCATGTAAAAAACTCCTCCCTCTGACAACTCACATTGCAAGTCGTTGTATGGAAGGTCCTACACAAGCGATGTAAACTTATACACATTGGACATAGAAAATGACCATAATTGTCCTAATCAGAATCGAAATAATTGATACAAACTTTACTTTATTGTAGTTTTAACATAGGTAGGCATTATATTCGTGTTATTTTAGCTCTCACTTACGTTCTTGCAAAAATCACGAAAATGATGCATACCCATATTAAATCTACAATACAGTATAGCTTGCATCAATTATTTCTTAAATCCAATGAAGCAAACAATCAATTCAATACAGGAAACGCTTCACAACTATTGAGCATATGTAATATAAAGAAGACATAAAAAAAGAATAATTTGTATTCCTTTGTATATTATCATGATTATGTATTGTGTTTGATAAAATAAAATAAATATAAAAAAAGACATAAAACATGGATAAATCGTTATCAGGAATTCACACTAAAGGCTCAAAAACAGCTTTGTCTGTTTCAAAATGAAAAACTTTAAGTAAGTGGTTGTTGCTGGTTCAAGTCTGGCATATTGGTTTCGTAAATTGGTTTGTTAAAAAACATGCATCTATTTCTTTGTTTGAATTTCCAAAAATTCATACTGATAGCCGATCAGGCAAAAGTTATAAGTTGAGATATCATTTCATAGATATGTGTTAGGAATCTTTATCCTTGGACGACCAAACTAACAGTAATCACTAAATATGTACTATGCAGGAGATAAATGACGCATTGAAACAGCAAGTCCAAGAAGGTAATTATAATATTATTTATTTGAACATGTTTAAAAAAGAAACGTAACGATTTCCGGAAACGAAAGTTGTCTGTGAGATGGAACATCAACATATTATTTATTTTTCTAGATTCCCGTTATATTCTCCTTTGTTCAAGTGAAAGATTGCATATTGCTTTTAAACAATTTTTCTGGTGATGTTTTAAAAAAAGACCTGGCCTTGAATTGACCTTTGTTCAGTGCAATATGTATAGTAGTTTATTATCACAAAACGATCTAATATGAAAATAATAAAACGAAAAACATTCTGCTGAAAAAAAAGATTTAAACAAAGCAATCAACATATTGGCTCTTTCTGCATTTAGTAAACTGAAGCTAGTCATTTTTTTCAAATCAGTAGGAATTAAGCAAACAAGGAAAACCGAATGTGCCATTTTCGTATCCTGAAGTAGCAAAGTATCTCCCTTATTTAAGTACATAAACTATAAAGAAACTATATATACTGATAAGTATTGATGTAGCTTTTATATAAGACGTAAAGTGACATCTTCTAAGATTAAGTACCAAGTGTATCTCCCTTATTTTAGTACAACAAACTATAAAGAAGTCCAAGGCATAGAATACAACTTTTTGGAACCTCTATGCTCTACTACTTTGTATTGTTTGGCATTATAACTATTTTGATATGAGTGTCACTGATGAGTCTTATGTAGACGAAACGCGCGTCTGGCGTGTTCAATTATAATCATGGTACCTTTGATAACTATATTCGAACTGTAATCAATGAAAATATCCGGTCTATCTAAGGCTACTCCTCTTATAATTTTCAAGTTCATAAATTCTCCTACCAGATGCATATATCACTATTTTCAAGACAATTTAAAGAAAAGGTGGTCCCGTTTTTTTTTACATGTATTTGCGGTCTTTTCAATTGATTCTCAATCTATTCACATTCAATGCTTACATAAGCATAAGGATAAGGTCCGATTGAGTTTTCGTATTAACTTAAAATTGCCAATCTTTGTTGCATGTCATTTTTCATAGGTCAAAACATAGGGCTATGCGGCATATTTTCAACATTTTAAGAGTTTAAACTCATACATAAATTCTGTGCAACCCATTTTCCACTTTTAACTTCCTCCGGAATTCAATGCTGCCGCAATATTTTTATATCTTTAATTATGATAGTATTCCCAAGCTATGTCTATATGAGATGAAACATAAAGTTCACATATGAGTACCAGTACATACACAAAACAATTTATCTATGAATATCATATATCTACCTAAAGAAGAGTGGTTTGTAGAAGAGCTTTATTTACAAAGTGTAATCTATCAGAAGGGAAATGATAATTACAGTTGAACCTTTTATCTTATTTCATCTTATTTCTATAGTGTTTATCTTTAACAGTTACAAGAAAGTTTTCTCGTGAATGTATACTTGTCCTTGTTTAAAGGGGCACTAGCTACGAGTTATATAAAAAATCTAAGATATTATTTTTTTTTACTCAATTAATAATAAAATACACATAATGAAATAATATTTCGCTTTATACAGCCAGTATTGTTCAATTGTATCAAAATAAGCTGAAAAACATTCATTTTGAACTCTTCACCTGCAAGTGAATAATTCGACCTCATTGAATCCGCATTCATGTGAATTTCAATTTAACCCCTTAGCTTTGTATGGATAACACGTAAATTATATGTGTTAAGTTAAAGGAAAAGAATGCCAACATTGATAGGAAAACAAAGATAAATCATTTGATTAACTAGTTCGATCCACGAACAATCATTCTTATACAGGTAAAAACGATGATCAACATTTATTTTTCATCTATTCTATGCAATTAAATAGACCTAGAATAGTCCGACAGCACGAGTTTGTTTAATCTATTTATATCTATATTTATGTTTTCGTCGCTTATATGGTCATCGGATGACTTTAGAGGTCAAGTCGATAATTAATTAGATAGCATCTAGACTAAAATACACACGACACGAAGCTACGTATTGTCATGCCTGTGCCCTGTTAACTTTTTAATTTAGACTTTCAATAGATTAAATAGATGTTTACAATGTTATAAATCAAATATGGGAACTTGATTAAATTCGTTGAGCATAAATTGACAGCTAGTGCCCCTTTAAATGAGTCAAACATTGAAAAGACTGAGTTTTTAGTGTTTACAGGGGAGGTAATATTTTGTAACTAGATTCCCGCAGATATGGCTTTATCATAGTAACAATATCAGATTATAAGATAGACCAATCTCTAGAACGTCAAATTTACCTTTGACCTTCACCTTAATTCAAAGTCATCTGGCAATCATTTCAAATAAACACTCTTAAATACTTCTATAAATTGTAAACGAGATGTATCACCACACACAGACAAGAGAGGAGTAAACTCATCATAAGTGTTAACTTGCACTTTCAATCATAATTCATACAAATAGCCGGATTTTTGGCGGGTTGTTTATTTTCGATTATTTTAGGGAAAGTAACATCATAAAATTACTTAACTAAGAGGAAAATCAAAACGGAAAGACCGTAATCAAATGGCAAAATCTGGAATGTTCCATGAAAATTGACCCCCCTAAAATTATGCCAAGGAGACCCCCTACTGAAATAAAAAAAGTTTCATGTTGAAGCAGACATGTGTCTCTAAATATTCATAAAAGTAATCATAATTCCATCTACTCTACATACAATAGAAAATTAAAGAAATGTAAAAAAAAAGTTGACCCCACCCATCTTTGAGCCCCCCTATATGCCAAGATGGTATCATGGACATTGGGTTCTGCAACCCCAATGATGCAGACTCATACCTAGAAAAATATAAAGTTTTCATCCTCTACTGCTTCCAAGAAAATGGTAGGACCAAGAATAACATTTAACTAATTTTACTAAAAATAATACTACACAATAAATATTATGGGTTCCAAGGAGAGTAAATATAAAAAAAGAAGATGTGGTATGAATGCCAATGAGACAACTATCCACATAAGACCAAAATGACACAGACATTAACAACTATAGGTCACCGTATGGCCTTGAACAATGAGCAAAGCCCATACCGCATAGTCAGCTATGAAAGGCCCGGATAAGATAAAAAAATAAGTACATTAAAAAAAAGCAAACAAAAAAATAACACTTTTATTCTAAGCAAAAAAGACATGTTTATATACTCAGCTATACTATGCGTACAACATTGTCTTCATTACTTAACAATCACATAAACTCGGAAGTAATATTTCTAGTATAAGCATTGTTTTCGTTGAAACAGTTGTAGACTTACTTCCTCACATCAGAAAATTTTGGACAGTTTAATAAAAAATATAACTCATCTTCCAACAAATTTATATAACAGTTCTTACAAGTCCTGTTATCTATAGCAGTTTTGGTATAGTATATCTACCAATTTCAATGTGAAGTTTATGACTGCTGGTTCTGAACCTTTTCATACTTACTCTATCATTACCATTATTTACAATACATAATTTTTTTTTCAAATTTAAAAAAAATATTCGTAAATAGTTTATATGTTCTCAATTTATCACTAGTTTGTAGTTGTTGAGACCACTGTTTTTATTCTAAATTTACACTGAAGGCACTTTCTTACGAAATAATTTTAATGGATTTTGGATTCTTATATAAGTGTTACAATCCACATTCATTCAAAATACATGTAGTACAAGTAAGCCAACATTGTTGTTTATTATCTATCTTAGTAATATTTTCAGCTTATGCTTCTGACATTAAATCATCTTAAGGTTTATCATTATATAATATAATTCAGTACTTAAACATTGACATACTAATATCAATATATAATAGAAAAGGACCTAGCTCACCATACAATGCCAGTTTACATGTTTTGCTTCAATTTACTTTCAGCAAATATTTAAGGAATGACTGTAATATTTTTTTCTGTCTATGAAGAAATAACATAAAAAATTTGGTGCACACTGGATAACGTGCGTAGCGGGTTATTTAACAGTAAGCACCACATTTTTTATGTTATTTCGAATAGACAGAAAAAATATTACACTCATTTCTTATAATTTAATTCTAAATTCCGTTTTAAACAGTAGAAAACCACGAAGAAACGTTGATGACGTCACGGTCTCACGACTAAATTGTGTCTATAAGCTGATAACAAAATAACGTCAGCCAATCAGAAGACGCGTTACATCCAAAATTGAATTATCTACACATATTGAGATTTATCTTTTTAATTGGAACAATTTTAAAAATCTTGTCAAATATATTTTCACTGTTCTATTCATTGAATTTTCTGGTGTCAAATATACCATGAAATTCAGAAACATACAGTGCAACCGGTTTCACAGTAAATATAATCAGTGAGGCAGAGATCCTTGAATTAATGAAAATCTAATTCAGAAATTATTGCGTGTATTTATTATATCGGTTTTGGAAGAATGGACATGCGAGTCAAATTGTTACTTTTTCAGGAAAATCAGCATGTTGATATTTGTATAAGATAACAGAATGCGAGTTCTTATTATTGCGGTACTCGCCTATTCGCTTTTTCGCCATAAAAAAAAAAAAAACTCGCTTTAGTTTTTGAAATTACAGTATATCGGTGTCTACGGCTGATTGTTCTCTATTAATTGTATTTCCTTGTTTCAGGTTATGTTAAAACGGTTTGGGGGAACTGTGGATTTTAAACTTACCTGGGTTGAATGCGAAAATGGATTTGGTGATTTTCATGGCGAATTTTGCTTAGATAAGTTGTTTTAGATAAAAAAAAAAATATTTTGTGGGTGGAAAAGTATGCATATGAGGGCTTATTAAAGAAATAACAGTACTGTAGTTGAAGAGTTGCCACCGTCGGCAAATGCAGTTTTACGTAAAACGAAAATTTTCGACCGCCAAATCAAAATTGACGGTTGAAACTCTTTAACTACAGTACTGTTATTCCGATTCTAATGCATTACAAAAAAAGAAATACGTTAGAGCTTGACAAAATGTATTTATTTGACATGCAAAACAAAATCCGCGAAACTTCATAAATGATTTTGGCGAAAAGACGTCATGGGTTAACGTGACGTCATACAAACGAAAACGTACAAACTAAAGGTTATTACGTTACCTCTACGATTCAAAGTCGGATAGAGTCACATTAAAACGGCGTATTCAGGGTAAGTGCTGTTTTATTTTCGACGATGTTGTAGTTATCAAACATTTGTTGATTGAATCAAAGTGGAGGGTCCTCCTAAGTTATGCCTGATTACCTGTGGATTTAACGGTAACTTTTAGCCAATGAAAAAAAGGTTTACATACAAATTGCATTAAAATTAACAACTAGGTTAAAAACGTTTTATATACAATGGAAAAAAAAATATTTTAAGAATGTAATTCTTTCATATTTAGGAAACAAATACACACACATGTTAACCTCCAGTGGGAAGTACGAATTGAGTTTGGACATGATAAATACAATCAACAATAAAAAAATATGCTGTGTATAAAACCTTTGTTGTTGGAGATGCTGCGTCGAAATACAAACTAACTGTTGGTGATTACTCTGGAAATGCAGGTAAACTACAGTTAGGGTCAGTTCTCATCTCTCTTAAAATCTGTCAGGAGAATCTTCAATTTTATAGACCAATCTCGAGAAAAAGTTATCCTGATACCTTCATAACAGAATTTGGCAGACTCAGTTCTATCATAGAACGGATTTAGTCAGTTTTCAGATCGTTCCTAGAACCGATTCTTGAAACTGTCCGAAACTCTATTTTGGAATGACTTTTACCAGGACCGCCAAAGCACAAACATTTCAAAGGTAATGAAAAGTTGAGGAGCTCGATAGATCTTTCTTCAGAATCAAACATATACAACGACAAAACTCTCACCTTAAATTTGAAATGGTTGGTAACTTTTTTTTTTTTTTTTTAATTTATTATATTCTATTGAATCTGTACATTTGTAAGGGGAAAACATCAAGTACCTGTACCTTATCACGGCCTCGTTAACATTTGTAAATAACATACATGTATTTATACAGATGTGAGTTTTTGTTAGTACAATACATTAAATTGTCCATATTCAAATTTTTGCAGTTGAAAATATATTGTTTTATTTGCAAACAATTTAAATTTGCAGTATTCCCCTTGAATGATTTTTGTAATGTCCCCAAACAGAATTTTTTTTTATGGTAAATGGAACACTTATACCATTAGACAAAAACAATAGGTCAATTTCATCAATGAATGTTTGACAACTTAACAATGCCAAAATAAATGTACAATAGTTTCTACTTCTTCTTTGCAAAAAGTTCAATTTGGATTGTTAGTGACATTAATTTTATTTAAAGAAAATGTATTTGTACCTAGAATATACTGATTTATTCTATATTGTAACCACTGCAGTTTTTTTTTTTTGTGACTACAAAAAGTAATTTGAAAATTAATTTCATTTGCGCCCATTTTTTTCTGACCCGGTGAAACTATATTATTAATAGTGAATACATATCTTTTGTTTCCCTTGAGAATTTAAAAAAAATCTTCGCAAATGAAGGAATAAATGGATTGGCTAGTTTATGATTATCAAAAACATAGCCCGTTCTTGCATTCTTTACAACAGAAACCATGCTGTTATATTTCATAACATTTCTGTCAATTTTGAAAGTTTCTTCTAACTGTTCCAAACTGAGAATTTTTCCAGCTTCTGATACAAGGTCACTCATGAAGAATATACCTTTATTAAATAAGTTTTTATAAAATACAGGTTTATTTTCTATTTTTTTACAATCTTTCATCCACAGTGGGCTTGATAAAAAATATTCCCATGTATTGTTTCCTTTTTTATCAATAATAATGTCCCATGCATGGAAAACATCATACCAAAATTTATTTTTCATTTTACTGTTATGTTTGGCAGATAACCATTTACAAATTTAAATAATTTTCTTGATTAATTATGGAAAATAAAACATTTTTCCATTTATTGTCAAATTAAAAAGTTTTCTTACTCATGTAGATTTAAGTGCTTTGTAGTCCAAAAAATTATGACGTCTTTGAATGCTATTTTAATTTTTGCTTCGACGCCTTCCTGCGACGTCATAATTCTGAAGCCACTACTTTCGGTCGGACTTTCAGAGCATATTTTGCTCTCAACTTGAGACCTAAAATAGCCATAAAATTTTCATTGAAGGCTAAATATTTTTGCATAATTATATAAAAGTTCTTACCTTTTATGTGTTTGTAAAATATTTCCAATAAATCCCTAGAGTAATAATAAGATAAGTTACAATTCCATCCGAGGCGGGAGATTATGTTCTGCTTTTTGTCAAACGTTTATCATGTTTATCTGATTTCTAATAAGGAGACTATAAATACATTTTTGCACCAAACTCGGTAAAATCTGACAGACCTGAATATCCGGAAAGTTTGTTTTACATTATGAGGAAATTCAGGTCCGTCAAATTTTACCGAGTTTGGTTCAAAATATATTTTAAACTCCTAACATGAAACATCTTGAGGAGAAATCAGCCAAACTTTTACTAAAGCAGTAAATTCCCTCTCAAAATCCAACTACAAATATGAGGTCGCCGTTATGACATCGATGTAAGGCGTCAAAGAAAAAAATATCATAGCCTTTCAAGACATTATAATTATTTGGACTAAGTGCTTTTTTTCATGATGAAGGAACTAAGATTGATCATTTTCAATCCACCTTCATTGTAATCGCTTTGCAAAAACTCTTTTTTTTTAACTCTATGAACAGGTGACTTCCCAATGAATATAAATATAAGCTCATTGGTCTTTTTCACAAGTACTTGATTTGGATTTGGCAATTTAATTATCAGGTGATTAAGGACAGGTGAAATCAGAGTTTTCAAATCTGAAATTTTACCTATTACTGTAAGATTTCTTTTTGACCATATCTTAATTAATTTTTTTATTTGCAAAACCCTCTACTAATAATCAACATCAAAACTAATTCCCAATAGCTGAAAAGATGTTGCACCCCATGATAAATTTCTGTTTGGACAAAGTTTATCACAACAGTATTTTTTCTCCCAATTCTAACTACCTGTGTTTTAGAAAAGTAAATATTGAATCCTGAAAGTTTTGCATACCAATCTAATCTATTTAAAGTTTAATTTAAGGATTGTTCACTTCCATCTAAATTAAATGAAGTATCATCTGCAAACTGTGATAAATTATGTTCTATCCTAGTCACAGTTTCACCAGTAATAATTATATACCCCAGTATTCGAATTGCCAAAATTTCTGCACAAATAATAAAAAGGTAGAGTGACAAGGCATCCCCTTGTTTAAAGCCATGTCCTATTTAAAAAAAGGCTGAAAGATTTCCTCCCTGAATGACTGCAGATGAGATATCATTATTATTTACCTTAACCCAGTTAATGATAGATTCACCAAAATTGAAAAATTGCAAAACTGATACTAGAAAGTACCAAGATAGAGAATCAAATGTTTTTTTCGAAATCAATTTAAAGCAATAAACCTGGAATGTTATGTTCTTCTGTATATTGTAAAAGATCATTAGTAAATCTGATGTTATCCCCAATAAATCGTCAACTGATAAAGCCATTTTGATCTTAATCAATCAGTTTGTCTAAAACTTTTTTAAATCTACTAGCAATTACTCCTGACGCAATTTTGTATACAGTATTCAGCAAGGAGATAGGTCTCTAATTGTTTGTAAATGTCTCGATTTGTTGTCTTTTGGTAAGCATGTAATGATTCCCTGCCTTTTTATTACTGATAAGTGTCCCACATTTGACCCAATATTGAGAAATTTAACAACAAAAGATTTCAAATCCTTCCAGAAAAACTTAAAAAATTCTGTTGAAAAACCATCTGACCCTGGTGATTTATTACTTTTCATTTGCTGAAAAGTAATGCTGGCTTCATTTATCGTTATCTTCCCTTCTTAATTCAATTGTTCATCCACTGATAATGTTTTAAAATTCAAATCTTTTAAATTTCTTTCTAAATCAATCAGTTTTTACCCATTGCCATATTTATCTCTATTGTTGTATAAATTTTCAAAAAAGTATTGTGTCTCGTTTAGAATATCAAATTGGTTTGTAATAATTTTCCCATCATCCTTTTCTACTTTTGGAACTATTTTGCTTGTAAAATTTTGTGATTCAAGACCTCAAAAATACTTTGTAGGTTTTTCACCTTCTTCAATCCACTGAACACTAGAGCGTATACATTTACCCCTAATCTTTTCTTTTCTTATACTGTCTAACTCTTGTTTTTTTAATTTCTAAGCTATATACTAGATTGCCTTCTAGTGTAGCTTATTACATTTCAATATCACAAAATAAATCATTTTCCTTTGTATCCCTTTGTTTTTTCTTATAGCTTGAATAAGATATGGTTTTACCTCTTATTTCTAACAACAAAGTTTCAAGAAACAAGTGACTATTTACATTAAAATGGAGATCATCATTACAAATATCATGTATATTTCAAAATCATAAACCAATGCACCATACTGTTTTTCAATATCTAACATCTTATCTTTAACAATATTTATGTATTCAATATCATAAAGTAATGAATTATTGAATTTCAATAGACCTTTACCTCGAACAAAAAAATAAAATTCAAATTCTAAAACTACAATGAAATGCTCTGAACGATAACTACGTTCGATTTTACAATCCTTAAATTTGTCAATATACAGTCTGGAATAAGAAAAAAATTAAGACGTGCTTGTTTGAATGGTGATTATTTTCTCTAAGTATATCTGTGTATATCAGGGAACAGTTCTCTGAAATGGTTAGTAACTTCCTTGAATGTAAACACGAATATCAACCTGTTCATTTTATCAATAAAACTGACACAAAATTACTATTTTTACAATTAAAGAGCTGTGCAACTGATCAGTTGCAGCAAAGTTTTGTTATATGCTGAACGTGTGGCATTTTAAAGAGAAAATTGTCATCGGGTTTACGTTACCCATTCTTTATGAGACGGAGGTGTGTCGTCAAAAATCCCTTACATTACAGTTTGCACTTTGTAATACAGCTGTTTCTCAAACCACGCCTCTTTTTTGGAGATATATAATATTGAAAGATAAATAGATTTATTGGCATACTGGTTCCCAGATATGATTTCTATGTTTAATCTAATTGAGAAGTAACGTTGGACTGTTACCAGTATAATTATTACTACTAAATTGAATTTTGAAGTAGGCACACAGTAAAGTTAGGGTTAGTACAAATTGTAGTATATTTTAAGCTATAAATATAATAGTTCGGGGTATATAAGTGTTGAAAATATACCGCACAGCCCTTTGTTTTGACCTATGAATAAAATAGCAGTTCAAATCAACTTTCTATTCTAGCATATACTTTTCCACGAAACTTCATAGTAAAAGTGTTACAGTTTTTGCTGCAAATGGAGTTCCTAAGGGAAATGGCATTGTTTGTATTTATAGAAATGCAACATAAAATTCGATATACCATAAACATTGACTGTGACATGCTGTCGTTTAACATGTTTACTTATGAATAGTAGAAAGTAACGTACTTAATATAAATGTTGCTGATAACCAATGTTCGCATTACGTTTTATAACTTTCTATGAATAAAAACTATTTTTTCATTGTAGTTGATAAGTTGAAATATCACAATGGTAACAAATGTACAACAGTTGACCAGGACAACGACTCGCATACCAAAATCAACTGTGCAGACTACAGCACAGGATCCTGGTGGTATATTAATTGCTACTCTTGTGACCTCAGTCGAACTGATAGAAAACCTAACTTGGCCGGTTCAGTATCAAAACCAGTTATGATGATTAGAAAAGTATAACGTCAAAGATTCTTCTAATAAAAATGTAAACATTATTTTCTTCTCGTTTTACATTAATTAAATGATTACACATATAAATACTGATATTGATTACTTGCTATTAGCAGTTATTTTATGCATATTCTGGACACGTGCACACACATTAATAACTAATACATGAAGTAGTTTCTGCAAGGTGTGACAACGGGGATGAAGAACTGTACATTTGTCTACAACTGAGTAATAAGGGTATGCCACCAGTAGACTCCTCTGATAGTTATCGAACATATCTATACATTGATAGAATTCAATTGATTATAATAACTTATCTTAATAAGTCTCAAGACAGGTTTCCGGTTCAGAAAAAAGATAAAGTAGGATTACATCGTTTCCAAGAATATTAAATCCTTTATCTGGTATCTATGGTGAGTTTATTTACAACCGCTGGGTAGATGCCACTGCTGGTGGAGTTTTAATTCCCCTAGGGTATCACTTGTCAGCACTTCTAATTGACTCTATCACCTGCTAAACTAGTACTGCACTCGAGACCCTCAAATCACTAATTAACAGTTACAACTCTTCTAAAATACTGCTCTTATCCCTAAATTTTAATTCTGTAGGAAAGGATCTGATTTAGAAGCTGAATTGATTTTACAATTAGCCTTACTATATTTAGAAGAGATTATAAAGGGACAAGATAACAAAATATTTCAATTAATTGATTACCGATGATTATATTATTAGTCAATTTGTGTTTCCCAGAGTGCGGAAAAATACCGGTTAAAATTGAGTAAAACAGAGTTAAAGGTAATACAGAAAATGCCTCATACCATGAGAGCATATGCAAAATTAAGAGATATAATAACATGTATACACCAATCGTCGCGTACTGTAAATAGATATACGAGTGTGTGGTATGAGTTCGAATGAAACAATTTAAAAAAATTCAAGTCATAATTTATAATGGGTAAATTATCATAGGTCAATATAAAAAAGAAGATGTGGTATGATTGCAATTGAGACAACTCTTCACAAGAGACCAAACTGACACAGAATTTAACACTATAGGTTAGCAAAGTCCATACCGCATAGTCAGGTATAAAAGACCCCGAAATGACAATGTAAAACAATTCAAACAAGAAAACTAACAGCCTGAACATCGGTTTTGATAAAATGTACAAGAAAATTGTTCACAGCAGTAATCAACATGTGCACGTGCTTTGCATGCACATTACATAGAGTTTAATAAAACATTATCTTTAAAGACGTACAAGCTATGGGATAAACAAGCATTAGCCTTTCAAAAAGGGCTAGTCGACTCTTAGCTGATGAAAATGGAAAGTGCTCTCGCTTTGTAGATTTATTCATTTACTAGGATAGCCACGTGCATCAAATTTTACCACACACTTGAGGTCACACGTTATGAAGTAGTATATGTCGTTTAACGTTGTTGTTTACGAAACTCCAGAAGATTCGACTATTTATAGATAAAAGTTACCTGTGTACCAATATCATGAATATGCATGATTAATGACCAGGCAAAATCTAATTGCTAAAATAGAGAGGACAAATCCGAAACTCTACGGGATTGAAGGACATTTACTAGGTTTGGATTGTTCCAACCAATCAATAAACTTTGATTATTCACGTCTCGTAATATCTTCCAATCAGGTAGCAAGAAAAATTCACGCACTGACTGTCCATCGTTCAATTCTTAATATCGATAATAATAATAATAAAAAATCTAAAATATGGTTTCAATCATTAATGATAGTGAAATGGTGAAATGTTTATTTGTTTTTAGTAGCCAATATGGTTCAATTTTGTCATAATAAGTTAAGAAACATTGATGATGAATTATTCACTAGCAAGTGAAGCATGCCACCTCACTGCGTATGTATGTGAACTTCAATTTAACCCCTTAGTTAGAGATGGATGACATATGGGTTGTGCGTGTAAAGCTATTTAACGGAAAGAAATGTCAACATTGAGAGTAAAACACAGGTAAATCATTTGGTTGACTTATTCGATCCACAAAATATCATTCTCACACAGGTAAAAATGATAGCAAACGAATAGATTTAATCTATAATATGAAATTAAACAAACCTAGAAAAATCCAATTGCACGAGTTAGCTTAATCTAATTATTTCTGCGTGTATGTTTACATCGCTCACATGGTCCTCGGATGAATTCGGAGATCAACTCGATAGTTTATTAGATGGCGTCTACACAAAAAACACAAGACACGAAGCTTCACATTATTGAATCCATGCCCTGTAAATTGTTTATTTTAGACTTGTTACAATATGGATATATGTTTTAATTGTTATAAATCAGATATAAAAAATGGAGTCAAATCGGTGAACCTGAACTTGACACCAAAAATGAATGGTCAGACAGCGTTTGGAACGTATAAATTCAGTGAGCTCGTTTGTAAAGATAAGGGACGCTTAATTTTAGTTTTTTTACATAAATATGATGCATTAAATTTCAAGTTAATCAAGCATGCACTTTTGGTTTTTGTTCTAATAACATTTTATTGGTTTTCATTAAACCCATTGTTTTCTTTTTTCCAGCTTATCAGTTTACGATTTCTAATGGGATGCAATTCTCAGGACACCGATATTGCTCGTGGACATTGTTCCCTAATAGTTGGAGTTATTATGGACATAATTGTGCAAATCGTGATACAAGCATGAAATTTGGTATATGGGTGGACAAAATGATAATTAAAAAAAATCAACTGCTGGCCATAAAAAAGTCGCATTTTTTCAAGGTGGCCACCGCTCATTTTGCAAATGGCGTCATATCCAATTGGTTACATTTCGTAAATCATTTGAAACCTGTGTAATAGGTGCAATCCAATGTCAGTGTTGATAAAACTTAAAAGTACAGTTCCTAAAGTACGAAAAAACAATACCTACATGAAGAGAAAGATTGACTTTTGGTCCCAAAATGGCGGCAAAATGTGGAAAATGTCAATTATATCATTTCTATCAACTTATCAAGAGATATTACTGACTTTTTTTAAGTTCAAATGCATATATAGTTTGTTGGGAAAGACAGATTGCTTATCTTATAATTATCTGACAGTTACCAATACACAAACATGTACACGGAAGGCCTGAACGGTAGCATTTACAGTTACTAATACAGCTGAATTTCTGGCATCCGCATTAAAAAAAAATATGACACAATAATCAGCGGCCAGCTGATAATGTATTTGTGGTAGTCGGAATAGCATAATAAGGCCGGTACTCCCTTGCAAACAATTTTAATCGTGCCTCCTTAACAGCAAACGGTGATGTTTCCGTACATGATGCAAACAAATACTTCTATGATGTCCATGTCTGTGTCTTCATATAAAATCGGGCAAAATTGTCCGTTACATCTGAGAATACTTCCAATGTCTGGAAAGCTGACCTTTTCACCTTCCGATGAAATGCCGACTCAGTGTCACATCCACTAAATGCATGGAAGAAAGGAAAAGCTGCTACAAGAGGACCAAACGCATCTGATATGACATGTACAGGAAGCAGTCGAAAGTATTTATTCCTTCAAAAACTTATCCACAATTTGCCCACACCTAATTTTGCGAGCACTGCAATTCCTGATACTACTACATCTATGTCAGTACTACTTAAAATTACTTTTTACAACCATTTTCATCAGCATGCTTATCATGGACAATCTTTCGTGTATCTACTTTTTCACGGTTACGAGGGGATAGCTGCATGAGCTGGGAAGTATCCGTTTTGAAATTGCAAAAGTACATTTTCAACTTGAGTAGCATAAGGATTTTCATTAGTCTCTAAAGAAGCAATTTTGTCGGCAAGAAACTTGAACAATTCCGTTTTGTTATTACCGTCACAGAGAAAACTTTCCGTCTAGCAACAGTACTTTGCCTTTTGTTTTCGTTCCAGCCTTTAAATAATTAATTTAGTAAACAACAAATCGATGTCTACTCTTGGATATTTATCGAAGGAAGATTTATGTCAAGCAGTATGATATCATTTACATAATCATCAAATATATTTTCCCCAAGTTGTGGCAATACATTAACCTTTGCTGCCCCGCCAACAATAAGTGCGTCAGAATTTGGATCAGAAGATGGCAAATCGCAGAATCTTTCAAGTATACCAATTTGCTGCGATTTAATACCGCATACTGACACATAGACGGTGGAGCAGTTTGGTTTTAATGGCTAAAGAAGAAAATAAAAATCTAGAAAAGAGATCGCAATGAGTTTTCAGGTTCTGTAGCTTTGTTTTTTGACAAAGAAGTTTTCAGTTTCATTTTACGGCTTTTCTATGGAAATGTTCTTTTTCATCTGGTTAAAAAAAGCAGATTCTCTTTCGTTTCGCATTTGCCTCAAAAGATCGTGCTGTTTGGACCCAAAACTTGGAGTTTATATACATATCGTACCTACTTCTGAATCAACAATTTCCTTAAAAGAGTAAATTTTGTACATATCTGACGACTCTTCTAGAAATGGATTATCAAACTTGTTCATCACTTTAGAAAGCCTTTAAAGTTTTTCGAAAAAATCCTATTGTGTTTTCGTCGAGTCTTCCTGACGTCGTTCTTCTGTTGTAGAATGACTCAAACCACTTAATCTTTCAAATTCATCAACCAGTCTACTGACTTCTGGTCCAGCTTACCATCTATCGTTGAATGGATCTTCGATTAAACGTATGGTACCAACACCGCCGTTCACGACTTATTATTCTGTGTTTATGTCTGATCAATTGTAATATAAGAAATCAACTTGCTGGTCTTATGTACAGTAACAATTACCATTTGCACATTTCATTGCCACCTGTGGGTGATGTTGTTGAATGGAAGCCATATCTTGGAGATGGATGGGTAACCATCTAAGATGATTTACACGATCAAGACCAACATTGGTATCATGCTTGATATGGACTGTTTGTAAATTACGATATCTGACTCGTGAAATGAGCGTACTGCCGAAGGAACATGAAGTTTTTTTATTCATAGTTGAACGCCAGAAATTAAAGTGTGGTCGAAATGACTCTTTTTCCTTACAGCCGTTGATCACAGTCATACTTGAACGTCACAGAGTCATGAACCATATGTTCTGTGTTAACGCTTTCATAACTGCTGACATTATCAATTCAAGCAAACCACATATGCAGTTTTCTGATGCGCGTGTTTATTCCTAATTACATTACATGAAAAGCATCTGCTATTCTAATGCAACAACGTTTGTAACGTTCATTTTGATTGGATAACGTCACTTTCTTACAGGGCATCAATTGACAATTGACGCTATGGGACGTACGCGCAAGCGCAGACGGCATATGACAGATTTAAATACATGTTTTAACGTTGTTTTCTGTCAGTGTCATTAGAATGGAGATAACAATAACGTGTCGCCAGTAAACTTAATTTGCGACCATCAAATCCCCAATTGATGCCGTCGGAGCTTAAAATACAATACAGTTATTTCCTAATTCTAGGTGTTGCAATATCGGCTTCAGTGGAACACATGTCCATCCACTATCATGCAATATATCACTCAGAATTTTAAAATAGTCACCAGGATTATAATTTAATACGCCAGATGCGCGTTTCGTCTACATAAGACTAATCAGTGACGCTCATATCAAAACAGCTATAAAAGTAAATATGGTAAAGAGCAGTGAGGAATCAAGATTCCATAAAAGTTGTGCCAAATACGGCTAAGGCAATCTACTCATGGGATAAAAAAATCCTTAATTATCATTGATTATTGGAAAAATTCAAAGTTTTGTAAACAGGAAATTTATTTAAATGACCATATAATTGATGTTCATGTCAACACTGAAGTGCTGACTATTGAGCTGGTGATACCTCGGGGACGAAACGTCGACCAGTAGTGGCATCGACCCAGTGGTGTAAAATAGTCATCAAAGGCACCAGGATTAAAATTTAATACGCTAAACAAGCCAATTTTTAATGTACAATCCACCAAACATGACGATAACATATGGTCTTCGTACAAGTCTGGCCATAACAACTGTTTGCCCGATATTTAGAAAGTTAACCACCTTTTTCATCTTATCCATCGAATGCTTGATCATTGCAACTGAAACGGCGTGTTTTCAAACAGTGGCATCAAAAGCAACACTTTATACTCGAACAGAACCTAGATGCTTAGAGGAATGAATGACGATCAAGATATGTTTAAGAAAATCAAATCCTCATCTGTTAGATGAACTACGATTTTCATCATTTTGCATTTGAAGTTCGTGTAATTCGTTCTTTATTAATAAATAGTTTGCGCATGCGCGAAATTTTTAAACGCATGTGTATCATAACCTTAAAAAATGTCATCAAACAAATTCATAACATCATTAAAAATTCAAAAGGGTTAAGCATGTAATAAATAATTCAAATGTTTGTGTGTGAATTTTGTAACATTTTCACGCATGCGCAATCCAAGAACATGTCAAATATTTATTTCTAGTATAAACGTCACATGTTAAGAAGATATCCACCAAACCTGGTAATATTTTTCACTCAGAGAAGGTCAAAGAAAACGTTTTCCAGAAAAATAAGTATTTCAATCTGGAAAAAATCAGCCATTTTAGAAAAGGTGGTGGCTTTCTTGAAAAAATGAAATTTTCTTATGGCCAGCAGTTTTTTCTTAAAAAGTATATAATAATGATGCTTCCTGCTAATTTTCATGCTTGTATCATAATTTGCACAATTCCCTTGATTTTGCTTGCTAATATCTTCCACTATAATAAGATCGTGGTGGTACTATGCCTTTTTCAGGTTGTGACCTCCCGAGCAGTGGTAAAATGATACCATTTTCGGGAGGTATCAACCCAGTTGCGAAATCAGTAATGATGATAAGAAAAACATAAATCAATTCTTGTTTAAAAAAAAAAAAACAGTAATAAAAAAACATAATGTGTGTGTGTGTGTATTTGTTGTTTTCTATGTCAATCTTCATTGTATAGATTATTTTCTTGAGCTAGCCTGATTTAAAATATACAATAAAAATTCAAGCCATGAACACTAAAACTGTTTAGCTTCGTTTAGGTTTTTAATATTTCTACTGAGCAGCTGTCGTTACTATTATTCGTTGACCATCAAAAAAGAAAATGTAGTATGATTGTCAATGAGACAACTCTCCACAAGAAACCAAAATGACGCAGAAATAAACAACTATAGGTCACTGTATGGCCCTTAACAATAACCAAAGCCCAAACCGCATAGTCAGCTATAAAAGGCCCCGAAATGATAATGTAAAACAATTTCAAACGAGAAAACTAACGGCTTTATCGTGTAAATTTATGTACAAAAAATGAACAAAAGCAGATATGTAATATTCGACAATAATTGAATAAAAGGCTTCAGACTTTGGACTGGCACACACATACAGGGGTTTAACATGTTAACGGGATCCCAACTCTCCGCCTAACCTTGGACAGTGGTAAAACAGTGTAACATAAGGACGAACTATCAACATCAGTTGAAAAAGGTTTTACTCTTCAAATGGACAAAAATACAAGTGGATGTGGCCGGGAACTTGTAGACATGAGATTAAAAAAAATCAATGCAAATGCAGAATCATTTTTTCTAATAAATTCTCAAATGATGATGTGTTTCGTATTTAGTTTTATTATGACTCTGGTTTAATGAAAAGGGATAAGTGATTGTCTTCTATCACTCTAGTACGTGTATTCAAGATTCATTAAAAAGTACAATGTCAAAAATATAGAACTCCGAGGAAAATTCAAAAAGGAAAATCCCTAATCAAATGGCAAAATCAAATAATGAAATACATCAAACGAATGGACGGCAACTGTCATGATTTTTTTTTAAATATTTTCAAATGTAGAAATTGGTGGATTGAACCTGGTTTTATAGCGCTAAACCTCCCACTTGTACGACAGTCGCAGCAAATTCCATTATATTGACATCGATGAGTATCTAATATAGGGTTACAACAACAACACTAACGGTGTTATATGGTATTTTAACACAGTCCGAATATCCGTCAGACACAGTTAACCTGACCTCGATTTTATTTCATGGTCGAGTGAACAAAGAAAAATGTTGGGGTCAAGTCCGTTTCTCAGATACCATAACTGATGGGTCAAATACATTTGGAGTATGAATTGCTAGCAAAGTGTAATTTTTTTTTATGGGAGAATTTTTTTGAATTACCTTATCTACATATGTATATTATGTAACATAGATAATGTTAATTGCATGTAAAAGTTGTTGTTATATATTAAAATATAGAGATGTGGCATGATTGTAAATCTGACAACTGTCTATAGTATTAAAGTTCAAATGAAGTGTAAGTAAGCAATTATAGGCAAACATACGGCCTTCGACAATGCAAAATTAAACCATACCATACACGGTAGGCTATAACGCTTCGTTATGAAAAAAAAACAATTCAATTTACTAAACTAACGGCCTAATTTATAACAAACAATTTACCAAAACTAAGAATAAGCATATAAAGAATGTATAATCCTTTTCTCGGGGACTTTTGACATATTTCTGTCAGTAGTCGGTAAGTCGAGCATGCAGTACCAGTAGAATACTTGTTTATCAGTTAACGGTGTTTATGATTATACTTTTTTCTCAACTTATGACTCAAGAATCTCAAGTATTTTGGTTTACGAGTATGGTAACATACCGATTAATTAAATAGTGACGGTTATATAGCTCCTGTTAAATGTACCTTGATGTTTTCGATAAAGGTGAAAAGCTTTTTTAGGATTTACAGTACAATTTATGCGAATTGTGTTACTGACGTTTTTTTTTTTGTCACAGAGGATTTGCACATACGATAGATAGCAGAAGGGGATATAACTCAACAATGAAAATTGTGTGGTTATCAAGAATCACATTTAAAATGTCATAAACTATACGATTACACATACCACATTTGAAAGCGACAAGTTGCAAACTATAAAAAATAAATGACTCGGCTCCTCCTTTTTTCGGAATCGGCACCCTGGTATAATCAATCTAACGACAATCGACAACTCTGCAGTCTATGACATTTTATTTAGCTTTCGCTATGATTGTTTTAAAGAATTTAATCCGGACCATCTATTTACTAAATATCTGTATCGGCAGATATCAATTGTAATTTATCAAAACAGACACACTTCAATTACAGGGAACTGCATGACATTTTTTTATCTACGAAATAAAGTGCTACCATTTGTTTACAATATAACATTATATGCATTATCCAGTCATGATTTATCAAGACAGACATTCTTGGAAATTCAATGAGTTTTTATTACAAGATGAAGCAGCACCATTTGTGTACTATCATTTACCTACATAAATCGTGCCGAAATTACAATAAATCACAATTGTTTTTCAGTTATAAAAGATATACGTATACATGTATATCTACTACAGAGATTGCAATTGCATCTATTTTTGTACAGATGTATATACTGCATAAAGTGCAGGTCTTTGTTTATGTTATTCAACTAAAACTTAGAAGCAAATAGATTGAGATAAATACATTTCAAACCTCACCATGCATATTGGAATTAAATTTAATGATTATAGTAATTAAATTGTCCTTTTACCAAATTGAAAGTAATATGAGTTGTCGTGTATCATCCAAAAAGATCTTATAGCGGGAATATTTGAAAATATATCTTAAAAAAGATTCCGCTGAAAATGTTTTGACATAAACATAAAAGTGCTAAGAAAATATCACTGAATATAATTCTCTATATGTACAAAAGTCTTAACATCATACAATTGCAATCGCTTTTATGTAACTTTCATTCTTAAAACTGTTTGAACCTTTCATCGAGAGTATCTTAACAATGGGGAGATATATCGATCTTAGCAATGAATCAATTACTATAGAATATTACTTTCGAATTTTGAAAATTACATTTTCTCATTGTAAGGTTTCTGTGGACCGTTTGCAATGACTTCAATAGTGACTTTTTACACTGCCAAATGTGTACAAACAGAGCTGTGCATCTAAAATCGAATGTAATGGATAAGCACGACCGTAATAGAAGGAATGTAAAATGAATATTAAACCTTTGCAGAATTTTGTTTTGCGATCTCTTTTTGTCCTTGTAGGTGATGTTAAGATTAACAAATATTTCAGTTTGATTTGATATGGTCAACTCAGTGATACAGTTAAAATCACCTACTGTAATATCAATAGTCAATGCCTATCAAACAGTTCATCTCAATTATTATCTTAGATTTGGAAGTTATTAACTATGAAAGGATCTGTGAAGACACATGAGATATATCGTGGGAATCTAGAGTTGTAACACAGTGCATATATAAATATAAACATCTTACACTGGGTCGATGCCTCTGCTGGTGGACTATTTGTCCCCGAGGGTATCACCAGCCCAGTAGCCAGTACTTCGGTACTGGCATGAAAATACGGATTTTTGGTGTTATTAAAATTTGCTGTTACAAAACGATAGAAATAATTATAAATTAAGGAATGTATCTCCCTCATGCAAAGCTCTGATTCCTTTCACGGATTTGTCTATACTTTTTGGACCTTTTGGATTATAGCTCTTCATCTTTTATATAAGCTTTGGATTTCAAATATTTTGGCCACGAGCATCACTGAAGAGACATGTATTGTCGAAATGTGCATCTGGTGCAAGGCAATTGGTAGCGTTAATTTTATTATACATGAGGCCACCACAAATTTCTGTCCATGTTCAATATACTCTCATTTTCTATTGACAATCCACATTTCCAGTAAATTTATACCATACGGTCCTTATTACAGGACCTATTGTATTTATTGTTGATTTGTTCTCGTACTGATCAGGAATAAAGTACTTGAAACTTGACAACTAACAAGTAATAGACACATGTTTGTTCACTATTGTGTGAAGCTGTATATTATGTATATATGCCTCTGGTAACAGTGTAAACTGTCTGAGTGTCAATAAAATCTTGAAATCTTGAAATCTTGACAACATATATATAGTTCAGGAAAGGAATTTGTCAATAAAACACGAGGAGCATCTAACTTAAAACTAGTTTGTAATTACAAAAATGTGTTTATTAGATAAACGTGATGTATTAATGTAAGCTTATAGGTTGTTTGTGAATTAGACAATTAGTGTCATTGTTTAACTTTTAATTTAACTTTTAATTTTCATTATTTTTGAGAATGTACGTTAAAAACTATACAAAAAGGGAATCTGTTCTGCAAGATATGAATGAAAGCCGGTTCTTTTATGGCGTATCTAATTTGGCGAAGGTTATTTAAGAAATGAGTTATTGCCCAAAAATAATAAGTCACATCATGCAAATATTTGTATCTTCATTGATTTAGAGAAAAAAATCATGCAAGCCATAAATTTGTTGGCAATTCTCACATGGCTTGAGCCATTATACGAATTTTATTTCGAGCGCTAGCGAGAAGTAAATAAATGAGAATAAAAGCGCAGGCTAAGTGAAAATTATAACAAATCTTTCATTGCTTGCATGAAATATTTCGATTCTATTATGACAAATACAGTAATTGCAAAAACTCCCATAACATGTTGCACAATATCGTCTGGTTTGAACAAATATTTGGGAATTGGTATCTCATCTTTTTGAATTTAGGCGAAAGTAACATTGCCGTGTGTATTGCTGTTTCATTTTACTCCTTAGAAAATAAAAGCTACACGTTTCAAGAAATCTAAGCTTTGAATAAATCATTTTTAAAACAGCATTAATAAATTTGTTCAATTCTTATAATTCATGACCCATTTTTTTTGTGTTCGATTGATTAACATTAATTTACAATCAATCCACATTTAACTAAGGATTGAGCTCCCATGCACGTACTCGTGATGCAATAAAATAGAAAATGAATCAATACCTACCATAGAACTCTTTTTCAATGCGATGAAAAAGCTTTAGTAACCATGTAACCAAGTTTCCAACATATCCAATAAAAACCACAGATTAAGAAGTGGTGGTGCTTTGAAATACGCAAGATATATGTTTATGAACCAGACATGTTTGATGCCAAAAATTTGCAGGATTAATACTTACAACAGTCGAACCAAGGGAATCATTTTAAAAAATCTTTTTTAGTATACAACCGGAAGTGACGTAATATCATTTGTTTGTATTACACCTAAAGATCGTATGCAATTAATTATTTTTCAAGACATTAGACTAGAAAAAAAAACGACTCTATTGTTGCATTTTTAATTTCTATTTTAACACAACGAAAACCACTTAGTGTTAACACTTACAATACGATACGACCAGGCCATGTGGAAACGAAAACTGATGTGTTGTTGCAGATTTCACATATCTTTACTAAGAAGGAAATGTAAATTCATTGATTTCAGTTTGTTTCTCACTAAATAATTCATTGCAAATGATATAATATCTTGATTTACATAATTATGGAAGTTATACTAGAAAAAAACAAAGAAATATTCTATTAAACCGAGTATGCTGTGTTTCTACGTCTGACAGTTGGGATTTTTGTTTCTAAAAGAAAGTAGTCAAAACAAAGTTGTACGTGTTTAATATGAAACTACTAACACTTTTTCCGTGGGCAATGACTTTTGTCGCTTTAGTCTGGTCAAGAGAAACAGAAAAGAAGTATAAGCTGAAATATGACGAGAAAATGTTTCCTTTGTGGGTCATGAAGATAAAATTATCTTCGTTGGTGTCTTGTGCTGCGACATGCAAAATCCATAAGATGTGTTCTTATTACAGCTACAATGATGATGCTAAACTCTGTTTGATTCATTCAAACCGTGAAGAGGATTCAATATTAATATCAGATTCAAAATGGCGGATATACCAGCCAGGTAAAATTATATGTATTTCTTTTGGAAATAAATGTACAGTGTCGTTTTTCACACACGTAGAATAGAGGCAAACCCTTTAAAAACCACACGGTGTAAAAGACCACACCAACCAACGACGTCCTATAATGTCAAAACACATCGACCATCACACTGTCAAGATAGCTAGACTTGGTATAGGCATGCATTCTGTTGGTTTAAACATCATTTTAATAAAACAGTATTATTGTTAAGGTATTATTTTATTTTCCCACAGTATATAGTTTTGTCATATTCAAATTTTGGTTATCGTCTGTTAAAGCCATTACATGTAGGTCGTAGGGGGTATCCTGCTGTAAGACATAAGACATGTTATAGTAGCATGTTCTCTATGTCACGTTGTAAAGACTTTTATATCATTTATATGGTTTTTTTGTAAACAAAGAGTTAGAGAAATTTTGGAAATTGTAGGTTTAGTTTATAATGTTCAGATTTTCTTATTCTGAACAGATCTTAGGAGGACCTTTAAGGAATTATAGAAAGTTTTATCATTTGTTTTATCATTTGTATTTTGTTTTAATATTTTCTGTCTGAACAGTATTGGACACTAGTGCGTGGTTTTTGTCTGCACACCATTGGACAACGTTGCATAGTTTTTGTTAACTTAGTATTGAACACTTATGCGTGTTTTTTTCTGCAAAATATTGTACACTGTAGCATGTTTTTTTTTGTGTGCACAGTATTGGACCCTGTTTCTTAATTCTTTTATATTAAATGTAATAAAATCCGTTTGTGGTAACTTGTTAAAGTGATATTCCTTATATTTTCCATGTACATCTTCGAATCATTTATTCTGTAAGATGTATATCATATAAATATGCGCCTGGAATTGTATTATATCAAACAATAAATTAGCCAATTTTATAATACATTTAACAACATAAATACGCATCACTGTATTATCTGTTGTCAAATTGTACGTTAGTTCAATGTCCCCGACCTTACCTGCAATGTACTTTTCATATAGACATAGTGTTTACTTAACACTCAGCTATAGATGACAAATAGCCTACAAGTATTTCAGATTCATTCTAGAAATGAGCTACAACTTTTTTTTTAAATTCAAATTATTATTCTTATTCAATGTATGATAAAACTTCTAGTACTAAAAAAGTACTCTACACTATGAAGTGTACAAAGATAACAGTACGTATTTGTCTGATGTGTATTTGAAAATAACATGAATAACATCTCCATTGATGTTCGAGGCAAAATATATGAAAATGTTACATTTAAATCTGCATATAAATGTATAAGCTGCTCTAAAACTGTGCTCTAGTTCAAAAAAATATTGTTCGAAAAATCTATAAATGCAGCATTTGTTTTATTTATTTAAGTTAGTTCTAATACAATGATGTAATTAGGATAAAATTCTAAATAATGTTGTAAATTTTTTTGTATGACTCCAAGTCTTTTAATATCATGCATTTCCAAACTTTATTTTGATATTTGGTATTGTTTACTTTTAAAAGTTGTATTAGCTGGCTGTTTCTGTTTTGGCTATGTTATAGATTCGAGGTGCGCTGTTTTCATGTATTGGATCCGAGACTCAATTTAGCTGATCGAGAAATTTTCTACATGTCAGAACTTTTGAGAACTTGTCTTTTCGCATATTTCACGTCAATGAATATTGGTCAACATTGTAAAATGTAATTTATGATTTCTAGTCTATTTCTAAATTTTTTACTATTACAATGGCTTTTATCTAGAAAATATAAAGAAGCTATAAAGAATAGATTGGACGATCTAACTATTCTTCCTCTTGTATCGTTTGCGTTCTGGTGATTGATCAATGTAATGCAACAATGTCAATAATCGAAAGTCGTACTCGAGGCTGTGAAGTATTTCCGTTTCAAAATTTTGAAACGTTACAAAACACTGAAATCATTAAAGCTTGTTATTCTATGATTTAAATAAAAAAAAAATATATAATACAGACGTGCTTTATTAGACAGTTGGTTTTCCCGTCTAAATGGTTTTACACTAGTAATTTTGGGGCCTTTAATTGCTTGTTGTTCGGTGTGAGTCAAGACTCCGTGTTGAAGGCCGTACATTGACCTATAATGGTTTACTCTTATAAATTGTTATTTGGATGGAGAGTTGTCTCATTAGCACTCACACCACATCTTCCTATATCTATTTATGCACAACTATTCGTCCAGAGTTAAGTAAGGCTTAAGAAAATTGAAACAGGCAGTGAACGTCCCGTTTTAGCCCATGGGTCAGTACGGCTTTGTCCGTATTGTCCCTGTATGAAAAGCTATATCAACTCTTGATTTATATCAACAGTGGATCGTCATCAGTATTTCAAATGCTGATTTATCCCTATTATGGCTAATTTGTTCATATCATTTAATAAATCGCTTTATTTTATAGGGCTTGTTATCATTGATATGTTTAGAATTATAAATTTACTTTTAACAAAATTTTGAATTTTCTAAATACTAAGGCTTTTCTATCTCAGGAATAGATAACCTTAGCTGTATTTGGCAAAATTTTAGGAATTTTGGTCCTCAATGATCTTCAACTTCGTAATTTATTTGGCCCTTCTTAGAAAACCAAGATCCTAACGCAACTATATATATATATATATATATATATATATAACAAGTCAAAAAGGGTACAACATCACCATTAAATAACTATAAAATGAACAAATATTAGATATTTCGGATAACAGATATCCTTCTTCAATAATAGCACGATGTCAAATGAATCATGTAAATATATTCAAACTGAGAAACTTTTTCTAAATCTTGGAATTTATACAATTTAAGCGAACACCACAGACGCTGATACAATTTATCAGTTGATTGAACCAATTATACTCCCTGAGAAGTCACCGTGGTCCTTCAAACACCTTCTCTGGCTGAAGCGGTCCGCTTTATAGTTTCTTGTCTTAACATACTGAAACTCACAAATAGATTTTTCTAAATATATAGATCTATATAATTTATTCATTTTAAAATTTATTCCTTTTGTTTGAATTTTGTATGTTTGCTGCTCTTCCTATTATTATTTTTTTTAACAATCATAAATTTATAAATGGTTGCAAATATTGAACATAATAAAGTGTGATTTAAATATATTTACCTTGTTCAGACAATAAATTTCTCGTTCTAACTCCACTATTTTCTGATCTCTGTTTTCTAGCATAGATTTTTTTTTTGTTTGTATCTTAAAGTTGTAGCCGTTCAAACGATGCATGTATATTGTTTATCAATCAACATGATCAATGTATCTTAAAGCTGTAGCTGTTCAAACGATGTATGTATCGTTCTTGTTATATTGAGACATGAGTCTTGAGTGAGTTTTTCGTGTTCAGCAATGTAATAAATATTTATTCTTCCGCAGCAGAATTAAATTAATTGATAAATTTTTCACCAAATATATAAACAGAAATATAATATATTGCTTTTAACTTTAACTCATATTGCGATCTAATAATTTTTCTTTTAATCATAATCGACATGACTTGGCGACTATGCCGTTTCGAAAATAAAATGTTTTCACACTTATTTTATGCAATTTATCGATTTAAACAATTTATACTGTGTCCATATGTCTCTTTGCCTACATCTATAAATTACCAACTTCAAATATCTACTTATCCACGTGATATTTCAAAATACTTCTCTCTCTAATTATTTTACGTCTTCTCTCTAGCTGCTCAAAGTTAAAAAGAACGTTGACGTCACAACTATACATCCTAACAACTATATATAAAAACACCAATAAAGCACTGCAACGGTCGAGTTTAAACTTTCACTAGAATAACCGAATTTATGTTTAATACATAAATTCCATTAATTTGGTTTTTAATATTTTTACTTTATATTATTGTGTGTTATTTCGTTTAAGCTGGAGTCACACATTTACGATTTTTACTGCAGTTCTTGACAGGAACATTCCCGATTAGAATTTGTCAAAAGTCTGATCAAAATGCTGTGAATCGTGGAAGGAAATTGAAACTTTAATTAAAATTTGTAGAAACATTTATTTAATCACGACAACAATCAGATATTGTTCATGAAGCGTCTCAATCCGATATTAATGCGATTTGTATCTCTAACATGTTAAAAAAAAACCGACAGAAACTGTCCCGACAGGGTCCTAGTTATACCGAATGTGATCCGACAGAAATCAGACAGTGACCAGACAGTGAACCGACGCTGACGGAAGATATTCGATAGAAAACTGTCGCCATATTCGGGATGATCAGGTACTGTCGGAACAGAATCTTATCACAATCTGCTGTACCGCATAGCAACCGGCTTGGTCTTGACTCAATCGTATTGTGTTCTGTAATTGTCGAGACTCTGACGTCGATATTATTGCCGAATTTCGTATTAATAACGGGACTGTTCCAGAACGGATTTGGCAAAGACTGTTCGCATTCGGCAAGATCTGGTAGCAATCTGGACTCAATCGGCAAAAAAACAGCAATGACAAATTTCTCCAGATCATGCAGAATCTATCACGATTGTGATCCGACTAGACAAAATCGGCTGAGTCTCCCCGAATGCTACGGGACGTACCTAACTGTCGGGGTACTTGGCCGACCTCTCCGGACCATTCCCGATCCGTAGGAATCTGTTACGAGCGTATACGAATGCGTTCAGACAATGATAGGACATTCCAGATCATTGAGGATAGTAATCCGACTTTTCACTTTTCGTATCTTATCGCTGTGTGATCTCAAACGGGAGCCATAATCGGCGCTATGTGAACGCCGCATTAAAAGGGCATTAGCTGTAAAATTCATGATCTCCTATTTGATTTAAATTCTCATATTTGATTCATAACATTCTAAAACGTAAATCCGGAGCCGGGCTTCAGATGGCCCCTAAACAATAATATATACTAGTTCAGCGAAATTGACGCCACACTAAACTCCAAAGCATATAAATGAACAGAAATTAAACAACAAAAACTAACAAAGGTTGAAGTTCCTAACTGAGGACATGCGCATAAATGCAGTGGGATTAAACATGATTTGTGAAATCTCAACCCTCCCCCTTTGTCTCTAACCAATTTGGAATAAACAAACAGACAGCAGCACGCACAGTTAAACTCAGTTTTAAAGAAGTCTGAGTCCGATGTTAGAATAGGAAACTAAGCAAAATGATAATGATCAACATAAAAAAGGACTACTAGCTAGCAGTTACTGACATGCCACTTTCAGACATCAATCAAACTGATCGCAATAGTATGTCTTCATCATATGAACATTAAATCAATCCCTCCCGTTAGGGGTTTAGTATCATGCCATCATAATTGTACGAGAAAAACATAACCCATATCATGCCAACAGATGTTGCAATTGGTCATTGTTGATATAAGTCATAAAATGTAATTCGTAACCATAGAGAAAGTAGTGCACAGTTAATTCCCATTGGAATTTCGATAACTTGGCGATATACAGTATCTCCATAGCGAACAAAAATGTTATCTAGTAAAAAAAATCAAGTGTAGTTATCACATCAAAGCAGGTCCAATTAACATAACTCAATTGTTTTTTGCTACACCAAAACGCACAACAACCAGTATTTAATAAATACACTATAAACACAAAGAAACGTTTAATGATGAAATAATGAGGTCAATATTTAAATATACGTAAACAAAGTATGACAACGGGATTTTCGTTCGTTGTGACAATTTTGTATAGACAAGCAGTGTGTGAATTACTGGTAAACATCGCTAAAAAAAGTCTTTGTGTAACACGAACTTGATTAACTATAAATAAAGCATAGTAGATTCGAAAACAAATGTGACCGTGCGTTTTGTGAATTTTGTTGTTTAAAATACATAATAGGTGCGTCCATGCAACATAAATGATATGTAATGATTGTCAGTTTGTTTTCATAAACATTGAATAGTTATTTTTACGGCATTTGGTCTTAAAAGAGAAATATTTTGACGTTATATCTACTAGCCTCGTTTCGCTGCGCAGCAACGTCCAACATACACAATAAAATACTTTTACTTTACGGTTGGTCATCGGTATATATTTCCTGAGATAATATTTTCTTATACTTTGGGAAAATGTAGATTTAATCATGCTTTTTTCAAAACAACAAAAAAAAGTATGGGTCACCGTCGATGATCGTTGCCATGACAACTCTCCCATAAACAATGTCAAATATGTTACCCTTGTAATGATCACCGATCAATCGATCATTGATCATTTATCGGAGTGTCAAGATTCCAAAGAATAGTTCAATTACTGTATTACAACAATTGGTACGTGCTGTTGAGTTTTATGAATTTCAATAATAGAAATAGAGCACCAACGAAAATGGATGACAAATTTTGGGGATAGTGTAAATAGTTTGGAGCTTCTTCAATTGGTACATGAAAACATTTACCGAGCCATTTCAAATCTTTTATACATACGTTCAGCCAGTGATCAATTACATACGTTAAAAAAGGAAATTTTGATTAACCTTCAACAGACACGCTAAGATATTTTTAAAACCAATGATGTCTTAATTTGAATACATAAGGTTTCTCATTAACAAACAGGATTTAATTCAAAACTTATATTCACTTAAGGTTAAAGATTAGACACACAAGACCATCCCGGCAGGACAAAATTAAAGAACCTACGCCTTATAATTTTTGATTTATAGAATTCGCATTGTCATTTGGTTAAGTCACACTGATTATAACATGTATAAAGTGCACAGTTATGCCCTGTATAATGATGAAGATCAGGTGCTATTATTATCCGTGTTTATAGCAAATCCTGAATACACTGCTTGGTTGTGCGCCTAACATATACTATAAGAGTCAGTATCGGATTCGACCCGGAACTTGTTAATTATTGGTAGTATTGATTTTTTTGGAAACAAAAGTGCCTGGAATGGTGTATTTTTAACACGTCACCATTGTCATGTATATGAAGCACATAATAACATTTAGCAACACTGATGAGTCTTATGTAGACGAAACGCGCGTCTGGCGTATTAAATGATAAGCCTGGTACCTTTTGATAGCTTTTATTTGTGTGTTTCTATGGCCTGTAAGTTCTCCCTTTAATTTGTAGTGTAGTCCCGTCATGTAATGTTGTCATTTTTATGTTATATTTAACATTGCCATAAAAGAGAGAGGTTTGGCTAGCCACAAAACCAGGTTCATCCCACCATTTTTTCTTAAAATGTTTTGTACCAAGTCAGGAATATGGCCATTGTTATATTATAGTTCGTTTCTGTGTGTGTTGCATTTTAGTATTGTGTTTCTGTTGTGTCGTTGTTCTCTTCTTATATTTGATGTGTTTCCCTCAGTTTTAGGTTGTAACCCTGTTTTGTTTTTTTCTCAATCGATTTATGAATTTCGAACAGCGGTATACTACTGTTGCCTTTATTTGATGGGATATGAAATGTCAGCAATAATTAAAATGCGGGTAATGCAGTTTAAAATATAAAGGTGGTAAAACATCCATTGTATAATGCACACATACAAAGAATATGAATATTTCAACTTTTAAAACCGTTCCCATCAACAAGAATATCAAGGAATTTAAAGAGAGTTTTGAAAATACACGGGGAATAGCGCAGATCACCTCTAAATGAGGGACGATGACAAATTTTGGGGATAGTGTAAATAGTTTGGAGCTTCTTCAATTGGTACCAGAGGGACTTTCAAACTCTTAAATGGAAAATAAACTGACAACGCCATGGCTAAAAATGAAAAAAGACAAACAGACAAACAATAGTACACATAAGAAAACATAGAAAACTAAAGAATAAGCAACACGAACCCCACCAAAAATAGGGGTGATCTCAGGTGCTCCGGAAGGGTAAGCAGATTCTGCTCCACATGTGGCACCCGTCGTGTTGCTTATGTGATAACAAATCCGGTAAATAGTCTAATTCGGTATGTCACATTCATGAAAGGGAAGGGGTTGCAATCTGCTGTTTCAGTTCCTTTCTATGTTTTGGAGTTTAGTGTGTCGTTCACTTCACTGAACTAGTACACAATTTTATTTATAGGCCAGCTGAGGACCATCCGGGTGCAGTATTTTCTCGCTGCGTTGGATAAAAACAATATGTTCTGCATAAATACAAGGTCATCTTAATTATGCAAGTGTTTGTTGGTATGAAGGTTTCTCGAAGAAACTTATAGAAAAGATTCATGTCATTCAAAATAAAGTTATACATATTATATTAGCTATATCTTCTTCAGAGAAAGCGGATCACTCTAATTGAATTTGAGAACATTGTGATTATTGAATCTTTGTAACATAGTGAAACAACTTCGTCTGTATCATGTATTTCGGGCCAGGTGAGCTAAAAACCCAACAAGATACACTGTTTTCTAAGAATTATGTCAACAAATAACATGCTCTGCTTGATTTTATAAGGTTATAATTGTGCCATGGTAGGTTATTCAACGATACAACCTTTAACCAACGTTGGCCTAATGATGAAGGTTGGTATGCCAAAGAATACATTTCATCAATGGTAAAACCTTTATCCAACGTTGGACCAACGTAAGCATGCTGTATTGGCATTAAATTACCAGGTTAAAATATTACAGCTTTCTTATTATGGTAATCATAGAATAGAAAGCTAAAGAATATTGACTTCTGCAAACATTGTTCAATGGCATTATAACTCACAAATGCATTTTTTCACTAAACTTTTTGTACTAAAGGTTATCAGTGATTGGAAGCAATAATAGCACGATAGCCAATAATCAGATTTGATATTAAAAACAATGTCTAGCTAAATAAAATCTATGAACGGTCAGCACTGACTTAAAGTAGTGTCTCCTACATGACAGTCTTGATTTACCTGATAATGGTTTACTTTTAAAAAGTGTGACTTGGATTGAGAGTTGTCTCATTGGCACTCATACCACATCTTCTTATATATATATTGAACAGTAAAACGTAATATTGAATATAAGACTGTTATTTTCAGTGTTTGGTACAGGTTGGCTGTCACTTGGCTCAACAGTTCAACATAGAACCCTATGGGCAAACCAGAGAATTATTATTGTCAGAAAACACTGTCAAACATTCAAACGTACTATCCATACTGATCTGTGTCCACACTTGTTTTATTATGAGATGTATTTTTAGGGCAAGCCATCCGTGGTTCGTTCTCAACACCAAATTTAAGACATTAAACATTAATGTGTTATGATCATCAGAAAATGTGAACGTTTCACAATAAAAGTTTAACCAAATAAAAACTATTTTTGTGACAATAATTTTTTTTATTGATAATGAGTTGATTTAAATCCAACTAAAAAATACAATATAGTTTGTACCAAAAAAGGGGAGCTCGATTGTGACAAAGATAAGCCAATATCTGAAAAAGTCTAATTTCCATGTTCCATCTTTCACCAGCAATTATATTTTTGGAAAATTCAAGTTTCATTATAAACTAGAGTATATATTGCACCAACTATTGCCAATTAAACACTCTTTCTTATATTTCTTCTAATAAAATATTATAATTAAAATGTTCAATCACCTCCACCCCCTCCCCCCCCCCCCCCCAAACCCAACACAAAAAAAACCGAAAATTTGTGTTTGTTGTTGTTTTCTGACAACTTAATCATTCAAAGAATATCGAAATTAAGTAAACAGGCTTCCGATTTTCAACAATATGATAGATTATATAGAAAACGTGTCTCTTACTGGTCTGATTTTGTTATAACTAAAGCATTTGATAAAATTTAGCATTTTTAAGGGTCTTATAATTTTGTCCCAAAGGGGTAAATTCCCTCCTGTTACCATTCGGTTTTTTCACCTATGGAAACGTTTGAACGATCAAGATTTTATTTCTTGTAATGCAACGAGAAGAGCACCATTTCCTGAATGTATAACTCCATATGTACAGGTAAATGGCAGCCAGTTTGAAAAACCCGAACTCTCCAAAGATCAGATTTAAGAGAAAAATCATTGTGTTGGTCTCTCTTGTTACAGCCTTTGTGTGTACCTTCTGAGAATATTTCAGTATCAGCACTTTGACAGTAAATGTGTTTTTATAGTATCTAACAAATTGATATGTAGATGAAAATAAACGTCTACACAATTCGAATAAAAGGACAAAAAGTACTGTGTAATTCCTTTCTGTTACGTTCTGTCATGCAACCTGATAAAAAGTAACAGCATAACCATAATCAGTAACAGGAAGGATGTTAAAGGCTAATTTACTGATGAAACACAAAGTTAATCATATACATGTATATGCCAACCATTTCATTTAATATAGGTTATGATCATCATATTGAATAATCTCAACATAATATACTGTATATTGAATGAAAAGACAGTTTTTTTTTACTTTTGATAACAGCAGAGAACATTGTGTAATTCTAGTATAGTAGATGGTAAAAGAAAGAAATTTATTTTAGAATTGTTCATTTCCTAAGCAGATTTTTTATCTTGCAAATTCAGTTTCCAAAGATAAATGACCAGGCTCAAGCTAGCAACCACTCGCCAGCAGCCACTACGCTAGCAGCCATTTTTCGAATATGTCTATGAACCCAAATGTTGCATGAGAATCAAACGTACTCAAAATGTTTTTATTAATATATAAACACTATATTATCAGTTTTTAATACACAAATATATTAAGCAATCGAAGTCACTATTTAATGAATTTAAAAGAAAATTCTAGTCCTGTTCAATAATTTAAAGACAATAATAATCGCTGTCAATATATACCAAACAGGATGCTGCACGTTTTTACTTTAAATAGTCAACAGCTTTGAGTATATATACAATTGAAAATAGTTATAAAATTATTGAAATGCTTGTACAATTGCTTGTCAGACTCTGTCATCAGATTTTTTTTTGTGTTATTGCGCTAAATAGCTTTCCATATTCTCGTCATCCTGTCAAATAGTTCCTATCAAGTTACAATTGTTCTGCATTACAAGAATAGAAATTTGCGCCCGTGCTTTAATATTTATTTACTTAGACACATCTGTTTCAACGAAATTTCTTTTTCTAAAGCAGAGGTTACCGCTTACTTTTGATTAGCCGAAAGCTTTATTTTTTGTAAACAAAGTATGGTGGGCAAGAAAATTATTTATTCTCTATTCAAAAACAAAACTATATGCTATACCCCAACTTAGAATTCTGGACCCCAACTTTGGACCAAATTTAAAAAAAAAACTAAGCCGAACCACACCCTGGATTTTTTCTCAAGTAGACCTTGGGTATTCAGCTTCCCATTGCACCTAGTGGCGAAAAAAGTATTGCCGTAGAACATTTTTTATTAACATTTCCGTAAGGGTGGGGTAGGGTGTCCGACCCCAACTTTGGACCAAATTTTAAAACAAAACTAAGCCGAACCACACCCTGGATTTTTTCTGAAGTAGATTATGGGTATTCAGCTTCCCATTGCACCTAGTGGCGAAAAAAGCATTGCCGTAGAACATTTTTATTAACATTTCCGTAAGGGTGGGGTAGGGTGTCCGACCTCAACTTTGGACCAAATTAAAAAAAAAAACCAAGCCGAACCACACCCTGGATTTTTTCTCAAGTAGACCTTGGGTATTCAGCTTCCCATTGCACCTAGTGGCGAAAAAAGTATTGCCGTAAAACATTTTTTATTAACATTTCCGTAAGAGTGGGGTAGAGTGTCCGACCCCAAATTTGGACCAAATTTAAAAAAAAAATTAGCCGAACCACACCCTCGATTTTTTCTCAAGTAGACCTTAGGTATTCAGCTTCCCATTGCACCTAGTGGCGAAAAAAGTTTTGGTGTAGAACATTTTTTATTAACATTTCCGTAAGAGTGTGGTAGGGTGTCCGACCCCAACTTTGGACCAAATTTAAAAAAAACTTAGCCGAACCACACCCTGGATTTTTCTCAAGTAGACCTTGGCTATTCAGCTTCCCATTGCACCTATTGGTGAAAAAAGTATTGCCGTAGAACATTTTTTATTAACATTTCCGTAAGGGTGGGGTAGGGTGTCCGATCCCAACTTTGGACCACATTTAAAAAAAAACCAAGCCGAACCACACCCTGGATTTTTTCTCAAGTAGACCTTTGGTATTCAGCTTCCCGTTGCACCTAGCGGCGAAAAAAAGTATTGCCGTAGAACATTTTTTATTAACATTTCCGTAAGGGTGGGGTTGGGTGTCCGACCCCAACTTTGGACCAAATTTAAAAAAAAAAATAAGCCGAACCACACCCTGGATTTTTTCTCAAGTAGACCTTAGGTATTCAGCTCCCCATTCCACCTAGTGGCGAAAAAAGTATTGTCGTAGAACATTTTTTATTAACATTTCCGTAAGGGTGGGGTAGGGTGTCCGACCCCAACTTTGGACCAAATTTAAAAGAAACTAAGCCGAACCTCACCCTGGATTTTTTCTCAAGTAGACCTTGGGTATTCAGCTTCCCATTGCACCCAGTGGCGAAAAAAAGTATTGCCGTAGAACATTTTTTATTAACATTTCCGTAAGGGTGGGGTTGGGTGTCCGACCCCAACTTTGGACCAAATTTACAAAAAAAATTAGCCGAACCACACCCTGAATTTTTTCTCAAGTAGACCTTGGGTATTCAGCGTCCCATTGCACCTAGTGGCGAAAAAAGTATTGCCGTAGAACATTTTTTATTAACATTTCCGTAAGGGTGGGATAAGGTGTCCGACCCCAACTTTGGACGAAATTTAAGAAAAAAAACTAAGCCGAACCACACCCTGGATTTTTTCTCAAGTAGACCTTAGGTATTCAGCTCCCCATTGCACCTAGTGTCGAAAAAAGTATTGCCGTAGAACATTTTTTATTAACATTTCCGTAAGGGAAGGGTAGGGTGTCCGACCCCAACTTTGGACCAAATTTAAAAAAAAAAACTAAGCCGAACCACACCCTGGATTTTTTCTCAAGTAGACCTTGGGTATTCAGCTTCCCATTGCACCCAGTGGCGAAAAAAAGTATTGCCGTAGAACATTTTTTATTAACATTTCCGTAAGGGTGGGGTAGGGTGTCCGACCCCAACTTTGGACCAAATTTACAAAAAAAATTAGCCGAACCACACCCTGAATTTTTTCTCAAGTAGACCTTGGGTATTCAGCGTCCCATTGCACCTAGTGGCGAAAAAAGTATTGCCGTAGAACATTTTTTATTAACATTTCCGTAAGGGTGGGATAAAGTGTCCGACCCCAACTTTGGACGAAATTTTAAAAAAAAAACTAAGCCGAACCACACCCTGGATTTTTTCTCAAGTAGACCTTAGGTATTCAGCTCCCCATTGCACCTAGTGTCGAAAAAAGTATTGCCGTAGAACATTTTTTATTAACATTTCCGTAAGGGAAAGGGTAGGGTGTCCGACCCCAACTTTGGACCAAATTTAAAAAAAAAAACTAAGCCGAACCACACCCTGGATTTTTTCTCAAGTAGACTTTGGGTATTCAGCTTCCCATTGCACCTAGTGGCGAAAAAAGCATTGCAGTAGAACATTTTTTATTAACATTTCCGTAAGGGTGGGGTAGGGTGTCCGACCCCAACTTTGGACCAAATTTTAAAAAAAAAACTAAGCCGAACCACACCCTGGATTTTTTCTCAAGTAGACCTTGGGTATTCAGCTTCCCATTGCACCTAGTGGCGAAAAAAAGTATTGTCGTAGAACATTTTTTATTAACATTTCCGTAAGGGTGGGGTAGGGTGTCCGACCCCAACTTTGGACCAAATTTAAAAGAAACTAAGCCGAACCACACCCTGGATTTTTTCTCAAGTAGACCTTGGGTATTCAGCTTCCCATTGCACCCAGTGGCGAAAAAAGTATTGCCGTAGAACATTTTTTATTAACATTTCCGTAAGGATGGGGTAGGGTGTCCGACCCCAACTTTGGACCAAATTTACAAAAAAAATCAGCCGAACCACACCCTGAATTTTTTCTCAAGTAGACCTTGGGTATTCAGCTTCCCATTGCACCTAGTGGCGAAAAAAAGTATTGCCGTAGAACATTTTTTATTAACATTTCCGTAAGGGTGGGGTAGGGTGTCCGACCCCAACTTTGGACGAAATTTCAAAAAAAAAATAAGCCGAACCACACCCTGGATTTTTTCTCAAGTAGACTTTGGGTATTCAGCTTCCCATTGCACCTAGTGGCGAAAAAAGCATTGCCGTAGAACATTTTTTATTAACATTTCCGTAAGGGTTGGGTAGGGTGTCCGACCCCAACTTTGGACCAAATTTAAAAAAAAACTAAGCCGAACCACACCCTGGATTTTTTCTCAAGTAGACCTTGGGTATTCAGCTTCCCATTGCACCTAGTGGCGAAAAAAGTATTGTCGTAGAACATGTTTTATTAACATTTCCGTAAGGGTGGGGTAGGGTGTTCGACCCCAACTTTGGACCAAATTTAAAGAAAACTAAGCCGAACCACACCCTGGATTTTTTCTCAAGTAGACTTTTGGTATTCAGCTTCCCATTGCACCTAGTGGCGAAAAAAGTATTGCCGTAGAACATTTTTTATTAACATTTCCGTAAGGGTTGGGTAGGGTGTCCGACCCAAACTTTGGACCAAATTTAAAAAAAAAAACTTAGCCGAACCACACCCTGGATTTTTTCTCCAGTAGACCTTGGGTATTCAGCTTCCCATTGCACCTAGTGGCGAAAAAAGTATTGCCGTAGTACATTTTTTATTAACATTTGCGTAAAGGTTGGGTAGGGTGTCCGACCCCAACTTTGGACCAAATTTTAAAAAAAAACTAAGCCACCCGAACCACACCCTGGATTTTTTCTCAAGTAGACCTTGGGTATTCAGCTTACCATTGCACCTAGTGGCGAAAAAAGTATTGCCGTAGAACATTTTTTATCAACATCTCCGTAAGGGTGGGGTAGGGTGTCCGACCCCAACTTTTTTCTCTCAATTTCTTTATAATAACTTACCGTTATGTTGATGATATTTTTTCGTTTAATGAAGAATTATCTTAATATACGACCAAATAAAAATAAATCAAACCAGGTTAAACGATACTAATTGTCCTTTCCTAGATTAATATATTTCGGTTATACACGGGAAACTCCACACTAAAAAATACGACAAAAGTGACAATTATTTGTTCGGTATTGTTTATTTTCCCTTGTTAGATGGTGAGGTTCTTCTGGCACCATCTTAAAGTGTATATGTGACAACTTGTTCGCTATGCCCGTGTATGTTTTGACGTTTTACATGTTAACGAATGTAATCTATGTATTACTGGTAAATTATTAAGTATTTACTAAATTCTTCCATAGATATAAATTTACTTTTGGAGTTTGGATTTACCTGTAGAAAACTTATTTCAAACGGGATAACACATTCTCATTTTTATGGTAATGGTGTCTAGTGAGCCCAGAAATTTAGAAATGATCCTGGTAAACTTATTGATTCTAATTCTAAAAGGTTTTCAATTGAACACTGTGATTCGATCATTGAATAGTGTTTTTAATGGTATTAAGATATATTTTGTTTATATTTGTTATCAGTAAATTAAAAGCTAACTAAATATAATTGTTATATACATATACACTTTCATGGATCTACACTCTGTCGATACCTGTATCTTGGCATTACACAAGGTCATGTTTTTCTCTGGCTGTTTATGACGTCTTTCGAAAAATTTAAAGTAATTGTTAAAACAGTTGATTTGTAATGAGGACCATATCAATTATAAATCATTTAAACACAGAGAGAAGTAATGTCAGATACCAATATTGATAATGTGGTGTAGACCGTTCTAAGAGTAGTCATAAACTCTGCATTTTGAGTAAAAAAAACCGACATAGGTTTGATTTTTTTAAAGGGGAAATAAAAGCATTGACGGATGGATTTAAATAGAATTGATACGGATTCAGCCAAATCCCAATATTTAACGTATAGTGTATAACTTACGTAGTCCTTCCACCTGCATTGTTTGGTCCAGGAGACCCTATGTCAATGTGTTTAATTTGCATCATATAAGGATCAAAATGTTGTACAAGGAAACTTTTAAAATAAGTGATGGTAAGGGGTTGGTAACCTCAGGCCCCGATGTGTATTCTATGAGATGTAGATCTTCTTTTGTTTTTCCCACGTTATAGCTTACCTTTCATATGCACTTAGTCCGATTACCCGTCCTGCCATTTGGGATATTTTAGATTTAAATTTAGGCCATAGGAAGGAGGTGTGCTTTTTATTTATACCTCGATATTGGATCTGTAATGAGATTTATCTTAGATTTTCCCCGTGTCTTTTGGTCAAGAATACATTAGGCCTGTAGTATAGACTTGACAGTTCTGCCGCACAAAAACAAAGCACCGGTTTTTAAAATGTAAACCCGCAACCCTGACCATAAACCATTACAAACAATAGTCCAGTACGAAAGAACAATTGACCTGATAGGATAATGATTAAATAAAAAAAAAAAATAGATAAAGAAATGACATCAACATAAAAAGTTTAAAGTAAGGAAGATTGTATATATATACATGATCTGAATAAAAAGGAAATGTCGTATCACAGAAATTACAGAAGTGAATGGAAAAAAAGAATGAATTCAATAAAGTATCAGCTTACAATTTACTACAAAAAAATATATATTAGTGGAATCTTGTGTCAAAAGTAACGGTTTACATTAGAACCTGCATTTTGATCAGTAAATAGTATCAGTGTTGGTTTAAAAACTGTAAAGAAAATTAAAAAATAAAAAATAATTAAGAGGGTGGATCGACAGAACCATAACAAATACAATGGTGTTTGCTGTTGAAACAAACAAAAAAACGTTGAAAGCTTTTCCTATGAATCAACTGCCTAAAAAATAAAGATATAGCAAAAGTTCATGCAACTGAACCAATTTAACCTAAAACTGACGTAACACTTGCGAAATGTATAGACATTTATGGAACTTTGATGGATAATTTAACACAAGGACCATCAATCCCAAAGTCTAGATAAATAAGAGACATTTCATAATACCACCTGTTTAACAGAAAACCCAGGAAATTATAAATGGAGGTACAACGAAAAATTGGCAAAAGTATAGATGATTTTAAATTGTATGTTTGAACAGATGGTTGGTGATAAGAAGGAAGAAAAAAATATTACTTTCATTGGCGATCAACTTTAAAAAATTACAATAAATTCGGAGAGAAATAAAAACGATGACTGATGAGATTATAATAAAATTTGATATCGACAATAATAGTTCAAGTGTTGTTGCATCTCAATATTTGGTCTTACCTAAGTGGCTGGAAGACAGGAAAGTCATCACTGATATGAAGAATCAGGACGTGCAATGTTTTATACGGGCGGTTTTGGTGTCAATTCATTAAGAATGGGTAGAACATTAAAGTGATGACCAGTACCGTCGATGGGTAGAAGGGTTGTACGTTTGAAGAGATTGATTTCACAGTAAATCTCAAAAAACAATGACATGTTTGAGAAAACAATTCAAATATATCAACCAGCGTTTATAGTTTAGAAAAGAAAAGATCAACCTACTCAGGATATCTGACACTAACAAAAGAGAACTGAAAGAGACCTTATTGGAGATTGAGATGGAAGGACTGACGTAAAACTATTGTTTTGGTTTCTATCGCTACTCTTCTAATCACACCCAAAGAAAGCAGACACTATCCCCGAAAAAAGAGAACAGAAAACAAGATAACTGCCATGTTACGATGCTAGATAGAAGAAGCCTACAAAGATTTAAAACAAAATAAAACAATTTATGGAGTGCTTTACTGATGACATGAAGTCGTAAACATTGTCATGGATTGTATTGAAAACAATACAATTCAAAAACAAACCAAGGAACAGAATAAGATCCCAGCTAAAGAAATCATAAATCGCTGGTCCCGAATGGATAAATGCAAATCCTACCAGAAGCACACATCGTCCGAAATTTTCTATAGCATTTAGTGCTATGAACCAATTTGCTCTACAACATGTACACTGCAGAACGAAAGGGACTATATGAACAAGATCTTTGTAATAACTTGAAAATATACCAGAAAAAAAATTATTCAATGTTCAAGAAGATGTCGGAGAGTAAAAAGTGTTACAATAGGAAACGATTTAACGGATCTATTGAAACAATAGGCGATGACACAGTAAGACATAATTGCCAATATACCGGGGACTCATGGGACAAATGAATCTTATAAAACAAGATACCCAAATTAATGCAGATGACAGCTATAAACAGGCCGGTACGACATACATTGCCATCATAACAACCATGGGAGTGAGTGGAACACAGATTACTTGTTGACACTCGAAAGTATGAGAAAACTGTGAATCATTTGGCTGATTTCCAGTTTAAAAATGGAAGGAATTAAAGCAGAAAAAGTACCAAACAAAATAAATGCGCGACTAACAAGCACTACCTTTTGAATCTTTCACCTCTCTTTTTATTTAGTGCTATTGGTCGCCTGGATACCTTTCCTGATCAGTTTGCAACACATGTGGAAGGTCATAAGTAAGAAATTAATCTTTAAAAATCCTCCTCATACATGATATTAATAAGTTCATCATCATGATCTACAATCTACGAGATGAATCTCTGTATTGTGTCTACAACTTTGTAGTGTTTCTGTCCAATCGATAATGCCTGCCTATTTTCGTCTGCAGAAAAAGATTTCTTGTTTTGTGTTGTACTATGTAGATGGGATCATTAGCTAAGAATCGTTTTCATTGAATCATAGGCTGAGTTCAGATATTGTTTGAAGTCGCTGTAAGCAATCTCATTCGTGATCACAATTTGTTATACCTTTAACTCTCCTGATTGCATACCTAAATGTTTTCATGTCATAACGTCTTAGACCGGCACATGAAACCATAGGTATTCCAGCATTCTCCATCGTGAAACAGATACGAGTTCTTGTTTACCCTAGTCATTACTTGGAGTGTATGATATGGTCAGTCGGGAATTTGTACATTTCGTATAATCGATATACATTTTTCTAAATGCATTTGTAAGTGTGTGTAATTTGAATATAGAAAACAGGACTTTCAGTGTTGCGTATGTAGCAGATCGTGTCTCGCGGTTCTTATTGGGGTTAGTCTTTTAAAAAGTCAGTTATCCATGCTTTCTTTCGACTAGACCAATATCGCAAAACCTATGACGATTGGTTTCTCAAATCCGAACTTGTTTCATGTCCTGTGGATTTCAGCCAAAACATCGTTAAATATATTCTGTTTCGTGAAATTAAGGTTAATTGCTTGTTTTCAAGTTATACTTGTTATTACATTAGACTTGGCTTGGAGTTTGATTTGTGTTCATGTCAGGTTTCAGGCCATGGTTTTATATGATAGCTTTGTGTATATTCATAAGTTTCAACTTCTGAGTCAGATACCTCTTCAAGTTCACGTATATACAGTACTTCGTTATGTACCACATTTGCTGAAATAGCTTGAAAAATTTATGTTGAATGTATATACATTATTTGGTTCATTAATATTTATCATCTGGCCTATAACGTCGGGTGACTATTCCTTGTGTCAGTCTCATACATGTAGTCTTCGCAAAGTGTTTGTCTAT